>CM069136.1:60032613-60639289 GCA_035221665.1 Okamejei kenojei | reverse complement strand
GGCTTGCCAACCGTTTTTTTGGCGGGGCTCGCCTTTTCCCTTTCCTCCATCCTCCCCCCGTGCCAGCCCCCAACCAAAAACCCAACGTGTTGTCCCACCCCCACGTCCACAACCCCCCCCCCGCCACCCGCCCCCGAACACAACGCCCCTCCCCCCCCTTATTTCCCCACTTTTGTAATTAAAATATTTTCCTCACCCCCTGCCCACCTGCCTCCCCCCACCGCTCCTCCCCCCCCCACACCCTCTCCTGCCCCTCCCCTTCCCCCCCCCACCTCCTCCCTTCTACCCCATCTCACCCCTTCCCTTCCCCCTCTTCTCCTCCCATCTCTCTCTCTCTCCCCTTCCTTCCCCACCCGCCCACAGCCCTCACTCTCCTTCCCCTTCTCCACATCTCTTTCCCTTCTGTCTCTGCCCTCTCTCACCCCGCACTCACTACACCCATCTCCCTCTCTAGACACACCTGCGAGTTGGGGGCTATATTGCGTTAGTGGCTAGGGCGGGGTTATGGGGTAAAAGGATCTAAATAATATATTAATATATCAAGAGGGTCATTAGAATGTGTGACGCCGCATGCCCCCCCCCTCCCCCCGCACAGCGTTTGGGGGGAACAGACCCAACGGTGTGTCTGCACTGGTCTAGTATCCTTAAGGGGTGTAGTGTGTGTGTGTGTGTGTGTGTGTGTGTGTGTGACTTGTGTGTGTGTGAGTGTGTGTGTGTGGTGTGTGTGTTGTGTGTGTGTGTGAGTGTGTGTGTGTGTTTTTTTTCCATTTTGTTTTCAGGATAAGATCTTTGGCCTTTGATTTTCTATCGTCCGCCCCAAAAACCAGAGCGACAACGGCGTTATTTTTTCCATTTCGCTATCTTATATTTCGCTTCTTACGTGCACGGGATTTATCCTCATTAACTTTAGATATTTTTATGTACACATTTTCTATAAAATCGCATTTCCCCCCCCCACACACACTCACTCATTTTTAAAATTGAAACGGCACTTCACGAGTGCTACGTCACACATTCACACATTGCGAACAATCTTCAAGCCGCTTCTTCTCTCTTCATTTGCCAGCTCGGCTTTCCTATCCCCCCCCTCCCCCCCTCCCTCCAACTAGCTTGGCCTCACGCAGCTGGAATCAAAAGATTCTCTGACTGAATCGCCAGCGTGACCGCTCATAAACACCCCCCCCCCCCCCCCCCACCCATTTTCAAAATGCTCTACCGATCGGGAGGAGGAGATATGGCGCCAGCACGCGAATCTGGCGCAGCTCGCAAAGTCCGCCCGCCTGCGCGGCCCTCCCCTCCCCTGTGTGCTCCAGAGAGTCACAAAGCAAAGATTATAGAGGACGTGGTCACAAGCATGGATCTTTGGTCAGAAAGAAGCTACAGCTCCACTCTCACGCCGGCTGCTCTGCTGATCGGGAGAGGGAGAATAGATTATTAAATTATATATGAGTCGACAAACAGGCGGGTAAGGCCGATTCTGGGGGGGAGGTGAAGAGGGGATGTAGGGGGATTGAGGGAGAGGAAGGGGGACCGCGTAGTGGGTGTGGTAGGGAGTGGGAAATAGATGGACTGCCCCCCACACCTTCCCCTCCATCCCCACTCTTCCCCCTCTCTCTCCTCCCATCTTCACCCCTCCCCCCCCCCATCCACCCTCCCTCTCCTCCTCCCCTCCCTCTTGCCTTCTGTTCTCTGCCCTTCACTTTGTCTTCCCATTCTCTCACCTATACCCCCTCTTCCCCACCCTCTCTCTCTCTCCCCCCCCCTCTCTCTCTCTCTCTCTCTCCCCCTCCACCTCCGTTCTCTCCCCCTGCCTCTCCCTGCCCTCCCTTAAACCCTCTTTCCCCCTCCTCTCAAACCTCCCTCCACCATTGCCATCACCCCTCCCCCTTCTCTCACTTCGTCCCCTCCTCTCTCTCCTCCCCGTTTTCTCTCCCCTGCCTGCCCTCCAACCCTCCAGCACCTCCCCCTCTCCACACCCTCCCCTTCAACCAGACTCCCAACTTTTGATTGTCAACAAATTCATAATATTTCCCTCAAAAATCATATTTTTAAAATGAAATTTTAATATGTCGCGGCCCCTATTCGGGGTCCTATGTCACAAATTTCTAAATTGTGGAGAAGTATTTTAAATGCCAAATGTGAAATAAAAGAGTACATGTTATGCTGAAACATTTATAATTCTTTGTTAAACTTTGATTAACTTGGCACCTAGAACTCACCTTCATTTCTCTCACCTTGGGGTGTTGCCGGCGGCTATGCGCCTGCGCACTGGTGCAGTTCAGCGGGCTGCCGGCGGGCGGCGTGCGGCAATGCGCACTTGGCAGGTTGCGGCGGGTCTGCACCTCGCGCACTGGGTGGGGGTTGGGGGGGGGTCGGCCCGGTGATGGCAAGAAAGTGCCGTGATCGGCGGGCGGCGCCGCCCGGGCTCTGGGCGGGCGTTGGCATGGCTCGAAATGCGCGCCAGGCCCGGAACCTCCCCCACTGCGCCGCGCGGGCCACTGGGGTCCGGGAACCTCGCCCACTGCGCACGCGCGGCCCACTGGGGCCCGGGCAAACCCTCACCCACTCCGCCACGCGCGGCCACTGGGCCCGGCAAAGTGCCGTGATCGCGCGGGCTGGCAAAACAGGGACACATGGCGCGGCGTTCACCACGGGAGGAACAATTTTGCGGGGATAATTAGGGTACAATGGAATGGCGGGGAAGGGAACTAAAAAGCGGGAATATCCGCCAAAAAGCGGGATAGTTGGGAGGTCTGCCTTAAACCCTCCCTTCCTCCACCTCCCGTTCACCCCATCTTCCCCCTCCCCCCCTGTCTCTTTCCCTTCTGTCTCTGCCTCTCTCCTGTCTCTCCCCATTCTCTCTTGCCCCTCTATCTCTACCCTCTCCCTCCTTAGACACGCTGACAAGTTGGGGCAAGGAATCAGTGGCTAGGGCGGTTGGTTATGGGGGTTAAAAGAATGTAATAATAATATTAATATAACATCAGTGGGTGGTTAGTGTGTGTTGAGCCGCATGCCCCCCCCCCCCTTGCAAAGTGCGTTGTGGGGAACAGACCAACGGGTTGAACTTGGTTCTAGTCATATTATTAAATGACTTCCCATCTATTTCCCAACCGATCGGCATACATGCCACGCAATTTCTGAAACAACTCACTACCAGACCCCAACCAGGGCTCACTGGAGTATCACTGATCAACTTCATGTACAAAAAGGAACCGGCAGATGCTTGTTTACACCAAAGATAGAATACAAAAATGCTGAGTAAACTCAGCGGGTTCTGGCCAGCATCTCTGGAGAAAATAAATCAGTGATGTTTTGGGTTGGGACCCTTCGTCAGTCAAATGCAATTGGTGGGGTCTGGGCTACACCAATCGCCAAATCTTATATGTCTTCTGCAGAATGTACCAACTCAGCGTAATATAGGACTGCAGCCTTTTTCTGCAAGTATACTGGAAAAACATGGCCCCTTCAAAGATTAAACTAGGAAAATATGCAGACTACAATTGTCGGCTATCCTTGCGACTTCTGCAATCAGCTGATGCGAATTGATTTTTCCTGGCCTCAACAGGGCAATGTACACTTGCTCAGATTTTTGATGTCAGGCTGGGAATTTTGTGCCTGAACCACACTCTAGGTACATGACCACAATTAAGGCAAGCCAGAGTAATCAACATGAGAAATTAAGAGACAGGAATACACAAAAAGTGTTAAAGTTAGTATAAGTGTTTCAGATTGTCATGATTTTGTTCAGTTTATTCATGCGCACCAAGGTGCAATGAGGCTCTTTGTTCCATAAAGTCCGATTACATGATTAACTTAAAAACTTCAATAAATTTAATATCCGCATTAAAAAATAAATTACAGGCTCTGATCGATGTCTCATTCAAGTTATTCAGACATTCAATTTAAATAGACACAAATATGCTGGAGTAACTCAGTGGGTGAGGCAGCATCTCTGAGAAAAAGGTAGGTGACATTCGGACCACGTCGGGGTGTCCTTCTTCACACTGAAACTACGGGGTGTGGGCAATCCAGCACTTATGTCTATCTTTGGTATAAAGCAGCATCTTTTGTTTCTTCAATGTAAATTGTTGTAATCAAGAGCCGATGGCATGAAGGTGGGCCTCACAGTTTGTTTAAGCTGTTCTGTGATCGAATTAACCACTGATGCTAAGTGAAGCCAGGGCTTGAAATTAACAGTTGCCTGGGTGCCAATGGCGACCTAAAGTCCCGTCGGGCAACCTAAAAGACCATATCATTTGTCCGGTTTGGCAAGCACCTGGGACACCTATCGTTCAACTCTGAGCGGGCGACTTCCGGTGGATGCAGTGAAGACAGCTGCACAGAGTTCTGCTCCCGACAAATCGTGTTTAAAGTCGGTTTTTATGTCAGGATCGATTTAAAAACTCTTACTGGGATTGCTGAACGTCGTGGGTATTGTCATCATCAGACGGTGCGGTGGTGGAATCTAGATTTAAAACGATTTTACCGGTAACATTCCATCAGAATGAAAAAGCGAAGATGTCAGAGTCCAGAGAGGACCCAAGAGGATTTCAATCAGTCTCCAGCTCCAAAAGCTCTGGATGAGCTTGAAACAACTCCTGAATCCACTTTGAAAAAGTTTGGAAGAGGAGCTGGAGTCTCAACAACCAACAGTCGAAATAATGGCTGCAAGAGCTGAAACAAAAGAGTTGAAAGAAAGGGAGAAAGAAATGCAAAAGCTTGGAAGAAACGGTTTTTTAAGAGCTAATATTACTAAAAGACATTACTAAAGATTCTTGAGAAGCAATTTGCTAAAATGAATTCTACAATGCAGAATAATCTTTCTACAATGCAGACAACCTATCCACAATGGAGGTTAACCTGTCTAAGAAAATCGACACTAGCTGCGGAGAATTAAAGGAGATTCAGCAGTTCAAAGATTTGGATCGAGGAATGCTAATGAATTGGAAAGTATGCAGAGAGATTATAACAATAAACATGACTCCCTGCTGAAGCAATTAACAAAAGCGGAAAAATTGATGGAAGAGATGGAGGGTGAAATGCAGCAGATGGGTCAGGAAATAACTGGTTTTAAAAAAGAACATGACGCAAATTTGGAGCGGACGAAAAACCTGAATGATAAATGTCAAGATTTGGAAGCCAGGTCAAGGAGGCAGAATCTGAGGATAATAGGAGGGGCAGAGCATGGCTCTCAAATGTGTGATTTTATCACTAATTTGCTTAACGATGTTTTCAAACTGCCAGAAAAACCAAAGGTAGATGTGGCTCATCGTGTTGGTCGCTTCCAAAGAGGAGCGAATGCTTCACCACGTCAAATTATTGTAAAGTTCTTAGATATCTCGACGTTGGAAAATTTATTAAAGAAGATACCCTATGGAGAAAACCTTACATTGCTGATAACATTGTTAGATTTTACAGAGGCTACCCTTGGGAAATACTGGCAAAAAGACGCCAGTTTAAAAGTGCGAGCTGTATTCTACAAGGACTTTCTGGAGTTTGTTACGGTGTTATCTATCCAGCAATTTTTTTTTAATTACGTACAATGCTAAGCAACACATTCACGGATCCGGACTCAGCTTGCAAATATGCCCAGGAGATTTTAAATAAAATTCAAGGAAAAGCAGGCTAACATGTCATATGCTTGCTTTTTTGTTTCAAACAAGACATTAGAATTGTTCAGACGGCTCTCAGACAGACTTATCTGGCAAGAATGTGTTTTTTAATAACAGAGACCTAACTTCGTCTTGTACTGAAAAACTGAAGCTCAACCGATGGAATGTTCAAGGTCGCAGGCCAAGTTTTTCAGCCCTGATAATTATTGGACTGTTCTTTTTTGAATTTAAAACAGTTTTGATGGTCTGCCTTTGTCTCAGTACTATATGATCTACTATTTACACATACAGCATATAACTAACTAATTAACTATATATATGCAATAAATTTAATTAACGCTAAAGGTTTAATGTATTATACTAACATGACTAACTATATAGTAGGGAGGATGGGGGAGGTTAGACAGATATTCTAAATATTAACTATTAATTATGAATCAACTAACATATAGGCGAATGAAAAGTGTGATTGCTGACAAGGTACTTTTAACCCATAGATTAACTCAATTTTTTATTTTATTTTAAATTTTCTGCTTTTCCTTTATTTTATTTTAAATGTTTTGGTTATTAATCGAACTGACATGATAATTTTTGTTATAAGTGGAGGAAACCGACTAACGTTAGATGATACTTTACTAGGGGGCAGAGCCCAGTGCATAATTCCATCGCGGAGGTCAATGTAAAATAGTAAGATTAAACGAGGAACTCACCTGTTCGAAGTTAGATCGTTATTTTACGAGGAGTTACGATGAGGGATTACGTGAAGAAGAGCCGCCTCACGCTGGTAACGGCATACTTCAAAGCAACGGCATGAAAAAAACACAGAACACCAAAGCCGGAGTAACATAGTAAGGCTCATAAAAAGACTTTAGAACCACCATTTGATCATTTATTTTACGAGGGTGGGAGTGGAGGGCACGTAATCCCTCATCGTAACTCCTCGTAAAATAACGATCAAACTTCGAACAGGTGAGTTCTCGTTTAATCTTACTATTTTACTTCGGAGTCACGTGAGTGGACTACGTGAAGAGTTTTTTTTTAAAGCTTTCTGTGTTTTTTATGTCGTAGAATTAATCCGTACGACAGTCCGGCTAAGGTAAAACACATAATGAGAAAAAGCAGACAAAAGTTAGATCTTTTTCACAATTAAATTTTTTAATGGTTGAAAGACATATAATACCCTCCTTATTTGAGGGAAAATTGATTACAAGTGACAAAAGATATCAGTGACTACACAACTGATTATAGCAATTAATAGCAAACAAAGCAGGTGATTATAGTGCTCCCAACACCGCGTGTCCAAAGCTTGTCATAGTGTGAACAGGTTTGTTGTTAGAACTTTGAAAAAGTTTCTTCTTTACTCCACCCTGCGATTTTTTAAAATTATGCTCGAGAGGTACGTCCCGCCCCTTCGCCGCGGACGTAGCTGCCGCCCTGGTGGAGTGAGATTTGAAGACATTCAGTGTCTACTCCGCTAAAAACCAACACCTGTTTCAACCATTTTGAGATAGTTTGAACTGAAGCTTTTGTGTGTGGCTTTTTGTGCGTAAGCAGCAATGTCTTTTCGTTTCCTCGAAAAGTGTCTGTAATTTTAATATAATTGGTTCAAATGTCTAACCACACACAAAGCAGGCTCAATATGAAAAGCTTGAAAGGTTACCTTTGTTCCAGATCTCCCTGGTCTACTTTGTTTGATCAGATCGTAAACATAGAATTACAACATTATCTGTAGTCACATGCATACAGTCTAAACGCAACATTTGTAAAGTTTGCACTCTTTGGGCTGAGACCAGTGCCATTAACATGACCAATTTCAATGTTAACCTATCCAATGTCAACCCTTCAATTGGGCGTCCATTCCTCTAAGTAGAGCAAGAACTATGCTCACATCCCAAATCTCTGTTATATCTAGGTTTTGGCGGATTCATGTGAAAAATTCCTTTCATGAATCGTGATATTAATGGATGCGACCCAATTGACTTCTCACCAATCATAAGTCCTAAATAGGAACGACAAGGCACAGCGTGCAGTTTAATGGCACTGTAACTTAAATGTTGCCCAAAGTGCAAATTGGCAAGGAATTCCAAAACATGAGTAACATTCACAGATTCATCAGAAATATTTGACTGTGTGCAAAATTCTTCCCATTCTTAATATGTGTCATATAATTGTTTCTGTGTACTATGTCGCCATGATGCACCAATAACTGTCAAAGTTTTGGTCGACAATCCCAGTTCCTGTAGTGGTCTGGTCAAACCTGCAGATTAACAAATTCATATATGCATATAATGGGTAACCTTGATTTGTTACTGGATTAGTCAAGATATCACTACAGTTAGGAATCTGCATATATGGTTCTTTAATCATATTTAGCATAACTGGGAACCAAGGTTGAGTTGGCCAATTTGGCACTACCAACAATCCGGAAGTGAATCTTGCTCTATTTTTCTTCAAACATCTCTGGATCAGAGCAAATGGTGGAAAAGCATAAAAAGAACATTTTTCCCCAGTGTAATGAAAATGCATCTACTGCAACTGCGTCCGGATCATGTTCCCAAGACACATAATGAGGCAATTGATGATTAAGCCCTGGATGCAAACAAATCAATTTCTGGCCAGCCAAATCGTTTAAACAATATTCTTAAATATTGCTGGCTTAAGCATCCATTCCGTATTATCTTTAAAAAATTCTGGACCTTCCATCTGCTACCACATTGTCTTTACCTGGAATATAGCTTGCTGAAATCCATATCTGCCGATCAATACACCATTGCCATATCTCATTGACCAGACAATCACATGATACTGATCTAACTCCCCCCATGTGATTAATGTAAACCACAGCCGTTTTATTGTCTAATTGTATAAATACATGCAGACATTGTTTAGCAGAACAATATGCTTTAAGCCATAAAAGGCCCCCAATAACTCCAAATAGTTAATACCATACTGTTGGAGCAACACTTGCCTCTTCAGTTTTCCATCTACCATCCACAACTGGGTAGATAAATTCTGTGGCCCCCCATCCGAGAGCACTAGCATCTGTTTGCAAAAACCATTTCAGGCTGTTTAATCATGATCTTTTTAGCAGCTTGTGGGACATTTTCAACCCACCATTGCAATTCCAATACTGCTTCCTTTGTTAATTGCATAGGTCTGTCAAAGTGACCTGCCTTATCTTTAAGAGCCCTTACTTTGTCCTTGAAGATTTTGATAATGTAATGGCCCAAATTCCACTGCCGGAAAAGAAAGCTGCCACTAATGTACCAATGACTTTTGCCACTTCTCGGATGGAGGGATAAGGTTTGTGAATGAGATAATTACACATTTGCAAAAATATCATTTGGTCTTCTTTGCTGGCAACGTAACTAACATAGTTACTGAGTTAATTACAAACCCCAGAAAATCAATTGATTGAACTGGCTGCAGCTGGATTTAATTGGATGAATTAAGAATCCAAGCTCTTTAAAACAAAGCTTTAGTAACTGAAATTGAGTGCTCAGCTGACTCTTGACTATCATTAACAATCAGAATGTCATCCAGATAAGCCATTACAATGTGTTTCTGTGCTCTTAATTGAGCTAAAACTGGTTTCAACAGTTTTTGTAAAGAGTCTAGGAGTGAACTTAATCCATTTGGTAAAGCTTTGAACTGCCATAATTGCCCCTGCCAATAAAATTTAAGTATCTCCGAAAAAGATGATGAATTGGTTACAGAATAATAGGCGTCTTTTAAATCAATCTTAGCCATATAAGAACCTGCTGAAAATCAAATATTTTGCAGTTTTTAAATGTCTCCATCTTAAAAACGTTTGTATTCTACAAACTTATTTAGATCTGTAAGGTCTAGAATTAAATTCTACAACCACCATCTTTCTTATCTCTGCGAAATATATTAGAGACAAATTGATGCTTATGTTCATAAGTTTTTTTCAATTACCCCTTTTTCGGATAATTTGCCAATTTCCACATCAATCTCCATTCTTTCTTCTGGAGAAAACACATAAGCATAAGCAGGTTTATTCTGTACAGGAGGATTGACCCTTCTTTAAAAATAATAATAGCTCCTGAAAACTGCTTGTAATATAAACCGATCAGAAGTAATATTAAGCCAGGCATTATAAAATTTTTGCAATCTCCCTCCAACTGGAGATTCATCCACAGTTTCTTTAAGGATAGAAGTCTTTAATACATCTCCATAGGAGCGTGATGGTCTCCTCTTTCCCGAATGCAGGGAAGCAGCGGCCTGTGTAGCACGATAATACCTTCGTGACAAATTTCTGCCTCTATAACGAAAATCAAAACTCCTTCGGGGCCGAAAACCCTTTCCCTTTGTCCAAAGACAAAAGGCTTAATAGTGCTAAAATATTTAGCTTCTTCATCCAACTGCTTCAGTTGTTTCGGCAGATTTTCTCCAAACAAATATCCAGGAGCTTGAACTCACTTTCTTGACACAGGCTTGCATATCTAGGGTGAAATATGGGCCGAATCGCCATTTTCCTCATGCAATTGATCTCATAAAACGAATTGCACATTAAACCCAAAGTATCTCTTTGAATCTTGTCCATTTCCAGTTTCTCCATTTGCCTGCCAAATGCCGTGATGGCAGCCGAAAATAATTTTAGCACCTTTTGAAATTTCATTTCTTGGGCTCTCATACTTGGAGTCATAGATGCCCATACCATCGGATTCACCGTAGGCACTTCCAATGAGGCACAATTGCCTGGTGCTTTATATAATTCTGATAATTCATTCATCACAGTACTATGAAGCTGGTGAGATACCATATAATTTATTATGGCAGCCAGGCTTTCTTCCATATCCTCACCACTTCCTTCAGGTTTAGCAAAACTTTGTGCTATCCCAGGCAGATCAAAGCCTTTTCTTTTTACTTTGTGGCGTGCTTTCAAAAATCATTTCAAATTCAGCAGGGTCTGCCTTCTGCAGCCCTAATTCCATCGGGATATTATCCCATGAGACTTCTTCCAGCCCAAATCGTGGGTCTGGAGTATCATATTCCCAACTTGGCCCACAGCCATATTCATCATATTGAAAACCCCTCAGGATTTTCTGGGATTCATGAGGGTACTGTGACCCTTGTCTCATAATAGTTTGGAGAACTTTCTCCATATGCTCCTATTTTTAGCCACATAGTTTTTATTAACTGGAGGTCTTTCAAAATCAGAATCATCAGAATCCACGGGCCCTCACAGTTTTCTTTTTGCATTTCTTAGGAACACTTTCCTCCGTGGTTATAATTTCCGGAGAATCTGGAAATTCTATATCGGGTAATAAGTAAATCAGTGGCCAACGGTATCGGAACCCCGGGTCCACTCTAGCTTCGCTTCCCGTATATTTACTTTCACCCCGGGAGGCTCTTTTCACCCGCGAAGCCTTCCTTCCCGATTTCTCCATTTTGTTAAATTTTTATCTTGTGCTCATCAGCACGTTAACGTCTAAAATTTTACTTTTAGTTTCGCTGTTGGAACATCCAGCGTAACCTAAAACCCGCGCCGATGTAACTTCACTTACCTGCGGGCCGTTCCGACCGCTGCGAGGAGCTGCTCCTTACTGCAGCTCCACCTTCTGCCGTCAGCGTCGACGTCATTGCCGTTACCAGCGTGAGGCGGGCTCTTCTTCACGTAGTCACTCACGTGACTCCGAAGTAAAATTAATCTTAGCCACCATAGGTGGCTTTTTTGTAAGATATCGCTTTTTTGATAACTTACTCACTTTTTTTGTTTATTCACTATTATGAGTTGTATGATTTAACAACCTTTATAAAAATTTCATTTTATGTTTTTCTCTTTCCCTGAATTATGTTTAATAGTGTCAGGAGATGTAAATCTAGTGCAGAAATTATGAACAACCCTGGACTCGGGATTTCGAGGTACTTGGCTGCATCACATGAATCATACATTCTGGTAATAATAGCCAATGCAAGATAATAGTCGAATAAACACTGGAGGTCTCACTTTCTGTAGTTGGAACATTAGAGGTGCGAATGAGCCAATTAAGAGGGGTAAAATTCTGGCACATTTAAAATCATTAAACACGGACATTGCTTTTCTACAAGAAACGCATTTGAAACAACAAACTCAGATCAGATCAAGGGCAAACTGGATAGGTCAAACTTACTACTCCGCATTCACTTCTAAAGCAAGAGGCACGGCCATTATAATTCGGAAAGGTGTACCTTTTAAATTAAAGAATTCTATATCTGATAAAGAGGGAAGATACGTTATAGTCACGGGAGAAATTTATAATACACCATTAACTATGATAAATGTTTACGCACCTAATTTTGATTACCCCCAATTTTTTAAGAAAATAGTAGATATAATTGCAGAGCATAATTATCAAAATATAATAATGGGGGGAGATTTCAATTGTGTTATAGACCCATATTTAGATAAATCAATAAAGAGGGAAGCGTCTTGTTAAAACTAAGACCTGTGAATTCTTAAATACTTATATGAAAATAATAACATAACTGATGTTTGGAGAATAGCAAACCCAATTGGAAGGGAATATTCGCTTTACTCATCGGTTCATAAAACTTACTCACGAATTAACTATTTCTTGTTGGATACAAAATTAATCCCGTATACGACTAAACCATCATACCATAATAGTATTATTTCCGATCATTCACCACTGACTTTTATACTTAAAATCGAGGGAATGCCGGGTATAAAACCTTTTTGGAGATTCAACGCAAAAATATTAAATAACCCGCAGGATTATGAGTATATAAAAGAACAAACAAAAATTTTTTTCGAGATAAATGAGACGCCGGTATTTCTTATTGCTATTATGGGAAACCTTTAAGGCATACATCCGCGGTGCTATAATCTCTTGTCAAAGTTTTCAAAATAAAGAAATTAAAAGAGAACCTCAGAGGATTGAACAGGAAATAAAATTATTAGAATTGGACAATGCAAATGACCCAACCATAGATAAACATAATAAGATGACTTTATTGAAATATAAACTCAATAGAATATTATCGGCAAGAGTGATAAGACTATTCCAAATTACAAAACAGGCACACTTCGAATTTGGTGATAAGCCACATAAATTATTAACGAGGCAACTGAAGCAACAAGAAAAGGAAAATATTATCACTAAAATTAAATCTAATAAGGGCGAGCTTCTAACACTACCAAAGGATATTAATAAAAGGTTTGCCCAATTTTATCATAATTTATACACAACTAAAATAAATACACATGATAGTAAAATTACAAATTTTTTAGATAATTGCAACCTCCCTAAATTGGATAGTTTAGAACAAGAGGAATTAGGAGCACGGATTACTAGTGAAGAAATAAAACAAACAATAAACTCATTGAAAAATGGGAAGACACCAGGACCAGATGGTTTTAGCAATGAATTTTATAAACAATTTCAGGAGTCAATTGTACCAAGATTATTTAACTTATACACACAGGCCTATACCGAAAATAAACTACCAGAAACTTTAGCTGAATCAACAATAAAGCTTATACCAAAAAAAAAGACTTAGAGGAACCGGGTTCTTACAGAACTATATCACTTCTAAACACGATTCAGAAAATTTTAGCAAAGATTCTAGCAAGAAGACTGAATAATTATATTAACAAATTGGTAAAACCGGATCAAACGGGATTTATACTCAAAAGAAAATCATTTAATAACTTGAGAAAGCTTTTCAATATAATGTACTCTCACAAAGAGGAAATTGAAGATATTTCAGTCGTTACGTTGGATGCGGAGAAGGCATTTGATCAGGTAGAATGGCTGTATTTATATAAGGTACTCCAAAAATTTAATACGGGAGAGAATTTTATTAGATGGGTTAAATTACTTTATGATAAACCTACAGCAAGAATATTAACTAATAATATGTTATCTCCAAATGGGGTAATAGGCAGGGATGTGCCTTATCACCATTGCTATTTGCCCTTATGATAGAACTGCTGGCTGAAAGGATTAGAAATCATCCGAATCTTCACGGATATAATACTAAGGACTCAAAGAATAAAATGTCATTATATGCTGACGATATTCTTTTATATATTAACTACTACACAAACGAGTATCCCCACCTTATTAACACTAATCGAGGAATTTGGTTCTTTTGCAGGCTATAGAATAAATTGGAATAAAAGCAAAATTATGTCTTTGAAATCACAGGATGCGAGACACTTATTAAAATTTCCTTTCAAAATTGCAACAGAAAAATTCAAGTATTTGGGTATTCAAATTACGAGAAGACACAAATCATTATTTAGTTCCAATTTTATGCCACTATTAAATAAACTGAATGTTATGATTAAATTTTGGAAAACGCTACCGCTCTCATTGATAGGTAGAATTAACCCTGTAAAAATGACTTTCTTACCACAATTAATATATTTGTTTCAAGTGATCCCAATATATATTCCAAAATATTTTTTCAAAAAACTAGATTCTAATATCACTAATTTTATATGGGATTATAGAGCACACAGAATTCAACGAACGCATCTGTGTAAACCTAAAGAAGTTGGGGGTTTATCATTACCTAACTTTACGTATTACTACTGGGCAGTGAATATAAAGAACATATAACTCCACTCACCAGTCGGAGTGGATAAGAATGGAGAAAGAGGAGTGTTTCCCGTACAATATAGGAACGATCTTGTTCTCACTGATAAAATTGAATAGTATAATATAAGAAGAACCCAATTATTCACAATACAATAAGAATTTGGAAACAAATAAAATTATCCTTGAAATTAAATAATCTATCAGTATTAACCCCAATATTGAATAATCCTAAGTTCAAACCATCTCTTATCGACAAAACATATAAACATTGGGATAGACTGGGAATTAGGAAAGCAGGAGATATGTATGAATTGGGTAAATTGTTATAATTTCAACAATTAAAATCAAAATTTAAACTGAATGATAATCAATATTTTAAATATATATATAGATATGTGACCATGAAGAAATATATAAATAGATTTCAAACTATATTTTTTAGACCCTTAGAAGAAGCAATGAATATTAAGGCTGATTCACAAAAACTAATATCATATTTTTATAACAGTATATTAAATAGAGAATTACCCTCAACAGAGGCAAAAAGATAGGATTGGGAACATGAACTAATGATAAAGATTCCGAAAGATAGATGGGAAAAGTATCTGATGAACACACATAATTGTTCCATTAATGCAAGACATAATCTAATTCAATTTAAATTACATAGACTATATTATTCAAAAACGAGGATGAATAAATTCTACACAAATGTTTCTCCTAGATGCGATAAATGTTTGTTTCAAAATGCCAATATAACACATTCATTTGTAGGATGTATAAGGTTGAATAAATTTTGGAGCGATATATTTGATATATTTACAAAGCTCTTCAAGTCAAGAATGGATTATATTTGGAATAATAGTAGAAGATAAAGTTAAACAAAGACCAAAAAGTATTCTTTAATTATGGGTTAATAAGTGGAAAGAATTTGATACCTAAATTTTGGAAAAATACAGCTATACCAACTATTAAAATGTGGATTAGTAATATGACGGACATAGCTTACCTTGAAGAAATGAGAATCCGCCTAATAGATAAATATGATCAATTCTTAAGGAGTTGGTCCCCTTTCATCGACTTTCTGGAATCATGTGATGCAGCAGTACCATAAAGATGACTGATTTCAGGTCAGGTCGTGGGTAGAATTACATCTCCGAACAAAGATTTGAAAATTTTCTTTTTTAGGGGTCTTTTTCTCCTATTTCTACTTTCTTATATACACACTTCACGTTTTTCTATTTTCTACTATCTATTTTTCCTCTTTTTCTTCTCTCTATTTCTTGTCTTTTTTTTAATTTCCTTTTCAAAAACATAAAACTAGAGGTTGTACATAGAATGTATTATTTTATGACATAGTTGGCACCTAAAATTAGATGTGGGAGAGCTGGGAATGGGAGGGGAAGGAGGGAGAAAGCCAGGACTACCTGAAATTGGAGAAGTCAATGTTCATACCACTGAGATCAGGTTCTTTATTGCAAACTGAATGGATGTCGCCAAGCCTGCACTTGATCTCATCGAGGTTGATCATACACTGAATAATCCACCCAGATTTTTGTTTGGAAGTAGAAAGAAATATTAGAAATTGCATTCATTGCAACGTGTAAAAAGAGTTGAGATACTGTATTGTAATTTTGCTGCATGTCATTGTGGTATATATCATGTCTTGATTTTAGGCGGACTTCAGGAGACTATGCAGTTGCCACATGGTCGCCACATGTTCGCGGGTGGTTGCCAGGGAGTTGCCTTCATGGTCATGAGGAGTTGCCGCATTCTGGGAACTAGTCGCGGCATCATTATGGTCGCCGTGTATTTTTCAACATGTTGAAAAATTAGCGGCGAGTAGAATGAAGCCGCCATGGAGGGTAGCGAGACTTCTAGAGCGTAGGTGGGTCGCCAGGAGGTCCTAATGGATGGGGGGGGGGGGGGGGGGGGGGGGGGGGGGGGGGGGGTGTGTGTGTGTGTGTGATGTGTGTGTGTGTGAGTGTGTGTGTGTGTGTGTGTGTGTGTGTGTGTGTGGTGTGTGTATGTGTGTGTGTGTGTGTGTGTGTGTGTGTGTGTGTGTGTGTGTGTGTGTTCTCAGTAGAAAAAGATTAATCTGTCGACCCACGTGGCTCAGTGATAAGAGTTGCTACCTTACAGCTTCTGTAAATAGTCCTTAGGGTGTAGGATAGAACTAATATACATAGTGGGGGCTCTGCCCTGGCCTGAAGAGCCTGCTTCTATGCCGTATCTCTAAATTAAACATCCAACACTAAATATTAGATAATCTAGAACAGATGTTTAGTTAAGTTTATTATCACATATACCGAGGTACAACGAAAATCTTTTTTGTTGTGTGCTAACCAGTCAATGGCTGTCTGTAAGACTATACACGATTACAATCTAGCCATCCACGGTGTATAGATGTTGTGAATAAGAACAGATAGCAATCTAATTCTGTGAAAGATGCAGTCTTTGTATTAAATTTACAAAGTTTATGTAACACAATATGAATTCCCATGGAGAGTGTGCATTATATGAAAGCAACAAGTTCAAACAAGAGGATGAAAAAGGCCTCTGATCAGTATCATCAGATTAAACCACAGAGACCCATTGTTGATAGAAACATTAACTCATTAGAGCTCTGCACTTAGAAGTCGAAAAAGGCCAAGGACGATAAGAAGAGGCACCCAATGTGGAGAATTACACACCTGCCCTTTGGGGACCGAAGCTGGAAAGCTCCCTGGGATATGTCTTAGTACACATAAATTAAACATGTCACAGAAAGTTAGAGAAGTTATGCCAGGAGCCCAAATTTTAATATGAACAGTTAATTACTGCCGACAATCTTCTCCAGTATTGAAAACTAATCAGCATTTAAAATTGGTTTGAAATTTCATTCCTTCTGGCTTTAACTGTTGAAGGTTTAACCTGATGATATTTCAATGATCACTGTGATTTTTCATCATCTCGTGTTTGAACTTGTTGCTTTGGTCGTCTGCAAGCTCTCCATTTATGGGAATTCATATCATGTTGCATGGACATTTCTTTGTTAATGTAATCCAAAGACTGCAACCATTCACAGAATTAGATCACCTTCTTCACAATATCTGTTCTAGATTGTTCAATGTTTCGTCTTAGATGTGTGCTTACAGATTAATGTTTTACTGCTATTTCAACAAATATTGAATAATGTCAATAGGTCTTCCTTCTTTCTCCTAGTTCAACCATTCTAATGTACACTCCTTCCTAAACAGGTATTAATTATTTCACAATCCTTCAATTTATTTGGTTGTAGTCACTTGGTCCATTCCCTAAATTCTCTGATCAAGCCATTAACACTTTTAACCGCTAATTAAGAGTACAAAGCATCAAAATTGCACAAGAGTTAATCCCAGAACAAACCACTCTCAATTGAGGATAAACAATCTGTAATAAAATCAGCGATGAGGACAATCAGTAACACATTTTAAATTGCAAAGCACTTTCATCGTAAGCGGGTTTCCAACATTTCAAACCATTGAAAACCATGCAAGTTGCTGGTTCATCAAGAGTTTGATAAGAAGGTGGCTAACCTGCACCTCGCAATACACTAGGACATGAAATGCGTGCTGGCGAGCTGGTTAAACGGCATGAACATTACTTATGTGGCACAGAGACCTCTATTGGCTCAAATGAACATCAAGTTCAAGTTGGGGGTACACAAAAGGCTGGAGAAACTCAGCGGGTGCAGCAGCATCTAAGGAGCTAAGGAGATAGGCGACGTTTCGGGTCGAGACCCTTCTTCAGTCTGAAGAAGGGTCTCGACCCAAAACATCGCCTATCTCCTTAGCTCCTTAGATGCTGCTGCACCCGCTGAGTTTCTCCAGCCTTTTGTGTACCCTCGATTCTCCAGCATCTGCAGTTCCTTCTTTAACATCAAGTTCAAGTTTATTTATTTCAAGAGGGCTAGAATACAAAAACAGGGATGTAACGCCGAGACTATAAGGCACTGGTCAGGCCGCATTTGGAGTATTGTGAGCAATTTTGGGCACCATATCTGAGGAAGGATGTGCTGGCTCTGGAGGGGGTCCAAAGGAGGTTTACATAAATGATTCCAGGAATGAGTCTGTTAACATATGATGTGCATTTGATGGCACTGGGCCTGTACTCTCTGGAGTTTCGAAGGATGGGGGGGCATCTCATTGAAACTTACCGAATAGTGAGAGGCTTTGATAGAATGGATGTGGGGAGGATGTTTCCACTGGTGGGAGAGTTTAGGATTAGAGGTCATAGCCTCAGAATTAAAGAACGTTCCTTTAGGAAGGAGGTGAGGAGGAATTTATTTAGTCAGAGGGTGGCAAATCTGTGGAATTCTTTGCGCAGACGGGTGTGGAGACCGCCAATTAATATTTTTAAGGCAGTGGTAGATAGATTCTTGATTGGTATGGAGTTATGGGAAGAAGGCATAGGGCATGGGCCCTAGCTATTCCGACCTCTTTGTAGGTTACGTCGAACAATCCCTGTTCCAGGCGCACACTGGACCTATCCCTGAACTCTACCTCCGCTACATTGACGACTGCATTGGTGCTACCGTCTGCACCCATGCAGAACTCACTGACCATCAACTTCACCACTAATTCCCATCCTGCACTTGGACCATCTCCGACATCTCCCTACCATTTCTAGATCTCACAGGATAGGTCTCCATCACAGGAAACACTATTAATCAACATCTACTATAAACTTACTCTCCCAAGGCTATCTTGACTACACTTCTTCTAACCCTGCTTCCTGTAAAGACTCTATCCCCTATTCCCAATTCCGATGTCTACGCTGCATCTGCGCCCAGGATGAGGTTTTCCATACCAAGGCATCAAAGATGAATCGGTGCGGCCTTTCCCGGAGCTTCAGCGGCGGGCGCAGCGCGGACTCTCGGCGTGGAGCGTTCCGTTCACTGGCCCACGGCAGCCTGAAGCCACGGTCTGCAGAGCTCCAGCCAGCGCGGCTTCCGCAGCCTGGGATCGCTTGTTGGGGACCCGGGAGGAGAAGAAGCTCCGACTGCCGGCCCGCGGCCAATTTCTACCGCATGCGTGACATGGACTTACCATCAGGAGCGGGGTCCCTCGCCGGGGATCCCTGGAGGGGAGCTTCGACCGCCGGCCCTGCGGTCTGCGGTGCTTCTGGCTGCGGCGCGAACTTTAAATCTCCGACCGCCGGCCCTGCGGCCTACACCAGCCTGAAGGCGGTCTCCGGTAGGGAAGCACCGATTCAGGACTTACCTGGACTTTTTACCTTGTCAGCACATCTGGACGCCCACAGCAGCGGCTGCAAAGGGTTGAGGTCCTGACCACGGGGGAAAGTGGAGGAGGACTGGCCAAATTTTGTGCCTTCCACCACAGTGATGAATGCTGTGGTGGATGTTTGTGTTTAATTTTTAGTGTGTATTGTGTGTTCTTTTTCATTGTACCGCTGCTGGCAAATTCATTTCACTTGCACTTTATGTGCAAGTGTCGAATAAAACTGATTGATTGATTGATGTCCTCATTCTTTAGGAAACAGGGGTTCCCCTCTTCCATTATAGATGAGGCTCTCACTAGGGTCTCCTCAATATCCTGCAGCTCCACTCTTGCTCCCCCTCCCCCTCCCCCCATTCGTAAAAAGGACAGACTCCCCCTTGTCCTCGCCTTCCACCCCATCAGCCATCGCATACAACATATAATCCTCCAACATTTTCGCCACCTCCAATGGGATCCCACTATTGGCCACATCTTCCCATCTCCACCCCTTTCTGCTTTCCGCAGGGACCATTCCCTCCGAAACTCCCTGGTCAACTCATCCCTTCCCATCCAAACCAGCCCCTCCCCAGGTACTTTCCCCCCAATTGCAGAAGATGCAACACCTGTCCCTTTACTTCCCCCATTGACTCCATTTAAGGACCCAAGTCTTTCCAGGTGAGGCAGAGGTTCACTTGCACCTCCTCCAACCTCATCTACTGTATCCGCTGTTCCTACTGTATCCGCTGTTCCAGGTGTCAACTTCTCTACATTGATGAGACCAAGCGCAGGCTCAGCGATCATTTCGCTGAACACCTCTCAGTCCATCTTAACCTACCTGATCTCCCGGTGGCTCAGCACTTCAACTCCTCCTCCCATTCCCAATCTGACCTGGACCTCTTCCATTGTCAGAGTGAGGCCCAGCGTAAATTGGAGGAACAGGACCTCATATTTCGCTTGGGTAGTTTACACCCCAGCGGTATGAACATTGACTTCTCTAACTTCAGATAGCCCTATCTCCTCCCCCTTCCCAGTTCTCCCACTAGTCTTACTGTCTCTGACTACATTCTATCTTTATCCCACCCCATCCCCTGACATCAGTCTGAAGAAGGGTCTCGACCCGAAACGTTGCCCATCCCTTCTCTCCAGAGATGCTGCCTGACCTGCTGAGTTACTCTAGCTTTTTGTGTCTAAATTGCAAATATTAAAGCTGAGACTTAAATGAGGAAACCAGGAACTGCAAATGCACAAAGTGCTGGAGTAATTCAGCAGGTTAAGTAGCATCTCTGGAGAACAAGAATAGGTAACACTTCAAGTCAGGGCCCTTCCTCAGAATGAGGAGTTACCATTGAGAGGTATGGATATTAAGGGAAGGACTCCAGACCTTTGACTTGGCAGCTATGGTAGAGCAAAGGAATTCAATGTCGAGCATAATCTGGTAGTGTGCTAGAGTCCAGAAGCGGAAAAACGCAGAAATATCCAATATAATATATAGAAAATGTCGGAAATAGCTCTGGCAGCAATTGCGGTGGGAGCTAATGTTTTAGATCAATGCTCTTACAGAGGATTCTAAAGATCAGAGGGATCTAAAGCCATGGACGAGAGCATTGGCAAGTGAGCAGAGGTACAGATGGAGATGAGCAAGAGCACATCCTCTTCCCAATGTTCAACTGAAAGATAGATTACAGCCCACCTAAAAGTGGATATCAGACAATGACAGTAGAAAAGCAGTGGCGAGAAGAGGGAAGGATATATAATATTCAACTTAAAAGTGCCAGTCAGTAGAGACATTGCAAAGTAGCAATGAGCCATCCTTCTGTGGCATTTTGGGCAGAAAAAGAACAAAACGAGCAAGATGCTTTAGTGCAAGATGAGATGCGAGCCACAGTATCATGTTAGCGTCCATAAAGAGGCTGAAGTGGCAAGATCCAGCAAACAGACATTCTGAAGAGAAACGCAGGAGATTCATGCTGAATCACTTTCTACTGGCAGAATAAGACAGCAAGAGTATTGGATGTTGGCAAGATTTTCCATCCTCCAGCTCAAGCAAGTACGACATGAAAAAACGTTGGAGAGGAGCTGGTTGGGGAAGAGGGGCTTGAGCCAATAAGGAAGCACCAGTGATTCCCTAGATAGGTTCATCAATCACCGCCCAGAGATACAAAAGCAATCAAAGGGAAAAAGCTTTCAAGGCTGTAAAAGAATAGAAAAATAACGGCGTTGCAATTGGCCAATTTTGCGATAAATGAAATAAAATACTAAATTACACCAGACATATTGCAGAGCCAAGAAATAGAGAGAGTTTTGTTTAGGTTATTATCGTCACATGTACCAAAGTACAGTGAAAAGCTTTTGTTTGCGTGTTATCCAGTCAAAGAAGACTATATATAATTACAATCAAGCTATCCACAATGCACAGATAAAAGATAAAGGGTGCAACATTTACTGCTAGATAAAGTCTGATGAAAGATAGTGTAAAGGTCTCCCATGAGGTAGGTGGGAGGTCAGGTTCGCACTCTAAATGATGAGGGGACTGTTCCTCTCAACAAATACATTGCCCTCCATAATGTTTGCGACAAAAACGCATAATTTATTTATTTGCCTCTGTACTCCACAATTTGAGATTTGTAATAGAAATAAATCACATGTGGTTAAAGTGCACATTGCCAGATTTTATTAAAGGGTATTTTTTTACATTTTGGTTTCGCCATGTACAAATGACAGCTGTGTTTATACATAGTCCCCCCCATTCCAGCGCACCATAATGTTTGGTACACATGGCTTCACAGGTGTTTGTAATTGATCAGGTGTGTTTAATTGTCTCCTTAATGCAGGTATAAGAGAGCTCTCAGCACCTGGTCTTTCCTCCAGTCTTTCCATCACCTTTGGAAACTTGCATTGCTGTTTATCAATGAGGACCAAAGTTGTGCCAATAAAAGTCAAATAAGCCATTATGAGACTGAGAAAGAAGATAAAATTGTTAGAGACATCAGCCAAACAGGCTTACCAAAATCAACTGTTTGGAACATCATTAAGAAGAGAGCACTGATGAGCTTACTAATCACAAAGGGACTGGCAGGCCAAGGAAGACCTCCACAGCTGTTGACAGAAGAATTCTCTCTATAATAAAGAAAAATCCCCAAACACCTGTCCGACAGATCAGAAACGCACTTCGGGAGTCGGGTGTGGATTTGTCAATGACCACTGTCCGCAGAAGACGTAATGAACAGAAATGGTCAGATTTTAATTAAAGGATATTGCGTACAAAGTACAATGACAATAAAGGCTTATTATTATTAAATACAGAGGCTACACTGCAAGATGCAAACCACTGGTTAGCCGCAAAAATAGGATGGCCAGGTTACAGTTTGCCTACAAGTACCTAAAAGAGCAACCGCAGTTCTGAAAAAAGGTCTTGTGGACAGATGAGACGAACATTAACTTATATCAGTTTGATGGCAAGAGCAAAGTATGAAGGAGAAAAGGAACTGCCCAAGATCCAAAGTATACCACCTCATCTGTGAAACATCGGTGGTGGAGGTGTTACGGCCTGGGCATGTATCGCTGCTGAAGATACTGGCTCACTTACCTTCATTGATGATACAACTTCTGAAGGTAGTAGCATAATGAATTCTGAAGTGTATAGACACATCCTATCTGCTCAAGTTCAAACAAAGCCTCAAAATGCATGATTGTGTTGGAAAAAAAATCAAGAGGTTAAAAACAAGAAATAGGGCAATTGGGCTCATTTCTGGAGTCAACATGTGCACACCGACACGTATACAGGGAATGTTATATGAGCAAAACAAAGGATATTACATCCTGGTTGTAAGCAGAGGATGTAAAGGAAATAATGCGAGAGCTCACAAAGTTGGAGGTCCAGTGTTGCAATGAGCTGGTTTGGAGACAGGGACGAAGCAACTTGGAGCACTGACATTCAGATTATTGTGGAGAGGAAGTAAATCCAGTAGTTTACAGTATCAGCAGGCAAGTTGTTCATTCAAAACAGATGTCTTAATAACATTGAAAGTGTACTATGTATTAACAGAGTAGTTTTGCATGCCAAGGGCAGCAAAATTTCCTTTCATGGATAACATGCAAGCATGAAGTAATCTTGGAATTCAGCCAGGATTTTTGATTAAAACAGCAGATACTAAACATGTACATTTGCGAATACAGCACAGAAACTGCTCAGTTACAGTACCCTCCATAATGTTTTGGACAAAGACCCATCGTTTATTTATATGTCTCTGTACAACACAATTTGAGATATGTAATAGAAAGAAAATCACATGAGGTTAAAGTGCACATTGTCAGGTTTTAATAAAGGCCATTTGTATACATTTTGGTTTCACCATGTAGAAACTACAGCAGGGTTTATACAGTCCCCCCCATTTCAGGGCACCATAATGTTTGGGACAGCAATGTCATGTAAATGAAAGTAGTTATGTTTAGTATTTTGTTGCATATCATTTGCATGCAATGACTGCTTGAAGTCTGGGATTCACGAACATCACCAGTTGCTGGGTGTCTTCTCTGGTGATGCTGTGCCAGGCCTGTATTGCAGCCATTTTAGCTTATGTTTGTTTTGGGGTCTAGTCCCCCTCAGTTTTCTCTTCAGCATATAAAAGGCATGCTCAATTTGGTTCAGATCGGGTGATTGACTTGGCCACTTAAGAATTGACCATTTTTCAGCTTTGAAAAACTCCTTTTACTGCTGTAGAATGAACCGCCAGCCAATGAGTTTTGAGGCATTTGTTTGAACTTGATCAGATAGGATGTGTCTATACACTTCAGAATTCATTATGCTACTTACCATCAGCAGTAGTATCATCAATGAAGATAAGTGAGCCAGTACCTTCAGCAACCATACATGCCCAGGCCATTACACCCCCACCACCGTGTTTCACAGATGAGGTGGTATGCTTTGGATCTTGGGCAGTTCTTTCTCTCCTCCATACTTTGCTCTAACCATCACTCTGATATAAGTCAATCTTCATCTCACTGTCCACAAGACCTATTTCCAGAACTGTGGTTGCTCTTTTAAGTACTTCTTGGCTAACTGTCACCTGGCCTTTGGGTATTCTATTTGCGTTCAGGAGCAGGGAGGTTTACTTAGTTGTGAGGGTCTTGGTGAGACAAACCTGGAGTATTGCGTATTTTCTCCAAAACTGAGTGAGGAAGGACATTATTGCCATAGAGGGAGCGAGAAGGTTCACCAGACTGATTCTGGGATATGTTTATGAAGAAGACTGGATAGACTCGGTTTATGGTTTAGGAGATTGAGAGGGGATTTACAACAAAATTCTTAAGCAGGTAGATGTGTAGCCTCCGGACAAGGGGTCACATCCAGTAAGGATATCCTGTGAGAAAGACTTTTTTCACACAGATGAGTTGAGTCTCTGGAACTCTCTGCCACAGAGGTATATTGAGGCCAGTTCATTGGCTATATTTAAGAGGATTGGATGTGGCCCTTGTGTCTAAGGGGATCAGTATGGAGAGAAGGCAGGTAACGGGATTGAGTTGGATGATCCATGTCATGATATTGATTGGCGGTGCAGGCTCGAGGGCTGAATGGCCTGCTCCTGCAGACATGGCCATCCTTTTTTGCGGCTAACCAGTGGTTTGCAACTTGCAGTGTAGCCTCTGTATATCTGTTCATTAAGTCTTCTGCAGACAGTGGTCATTGACAAATCCACACCCGACTCCTGAAGAGTGTTTCTAATCTGTTGGACAGGTGTTTGGGGATTTTTTTTTTATTATAGAGAGAATTCTTCTGTCAATAGCTGTGGTGGTCTTCCTTGGCCTGCCAGTCGCTTTGCGATTAGTAAGCTCACCAGTGCTCTTTTTCTTCTTAATGATGTTCCAAACAGTTGATTTTGGTAAGCCTATGGTTTGGCTGATGTATAACAGTTGTATTCTTGTTTCTCAGTCTTCATAATGGCTTATTTTACTTTAATTGGCACAACTTTGGTCCTCATGTTGATATACAGCAATAAAAGTTTCCAAAGGTGATGGAAAGACTGGAGGAAAGACTAGAAAACGTTTAACTTGTGTCCATTAGAATTATTCCAAATGATGAATGCTTGCCATCAGAAGACCTGAATAATGTAAATTCACTTTACTGGGATTGCAGCAAATCTAAAAAGAAAATTGGTATCACTCAGGTTGGCAACACCCGACAAGAAACAATATTTGGATTGATAGCCTATGATCAGAACTTTGGCTATAACTCTGCATAATAAACTATGCATATGAAATACCACATTTCCCTTCCACAGATGCTGTCAAAACTACCAAACCGTTCACAGCCTAACTGAATTGTCGGGGCATGGGGAATTAGTAGAGTAAAGGCATCTAGGACCACAGGTACATAGTTCCCTGAAAGTGATGGACAGGAAGAGGGGGTTGTCGAAAAGACTTTTCGTACATCGGCCTTCATCCTTCAGGGTATTGAATACAGAAGTTGAAATGTTATATTACAGCTGTACAAGACTATCGTGAAGTATTGTATTCAGTTTTGGTCACCTTACTATAAGAACAACGTCGTTAAGCTGGAAAGAGTGCAGGGATTTACGAAGATGTTGCCAGGGCTCAAGGGCCTGAGCTAAAGGGAGAGATTGGACAGGCTAAGACTTCACTCCTTGTAGAGCGGCCGGGTGACACGTGACTTTTTAGAGGTGTATAAAATCACGAGGGGAAAAGGCTCCGCTCACGGCAGTGCAAAAACTAGAAAACATTGGTTTACCGTGAGACAGGGAACATGCAATAGGAACCGGAGGGGCAACTTGTTCATAAAGAGGATGGTGAGTATATGGAACGAGCTACCAGGGGACTTCCTTGAAGCATTTAAAATACACTTTGGACAGGTACATGGATGGGAAGAGTTTAGAGGGATATAGGCCAAACGTGGGCAAGTGGGACTAACTTACATGGGGCATCTCAGCCAGCATGGCCAAGTTGGGCCAAAGGACATTACTGTTGTGGGGCTCTATGGTCCTTTCAATAGCTTTGCTTTATAGATGGCAATTTTGCAAAGTTCTGTTTAAACGCTGATGTGTGGACTACACAGTACTATTGGTGGGCTGAAAAACACAACTTCAGACTAATATTTTTACATTTCTTAATTCTGACAGCAGGCCACAAGTCATAATACTGCGATCTCTAGTGCCTAATACCCCAGTTATTGCAATTCAATAATATGATTTCCATGTTTTATTTGCTTCCAGCTGTTATGTGTAGCTGTGACCATAGAAGCACCAAACATTCTATACCTCAGGAAATCTGTTTCTCCTTTAAATTGGCTACATTTTAATTTCAACTGAAGATTCTGCCACATGATTATATTAAACTTTCTTTTTAATCTGTTAATCTAAATTTGCAATCTGTACTATAATAAGAAAGAACTGCAGATGTTGGTTTATACCAAAGATAGTAACTCAGTGGGTCAGGCAGCATCTCTGAAAAAAATGGATATGTGGTGTTTCAGGTTGGGAAGCAAGCCTGAAGAAGGGTCCCAACCCGAAACATCACCTATCCATTTTCTCCTGAAATGCTGCCTGACCCACCAGGTTACTTTGTGTCTATCTTTGTAATCTGTAAAATTGAAATAAATGGATTTCCTAAGCTGCTGCAAATCTGTTTTGCTCTTTCTCCAATTTACATTATCTAATAATCAATCTATACCTTGCGTATGCAACGTTATTTGTGGGCATATTTTTCCTTTCAAAAACTACAATTTCCTTACCCCCAAAATTTTCCTGATGCATATGCATCAGAATTAAAAAATATATATACATGAAAGCAGAATTCCATCAGCATTATTCACTTCTCCAACCAAGTCATGGCTATAATCACAATTTCTGATTCCCTAAACAACGTAACATTGCTTTTTTAAAAAAATGTTGAAACAACTATGCAATTTGTTGTGGAAAAATGGAGTATTTAATGCAGCATGAAAAATGTACCTTCTGGTTCGGAAATTGTTTAAAAATGTTAATACAGTAATGCTACCGGCCTTTCAATAAATCATTGTTCAGTGGCACAGTAAATTAGAAAAACAGCCTTTTCACCAGTGGGAGCTAGATTCAAATGCAGTTATGAATAACATACAATTTCCTGTTGGTGGCACTTTAACCTTCTTGCAGAGTACGTTTTAAACTGAAGAACTGGAACGAGGCCAACTGCAGATGTGTTTTTAAAAAAGAAAAACACATGCAGAATTAATCTAGATAATAACAAGTCTGTTTACACCAGTGCCAGAGAAATGGTTGAGGCTCCAATTAAAAAATGAAATCACCACATACACAAAGGAATTAGAAAATGTAAAGGTATTCAAAGCCAATCTCTTTTGACGGTTTGTTCTCTTCAGATAAACAGCCTTTTCTGTACATGTCCTCCCACCCGATTTTCAAACACGATTTTTGTCTCATATTAACAGTACCTTTAACAATGAATGAAATAGTTTTATTGCAATATAGTTGAAGTTGACTCATAAACACGGTGTCCTAGCATGCCTGAATTGAATCAAGCTACTACAAGCAAAAGAAAAACAAAAAAATCCTGTACATTTTCAGTAGGTCAAGCAGCATCTGTGAAGTGTCAAGATGAATGCAACAAGGCTCAGTGCTGGGACCCCAGCTTTTTACAATATATATTAATGATTTGGACGAGGGAATTAAATGCAACATCTCGAAGTTTGCGGATGACACGAAGCTGGGGGGCAGTGTTAGCTGTGAGGAGGATGCTAGGAGGCTGCAGGATGACTTGGATAGGCTGGGTGAGTGGGCAAATGCATGGCAGATGCAGTATAATGTGGATAAATGTGAGGTGGCAAAAATTGGAAAGTAGACTATTATTTGAATGGTGACCGATTAGGAAAGGGGGAAATGCAACGAGACCTGGGTGTCATGGTACACCAGTCATTGAAAGTAGGCATGCAGGTGCAGCAGGCTGTGAAGAAAGCGAATGGTATGTTGGCATTCATAGCAAAATGATTTGAGTACAAGAGCAGGGAGGTTCTACTGCAGTTGTACAGGGTCTTGGTGAGGCCACACCTGGAGTATTGCATACAGTTTTGGTCTCCTAATCTGAGGAAAGACATTCTTGCCATAGAGGGAGAACAGAGACGGTTCACCAGACTGATTCCTGGGATGGCAGGACTTCCATATGAAGAAAGGCTGGATAGACTCAGCTTGTACTCGCTGGAATTTGGAAGATTGAGGGGGGATCTCATAGAGACTTACAAAATTCTTAAGGGGTTGGACAGGCTAGATGCAGGAAGATTGTTCCCTATGTTGGAGAAATCGAGGACAAGGGGTCACAGTTTAAGGATAAGGGGGAAGTCTTTTAGACCGAGATGAGAAAATCATTTTTCACATAGTCGTGAATCTGTGGAATTTCTGCCACAGAAGGTAGTTGAGGCCAGTTTGTTGGCTATATTTAAGAGGGAGTTAGATGTGGCCCTTGTGGCTAAAGGGATCAGGGGGTATGGAGAGAAGGCAGGTACAGGATACTGAGTTGGATGATCAGCCATGATCATATTGAATGACGGTGCAGGCTCGAAGGGCCGAATGGCGTACTCCTGCACCTATTTTCAATGTTTCTATGTTTCTATGAATGTTTCAGGTTCATTGCTTTTCACTAGAACTCTCCGATCAACAAGAAACATTAGCTGTTTCTTTCTGCATGGCCTGCTGAATATTTCTAGCATTTTTCTGCTTTTATTTTGGATTTTTAGCAACTGGAATTTAAAAAAATATCCAATGTCACACCAGAGGACAAAGACCAAGAGGTACACCCAACATCAACGATCCTCATATATGTTCTTTGAGGGCAGAGCCACCAGAGGTGATGACACGCTTGTATAATGTGACACTACAAGCACTGACTGTGGACGCCACAGAGTCTCATTGTGTTATAGATGGCCAAAAGTAATGGAACAAAGAGTGATACAGCAGGTGTTGCTGGCATCTCAGGTCCAGCAACCATAGGTACTGGTGGTAGTAGTAGTAGGAGGAGGAGGAGGAGGAGGAGGAGGAAGGTCAAGGTTTAGTTGATGAGAATGATGAATTCATTCTTTCTCAGTTCAGTGAGAGAGAATGAGTTGCTGGGAAATAAGTGCGGTAAATTAGATTGATGGGGATCCTCTGAGCTGTATAGAATAAATGGGCCATGGCCAAATTCACAAATTCTTAAGTCATAAGAGCAGAAGTAGGCCATTGGGCTTAGTGAGTCTCTCTCTGCCATTCAATCATGGCTAATCTATCATTCCCTCTCAACCTCATTCTCTTGTCTTCCCCTGTAACCCTTGACATCCAGCACCAGGGGCCACAGTTTAAAAATTAAGGGCAAGCCATTTAGAACTGAAACACTTTTTCACATAGAGAGTTGTGAGTCTTTGGAATTCTCTGCCTCAGAGGGCGGTGGAGTACGGTTCTCTGGATACTTTCAAGAGAGAGCTAGATAGGACTCTTAAAGATAGCAGAGTCAGGGGATATGGGGAGAAGGCAGGAACGGGGTACTGATTGTGGATGATCAGCCATGATCACATTGAATGGCGGTGCTGACTCAAAGGGCCAAATGGCCTACTCCTGCACCTATTGTCTAACGAAACAAGAATCTGTCAATTTCTAATGCCTTAAAAATACCCAATGATTTGTCCTCCACAGCTGCAATGAATTTCAGATTCACCACACACTGGCTAAAGAAATGTGTCCTAATTTCCTTCCTAAAGGTGCATCCTTATATTCTGAGGCTATGCCCTCTGGTCCTGGACTCCCCTACTTTCCTTTCCACATCCAGTCCTTTCACTATTAAGTTTCAATGAGGTCCCCCTCCCTCATTCTTCTCAACTCTGGCGAGTGCAGGCCCAGTGTCATCAAACACTCATCATACATTAACCCAATCATCTCTGGGATCATTCTCATATACCTCATCTGGAGTCTCTCCAATGCCAGCACATCTTTCCTCAGATATGGAGCCCAAAACTGCTCACAGTTTTCAATAGAATAAAACATGAAAACAATAGGAAAACGCAGCATCGATGATCACATCGGTTGATCTTGATAACTTGGAAGGATTGTGGGTCTTTGTCGAGGAAGGCACAAGAATATTTGGATTTGTTTACATGATTTTTCAAAATCACATCAACCACATTGTGCATGGCATAAAAATAATTCCAAATATATATTACTTCGAGAGATAAAACAACTATCCCAAAAAAGATTCTATTTAGTTGTATGATTTGAACTTCTTGTAATCAACAATTAAATACAATATTACCACTGATCTTTAAAACAAAAAGTACAATATTAAGAAGAGGTACTTTAACATGACAGAACATATCATAGAGCTACCATCCAGAGAAGAGTAAAGTCAGCTCCCCCCCTATCTTTTCCAGATAGTTAAAATATCCTTAGATTTTCTGAAGATGATACTGGCCAACATTCCTTCACAAAACACCATAACCAGTCATTCATCTAATTCCATTTCTGGGATCTCACTATCTGTAAAATGGATGCCATGCATGCCAATGTAGTGACTAAAGAAACTCTAAGTGATATGCTTCATAAAGATTTGGGGATATTTGACAGGCTATTGCTATTTACGTGCTTTATTTCTAAAAAAAAATACCACAAATTTAACAATTCCAGTGCATTCAAATCTTAAAATACAGCATTTCAATACAAATGGGTTGTAAATTATAAAGAACGCACCAAACATTTGTTAAATTACAGAGCCACCAGAGGTTAAGGATTTGAATATTTTTCAATTCAATACAAGATGCTGTTATTCTTTATTCGTGTAACACCTTTGAAGTAAAATGCCCAAGCATACTTTAGTGAAAGTTGATCAAATAAGATGCAATAGCAAGCCACATTAACAAAAGTCCCTTAAAATCCTAAATATCTGATACAATGATGGAGAACTTTAGTGGAATACTTCTAAAGATTAGTCCCTTGGCAGCTGCAAAGATATATCCACCATGGTGGAGACCTTAACCTAAATCACAAGGGACTGCAGATGATGGAATTACGAGAGAGAAAAAAACTATCTGTTGGGGGAGCACAGCAGGTCAAACACCATCTGTGGTTAAAGATTGAGAATAATTAAATTTAAGATGGGTTAAATAGGCAGAATCATAGTATTCAGCTTTTACACAGGATTGGAACAGATAAGGCCATGGAAGGATTTGAAAAAATGACGAAGAATTCCAAAATCACGCCACTGCTTTATTGGATTAATTGTAGGTTAGCAAACACAAGAATTACCTGTGAAAGGAGCATGGTGCCAGTTAGATGCAGAGCCTTGGATAAACTAATGTTTATGGTGGTTAGAGCAAAGTAAGTTAGCCACCAGCGTGTTGAAATAGTTAAGAAATAAAATACAAAAAAAATAGAAATAGGCCATATGATTTGCCATTTGCAAGATTTCAGTTGCTCTTTTGACTCGTCTACTTTCTCTACATTGTCCAATTCCCAGTTCTGACCAGGGGTCTATGACCTGAAACATTAATTCTTTCCCTCCACAGATGATCATGGCCTGCTAAGTGTTTCCAGCATTTTCCATTATTAACTCCTTTGATTCCTTTCAGTGCAAAACTCCATCATTCTCAGTCGCAAATGTAAATCAACTACATTCAGGGAAAGTTGGGAGGTGAAGAGTTCCAAAAGTTTATCCTCTTCTAAAGACATTTTGTCTTACTTTGGTTTTAAATTGTTACCCAATATCCTTATTGAAACCTGAAGTTTATATTAACCTTCTAAATTATTAAAGGTAGACAAAAATACTTGAGAAACTCAGCGAGTTAGGCAGCATCTATGGAGCGAAGGAATAGGTGACGTTTCGGGTTGTGACCCTTCTTCAGACTGATGTGCGGGGGCGGAAAGAAGAAAGAAAGAGGCGGTGACAGTGGGCTGTGGGACAGCTGGGAAGGGGAGGGGAAGGAGGGAGAAAGCAAGGACTACCTGAAATTGGAAGTCAATATTCATATCACTGGGGTGTAAACTGCCCAAATAAAATACGAGGTGCTGCTCCTCCAATTTGCAGTGGGACTCACTCTGGCCATGGAGGAGGCCCAGGACAGAAAGGTCGGATTCAGAATGGGAGATCAAGTTGGTTAATGTGAACTGAGTGGAGCAACGGGCTACAATGCACAAGTCGGCAGACAACGGGGGTAGAAGCGTGCCCAACGTCGCCCTCACCCTGATGGCCACCTTCTGTGGCTGCATCAGGCAGAGTGTAGAGCCAAGGCACGTGGGCACTAAGTGTCACTACCTGCTGAGGTTCTACCTGTCCCCGGTGTTGTGAAAGATGGGCCTGGCGGAGATGCCACACAATGTGCCAGTCAGCTGGACATTGCCGTACCATCTGCTGTCATGGAAAGGTTCTTCCGGACCAACACCTTGGACCACAAGTCCATCGGGCAGTGGTCAACACAGAACGTCCTGCAGGCACTGCAGGGAAATGACTCCATGGATCCTGCGGCGTAGTTCCCAGAGCAACAGCCCAGCTTGTCTGGGAAAATACCTCATCGCCAGAACTCACCAACAAGCACCAAGACCTGGCTTGGCTGGCGGTGAGGGGAGCCCTCCCAGTCAGATCCTTCCTGCACCGTTGGAAACTCACTATCAGCGCACACTGCCCTCGGGACGGCTGCTGTGGAGAGGAGACGGTTGCCCACCTCCTTGCAGAGTGTGGATTTGCTAAGAGAGTTTGGAGAGGTTTGCAAGGAACCCCGTCCCGGTTTATTCCGAACAGCTCTGTCACAGAGGACTCTGTGATTTACGGACTGTTCCCAGGGACGCATTCAGAGACTGACATCGAGTGCTGCTGGAAGGTCATCAACTCGGTGAAAGACTCTCGTTGATCACCCAGCGGAACGAGATGTCCATGTTGCAGACTGGCCCGCCGCGGACTGCAGGATTACGTGCTGAGGGACGCACTGAAGCTCGGTGCAGCCAACGCCAAGACTTGGTGGGGGAGGACCACACTCTAGGGTCCTTCCGCTGCTGGACATGGGGGGCAGGGTGTGATGGAGCCACCCCTCAAAATAAGGGAAGGGATTCCACACCAGTGGGCCACATAATTGGCAAGGGTGTGCGGGAAAAAATATAGTGATTTGGGGAAACCGTATTGTATGTATGTATAGCCTCCGAGAATGTCAGATGGAGTTTTGTAAGGATCACGTCTGGTATATATTTATTTCTCGAATAAAGTCTATTTTGAAATTTTAAAAAAGAACTGAGCGGAGGTGTTAGGCGAAGCGATCGCCAAGCCTGCGCTTGGTCTCACCGATGTAGAGCAGTTGACACCTAGAACAGTGGATGAAATAGATGAAGTTGGATGATGTTCTAAATTATTGATGTAACTTTGGTATATAGAATGCATAGATCGTAGGACATCGATTCTGAGAAAATTTGGTAAAAGTACACAGCAGCACAGTTATTAATTATTATATATAGCATGACGAGTCTAGATGTATGTCTACAGTCATAAACATGCAATTTAAGTCGGACAAGTTTTGCCACATCGGAAACAAAGCTCTTCACTATATCTAGGTACATATGCCAACAGTGCATGTACAGTTAATGAATGTGGAAGTAAATTCATCCACTTCATATACATTTCATCTGGAAATTTTTTTTTTTTTTTACAGCTCTTCCTATAATCCTTCTCATAATAAACGGTTCCTCACAAGGTCATCAGCAAATGTGACTAATCACCACTTACTTTGTGAAATCAAATCCATGGAGCAATTTAGAAAGGGACGGTTCTAATCCCAATCACAGAAGACACAAATAATTTTTCCATGTTCTTACATTTTATCCAACACCTTTGCTTCTTTTAGCATTTTGATTAAAAATGTCACCAGTTCTGCCTGATGCACCACTCTGCCAGATGATTACTCCAGCTGCAGCTGTTTGCATGTAGTTGTACTGTTGTTAAATGACTCCATGACCCATTGCGGATAACTTTCAAAATTCTCACATTTGAGAACTTTATTACTGGTCTTTGAACCCAAGTCATCAAGCTTCTTTATGCACTTAGACAGGACGGTTTCTAATTCCTTCAACAAACAACTGGAGAAATAGAATTAGTACACAAAACAAGTTTGAGATCTTTCAAGGTTCTCATACCCTATCTAACAATCCTTTTATTCTTGGTTCTTGGTTACTTGGTCCTCCAAAATATTCCAACTGGAATTTAAACTGGAGGTGGTGAAGGGAGGGGTTTAGCCAGAGAGGGTTATTGGGAAGAAAGTGCCACCTTACATTTAGTTGCATCTGGCTGGGCAACCGTGGTTTGGTGGAGATTATTCCATGCTCCAATAGTGCCTGGGAAGAACAAATTGCTGTACACATCTGTCTTTGTGGCTGGGACCACAATATTGTTATCATTCTTTAGCAACTACATACTTTCCTTGATTACATAAACAAATTAACACTATCATAGGATCTCTCTATAGATAAATAACATTGTAGCACGTTTTGCTAGATGAATCTTTTAACTACATCCATAAATCAATATCCAAAAAGAGATTGCCACAACTTAAGTCATTTGAAAAGTATAACATTGTTTTGAGGTAAAACGGGTACATATGAACATGTCACATGGCATGGATACCAGGCATGTTCCGTGAGTAATTACTCAGGGTAGGCAGTCAGCCGGCCTTTTAAAAAAAAATCTTAAACCGCGCACGCGCAGATTGTTCTCTTCGTAAAAAATAAAAAATAAGTAACAAATCAATTTTATCAAGGCTTCTCAATCTCCTTCATTTTCTAATCACTGAATGGGTGGGGGATGGAGGATGAAGGCAGGTGGAGAGATGGTGGGAAAAACGGGAGCACACCGGGATGTTGAATCAGTTGTCATTTTATTGAATGACAATACTAATTCAAGGGTCCATTTGGAGGGAGAGTTCCTTTCACAGCGTGTGGAGAGTCTGTGTCAGGGGTTAAAGATGCGGGGAGGGCAGGAGTGTTGAAAAGGAGGGGGGTCGGAGATCATGTCAGACTCACTCACCGCTGCCGCAGCGCTCTGGGCACGGACAGAACTGGCCGCCACTTCCGGGGATAGAAGCAGCTTGGGTGCGTGCAGCCGCCGGGACCCGACAACAGAACCGGCTGCCACTTCAGCGCCTTCTGCCGGCCCGCTCACCTCTGGCAGTTCTGTCCGTCTGAACATCTCTCACCTGCCGCTCGCCGGCTTTGCTCATGTCAACCGCATCCCGCAAATCCTTAAATTCCCACAGCTGAGTAACCTCAACTGGTCCCGTGAACGCGCTGTCAGAATTTAAAGATTTGCGGGATGCCGGCCGGCGAGCGGCAGGTGAGAGATGTTCAGACGGAGAGCACAGCCAGAGGAGACGGGGACTAGCAGACGGGGCTGAAGTGGCTGAAGTGGCAGGGTCCCGGCGGCCGCTCAAAGTCAGTCACCCGAGCTGCTTCCTTCCTCGGAAGTGGCGGGCAGTTCTGCTGTCTGTGCCCGGAGCGCTGCGGCAGCCGCCCAAGCTAATTCACTCCCCGGCCACAATAAAACCATATAGCAATTACAGCACGGAAACAGGTCATCTCCGCCCTTTTACTCCATGCCGAACACTTACTCTCACCTATTCCCATCTACCTGCATTCAGACCGGAGCGTGGCAAGTGGGTTACTGACCCCGAACCTCTCCTTCACAACGCCAGACTCCCCAAACACTGTGAACGGACCTCTCCCCCCCACCCCGGGAAATACAGTATTTATAAAAATTAAGCACCAAGAAATGCACTTACCATGTTATTGGTACATTGTCCATTCTTCGCTCTTTGTTTCCTGAGAAACTATTAAAATAATGGCAATCCATATTCGAAAATCCCGCCAAGAAACTCGCGCTGGGCATGCGCAGTATGCTGCTGCACCTGCGCAGTACTGCAAAGGCAGAATTTCTGCTGCCCTTCAGCTCCCCTTGAAACTGACGGCTCAGGCAGCGCTGACGGCCCGTGGGCTGCACAGACCTTCCCGTGTTACAAGCGCTGCAGACGAAAGGCACGGAAAATTATGCCTACCTAAGAGATCCATCTCTTAAATAGGCATAATTCTCCCATGCCTTTACTATTTATATTTAATAATTGCCATTTCATAATCTTAGTCAGGGTAGGCAGTGCCTACCTTGCCTACCCTGACGGCACGTGCCTGATGGATACAATGTATGTTTCTGCAGGATCACAAAAATTTACCCAGTGTAAAAGGCACGTTCCACATGTCATTACGAACTTGCAGTAATCCCAAACGCACGTCTCTGTTGCGAAAAGGTTCGGCAAGCTTAAAAGCCTAATAAAACCATGATTGCTACATTCGGCATAAACAAATACCATGATATAATCCTTCTCAAAAAGGTTCACCAACAATCACATTGAAAGAACTAAATCCCAAACATGTGATTGGGGGAACCATAATAATGGCCACCATTCAGCTATCAACTTGGAATGTTGGAAATGTTCCTGCTAACAAATAGTTTATTGTTCACTTAAAATCCAGAAAATAGAAGGCTCAGACTGGTCCTCCTTAAATTATTTTAAGAATGGATTAAAAAGTTATATCAATAAAATTACAAAAAAAATTGAATACTTAAGAGCATCCTTTTTCACCCTAAAAACTTGTCAGCAATTTTGTTGTTACCTGTTCCTATACCACCTAACACTTGCCCCTATACCCCCTCCCTCACCTCCATCCAGGGACCCCAGTGGTCCTTTCATGGTCAGGGGCATCTCCTCTAATCTCATCTATTGTATCCCGTGTTCCCAATGTGACCTCTTGTACATCGACGAGACCAAGCATAGGCTCAGCAATTGTTTTGGCGAACGCTTGTGCGCAGTCCACCAAGACCTACTGAATGTCCCAGTTAGTTGCTAACTACTTTCACTCCTCTTCCTGTTCCCATACTGACTCTTCTGTTCTCAGCCTCCTCCATTGCTAAAGTGAGGCCACACAAAAACAGGAAGAGCAACAACCTCATATTCCACTTGAGTAGCTTACAACCTGATGGCATGAACATTGAATTCTCCAAATTTTAGTTAACTACAGCCCCCACCCCCATCCCTTCTTCCCCCACAACCCTCAGCCAACCCTTCTTTCCCCCTTCCACGCCCCCCCCCCCCCCCCATCTCTGTACCCATCTAGGAATCACATCTTTCTCGCTTCCCCCCCCTCACCTACATTCCTTCCTCTAGCTTCATAATTCACGGCTCTTCATTCTTTTTGTCTGACACCATCTGCCTTTTCATTTATGGTTTTTGTATAACCATCTGCCTAGCAAAAACCACCCTCACCATTCAATTCTTCCACTTTCTCCCCCCCTCACACTCTCAGTATGAAGAAGGGTCTTGTACCAAAACATCAACCAATCCATGTTCCCCAGACATGCAGAATCTGCAATTTATACCAATTACAATGATTCATTAAATGGTTTAAATGGATTGTGTTGAATTGGCAAACCATGCCAAGAATGCCAATAGAGGTATAACTGTTAGTATTCCATTGCAACTATTACCCTTGTTGAAGACACATAGTGAATGAAGGCAGGTCTGGGCTTGACAAAAGTATCACCACCAGAAGATTCCCACGTTATTATCAATAATACCCACTTGTCTAGCTGCCAGAGGGAACCAGATGCCCACTTCCTAAAATTGAATCAATAGGTTTCGGAGAGGAGAAGCCAGGCAACAACAAATTCACAAAAACAACGAGCAACAAATTCAGTCTGAAGAAGGGTCTTGACCTGAAACATCACCTATTCCTTCGTTCCATAGATGCTGCCTCACCCGCTGAGTTTCACCAGAATATTTGTCTACCAACAACAAATTAAAATATTTTGTATGGATCAATTCCTCAGAAAGTGTGGTTTAAGTATTATTCCCCACAGAAAATAAATAATCCTTTTGGTGTGACCAATAACAATAGTAACACGTGCATCTTTAGACTTGAAATTTAAGAAATTAACACACAACTGGAAAGTTCAGTGCAGGGCAGAAACAGGCCCTTCGGCCCACCGTGTCCATGTCGACCAGCGATCCCTCACACTAATACTATCCTACAAACAGCAAGGACAATTTATAATTTTACCAAGCCAATTAAACTACAAACTTGTACTTTTTTTGGAATGTGGGAGGAAACCGGTGCTCCCAGAGAAAACCCAGGCAGGTTACAGGAAAAACATATAAACAGCAACTGTAGTCAGGATTGAACCCAAGTCTCTGGCCCTGTAAGGCAGCAACTTTACCGCTGCGCCGCCAATTTTCCCTCCAACAGCTTTTTTTGTTTTCAGGTTGCTGTGAATAATTACTGAATTATTCCATTGATCAGTTTCCCTGTCTCCAGTTCAGTTTCAGTGTTACAGTGAATTAGCTCATTGTGTCTGACACTTTGTGTCTGTGCCTTAGACGACTCTGAGAGTCTGGAGGTGAATTACTCACAGCAGGATACCCAAGCTCTGACCTAGCCATTTAGCCACAGATTTGCACAAATTGCTGGAGTAACAGCCGGTCAGGCAACATCCCTTAAGAAAATTTCAGTTCCGGACCCTTCTTTTGGCCTTTTGGTCACATTTGGCCTCATTGCATTTCTTATTTCTATAAGGACTATTGAATTTTAATTGATCATTTCCTGATCACCCAAGGCCTTTCACTCTCCATCACAAATACTGCCTACTTCCACCTCTATAGTATCACCATCCCTGTATCACCTCAGCCATCGTTCTGGTCAGCCACCATCTTTCACTCTTCACAAGCTTAAGTTTATCCAAAAACCTGCTGCTCAAGTCCAATATTTCATTAGATCCTGTTCACATATCCTCCTTGGGCAGTCGCTCAGGGGAAAGGATGACTTTCCTCACGCCAAGTTTCTGGATTCTGAGGGGACCAGAGGCTAATGTAGGATGGACAGGAGGTACACTCCTTCAGATACAGTCACACGGCTTTGCTGTAATCTTCACTCACAGACTCAGTGTTCCCACTACCAATCTCTTCCCCACTTTGAGTCGTCAGTAAAGATGCTGGATCTTCAAGCACATCCCCAAATCCGTTCCGCTGCGCACCTGGTAATCTCCTCCTGTGACCATCCAGATAGAGCATCTGGTCAAGGAGCCAATGTTGGCCAAGTGAGTGATATAGCTTATTCAACATATAAAACCAGCTCACAGTCCTATATTATCATCCCGTCACCAGTTTTTATTTTACAATTGTAAAATGATTTCAAATTCCTTTTCACTTATGAGTCATAGAGTCTTACAATGTGAAAACATGCCCTTCGGCCCAACTTACCCACACTGGCCAACATGTCCCACCTACACTAGTCCCATGTTCCTGTGTTTGGTCCATAGTCCTCTAAACCTGTCCTATCCATGTACCCGTCTAAATGTTTCTCAAACGACTCAATAATACCTTCCTCAACTTCATCCTCAAACAGGTCATTCCATACACCCACCACCCTTTGTGTGAAAAAGTTACCCCTCAGATCCTATTAAATCTTTCCCCCCCTCACCGTAAACCTTTGTCCTCTGGTTCTCGATTCCCCTACTCTGCTCTGATTCTGCCCAATCTATTCCTCTCAAGATTTTGTAAACTTCTATAAGATCACCCCTCATCCTCCTGCGCTCGAAGGAATAGAGTCCAAGCCTGCTCCACCTCTCCCGATAGCCCAGGCCCTCGAGTCCTGGCAACATCCTCGTAAATCCTCTCTGCACCCTTTCCAACTTGACAACATGGTGCCCAAAACTGAACACAACTGAACTCACCGACATCTTATAGAACTGCACCATGACTTCCCAACTTCTATACTTAATGATCTGACTGATGAAGAACTTCAACCATACAATAGAAACATAGAAACATAGAAATTAGGTGCAGGAGTAGGCCATTCAGCCCTTCGAGCCTGCACCGCCATTCAATATGATCATGGCTGATCATCCAACTCAGTATCCCGTACCTGCCTTCTCTCCATACCCTCTGATCCCCTTAGCCACAAGGGCCACATCCAACTCACTCTTAAACATAGCCAATGAACTGGCCTCAACTACCCTCTGTGGCAGAGAGTTCCAGAGACTCACCACTCTCTGTGTGAAAAAAGTCTTTCTCATCTCGGTCTTAAAGGATTTCCCCCTTATCCTTAAGCTGTGACCCCTTGTCCTGGACTTCCCCAACATCGGGAACAATCTTCCTGCATCTAGCCTGTCCAACCCCTTAAGAATTTTGTAAGTTTCTATAAGATCCCCTCTCAATCTCCTAAATTCCAGAGAGTATAAACCGAGTCTATCCAGTCTTTCTTCATAAGACAGTCCTGACATCCCAGGAATCAGTCAATGATTCTGGAATCATTAATTTCTTCTCCTGTAACCTTGTGTTGTTCACAAACTGCCTTCTATTTTTGAACAAAACACAGGGTGCTTGAGTACCACAGCGGGTGAAACTGAAATTGAACTGGGGTCAGGCAGCGTCTGTGGAGGGAATGGACAGATGGCATTTTGGGTCAGGAGCATTCTATTAAGTAGACATGCCTGGATTTTTTTCCCCCCCTGCAGCGACATCTCCTGCATTACTTAGCAGCACAACTAGTAGATTGCAGCCTCGCAGCTCCAGACAACTGGTTCAATCCTGACACCCAGTGACGTCTGTGTGGAGTTTGCACAATCTCGCTGTGACCACATGAGATTTCCCCCACCATCCCAGACATTGTGGGTTGGTCAGCTAACTGGCTACTGTGCAAACAAATGGCAGAAGATGGGAAAAGTTGACAGGAATCTTGGGAAAAATAGTTTACAGAGAAATTTAGTGAGGAATGTGATTGCACTGTGAGCCAACATAGACGTGATTGTCCAAAATAGCCACATTCTAGATCAGAAGCAAAAAATGTCTGCAATGTGTCCAAAATCACCCATTATATTGTATTCTTCATTGGTTGGATCATTCCGAGAAGTACTCCAAAATGTTTCACTATTTTAAAAAGGCAATATTCAGTGAAATTGAATTTCAAGCAAAAACAACTTTTGTAAAAAAAAGTTTTAAATTATTAACACTGGCATTCACCCAATGTAATCAAAAATGAAAATGCCTCGTACAAGTTCATAGAAATTTTCCTCCACACAGTCACTTATACAATTGGTTAACTTCATTTAAAAGCTACTCAGCAAATGATTAGGAAGTGAATCTAAAAAATCAAGGCGCAAAAAAAACCTCAAAATAGATCACATCCTAATTTTTTTGCCAGAAATATAAACTGATATTACTTATAGTTAGAGTTTTTCCATTTCTGCCTTCGCAGTGATTACACATCGTGATGAGTAAGTTTCTGGATCCAATGTGTAATTTTTTTTCTCCTTATTTCCAGTCTGCTTCCTCAGCCCGTTATTGAATTTACTTCAAATGTGCACTTGGGGATACTGTTTTTTCTTGGCTAAAAAAAAAAATGATCGTATATCCCTCAGCAATGTTCTTGTACGCGAGGGAGGCATGATCTTAGGCCGCAGGTTACACAGTTTGATACGATGTAACTTTTTAAAATAAGTTAACATGTCTAATCTGGCACTTTAGGGTGTGGTGACTCTCCACTAAGTAACTCGTGTTAATCTCAAAACTTTGGGGTTGGCATATTGACTGCAATTTTAATTAATCTTCGATCGCCGCATGAAGAGCGAGCAATTTAATACTGAGCAGTTTGCCTCGTCTCCATCTTCTTTTGCATGAATTGAACAAGAACTAAACCTACAAGGAGAAAGCAATAATTTGAGCCATCGAGTTGCCGCCGCCTTGGCTGCAGCCCTGGTGGCGCTGACACACATTTAAAATGAAGACAACTTCAAAAGACCGTACATGTACAATGAAAAGTGCACTCTTTTTTCCCCCCTTGGCTAGTGATTTTTGTTTTACCTTCCGGTCATTCCAGCAACGGCGAACATTCCCCGTGTGTGCTGTGTCAGGCTGAGTGCGGTGGCCGTGACACCGCCTCTCTCACTCTCTGCTGCCGCTGCTCCGGCCGCGGGGCCACGGCAATGGCGATGCCGCAGGCAATCCCGGAGCCCGCGCCGTCAAGCAGCCAGCGCCGAGCTGCCTCCAGCTCGCAGGCGGCTCCCCGAGTGCAGGAGAAGCGGAGGGAAAGGGCGATTGATCGGCAAATTCACCAATGAACCGCGGCGGGAGGCAGCGTGACAATGCAATGAGCTAAATCACTGAAACATGCATAAAGTGGGTGTGCACATACACGCCTACTCAGGGAGGAAATTGCAATGGGAGCCCCTGATGGGAAAAATTTTAAGGCAGTGGAGGACAATTGCGAAGTCAAGGGATGTGGGGAGAAGGCAGAAAAAGGGTACTGATTGTGGATGATCACAGTGAAAGGTGATGCTGGCTCGAAGGGCCGAATGGCCTACTCCTGCAACTATTGTCTATTGAACTGCCTGGAAAGTGATTGTTTAGCATGGTGGCGTTAGGTACACTTGTCGCTTTACCTCCCCACTTGACTCCATCCAAGGACCTAAACAGTCTTTCCAAGTGCGGCAGAGGTTCACCTGCACCTCCTCCAACCTCATCTATTGCATCCGCTGCACTAGGTGCCAGCTGCTCTACATCAGTGAGACTAAGCGCAGGCTTGGCGATCGCTTCGCCCAACATCTCCGCTCAGATCTTTTTTTTTTAATTTCAAAATAGACTTTCTTTGAGAAATAAATCCATGATCCTTACAAAACTCCATCCAACATTCTCTGAGGCTATACATATGTACAATACAGTTTCCCCAAATCACAATTTTCCCCACTCCCTTGCCACTCATGTGGCCCACTGGCGTGGAATCCCTTCCCTTATTTTGAGGGGCGTCTCCACCACTCCCTGCCCCCCGTGTCCAGCAGCGGAAGGACCCGAGACCGTGGTCCTCCCCCACTGCACCTTGGCGTTGGCTGCACCGAGCTTCAGTGCGTCCCTCAGCATGTACTCCTGCAGTCTGCAGCGGGCCAGTCGACAACATTCCTCGACGGACATCTCGCTCTGCTGGGTGGTCAACAACATTCGGGCAGACCAAAGAGCGTCTTTCACTAAGTTGATGACCTTCCAGCAGCACTCGATGTCCGTCTCTGAATGCGTTCCTGGGAACAGTCCGTAAATCACAGAGTTCTCTGTGACGGAGCTGTATGGAATAAACCGTAACAGGGACCCTTGTAGACCTCTCCAGACACTCTTTGCGAATCCACACTCTGCAAAGAGGTGAGCAACCGTCTCCTCTCCATAGCAGTCGTCCCGAGGGCAGCGTGCGCTGGTAGTGAGGTTCCGACGGCGCAGGAAGGATCTGACTGGGAGGGCTCCCCTCACGGCCAGCCAAGCCTGGTCTTGGTGCTTGTTGGTGCATTCTGGCGATGAGTCATTTTGCTAGACAAGCTGGGCAGTTGCTCTGGGAACCACACCGGATTCATCGAGTCATTTCCCTGCAGTGCCTGCAGGACGTTTTGTGCTGACCACTGCCCGATGAACTTGTGGTCAAAGATGTTGGTCCGGAAGAACGTTTCCACGAACGACAGATGTCCAGCTGACTGGCACATTGGGTGGGCATCTGCGCCAGGCCCATCCTTCGCAACACCGGGGACAGGTAGAACCTCAGCAGGTAGTGACACTTGGTGCCCACGTGCTCAGGTGGCCATCAGGGTGAGGGCAACGTTGGGCACGCTTTTACCCCCGTTGTCTGCTGAATTGTGCATTGTGGCCCTTCACACCCGGTCCATCCTCAATCCCCAGATGAACTGGAAGACGGCCTGGGCGATCCCTGTGGTGTAGGAGGGAGGGACAGACCACACTTGCGCCAAGTACCGCAGCACCGAAAGCACCTCACACCAAATGTTTCCCCATTATAGAGAGTGATCATTCCTTCCACAGCTTCAGTTTCTTCCCCACCTTGGCTATCCACTCCAGCCAATTCTTGTCACATGCATCAGCCCCCCCGAACCAGATCGCCAGCACCTTCAAGAAGTCAGGCTTGATGGTGAAGGGGACGGAAGATCGGTCGGGCCATTTGCCAAAGAGCATGGCCTCGCCCTTCCTGTGGTTCACTCTGGCTTCCGTGGCCGGCTTAAAATGGTCACAGATGCTCATCAATGTGCGGACCGACCCTGAATCCGAGCAGAAGACGGCGACATCGTCCTCCACTCAGTTCTCAATAACCAACCTGATCTCCCGGTGGCTCAGCATTTCAACTCCCCCTCCCATTCCGAATCCGACCTTTCTGTCCCGGGCCTCCTCTGTGGCCAGAGTGAGTCCCACCCCAAATTAGAGGAGCAGCACCTCATATTTCAGTCTGAAGAAGGGTCTCAACCTGAAACGTCACCTATTCCTTCGCTCCATTGATGCTGCCTCACCCGCTGAGTTTCTCCAGCATTTTTGTCTACCTTCGATTTTTCCAGCATCTGCAGTTCCTTCTTAAACATTAGTGATATAGCAAGTCATCCATTACGGCATGTTAAACAATATTTTCTGAACATATGATTCATTGTACTAGGGGTCTTAAGTTTATGCATAGAAAGGAGCTGCAGTTGCTGGTTTAAATCGAAGATAGACACAAAGTGCTGAAGTAACGGCTAGTGAGGCAGCATCGCTGGAGAAAAAGGATGAGCGATGTTTCTGGTCGAAACCCTTTTTCAGACTGGTTTAAGTTTATTATTTTTACGTGTAGCAAGGTACATTGAAAAGCTTTGTTTTGCATGCTATTCAAACAGATCAGATATACTATACATGAATACAATCAGGTCAAACTCAAGTACAGCAGATTGAGCAAAGGGGAAGATACATTGTGCTGAAGATAGTTCTCAGCATTGTAGCGCATCAGTTCCATAGACTGTCGTTGGTTTCCATTTTATGTGTCCATGTCATCACAAAAACATAAGCCGACTAGGATTACTTTTTTAAACTTTGACAAGTTCAGAAAACTAAGATTGTAAAGGAAAAAAAACAAATCAAAATGCTGACGAATGTAAATATAACATAGAAAATTAAATATCCAAGTGAAAATATTACTTTCACATCCATAATTAAATGTACTTTTGTTTGTATTTACCTTATTAAAATCACTCATGTGAAATGAACGATTGATTGAAATTAAATACTCATATAATACAATGGTGAATACACTTACGACATACATTGAAATATTTTTCAGTCATGAAAGGTACTATATAAACACAAGACTTTTTTGTGTAAACATAATTAGACAAATTACAATTAAAGGTGTATTTTTGATTGTATTTGCTCCCACTTTAATACCATGTGTTTATGCTACTTTCACCTGCTATTTGAAAATCATCCTCTCAAGGCTCTAATTAACATTTGCAAAGATCGCTTCTTCATTCTTTAAGAATTTGATTTGCACTTCCTCTCCTCAATAACATATCCCTTCAAATTATTTCCACAACCCTTACTATTATCTACATCCCTGGTGACCTATCAGTCCCAGAGTTTTAATTACCACTCAGTTTGTCAGCATATCTTTTTCCAATCCACTCCCACCACCAATCCTACTCCTTTTACACTTGAACTTAAAATAAAATCCTTCTGTTGTGGACTTGAATAAATGTTCCCGCTCTGGTTTCAATGTGATAATCTGTGGAAATGCATCATCATTGGTGATCACCCCCAAAGTTGAGTATGATAATCCACCTTTGGAGAACAAGGATGGGTGACGTTTCGGGTCGGAACACTTCTTCAGGTCTGTGGTATGACCCTCCAGGTCGGCGCCTGTGCGTGACATCTTTTAACATGGGGAGACTGGTGCATGAACAGCCACCTTGACAGAAACAGACCCACGATCCAATGGCATAGCCCCACAAGGAAGATAGCATCTCCCTGCTACAGCCTTCTTCCACTTTCTCAGCCGGTGTTGCACTCCTAGCCAACCAACATCGTCCACCGTTTCACCATTGAGGCTTTTTTCTTAGGCCACACTTTGCCAGGAATTTCTCCCTTCAACCTGCCCGCAATGGGTGACCCTGCCAGAAGCCTGGCTCACAGGATCTTAGGCACATGCAAGCTTCTCCACCATGACAAGGTGGAGACCCTTGAAGAAGCTTTGGAAATTACCCACCCTCTGCCATATTTGTTGTTATTTAATTTGATATAAACCCAATCTTTTATTTTCAGATCAATGGGCTACAAACAGCTGACATGCCCAGAGGGATTTATGAGAATGATTCCCAGGGTTAACATATGATGAGCATTTTAAGGCCCTACTAGATGGTGTTAAGAAGGGTGATGGGGGACATTGAAACATACAGAATAGTGGAAAGGACTGGATTGAATGAATGTGGAGAGGATGTTTCCACTACTGGGAGAGTCTAGGACTAGAGGGCATAGCCTAATCAGAGGGTGGTATAAATTGCCATAGGCTAATGCCTCATCGTCATTCACAAAAAGCTAAAACTCAGAAATCTTTAGAATGGTCAGATCAGAGAGCATTTCTTTAAAAAATCAGAGGGTGGTGTTTGTGGTGTGAAATGAGAAGCTGTGGACTATCCATTGAGGGAGAGGTGGCCACAGAAGGGTTCAAGTTGAGGCTAAGATGGATATTTTTAAAGTGGTGATTAATAGATTCTTGATTAGTACAGGTGTCAGGGGTTATGGAGATTCGGCAGGAGAATGGGGTTGAGAGGGAAAGATAGATCAGTCATAATTGAATGGCAGAGTAGACTTGATGGGCCTAATACTGTTTCTATAAATGATGAATTTATCACAAAAATTTGTCTGGATGATAACAAATGTGTTTCTCTTCAGCCAAATATGGCTGGATTATGTTTGGGGGGTAACTGATTAATCACCTTTGGACTCTCACAATGCTTAGATTCCTTCACTTCTGAGATCGAAATCTATCTGTGCAGATATTTTTGCCTTTTCTTTCCCTCCATTTTGTACTGACCATCAGCCTTCTCCAAGTGCAACAGCTTTGATACTCAAATGCTGCCATTCCAGCTGAAGAGAAAGAGGTTACAACACTTGATATGATCCATCAGAATTTTGTGATGATTTCGTTTTTCCCATCTATTTTGACCAACTTCACTATGTGCTCACCCTTCTTGCACCCTTGATCCCATTTCCATTTGAATGTGGTATGCATTGTGTTTATGGTACTGAACCATCAAACAGAAGTCAAGACTATTTCCCAAGAGGCAAGAATTTGAATCTTAACATGACAACCAAGTAAATTAATTTAAAATGCTGTAATTAACTACATCTGAACATATAGCTAGTCTTAGTCATGCTAAGTATAAACATATCAAAATGTCATGAATCCATCTAGTTCACTATAATAATAGACAATAGGTGCAGGAGTAGGCCATTCGGCCCTTCGAGCCAGCACCGCCATTCAATGTGATCAGGGTTGATCATCCACAATCAGTATCCCATTCCTGCCTTGTCCGCATTTCCACTGACTCCGCTATCTTTAAAAGCCCTATCTAGCTCTCTCTTGAAAGTATCCAGAGAACTAGCCTCCACCGCCTTCTGAGGCAGAGAATTCCACAGACTCTGTGTGAAAAAGTATTTCCTCATCTCCGTTCTAAATGGCTTACCCTTTATTCAAGTTGTGGCCCCTGATTCTGGACTCCCCCGACATCGGGAACATGTTTCCTGCCTCTAGCGTGTCTCAATAACATCCTCTCTCATCCTTCTAAATTCCGGAGTAGGCAAGCCCTGCCGCTCTATTCTTTCAGCATATGACAGTCCCTCCATCCAGGGAATTAACTTTCTAAACCTAAGCTGCACTCCCTCAATAAGAAGAATGTCCTTCCACATATTTGGAGACGAAAACTGCACACAATACTCCAGTTGTGGTCTCACTAGGGCCCTGTACAACTGCAGAAGGATCTATTTTCTCCTATACTCAACTCCTCTCAACGCCATGTAAGAAGGCGACAACATGCCATTCGTCTTTCTCATCACTTCAGGGATTGAGGTGGAGCCTGCTCTCGGAGGATACCTACATGCTTACTTTCAAAAAGCCCACCTGGATCTGATTCTACCGCTGTACCACGATGAAAGCACCCCACCTGCTTTAGATCCCGTTGGTGATTTCCCCTTTTCCCTCCAACTTGACACCATTTAGATAATAATCGCTGCTATCACTATGTGACACTAAACTGATCTTGTACCACATTTATAATTGAATCACATAAAAATGCAACTGCCATGCATTGCCCAATGTGGATCTCGCATTTATCCACAACCTGCCATCCACTTACCCATCAAATCACCCTGCATTCTCATAGCATCCTCCTCACAGTTCACACTGCCACCCAGTTTTTGTGTCATCTGCAAATTTGCTAATGTTACATAATCCCTTCATCTAAATCATTGATATATATTGTAAATAGCTGCGGTCATAGCACCAAGCCTTGCGGTACCCCACTAGTCACTGCCTGCCATTCTGAAAGGAACCCGTTAATCCTTACTATTTGTTTCCTGTCTGCCAACCAATTTTCTATCCATGTCAGCAGTCTACCGTCAATACCATGTGCCCTAATTTTGCCCACTAATTTCCTATGTGGGACCTTATCAAATGCTTTTTGAAAGTCCAGGTACACTGCATCCACTGGCTCTCCCTTGTCCATTTTCCTAGTTTCATTCTAAAGAAATTCCAGAAAATTAGTCAAACATGATTTCTCCTTCGTTAATCCTTGCTGACTCAGACCGATTCTGTTACTGCTATCCAAATGTGCCGCTATTTCATCTGTTATGATTGACTCTAGCATCTTCCCCACCACTGATGTCAGGCTAACTGGTCTATAATTATTTTCTCTCTCTCTTTCTTAAAAAGTGGTATCATTAAAAAGTGAGAAATTACTAATGTCATTTAGGGATGAACATTTACAGATCAGGCCTTTATATGGTTCTAGACTCACCAATACAGCTAACTCTCAACTATCCCCACAGTTCAGGAAAAATTAGAGATGAACAATCAATTTTTGTATTTTCATCTACATATTGAGAACCTTGTAACCTGGTGCTTAGACACTAACCTCTCCCTCAAAATGTCAGCAATACAAAGGAGATTGTGATTGACTCCAGGAAGCAAAGCAGCACACACACCCTGGTATGCATAGATGGTGTCGAAGTAGAGGTGGTCAAAAGCTACAAATTCCTAGGAACTTGGTTCAAGTTACGCAGCAATTTACCCTGGACCAGCCACATCAAAGCTATAGCCATTAAAGCACATCAACACCTCTACTTCCTTAGAAGTTAGGCATGTCCCAAACAACTACAGATGAGCCATAGAAAGCATTTTATCGAGACGCATCGTAGCCTGGTTCAAGTACAGCTCCATCCAAGACCGCAAGAGATTGCACAGTTGTGGACGTAGTCCGGATCCAGTACTCGGCAAGGCCACCAACATAATCAAGGACATGTCTCACACCAGTAACTCCCTTTTCTCCCATCAGGCAAGAGGTACAGAAGTCTGAAAATGCATACCTCCAGATTCAGTTTCTTCCCAGCTGTTATCAGACAACGGAATGGTCCTCTCATCAACTAGGGTACAGTACTGACATCCCATCTCCTTCATTGAAGACTTTGGACTATCTTTAATTGGAGTTTATTGGATTTTATCTTGCATTAAATGTTGTACCCTTTATTCTGTACACTGTGGACAGCTTGCTTGTAATTATGTACAGTTTTTTTTCTTTGACTGGATAGCACACAAATGAAAGCTCTTCACTGTACCTCGGTACATGTGACAATAATAAACTAAACTAAACTGAATGAATTAAAAAATGTTCCCCCAATTACAGATGCAACCTTCCATGCACCTTCTTTCCAAACATTATTTTCTTGGACTTCAACCACCTTTCTTTTTAACATAGAGCCATAATTTCACTGCTCCATCAACTGAATAAATGTTGGCACTTTGTAAGAATATCTTCAAAGAATTTATGACCACTATGCTCTTTGGCCTCTCACAGAACTATCCAGATTTGAATTGCTTCAATCTGTTCTAGTCACCGTTTCAAGACAACTCCAGTCAAGTTCACAAATGATACAATTTATGACAGCACCATTGTCCATTATACCCATTTGTCCTCTGCACACCAGTTGATATGGTGAGTCATGGCATTTTTCATCAGCTTGTCTCTTTTGACTAACTCTGTGGTCAGAGTTCCGTGGTCTGTCCTTGCTTCTAAAGTTCATCTGAACGCAGTAATGATGTCTCAGGAGTCCTCCAAAGTTTTGTCTGTAGTCTCCTCGTTGCCATCTGCAAGCTGTCCTGCAAGTCAACAGCATACCCACCAATTTCACACTAATATCAGCTCTGCTGCACCATTACCTCTTTCAATCTGTGACCACCTTGACTCTATGACTGTCTTGGTGTCGTCAATAATGACAATATCATATCATCAATGTACCGAAGAACGGTGAAGGGCTTTTGTTGATTGCTAACCAGTCAGTGGAAAGACAATACATGCCATTCACAGTGTGGAGATACATGATAGTCCATGGACATAGTGACTGTAGATAGCTATTTTTGTTTGCTCTACTAGTATAAATTAAGTGACCTGAGGACTGGCTTGTAGATTTCTGGGTAATGGATTGAATGAGGTGAGATATGTTACTGGGGCTGATGCCATGAGTCTCTGTGTAGAGAATAATATGAATAACATTTAGTGCAACGTAAAGTCCAATCAAAGATAGTCTGAGGGTCTCCAATGTTGTAGATAATACTGTAGTTCAGGTCTGCTCTCTAGTTATGGGAAGATGGTTCCATAGCCTGATAATAGTTGGGAAGGAAACGGTCCCTGAATCTGGAGGTGTGCGTTTTCACACTTCTATACCTTTTGCCCGATGGGAGAAGATAGAGTGGCCAAGGTGCAACTACAACTCTCTCCAAAAAATGACAAAGCATCATTGTCCTCTTCAACCTCTTAGGTGGAACCAGACTTGTATGATGCTGAGCTGAGCTCTGAATCTCACATTTTGTCCATCATTAAGACTGGCAATGCCACATTTGCCATCTCCAGCTTAAGTCTTTCAGCTGCTGAAACCCGATTCTTGATTCTACCGCCTCCAGGTCAGGTTAGTCCAACAATGGCCACATCAACCAGGAACATTCCACCTTACTTATAGTGTCTTGCTTGCTCTCATTGCCTATGCTCACTAGCCACTGTGTGTTCCTTGCTCCTAATGTTTAAATTTAAGACGGTTGGTCGGTCCATCTGTCTATCTATCTTCGAAACATAATAAAACTCTGATAATAAATACTCTTGTATTCTTCCGGTTTGGCTGTCTGTCTATTTGCGCAAATATGGTTCGCTATAGCGCTACAATTTTTCACCAGTTCACTCACCGTTCTCCTGCACGGCGATTGCGCCAGGTTTCGTTCCGATCGGTTAAATGTCGCAAAAGTTAGCGAGTTTTAAAAATATTTAAAACCGTATGTGCGCAGATCAATCTCTTCTCCTGCCAGTTGGCGCCTCGCAGATTAGTCTCTTCCACTGTCACTCCCCGGGACGGTCCGCCCCTTCTTATGCCATCGCGCCTTTACTGGAGCTGAGGATGGCTGGCGAAGGATTCCAACCGGACTTTTGGAGGGACACAAAGCAGCCCAGCCCCAAGCAGCAGCCCAACGTTGGAGACCCGCCACAGCCCAGCCCAGTGTGGGAGACCCAGCCCAGCCCGGAGTCAGAGATGTCGGCAAACAGAAAGTGGAGACTCTGATCCCGGTGGAGAACAATCAGCACTCACTGTCCCCATCGCACCGCCAATTCCAGCCACTACACCTCTGGTCCCCCTTTCCCACGTGATGCCCCCCCATGGCTCTTCCCCAGACTTTTCTCCGAGTTCACTCTCCCCCCGCCCACACACCCCTCTCCCACCACAACTCTCCACGCCCACTCAACCCTTCCCCCACAACTCCCCCACCCACTCACCCCTCCCCAGACTTTTCTCCGAACTCACTCTCCCCCCGCCCACTCAACCCTCCCCAGACTTTTCTCCGAGCTCATTCTCCCCCCCGCCCACTCACCCATTCCCCCCGCCCACTCACTGCACTTATTTTTTTCTATATTTTCTATGTTTCTTTCTTCAGTGTCACTTTCCACATATAGGTAACAGTGATCACTTGGTTCATACAAATCCTTCCATCAAGAGCCTATGATTCCTCTTCATTGCAACTAATAGTTTGCTGAATCATTCCAATGAATTTACATCTATTATCCACTTGAAAAATAATTCCATTGTTAATCACTCTTCATGTGAAGAAATGTTTGCTGACTTCATATTTAAATTTGGCTTTTACAGGTTCGATTCTTTTTCTTTCTCGTTCATTCATGATTCACTGTGAAATATCACTTGAATAGTCATTATGGTGTCTTATACTACTGAAAAGTCAGCACTTCTCAAAACTTGGTATTCAATTGTAAAGAAAAGATCTTGCAGCCTTCAGCAATGTTTTCAGCACTTACATATTCGAAGGCACCTCCTTGACTATAAGTCAGAGTTCAATGTAGCTAGTTACATATAGCTTCAGCACTTGCCCTAAAAGATGTCCTCCACTGATTTGTGGCTGTAACTTAGAATTATGTTATCAGTAATTGTTTATTCACATTGACAGAAGCAATCATTGTTGAGTAACCTCTTAGCTTTTTGTCCATCCTCTTCCCAGCTAATCATTAACATGTTCCCTAAAGTGCAATAATTCACTCTTAACAACTTCTATTTCTAATGTCATGATATGGCTCAAATATTGATTTAATGTCTTTACTTTAAAAGTCTAAATTGACAAGTAACCTTCCATTTCCCATTTTAATTAAGCCTCAGCTGTGAATTAGCAAATTTACTTTCTCAGGCATTCAACACGTCCTTGAGGATTCTCTCGAATGTCTACAGATACACGATAGGAAATATTCTGTCTGGATGTTTCTCAGCCTCATATGGAAACTGACTCTGCTCTTGACCACCTGGACCTGCAGAAAGTGGTGTTCACAACCCAGTCCATCACAGGCTCGTCACCTCTTTCCATCCAGTTCATCTTCATGGCGTGTTGCACCAGAAAGAATGATAGTAGCATCAAAGATTTCTGCCACCTGCCCATTCCCTTTACTACCTTGTGGAAGAAGATACGGGAGCTTGAAAGCCTGGATTTCCAGACTTAAGAACAGTTTCTTCTCCATTGCGATCTGACTCGTAAACAAGTCTCCCTTTTACCCATTTCTGTAGGTGCTGCCACGTATTTTTAGTAATTCTACCTCATTCAATTATTCCGTTATGATACTTTTTTAAAAAAAAACAATTTTATTAGAAGCAATTGTACAAGAATAAAGCAATCGACATGAAAGTTATACAATTTTCGTACATCTTCATTTTTAACATTAATACATAAATCAAAAAAAAAGAGAAAAAGGGAAAGAATGAAGATAAAGAAGAAAAATGCAAAAGAGAGAGAGAAGAAAAGACCCCTGAACTAGCAAAGAAGTGCGAGAAGAAAAAAGAGAAATGAGAAAAAAGATGGAGATATGGAGATGGAGATGAAGAAATTCAGTGAAAGGAGACCATGTTTTGAAGAATTGGTCTGCTTTGTCAGCCAAAGCAAGCCTAATGTTTTCTAAATGTAGTGTCTCGGACATGTTAGTAATCCACATCTTCACTGTGGAAACTGTTGTCTTTTTCCAGAATTTAAGTGTGAGTTTTTTCGCAGTTATTAGACCGTAGTCAAGGAAGTGTCTTTGAAATATCGTAAACCAAATATCATTAACTAAAATATGCGTTATGATACTTTACAATTCTTTTGTACAAACACAGATTTTGTACTACTCAATGCACTACAATCTTACAAACTACTTTATTTGCACTCGTCAAATTTAATGAGTACATTACTATATTTATTCTTCATTACATTGTGAACTTCATCTGAATAAGGAATTTCATTGTTCCCTGGTGCATATTTGCAATAATCTGAAAATGAGCAAATAAAATATATTTTTTTTAAATTTTTTTTTATTTTTATTTTTTTAATTTTATAATACAACTTATAAGGAGATAGGTCCATAGGTACAGAAAACAAAACTATCCGTCTAGTCCTTGGTTCAAGCTTCCGTCGAGCCTCAGCGCTGGCCCATTCTACCCCTTCAAATAATCTATGAATGGGGACCATATTCTAATAAATAATTCAGGTTTGTCGATTAAGACAAATCTAATTTATTCCAGATTTAAGGTCTCCGAGATCTCCATAATCCACATTTTAATTGTAGGGGATGCAGGGTTTTTCCAAAATTTTAATATTAGTTTTTTCCCAGTTATTATACTATAATCCAGGAATTTTCTTTGGTTTATTATCAGTTTTAGGTATTGTTCAGATATGCCCAATATTATTAATTTAGGATCGGGATCCAGTTGACTATTAACCACTGCGGAAATAATTTTAAAAATATCCACCCAAAATGTTTTAATTTTTATGCAATTTACAAAGGTATTGGTTAAATTAGCCTCAGAATATTGACATCTATCGCAGATAGGAGAGATATTAGGAAAAATTCTGTTTAATTTTGTTTTAGAATAATACAATCTGTGTAATATTTTAAATTGTATTAAAGAATGTCTGGCGTTTAACGAACATTGATGTATATGTTGTAGGCTTTCATCCCAAATATCTTTCGTTATGGGTTGAACTAATTCATTTTCCCATGCTTGTCTATGTGATTCCGTCGATGGATTCTCACTATCTAACAGAATATTGTAAATATATGATATTAATTTGACTGTGTTGGGATGTTTATTCAAACAGTCATCTAGAATCTCTGGCTCTCTAATTCTGTATTCTTGTGTATGTGATTTAACATAATCTTTCAATTGTAAATATCTAAAAAAAATTATTTGAATGTAATCCATAATTCTGTTGTACCTCCAGAAACGAGAGAAACATACCATTTCTATAAAGATGTCCCATCTTTTTAATTCCATAGTTTTTCCATTGTGTGCAGCCTTTATCCAATACCGAAGGCTTAAATGAAGGGTTATTTGCAATAGGGAGCGAAAGTGATAAATTATCCAATTTTAATGTTTTTTTTAAATTTGTTTCCAAATTCGAATACCGCTATGTATTATTGGACTTTCACTATAGATCTTTTTGTTCAATTTTGTAGGGGATAGGAGAATCGGACCAATTTCAAATGGCAGACAGTCCTCCTTTTCCATCTTTAACCAATCTGGTTGTTGATCCATATCTTCCAACCAGAAATTTAAGTTTTTGACATTGACTGCCCAGAAATAAAATAAGAAATTTGGTAAGACTAATCCTCCGTTCGTCTTAGATTTACATAAGTGTTTTTTACTTATTCTGTGATTCTTATAATTCCAAATAAAACTTGTTACAATAGAGTCAATTTTTTAAAATACATTTTTAGGTAGGTATATTGGAATTGATTGGAAGAGGTATAGAAGTTAAGGAAAATCATTTTAATTGCATTAATTTTACCGAGCATTGAAATAGGAAGCGTTTTCCAGTATTGAATATTCTTATGCAATTTATTAAGTAAAGGCACGAAATTTGATTTAAATAAAGAAGTATATTTCTTGGTCACATAGATTCCCAAGTATTTAAATTTTTCATTCACTATTTTAAAAGGTGATTGTTGCAATATGTATACATTAGGTTCCATTATTGGCATAATCTCACTCTTCTTCCAGTTAATTCTATATCCCGAAAATAAACCAAATTGAGTTATAAGATTTAACAGATTAGGGATACTAATTTCTGGATTTATAATATATAGTAATACATCATCTGCATATAGAGAAATTTTATTAACTGTATTTTTAGTATTATACCCATATATTTCTGGATGAGCTCGAATTCTTTCTGCTAGTGGTTCTATAACAAGAGCAAATAGTAACGGTGATAACGGAATCATTTTTTTTGATAACATTTGATTTGTCATTATTCTGGCTGTTGGATTGGTATATAAAAGCTTAACCCATGTACAAAACTTCTCACCTAATTGAAATTTTTCCATCACTGAAAATAAATAGGGCCATTCAATTTGATCGAATGCTTTCTCAGCGTCTAGCGAGATGACTGCTAAGTCTTCATTAGCTATTCGATTTGAATATATAATGTTGAATAATCGTCTCAAATTATAATATGAATAACGTTTTGGAATAAAGCCAGTTTGATCGGGGTGTATTAATTTATAAATCACTAAGCTTAATCAGTGTGCTAAAATTTTCTGATCGATGTTTAATAGAGCAATTGCTCTATATGAACCTGGATCTTCAAGGTCCTTATCCGTTTTTGGAATATGTATTATCGTAGATTCATTTAAGGTTTCTGGGAGTTTCTGTTGCATGAATGCTTGCGTATATAATGTCTGTAGGCGTGGCGAGATCAAATCATGAATTTTTTAATAAAATTCACTATTAAAACCATCTGGTCCAGCGGCCTTTCCATTTTTTTTAAAGAATTAATAGATTTCTCAATATCTTTTACTGATATTTCGGCCCCTAATAATTCCCTCTCTTTCAAATCTAAACCAGTAAGGTTACAATTCTGTAAAAATAATTCCATTCCTACAGAGCCCCCTGCCGTTTTGGTTGAATAAAGTGTTTGATAGTATTGAGAGAATCTATCATTAATATCCTTGTGTAATGTTAATATTTCTCCCGTATCTGATTTAATTGTATATATTGTTTTTTCCCCTTCCTGTTTCCGGAGCTGGCGTGCCAATAATTTTTTTGTGGTTTATCTCCAAATTCAAAGTGTAATTGTTTAGTCTTTTGGTAAAGTTTTATGAATTGGTCCGAATATATTTGGTTTAACTTATATTTAAGTGCAGCAATTTTATTATGTATTATTATAGAAGGCGCGATTGCATTTTCCATATCTAATTGCCTTATTTCCATTTCCAATACCAGTTGTTTGGTGCTGTTCTCTTTATTACGAAAGGCTTGTGCGGAGATTAACGCTCCTCGCATAAATGCTTTAAATGTTTCCCAAAGAAGGGAGGCAGAGATTTCTGGGCAGTCATTTGTCTCAAAAAACATATTTATCTGTTTGATAAGATATTCATAGCATACTTTATCATTTAAAATTTGAGGATTAAGTCTCCATTGTGTCTGCTTGTCGGTCATACCACTTAGTTTGATCATAAATGTTAAGGGAGCACGATCCGAAATTATAATATTATGATATTTCGAATTATAAGTAAATGGGATGAGTTTAGAATCTACTAAAAAGTAGTCTATCCTTGAATAAGTTTTATGTACTGAAGAATAAAATGAGTATTCCCTTCCGGATGGGTTTTGAATTCTCCAAACATCCTTGATATTGGTGGTATTAATATATGAGTTTAATAATTCACTTGTTTTGGATTTTGCTTTTCTTTGTCTTGTTGATCTATCGAGATAGGAATCTAGTGTACAATTTAAGTCTCCACCAATTATCAAATTATGTTGTGTGAGCTCCAGAATGGTATTAAGTATATTCTTAAAAAACATTGGATTATCAAAATTTGGTCCATGAACATTAAGTGGATATAATTCACCCACCAGTATAATATATCTACCATTAATGTCCGCTATAGTTGATATATGTTTAAAATATATACCTTTACGAATTAAAATTGCGACACCTCTGGCCTTAGGGGAAAATGAAGAGTGATATGTTTCGGCGATCCATTTTGCTTTCAATCTATGTTGTGCGTCTTTTTTAAGGTGCGTCTCTTGAAGAAATGTTATGTCTGCTTTGAGTGATTTTAAGTGTGCTAATACCTTACCTCTCTTGATTGGTTCATTAACTCCCTTGACATTCCAACTATAAAACTTATATTTTCAATTGAAGGCCAGTTATGTACATTAGCCAGAGACACCAGAAATGTTCACCTGTACTTCACGTCAGCCCATTAGAACTTCCTTAAACGAGGCTTTCCCAATGTCAAAACTTTAGACTTTAGAGATACAGTGTGGAAACATCCCCTTCAGCCCACAGAGTCCGTGCCGACCAGTGATCACCCCGTTCACTAACACTATCCTACACACTAAGGACAATTTACAGAAGCCAATTAATCTACAAGCCTGCACATCTTTGGAATGTGGGGGGAAACCAGAGCAGAGAAAATGTACGCGGTCACAAAGAGAATGTACAAACAGCACTTGTAGTCAGGATCGAATCCTGATTTCTGGAGTTGTAAGGCAGCAAAACTCGGAATTTACGTCAAATAGTCAAAATCAGTTCAGCAGAATTGACCCTTCATAAAAATATTAAACCTAGCCAATTCACCATGTTGTTTGTAATGATGAGTTGTTCGCAGCATTCACGTGAAAAACCGGGACCTGCGATTGTCAAAAACACACACACATGACAGGGGCCAGAGAAAGTGAGGGGAGCGCTGTCTGAAATTCACACCGTGCAAAGCCAAGGTGATACAGACACACACCGCGATGAACTGGAAGGTTAAGACGGTTAGCACAGTGTACAGTAAGTCCTTTTTAAAAAAAAAAAGGGAGGGAGAGGGGAGGGGAGGGGAGGGAGGGGGGGAAAGAAGGGCGGGGGGGGGGGAGAAGGAGTGGAGACACTTTTAAAAAGCCCGACAACTTTTAATAAGCTAGAGATGGGGTGGAAGATTGCAACCTTCACGTGGTCCACCCTGTTTCGTCTAATGCAATCAACTTGACGTGCACGAACGGAAGATCAAATAGAACAAGTTGTCCAACAACTTTAGGCAGTGCACGCCACACGAAAGAAGAAGCCAGAGATACACAGCTGTGAAGTTTGGCAGGCAATAAACATTGTTTATCCTTGGTTCTGAAAACTCGTGCTTATGTTTTTTTCCCCAATGAGCCAATGAAAATGACCGGTCAGCAAAGGCGATTAACTAAAACTACATACGACTACCCATAACTACATGGCGACCCCACTACAACTGCACCTACGACTACAGGATTATCGATTTTCTCCATGGCGACCAACATTTGGTCGCAGAAAATTTTTCAACATGTTGAAAAATTTGCGGCAACCATACTGAGGCTGCGACTAGTTCCCAGATTGTGGGAACTCCTCGCGACCATGAAGGAGACTCACCAGAGATCACCAGCGAACATGTGGCGAGCGCAGAGTCTCCTGCACTCGCCTAAAAAGTTGCCTAAGTGGGACAGGCCCTGATGCACAACAAGCCATTTCATTTAGTTGAGCAAGTTCCCTTGCTTCTTATCTGGTGATGGTAATTTGTAATTGCCTACGCTACAGTCCCGTGGGGCACAGATCACTTCGCAGTAGCACAACAAAGTGGCTTTTACTAATTTGTAAACTTCGGTGGCATCAGCAGACTAAAAAACTCAAGGGCTTCATGGTAAAGCTCCACCCAAACCTCATTTAACACAAATCACAAACTTCCAAGAAAGGTGTGTGCAGAGAAAGCTCTAGCTGATTTTCAGCTGTAGTATCTTTGTACTTCATAATGAAAGTAGAACTCACACCATACATTCACGTCTCCTCGGTACCCCGCAGCTCTGCCCTTGCTCCCCCTCGTCACAGCACAGTCCCCCTAGTGCTTACCTTCTACCCTATCAGCCGTCGCATAGAACTTCCCCTGCAACCATAGAAGATGCAACACCTCCCTTGACTCTGTCCATAGACCCCGACAGTCCTTTCAGGTTAGGTAGAGGTTCATTTGCACCTCCCCCAACCTCATCTACTGTATCCGTTGTTCACGATGTGAACACTTATACATCGGCGAGACCAAGCGCAGACTGGGAGATCGTTTCGCGGAACACCTTCGCTCAGCCCGCCTGAACTAACCTGATCTCCCAGTTGCTGGACACTTTAATTCTTCTTCCCATTCCTACACAGACCTTTCTGTCCTCGGTCTCCTCCATTGTCAGAGTGAGGCTAACCTCAAATTGGAGGAACAGCATCTCATATTTCGCTTGGGCAGCTTACAGCCCAGTGATATGAGTATTGATATCTCTCACTTCAGGTAGCCCCGGCATTCCCTCTATTCCTCCGCCACCCAAGTTGTACTAGCTTATTTTCACCCTACAAACAGCTTACAACGGCCTGTTTCCTTTATCATCGTTCCATTTTTGCACATCTTTAATTTATTGTTCTTTATTTCTCCACTTCACCATCTATATCTCTCGACCCCTTATCCCCAACCAGTTTGAAGAGTCTCGACCCAAAACATCAACCATTCCACTCCTGGGATGCTGCCTGTCCTGTTGAGTTACACCAGCTTTTTGTGTCTATCTTTAGTTTAAACCAGCATCTGCAGTTCCTGCTTACACATTTCATCTTACCATACATTGGTTGTTTTAAATAATCATGGATTAAACCTTCGACCTAATTGATCTGAAACATAAATACAGATCAGACCATATCATTAATTCCTGATTAAGTGCAGCTTTAAGAACACAAGAAAGAACAATAGACCATACTGCTCAATCTGAACTGCTTCAAGCTCATTGAGATCATGGCTGATCATATACTTGAAGCCCACTTTGCTAATTGATCCTTAAATCCTTTTCATGCCAAGAATCTATTGATTTGACTCTGAAGAGTTCTAAGAGCAATATATTCTGCAAAATTTTAGTTTCATTTGGCAAAAATAATCACACAGGAATAGACATAATTTTTTTTTTGGAGGAGTTGATGCCCCACAGTGCCAGAGACGCAGGTTTGACCCTGACTACAGGTGTTGTCTGTGTGGCATTTGTACCTTCTCTCTGTAACTACATGCCATTCCTCCATGTGTTCCAGTTTCCTCCCACATTTGAAAGACAGGTTAATTGGCTTCAGTAAATTGTCCCTCTTGTGTAGGATAGAACTAGTGTACGGGTGATCGCTGGTTGGTGTGGACTCAGTGGACCAAAGGGCCTGCTTCCACACTGTATCGCTAAACAAAATTAAATATGCATAGAACGTATAAAGGTTCTAAGTACCGTGGCACTTCATTTCTCACACTCGGCATTCCATCAAAGTATGAACAACTTTTCAATTAGAAAATTAACAGCCCTCAATTAACTGGCATGACAATTTTATAATGGAATTTGGCCACCCAGGAGTCATAAACCCGAACCTTCATTTGGCAGTAATTTAGATGCAGTTTACCAATTCCATCATCAGAAAACACAAAGATATAATTAAAAGTGAAGTGTCACCATTAAAATATAAAACGTATCTGAATAGTGATGATTAATTGGTGGTGTGATAGTGTGGAATATGCAGAATTTCTGGTTTGTTTATACATTAAACTCCTAGTGTGCATCATTAAATAATGTTTATTGCTAGGTGGAGTCTGTGTTAAATTCCAGGAATGATCCAACTTGGGTATAAGCCATATAATTGATCTTAATCAGATATGGAAAGCTGAAAAGCATATACATATGGTAGCATCGAGCGCACCTGTCTCAATCCCTGCACATAGATGGCTGGTTGTCATGATTTAAAGGTTCGCCACACAGAGGATATTTGAGAGGCTGCTAATGCTTAAAGAACCATAATTGCTTGTATATTCTGCAGAACATGGGAAAATAATTGTAGTTTTACTCATTTATTTAAATCTTACATTTATAATACCTGGATAGGTGTTAGATTTTTATAAGAAGATTACATTCAATCACTTAGAAAAAAAATAACTATTTAGGTGAAGTCAAGACAGATTTGTGAAAGGTAAAGGTAAAGAGGCCCAGGTGCGGTTGCAGTGGGAGGAGCGACGTCCGACCTGTAAGTTTAAAAACTCGTTCGCGGGGCTTGTTTTCAGAGGCCCAGGAGCGGTTGCAGTGGGAGGAGCCTAAATCCGTAACGTTCCATTCGCAGCTCGCAGTTCAAAACAAGTGGGCTTGAGGAAGCCGCTGATTGGTGGAAGACGACTCGAGGGAGCAGCTGATTGGCAGTCAGAACCCTGCTGATTTCTTTCAGCTAAAATCCTTGCATTGTTTTGTATATTATATTGTAGCCAGGGTAAGGGGGAGGATGAGTGCCAGGGCAGTTTACTGTTCTGGATGTCAGATGTGGGAGGTCATGCAGTCAGATAGCTCTCCAGACGTCCACATCTGCGCCAGGTGCGTCAAGATGGCGCTCCAAATGGACCGTATTCGGTACCTGGAGCAGCAGCTCGATGACCTCCGTCTGGTCAGGGAGAGTGAGGAAGCCATAGAGAGGAGCTACAGACAGGTGGTCACTCCAAAACCACAGGAGGCAGAAAAGTGGGTCACGGTTAGGAGAGGCAAGGGGCAGAGGCAGGGACTAGAGTACCCCGGTGGCTTTACACCTTGGCAATAAGTACTCCTGTTTGAGTACTGTTCGGGGGCAAAGCCTACCTGGGGGTAGCAACAGCGACCGGGCCTCCGGTACAAAGACCGGCCCTGTTGCTCAGAAGGGTAAGGAAAAGAAGAGGGGGGCAGCAGTAATAGGGGACTCTATAGTTAGGGGGGTCAGATAGGCGATTCTGTGGATGCAGTCAGGAGACCCAGATGGTAGTTTGCCTCCCTGGTGCCAGGGTCCGGGATGTGACTGAACGTGTCCAAGATATCTTGAAATGGGAGGGAGGTCCCAGTGGTCGTGGTACATTTAGGTACCAATGACATAGGTAGAAAAAGAGAGGAGGTCCTGAAAGGAGAATTTAGGGAGTTAGGAAGAGTGTTAAGGAGAAGGACCGCAAAGGTAACAATCTCATGATTACTGCCTGTGCCACGCGACAGTGAGAGTAGGAATGGAGCAAGGTGGAGGATAAATGCGTGGCTAAAGGACTGGTGCAGAGCGCAGAGATTCAAGTTTCTGGATCATTGGGACCTCTTTTGGGGAAGGTGTGACCTGTACAAAAAGGACGGGTTGCACTTGAACCCAAGGGGAACCAATATCCTGGCGGGGAGATTTGCAAAGGCTACTGGGGAGACTTTAAACTAGATTGGTTGGGGGAGGGACTCAAATAGAGAAGGCAAGTAGGGTTACACAAAAAGCTGGAGAAACTCAGCGGGTGCAGCAGCATCTAAGGAGCGAAGGAGATAGGCGACGTTTCGGGTCGAGATCCTTCTTCAGACTGGTCAGGGATCAGGGAAACGAGAGATATAGACGGTGATGTGGAGAGATAAGGAACAATGAGTGAAAGATATGCAAAAAAGTATAGATGATAAATGGAACAAGCCATTGTAAGCTGTTTGTGGTGTGAAAATGAGAAGCTGGTGCGACTGGGGTGGGAGAGGGAGATAGAGATAGAGGGAATGCCAGGGCCCGAGGGCTGAGGGAGAGGTGGGAAGGGGAGGAGACAGCAAGGGTTAACAGAATTGAGAAAATTCAATGTTCAAGCCCAAAGGATGCAGACTCCCCAAGCGGAATATGAGGTGCTGTTCCTCCAGCTTGCGGTGTTGCTCACTCTGGCCGTGGAGGAGGCAAGTAGTCCGTTTGTGAGGCAGGAGGCAGAGAAGAGAAGCAGTCAGACGCAAAACATAGGGAGGAAAGAAGAAAAAAATAACAAACGGAGAATAAGAAGTGGAGGGTTTCTTAAATGTGTGAGCAGAGAGACAGAGGGGTGTAAAATGAGGATAGGAGCAATAGGTAGCAAGGTGAAAAGTGGCAGGCAGACAAATCCAAGGCAAAAATCTAAAAGGGCCACTTTTCAACATAATTGTAAAAGGGCCAAGAGTGTTGTAAAAACAAGCCTGAAGGCTTTGTGTCTCAATGCGAGGAGCATTCGTAATATGGTGGATGATTTGAATGTGCAGATAGCTATTAATAATTATGATAAAGTTGGGATCACGGAGACATGGCTCCAGGGTGACCAAGGCTGGGAGCTGAACATCCAGGGATATTCAATATTCAGGAGGGATAGACAGAGAGGAAAAGGAGGTGGGGTAGCGTTGCTGGTTAGAGAGGAGATTAATGCAATAGAAAGGAATGACATTAGCTTGGAGGATGTGGAATCGATATGGATGGAGCTGCGAAACACTAAGGGGCAGAAAATGCTAGTGGGTGTTGTGTACAGGCCACCTAACAGTAGCAGTGGAGTTGGGGATGGCATCAAACAGGAAATTAGAAATGCGTGCAACAAAGGTAAAACCATTATAATGGACCGTTATAAGCCTTTTGTGTACCCACACTTATTCTATGTTATCCCACTTTTGCATCTACTCCCAATATATTAGCGGCCAATTAATCTACAAATCCACACATCGGGTGGCACAGTGGTAGAGTTGCTGCCTTACAGCGCCAGAGATCCGGGTTCAATCCTGACTATGGGTGCTGTTTGTACAGAGTTTGTACCTTATCCCTGTGACCTGGGTGGGTTTTCTCCAAGAATTCTGGTTTCCTCCCACATTTTGAAGACGTATAAGTTTGTAGGCTAATTGGCTTCAGTAAAATTGTAAATGGACCCTAGTGTATTTAGGATCGTGTTAGTGTGCAGGGATCGCTGGTTGGCGCAAACTTGGTGGGCCAATGGGCCTGTTCAAGTTGTATCTCTAAACTAAACTAAAATCTTTGGGATACCGAAGGAAACCGGAGGACCCATAGGAAACTCAACAGGGAGAATGTACAAATGTCACACAGACTGCACCCGAAGTCAAACCCAGATCAACGGTGCTGTGTGCAGTAGCTCTAACAGCTGCTCCACTGAAAATATAAATTATACATAAATTCCACAAGACAATGAAATGAATTGGAGTACATTTAAAAACACAGTAGTATGCAGGAATAGCACGTAATTAGGGCAGTTAACAGATTGGAATCCAATTCCCTATCAATAATTGGTGACAAAGTAGGGAGGTGATGCTTCAGTTCTGGTGGGATCACATCTGGAGTACTACGTACAGTTTTGTGAAGAATATTAATGCATTAACAGACAGCACAGTGGCACAGAAGTCGAGTTGCTGCCTTATCATACCAGAGACCCGAGTTCGATCCTAACTACGGGCGCTGTCTGTATGGTTTATATGTTCTCCCTGTGACCGCGTGGGTTTTCTCTGGGTGTTCTGGTTTCCTCCCACATGCCAGACATGTGTAGGGTACAACTAATGTACATGTGATCATTGGTTAGCACAGACTCACCTTTAAATGTTGTGTAATACCTGCCTCAACTATCTCCACTGGCAGCTCATTCCATATACCCACCACCTTCTGTATGAAAAAGTTGCCCCTCGGGTTAATATTTAATCTTTCCCCTCAAATCTTAAACTATGTCTTCTGGTTCTTGATTCCTCTACTCTGGGTATGAGGATCTGCATCAACCCTATCTATTCCCTATCATGGTACATGTTTTTTTTGTGTGGTGTAGGGTCAGTGAACTAGATAGAGGAGAAAGCATGTGAAAGAGCACGCCTTAAAACGTGAATGGAAATACGAAAGGGAGAGTTGGATTAAGGCACTTGAAAACATATTTGTTTGACCATCTGAACGAGATGCTCTTTTGGGGAGTTGCACTGGTAAAGCTTTCAATATTTTGGCACTGGGGAGTGGTGTAAAACCCACAGACAGATTTAAACAGGAGGATAAGAATTTAAAATTAGTTTACTGATAGAGGTGAGAGAAACTTAATGCCAGATGGCATACAGCAGCATAATTGAAAATGATGTTAATCATCTGGAGATTATTGGAGTAATCAAGTCTTAAGGAAATAACAAAGTTCAATAAATAAACTGAGAAGGGAGAAATTGGTATTGGTTGATTGTCATGTGTACCAAGATAGTGAAAAAACTGTTTACTTTGGATGTACCCAGGTAAATATCATTTAGTGTAAAAGAGAAAAAGAGCACAGAAAATAGCATTACAGCTAGAGAAACTTCAAAATAAAAAATGCAAGTAGTAGATTGAAAGATCAGGAAATTCACCGCTAGCATACGGGGCTAGTTCAAGTGTCTGATAACGGCAAGGAAGTAGCTGTTCATGAATCTGGTGGTATGTGCTTTCAAGCATTTGTATCTTCAGCCCATAGGAAGAGGGGAGATGGGAGAATGATCGGAGTAAAAGTGCAGCTGAGGCGATAAAATTGTCATGCACACTTGTCATCGACCCACCAGGATATTTGTGTCGCCTCCCTATGTTTTAAAAGCGATTTACTATGGCTGCCTGTGCCCCGGCCCGTCTGTCCCCACGGCCGGGGAGGGGGGGAGGAAAATAACCTACTGCATCTGACGGGGACGTTGCCGGGTTTTCGTCCCCGTGTGTCCACTGCAGCCGCTTACACCTTGGTGCTCGGGTGAAGAGTGCCCAGTCACCCTCTAACTTCGGGCGGTCTTGTGTGGGGAAAATGACCCTCACCCTCCCGTCTACCCCGGCCAGTGATGTGATGGACGCAGGGATCGTGACCAGTCGCTGACAAGACCCACCCCCGGCGACTTCATGTCCATTATTTGGCGTTTCGGCGTTGCGTCCGGTTAGTTGACTTTTAGACATCCCGTCCTTTCAGTTATTTGGCTTTTCGGCGTTACGTCCGTTCGGTTATTTGGCTTTTTGGTGTCGTGTCTGTTCGGTTAGTTGGCTTTTCGGCGTTGCACCCTTTCGGTTTTTTGGCTTTTCGGCATCGTTTCTGTTTGGTTATTTGGCTTCCACTTCTTCGCTTCGGCTTCTCGTCCTTCGACGCCACGTCTGGGTACCATTTATGGACTCTAGCTCCACCATCTCCTGAACCTAGGTCTCATCAACCCCCTGCTAACTGGATCCTCAGCTTGCTGACCCATAGACCGCAATTAGCAAGGATAGACAACAAAGCAAACAATGGTAATCCACAAACCTCAGTGCCTCGCAAGGCTGCACTCTCAGTCCCTTACTAGGCCTTCTAAAAATTCTATATGGGGGTAAGTTAGTGAGATAGGTAATGCTGTAGAGATGGAATCATCTTTGATACAGAAAAAAAAGTCAAAGTTCCAGATTCTGATTCAACTTTAAGTGGACAAGATGTTGTTGGTGATAAGCATGCAAGGATGTCGACCTCAGGCTTCATGCTCAGTTTCAGCAACACGAGGCTCATTTAACAATGATTGTCAAACAAACAGACAATGGATGGAATAAAGGACACAAAATGTTGGAGTAACTCAGTGGGTCAGGCAACATCTCTGGAGAACATGGATAGGTGATGTTTCAGGTTGAGACCCTTCTTCAGATTTTTCCTTCAGAACCTTCTTCTACATTCTGGACAATGGATAGATCAAGGCTGGTAGTTTTTGAAAATTGATCTCATGCTTGGCACTAATGAGATATTAGCACCATTTATATCGGGAAAACACCTTCACCTTACTAGAAAGAAAATCCAATACAAGAGCCTACTTTCAGAAGATAGGCTAAAATGTCTGAACTGTTGAATAGCATAATTGAAGTATGAGCAGACTTATCTTTACTAAATGTGATATATATGGGACATTGGTTTACACATTTCAAATTTACATACAACATGCTTAAATATTAATGATAGATGAAAATGCTGAGTTGTGCAAAATGTATATTTTCAAGTCAAGAATGCACTTAATTTATAATTGTGAACAGCTACAAATATACAATTTATGCAATTCATTGTTATTACATAACCTTAGTGTCCAAAGTAATAGCTGATAAGGAAATCATTATCATCTGATTATTAATCCTCTAGGAAAAATGGATTACATTTTCAATCACAAATTTAGTTCCGATTGAAAACAAAGATACCCTTATAAATGCACAAATAAGAATAAAAGGCTATATATTTTACAAGATTTTTTTTTTGCAGCCTCTCTTAGTAGTCATCGTTCATCTCTCAAACCATGAAGAATGTTCTCATTAATATACCGTTGGTTGATTTTAAATAAACATCGTCAAAAGAAATTCCAGTACTTTCTTTCGCATTACATTATTAAATTTGGTTTACTTGCAGGGTAAATCACAAATGTACAGAATCTGTGGCAAGGCAGAATGGGAATTCTTCAAATTATAGGGGCTTTCACTGACATTCCCTTCCCCCCACCAAAATAAAAGAACAGGCACAATGCTCAATTACCATCTGGATGGAGTAGGTATTAAACAATCGCTCATTGTGGAAAGGGATTAAGTCTTCTACAAAACAAACAGACAAACTTCAGCTGTGTGGTCCATCGATAAAATTTTAGTTTAGTTTGGAGGTACAGCTCCACCGGCCCACACCGACCAATGATCCCTGCACATTAACACACACTAGGGACAATTTACACTTAAACCAAGCCAATTAACCTACAAACCTGTACGTCTTTGGAATGTGGGAGGAAACCGAAGATCTTGGAGAAAACCCATACAGGTCAACGTACAAACTCCATACAGACAGCACCCTTAGTCGGGATTGAACCCGGGTCTCTGGCGCTGCAAGTGCTGTAAGACAGCAACGCTACCACTGCGCCACTCGTAACATTTTACAATATATTTCAATGATCAAAATACAGCGCACATTCAATCAAAATGTGATTCATCCAAGAAAACACAATTATATCTGCATCTGAGCCTTCTTACGGGTAATTACAAATTTATAAATGTGTACAACAGCTGAAAATCCATGCAACAGCCATCACAACCAGCAAATGACCCAAGATCAACCTTAACATTTCTTACTTTGCTTAGTATACACGGAATTACCCTTTCCTGCCCCAGTTTTGAAAGATGAATGCTGATGCATCCTGTATTACAATGCAATATATTTGTTACAATTTGTATGTACAAATGACAATAAATTGAGGGGTGAATATTTGATTTAATAAGGGATTTGTTTTATATGATAACGGGAAGGTGGGAAACGTATTTAGTAGGCTCATCACCTCCCTGCTCTCAAACACTTTTAACTTCAGGCAGTAAATCGAGCAACTGACCATTTAGCCTCCAGTAGCAAGTAGTTACTGGAATTCTCAAAATGAAATCAGGATAATCTTGCATCTAAAAGCAAAAGCAAATAATTGACAAACATGTACAGAAGAACCTTTAAATGCCAGTATATGCAATTTGAAGGTATGGGTTCAGAAAATAAGTACATCAATTCATTTGATCCCTCCACTGAAAAACGCATGGTGTAATTATATACAACTGAAAACAACTATTTTTTTCTTACAAACAAAAGTATTCAACAGGCTTTGAGATTCCAGAAATGCAGTTTTGTCTTAAACCCATAAGGGTCTGCAAATCTTTTAGTCCCTTTCATTTTCTACATCTTCTACCAGCTTCCTTTGGTATATATTTATTCCAGTTAAATTACTGCACATACTAAAGTGGAATCAATTCAAATTTGCAACTGATCCCAATGAAAATATGTCTAATTTTCCAAAAAACTTTATCCCAGTATGATAACATGTATAACGCCTTAACATTGGAATTCAGTACATTTATGTACCTATATAATGCCCAGGCTTAAACTTGCAAATAATTCGCTGCATGTCGATATATATTTTTAAACCATTCAATTTTTGTTTTAGTCATGACAAAATATTTTGTTTTAGAGTAAATGACCAACTCATGCCACACAAAACTATCGCTTCCATAAGTTAACACCAACTGTTCAAAAATCTGAAATAAACAGAAAATGATAACTAGAGCAGGGAATTGAATGCAAAATATCTAGGATGGTAATAGGTTTTAACATGGATGTAGATATATAATAGCTTCCACGTTCCACTCTCAGATTTCTTGTTCACCTTCCTCATTTTACTACCCAGTATTTGTTTAAAAGCTGTAATATATTTAACAGTTCTGATGAAAAGGCAAGTTGAAATATATTACATTTTTTTAATTCAAAGATCATGCCGGACTTGGAGATCTTCAGTTTTATACTATTTCTATAGGGTCACTTTACATCAGTAGCCCTTTTTGCAGTAAATGTGAAGGTATTGTGTTTGTCTTGCCAGGTATCATCAGGTTTTACAATTTTGGAAGAAAAAAAAATAGGCTCATCATAAATTTGCATTAAAGATTAATCACTCTTCCAGTGCAAGTCACTTTAAAATCTTTCTTCCAGTTGTAACTTCTTCCCCATGGGATTTAAAGTTAGAAATATAAAAAAGGACAACAATTAACTCATAGCGACAAGAATATTTACAGATCATGACAAACACAATAGACAAATCAATTTAAAGAAAAAAGTCTAAGGCAGGTCTTCTCTCCATAACAACCAAGTCACTGCTCTTCATGGAATGTTAACTTAAATATCTCGCCCTGTCGAACTTTATCAAATTCCAGACCAACTGTGAAGATATGAAGCCCACCCTGATGACCGTGAAGTGCTTTCTTCTTCCCCTAAACATAAAACAAAGCAAAACTGAATATTTACATACAACAGAACATAAAAACAATTCAAATTGACAAGAGAAATAAAGATCAAGGGGCATAAAGTTCTTGCCATTTTATCTGGTTCAACAGCAGAAGAAAATTGCCTTCATGCATTTTCTCTACATCATGGAAAATCTCTGGTCTATTAGGCGAGCAGACTGCATGGAAGGCTGCCAGTGCTGTCCTGCAACAGCTTGGAAGAGCTCAAAGAAATCGAACAGTAATTTTTTGTTCCATTTTTTGGAAACCATTTGCTCTTTGCTTGATGTTTCACCACTTTTGGCAGGTTAGCTAACTTTCGGAAGGCAACAACCAAGCAAAATTAGTGACACATACATTTTTTAAGTTGTAATTAATAATATGCGTCTGACTTCAAATGTTCTCTTTGGGGAGAGACTCATCCATACTACTCTCTACTTAAGCCTGAGAAATCATTTTGTGGGGAACATGTGTAAACATTATTATTATTACTGGATAGTCTGTAGGAGGGTCTTGGCCCGAAATGTCACCCATTCCTTCTCTCCAGGGATGCTGGCTGTCCTGCTGAGTTACTCCAGCTTTTTGTGTCCATCTTCAGTTTAAACCAGCATCTGCAGTTCCTTCCTACACATTTTTATTACTCTGTTAGTAGTGTAACAGTCAACACCACAAAATATTTAATTGGACACATTGGGTCAAGTTTGTAGTCTTAACGCACTTTCGGAAGTTGCGGGGGGGGGGGCAGAAACCAAGGAAGTAGTGCATTTACATTATCGCCAAAGTCGTGCACTAGACTGAACCGTGGATGAAATAAAGCACATAACACGGGTTTCTTCAGAATGACAGTCAGAACCTTTTTTGCCCCAGGGTGATAATGTCCAACACTGGAGGGCATAGCTATCAAGTGAGAGGGGGAAAGTTTAATGGAGATGTGTGGGGCAAGTTTAAAAAAAAAACACATAGTGGGGGCCTGAAATGTATTGCCAGGGGTGGTGGTGGAGGCAGATACGATAATGGCATTTATGACGTTTTTAGACAGGCACATGGAAGTGCAGGGAATAAAGGAATATGGATCATACATAGGAGATGAGATCAGTTTAAATAGGCTTTTCCTGTGCTGTTCTGTTTTATGCTCTATGTTCTGTTCCAATGAGAGATCTTCCTTATTTTCTGGATGCAAAGCAATGGTGTACTTTGGTACTAATCTATCTTTTTAGACGTATTAGACAGCCCATGAAATGATTCCAGATAATCCAATTTCTGTATTTTTGACATATTCATGTTATTTCTCCACTGTACTTATTTATAACTAATTTTAACAGCACCAACTCCTTTGGTCATTTGACAGTTTTGCAACAGTTAAGTCCCTTGAGTATGAATAACGAGTCCAGCAACAAAATAACAATGAGATATCCATGGCAATACTTCTATTTAACACAGCAAAATGCCCCTAGGTGTTTTACCCAACAGAAATTGGGTAGTAGAAGGCAATATTAGGACCTCATATTAGTTAAGGTTACCATAGTCAAAGCTGTAGATTAAAGACTCCAAAGAAAGAAACAGTAAAGATGGGGAGGTTCAGCAAAGGAAATCCAGAGTGTCTTTACAGTTAAGACACGTTTATGGTATCACAGGTCAGAATTGTGATAATGGAAGGTTACAGATACGGAGGGCAGAGTCCGTTGAGGGATATGGAAATAAGCTCGGGGATTTGAAAACTGTATGCCTTTAGTTCACCTGTGACAGTGAGATCTGATCAGATGAGTTCAACCTCAGGTGGTGGATAGGAACGGTTTAGATGAATATGGACTAAACACGAGCAAATGGGACTGGTTTAAATGGGACATTTGATTAGCATGGATAATGTTGGGCTCAAGGGCCAATTTCTGTGCATTTGTGACCCTATGAGCTAACAAAACAAATGCAGTTTCTGTGCTTTTGTGACCCTGTGAGGGATAAAGTGATTAAACCCCATTAAAGTAAGGAGTTTTAAAGAAAATTCGAACTGAGAGGGGCTGGAGAGAGGATTCTGACACAGCTGTGTCTGAAGGTTGCCAGACCCATCCTTGAGTAAGAAGTAATAGCATTGTATAGCGGTAGAAGGGAGTGATGTAGAGAGATCCCTATCAGTGGAATGGAGTGATAGATGGGACCCTTGTCACTATAGCTTAGCTTTAGTACTGATATAGGAGAACTGAGAGGGTTCACTAGGTGAGTAAAACTAGGGTAGGTCATGAGCAACTGAGCATGCTTAATAGAATAAATGAATATTACAACACACCCCTGGTCAAGAAATTGCTCATTACCATGAACATGTTTGAAACATGCAATGTATGATATGGGAGGTGCGAGGGGATGTATGGTGGGATGTACCTACAGATTGTGCACCTCCGACCCTGATTGGAGAAGGGTCCGGAGGGGAGGTTGAATGTAAGATTCTGTGTATAAAGGGGGATGACTTCTTTGGCTTCGGGGTGTCTCGAATTGGAGAGGCACCCGGTCTGCAGACTCGTAAAATAAAGAATCTCTTGCTTCCAGGATTTAGTCTTTGAGCATTAATTGTGAGCATAAAGCGTATCTCACAACCCTATGAGCTTACAAAACAAATGGCACATCTGAGAAGTACGTAATTTTTACGAATGAGAAAATGTGGGACAAAGTTTTCCAAGCTTACAAGGACAACAGCATTCCACATTTTCATAAAGGAATGCCATGATTTTTGGCTCTTCGGTCACCTCAAATTGCAGTACAAAAGCCCATTTAAAGACTATGAGAAAGTGTGCATTTATCAGATTTCATGTTTTACCTTGAGCAACAGCAGCAATCTTACTCTTTTCCTCTGGGCTCAGTTGTAACATTGTGTCAATCACAGGGAGAAGACTCTGCTTCTCACTTCCTGCATTTAGGAATATAAACTTCAGCATGACGTTCTTCAAGTATTCCAGGTTTGCAATAGACTTCTCGCGTTCCTGGTTCCTTTCTAGCCTCCTTACTTCACCTTTCAGCAGCTATTTGGTGAAAGAACACATAGTAATCAATTAAAATGTGAAATCAGAAAGAAACCTGCAATTAACAGAAGCATTCTGTGGGCTACACACTTGTATCACAAGGATCCAACACAGATTTCACAGCAGTCTTTTAAGAAGCTGTTCTATAAGTTTTTTTCAAATGTCTCCCAACCTAGAAGGCAATTTGGTCCATAGATTCCATGTTGGCTCTGAGGCTTCTCATGTACACACTTTTTCCCCATTAGAAGAATTAAAAGCTTTTCCCATTGGAAGAAAGAAATCCTTTTACCTAGAGTAGGAGAACCTAGGGCCAGAAAACTTGTGAGAATGAAAAATCGGAATCCTATTAGTCTGACGTCAGTGAGGGCGGGGCACGTGACGTCAGTAAGGGGCGGGGCACGTGACGTCAGTAAGGGGCGGGGCACGTGACGTCAGTAAGGGGCGGGGTACGTGACGTCAGTGAGGGCGGGAAAGTGACCTCAGTGCGGGGGGGGGCAAGTGACGCCGAACGCCACCGTGGCGGGGCGGGGTCATGCGGCTGCGTGCTGACGTACACCCGTGCGTGCCCCCATAAGCGGCGCAGGCGCGGTGCGCTCTCTCGCTGTCTCCTCGCCGCCGCCGCCGCCATGGGTCGCATGCACGCTTCCATCCCAATTCCGAATTCCAATTTTTTCGGAATATTGAGGAAAAAAATCGGAATTCGGAATTGGGATGGAAAAATCGGAAGAATTCCGCCCAAATCGGAATGGTTGGCAGGTATCCTAGAGTAGGAGAACCAAGGACCAGAAAACATAGGTTTAAGGTGAGAAAGAATTTAATAGGAATTGGGAGGCAACTTTGTTACACAGAGGGTGGAATGAGCTGCCAGAGGAGGTAGTCGAGGCAGGTACCATAACATTTAAAATACACTAGCACAGGTACATGAATAGGAAAGATTTAGACATATGGCATAAAAAGGTTCATGTGGGACTCGCATAGTTGGTCAACATAGATATGGGCCGAAGGGCCTGTTTCTGTGCTATATGACTAAATGCAAATGCTATAAATATGAAATAAAAACAGAGCTTAGAGGAAACACCCCGCAGGTCAGGCAACAACTGTGGAAAGAGAAGCAGACTTAATATAGACACAAAGAACTGCAGATGCTGGTTTATAACAAAAAGACCAAGTGTTGGAGTAGCTCAGAGGACCAGGCAGCTTCTCTGCAGTGCATGGATGGGTGAAGCCTGAGATTTTTCAGAAGTACTCACAAAACAGTCGCCATGAAGGAGTTACCTCTCGCTGGAGAATCTAGAGCCATGAGGCACAAAGAGGTCATTAAATAGTGAGCAAAGATTTTTTATTTTATATACAGAACTATAAATCTTTGGATCTCTCCAGTCAGAGAACCATGGATTCTCAATCAATGGCCGAAAGTCTAGTCAAATTTTAAGATCAAAAGACATTTGTTCAAATCAAATAATTGGCTTTTGATTTTTTTAAAGTCAGGCAAAGAGTATGTGGATATCTGGTGAGATAGTAGACATGAAAGGAATCTATGTAGACATTCAACAGATAATGCAGGTCCCTATAGTGACAGTTTAAGTCCTTATGTTTGAGCGAAGAGAATCAATTTGTAGAATAGATTTCAGATTAGATAGTGATGATAAAAATCCTGCAATGGCTAAAGAATTCAAAACATAGATACACCCCTGCAGGAAATATCAGAACTTAGTGGAAACACTCTGCAGGTCAGGCAACATTTATGGAAAGGGAAGCAGACAATGGAGACACAAGGAACTGCAGATGCTGGTTTATAACGAAAAGACAAAGACAATTTAAAAACTGATCAGCTTCTTTGGGATCAGGTAATAAAATGAAATTGTCATGAATGTATTGAAGCAGATTTCATTCCTTTACATCTGCAGCAAACTGAAATAAGTTATAAATCATTCCAGTCCCCTTTGAGCTTCAACCCACTGTGCGCACATGCCTACCGTAATTTGTTCCATATGGATGGCATTGGTAGCTTCTGTTTCTCTTAGGAGCCCATTTAAATGGTCAATACTCTTTGTAGCTGTATTTAACTTTTGCACTATTTCTTCCTTTGTCGGCTCAGGATGCCATTCAGGAACATCTGCAATTCACCAATGGAATAAATAACAAGAATTTGTTGGGTTAACAAAAAAAAAAAAATCAAACTATTTTGACAATCCATTGCCTTTTTTTCCCCTTTTAGAATTAAAACAACAAATAGATGCTTCCTGTAATTCAGGAAAAAATTAATGTTTGCACTTCTTAGCTAGAGATTTGGTTACATAGTGCTGGTGTTTTAGCACAGTTCAAGTGAAATCTATGTTTTTCGAAGCTTAGCTTTCCAAGTTGGAAACACACCACCAGACATTTTCTGTCACAAACTGCATTTGTACTTCGTGTCAAACATGTACATATTTACATAATCATGCCTGCAATATTTGTTTAGAATATAGTCAAGAACTTGGGGTTTGACTTTGAATTGTCATATGTACTGAGGTACAGTCAGAGCTGTTTTGTCAGAGCATTTCAGTATTCTAGTACCTGAAAATCAGTATTTTGCTGAGGAAATCAGCAAATTTTGACACGGTGCCATTTTGTTGAAAAAAGTGTTCTTTTTTTATGTGCGGTCATACCCATTTAAGAGTACAAGAATGCAAAACTTTGCTACCAATTGGCATGTCTTCTACGCTCCTTACTTAACAGTGCATTTATTGCCAACTCTTTGTATACTGTTGTTTGAATGGCTGCTTCCTGCTTTTAGCACCAGATGATGATGTATAAGCCATTTTGGAAGCCTCCCTCCCTACTTCATCTTTCCCTCCCTCACTCTCCCTCTCCCCCTTCCCTCCCTTCCTCTCTCACTCCTTCCTTTTTTCCACTCTCCCACTCACTCTCCCTCTCCTAACAGTCTGTGACCCATGGCTGTGGCCATAGCACTATGTGTAAAGGCAATAGCACTCCAGCTGGGAGCGCTGTTTTTAGAACCCATAGCGCTGTTCGTTAAATTCCCACGCGTTAAACTGACAGCACTGTTTAAACTTGGAGCCGGACAGGCAGATCAAAGCTTACACAAATATTCATCCAGATCTTGAAATTTGAAATACTAATAGATTAAATCTGCTATAATTTTTAGAGGTACAGTATGACTTTTTATATCCATGCATTTTTTAAGCAGCAAGATGAAACAGGAAGTTGGGCTGATTTTTTAAAAATTAGTATTTTACAAAGCAAATCCATACATCCGTACTCCGATTGCATTTCCGTACAAAATACGGAAAAACCGTACTACTTGGCAGCTCTGTACAGTGGAAAGCTTTTGTTGTGTGCTAACTAGTCAGCGGAAAGACAATACATGCCATCCACGATGTACAGATATACGACAAAGGGAATAACGTGAATAACGTTTAGTGCAACTTAATGTCCAATAAAGGCCGATCAAGATCTCCAATTAGGTAGATAGTAGCTCAGGACTGCTCTCTAATTGTTGGTAGGATGGTTCAGTCGCCTGCTAACCACTGGGAAGAAACTAAATCTGGAAGCGTGCATTTTCAAACTTCAAAAAACATTCTTTGTTGAATGCTCACAACCCAATCAGGTTTTCTAGCACTGCTTACTCAGCCTCTACATGACTTACTGGAGCACATCTTTAGTATGTCCACTTTAGGGGCTATTTGCTTTCTGGCTTTCCTTTATTTTATCCCCGTCAACAATATGAACCCCTACTTTTCTTTTTTTTTTACTGAATCATAGCTACCCGCCTAACTCGAAGAACTGATACCCGACATAAGTTGCTTCTCCCACACCGCGCACCTAATACCCCTTGCACCCATGGATTTCTTCACACTGCTACAACTCACTGACCAAACACTACATCCCATCTAGATCTCAAATAACCCACACCTGCCGATTGTACACCTTAACACCACCACTGATCATTTTCTGCTTGCCCCTCCCACTCTCCACCACGGTGTCAGTGGCGGGGGAGTTGAATTACTGATTAGGGAGAATGTCACAACTACACTTTGAAAATACATCTTTGGAGGTTGTTCCGGCGAGGCAACAAATAAAATACGATCACTATGTTGGGTCTTTACTATAGATCTTTCAATAGCCAGTGGGAGCTACAAGAACAGATATGCAGACAGAAAGATGTAAAGATTTGTTGCTGTAGGTGATTATAACTGTCCCAATTTTGACTAGGTCATCCTGACAGCTATGGAATTTGAATTTAAGTTAGGTGCATCCAGAAGAGTTCCTAGAAACAATATGTTGATAGTCCAACTAGGGAGAGGGGCCATATGAGAAGAACTGATACACGACATAAGTTGCTTTTATCTTGGCCGGGTGATTCATGTTTTGTTGGGGGGTCAATGTGAGAACAGTGATCGTAATTTCATAAGGTTTAAGATAGTTATGGCTGAGGATAGGATTGATCCTCAGAGGTAACTGCTAAGTTGGGAAGGCTAATTACAGCAGTATTAGAGTATTAGGCAGGACCGAGGAGAGGTAGATTCAAAGAGGCTGTTTGTGGGAAAAAAAATTTTTTGACATATGAGAGTGTTTTAAAAACCAGAACATTCTTTAGAGGACAGAAGACAGTACAATTTGGAAATCTTGGAGGACAAGAGATCGTGGAAGCTTAGATAAAAAAGGAAAATAATGAATCATATTTAAAACACTGAGTAAATTCGAATTAGGCAAGGCCCTTGAGACATATACAGCATGCAGGAAATAAATTAGGAGGGCTAAAAGAGGTCATGAAATGTCCTTCGACAAAAGAATTCAGGAAAATCCCACTTTGTTTTAAATCAAGAGTGTTTTATGGTCATTTGTCCCGGATGGGACAATGAAATTCTTATTTGCTGCAGCACAACAGAATGTGAATATGTAAACATTGTATATAACAGGGAAAAAAAAAAAGTAAAAGTTCAATAAATAACAAAAATAGTGCAAATAACAAATAATAAGTCTTTTGCAGTTCAGAGCTCATAGGTTATTCGTTGTGTTTAATAGCCTGATGGCTGTGGGGAAGAAGCTGTTTCTGAACGTTACAGTCTTCAGGCTCCTGTACCTTCTTCCTGATGACAGTGGCGAGATGAGAATGTGGCCAGGATGGTGTGGGTCCTTGATGATTTTGGCTGCCTTTTTGAGACAGCGACTACAATAGATCCCTTCGACGGTGGGGAGGTCAAAGCCAGTGATGGATTAGGCAGTGGTCACAACTTTCTGTAGTCTTTTTCGCTCCTGGACGTTCAAGTTGCCGAACCAGGCCACAATGCAACCAGTCAGAATGCTCTCTACCGTGCACTTGTAGAAGTTTAGAATCCTCTTCGACATGCCGAATCTCTGTAATCTTCTCAGGAAGTAGAGACGCTGATGTGCCTTCTTTATAATTGCATCGGTGTGCTGGATCCAGGAAAGATCTCCTGATATATGCACGCCCAGGAATTTGAAGTTATTAACCCCCTTCACCATCATCCCGTCGATACAAACAGGATTGTGGGTCCCCATCCTTCCACAATCAGTTCCTTGGTCTTACTGATGTTGAGAGCCAGGTTGTTGTGTTGGCACCATTTGGTCAATCGTAACCAGCTTGGAAGGGATGATGGTATTAAACGCTGAGCTGTAGTCTATAAACAACAGCCTGACGTCAGTGTTTTTATTGTCCAAGTGGTCCAGTGCGGAGTGGAGAGCCAGTGAAATTGCATCTGCCGTTGACCAGTTGAGGCGGTATGCGAACTGTAGTTGGTCGAGGTTCTTATCGAGGTAGAGGTTGATGTGTACCATAACCAACCTCTCAAAACACTTCATCACCACAGATGTTAGTGCCACTGGTCGATAGTCATTGAGGCACGTCACCTTACTCTTCTTGGACACCGGTATTATTGATGCCTTCTTAAAGCATTTGGGAACCTCAGACCTCAAAGGCGAGAGGTTGAAAATGTCTGCAAAAACTCCCGCCAGTTGGTCTGCACAGGTCTTGAGAACTTGACCGGGTACACCATCAGGTCCAGGCGCTTTCCGAGGGTTCACCCCCTGAAGGATCTTCTGACGTCGGCCTCTGTGACTATGACTGTAACACCGTCAGGGCTCATAGGGGCTCGGGAAGGCACATCAGTGCTCTCCCTATCGAACCATGCGTAGAACACATTGAGCTCGCCAGGGAGTGATGCTTCGCTGTCATTTGAGCCGTCTCCTAATTTCGCCTTGTAGGAGGCGATGGCATTCAAGCCCTGCCACAATTGCCGAACATCCGTCTCATCCTCCAGCTTAGAGCAGAAGTCCCTTTTGGCCATTTTGATGGCCTTACCAAGGTCGTATCTGGATTTCTTATAGACCTCTGCATCGCCAGACCTGAATGCCCAGGATCTGGACTTCAGAAGAATGCGGATCTCATGGTTCATCCAAGGCTTCTGGTTAGGAAACTCGGAAGGTTTTTGTTGGAACATAGTCCTCCACACGTTTCCCTATGAAGCCTGTAACGACTGTGGCGTATTCATTCAGGTCCGTTGCCGAGTCCCTGAACATTGCTCAGTCTACAGACTCCAAGCAGTCCTGGAGTTGTTCCTCTGCTGCCGCCCCCCCCTCCCCCAGGAAGAAGCAGCACCACTGAATGGTTGGATTTTCTGAAGTGAGGGCGAGGGATAGAGCAATAGGTGTCTCTGATGGTTGTGTAGCAGTGGTCGAGGATGTTTGGTCTTCTGGTGCTGCAGGAGACATGTTGGTGGAAGTTAGGGAGCGATTTCTTCAGGTTGGCTTTGTTGAAGTCCCCGGCTACGGTGGTAAATGCCACGGGGTAAGCCGTCTGGTGCTCGTTGACCATGGCATGCAGCTCCTCCAGTGCCAGACGGACGTCTGCCTGGGGTGGGATGTAGACCGTGGTCAGGATGATGGAAGTGAATTCCCTCGGTAGGTAGAAGGGACGGCACTTCACCGCCAGATGTTCGCGGTGTGGAGAGCAGGAGTTGGATAGGACTGCCACGTCTGAGCACCACGAAGAGTTGACCATGAAGTGGACGCCCCCTCCTCTCCCTTTCCCAGATGCCTGTGTACGGATCATATGGTGGATGGAGAAACCTTCAGGCTGGACCGCTGAGCCATGTCTCTGTGAAACAGAATAGAGCATTCCCTCAGTTCCCTTTGCTAAAGCAGCCTTGACCTTAAGTGCTCCATTTTGTTTTCTAGAGACTGTATGTTGGCCAGTAGGATGGTAGGGAGAGGGGGCTGAAGTCCCCTACGCTTTAGTCCTGCCCGACCATGTTTCCGTGCTCCATGAAGCCCTCCAGTGTTTAAAGGTACAGTACTTGCGAGTCTCCGCGAGGTCGGGGATTCCCTTAGTCGGCACCTCCAGCTCCGTTGCTGCTGGGAGATCTTGCCCGACAGCCTCGATTCTGGACTCCATGAAGGCCGCCCCAGTGTTTACAGGTACAGTACTTACTGTACTAGCGCTCCTCGAAGTCGGGGATTCCCCTCCGATCGGGGATTCCCTGACAGTCGCTATCTTCAGGAGTTCGCAGATGGCCTTATTTTACTCCTATAACTTGTGACGTTGTAACATTGGTGAGGCCATATTTAGAGTATTGTGTTCAGTTTTGGGCACCTTGTTATAGGAAAGATGTTGTCAAACCAGAAATGGTGGAGAAAAGATTTATGAGAAGCATTGGAGGCATGAAGTAATTTCCAGATAATTGGCTGTTGCGGCAGTTGTGATACACAAGCACAAGCGCACGGAAAACGTAATGTCACACAAACAGATTTTATAGCTTTTACAATTACAAAAAAATAACACTTTAAAAAAAATAGTATTTACAGAGATGCCAACCCTAAATTTAGTTCACAGTAACATTCAACCCATTTGTCCGTAACAAATGGGGGTAAATGCATTTCTCTCAGTAACATACTACTCACTTGGGGTTGCCTGCGCACTGGTGCAGATCAGCGGGCTGCCGGCGGGCGGGTGCGGCACATGCGCACTTGGCAAGGTTGCCGGCGGGTCTGCGCCTGCGCACTGGGTGGGGGTGGGGGGGGGGGGGGGAGGCCCGGTGATGGGGCTGCCGCGAGCGGCCGGCTGGCGGCAAGAAACGTCGCCGTGTCGCTGATCGCACGGGCCGGCGCCGCCCGGGCTCTGGGCCGGGCGTGGCTGCGAGCTGCCGGGCTGGCAAACCGGGGGCACATGGCGCCGGCGTTCACCACGGGAGGAACACCGGCGCGGCGGTGTTCCGTAACAACATGTTTGGCTGCCGGAACACCGTAATATGGTTATTTCGCCGGGACAAAATACGGCGAATCCGGGACACTTGGCACCTCTGTATTTAGTATGATTTTGAAAATAGTTATCCTCTATATAAAGGGCAATTAAATATAATAGGCTAAACAGAAGACATTCAGCAAAATAGCAATTGTAATGTAGAAAAGGCAAATTGTACATTTAAGGTCAAGAGTCAAGAAGAGAGTCAAGAGTGTTTTATTGTCATATGAAACAGAACAATGAAATTCTTACTTGCACAAGTCTTATTAGCATGATAAGTTAAACAAGTACCACATTAATATTGTTCCAGACTCCTTATAACCAACCTGACTTAGTCTCAGGGAAACTGAGTAATTGCTCAAGAGATGCAACTTGGGAATTAGTAGACTGCACCGACTCTGTTTCAGTCATCTCCATTCCTTCTCCTTCCTCACGATCAATGGAATGTATATCCAATAAAGAAATATCCATGTTTTTTCGGTCACGCCAACTTTTTCCTGTGGGCTGAACTGGTGGAGAACCTTAAACATAATTATAGGAACAAAAGTCAAATTATGTTACAATGCTTTAACTGGTCAGAAAACACAACACCAATTCATCAGATGGTCTCATTTACAATAAGTTGGATATTAAACTTATCTACTTGCCCTCCTGCTGTGCCTGTATTACTTAATTGCAGACGCTTGCGAGTCAGTCTGGTGCTGCAGTATAAATTTTGCTCTGACATTGTTGGTAGAAATGTGCTTATTTTTGAGAGGAACGTCTTCAAAGGTTTCAATATTTGGTTCATACGAATGTTTTCTAAAGATTAAACATTTATCTTTAAACATCCATGTAGCTGAGACCAAAAGGACAGAAGGATTTAGTTTTAATGAAGTGAGAAGAGATTCATGTGGTGTCTCCCATCAATCTCTTTCCCCATCTCCTTTCCCATTACCTCACTCAGGTACAACCAGGAGGATCTCCTCCAGCAATGTCCTGGAGCCAAAATGATCAGCCTCCAACAACAACAGAATCTGTATGAAGAAGGGTCTCAAGCAGGAACGTTACCTATCCATGTTTTCCAGGATGCTGCCTGAACAGTTGAGTTATACCAGCACTTTGTGTCCTTTTGTGTATTAACCACCATCTGTTGTTCTTTCTTTATTCAACATTATTTTCTGCTGGTAATGTTGCCTACAGCCCCTGTCCCACTTAGGAAACCTGAAAGGAAACCTCTGGTGACCTTGCGCCCCACCCAAGGTTTCCACGAGTCGCCAGATGTTTTGGTCACTCGCCTGGAAAGCCTCGACCGAAGCGCGAGCTGCATCTACTGAGCAAAGATCCTACAGGATCTTTGCTACCGACCACACAGACCGCGAAGATGGGGGCCAGGGACAGCGGAGGAGTGCTGTCTGTGCGATGAAGAGGAAGGTAAACGTCTGCCACAGAGCACGGCAAGTCATTTAGAAAGCATGGGAGAGAAGGGGAAAGAAGGGAAGGACAGAGAAGGGGACCAGAGAAGCGGACCAGAAAAGGGGAGAGAATGGGGGGAGAATGAGGGGTGGGGGGGAGAAAGAAGGAGTGGAGACAGTTTTAAGAAGTTTAATAAAGTTAGCGGGCATTTTACCTTCCGGCGGATCTTCCAGGTCCTGAAAACCAAAGATCCTATAGGATCTTTGCTGAAAACTCCAATGAGCCAATCAAAATGGCCGGTCAGCGAAGGAGATTGCCTTCGACTGCCTGTAAGTAAATAGTAACCCCACTCCACTGGCTTCGACCAAACAGCAACCTATTTTTAGTTGAGGTCGGTTTTGAATTTGTTGAAATAATCGCAGGAACATAGAAGAAGCCTCGACTACGCGGAAACCACTTTTGACCATTAGGGAGAGTGACCAAAACCTCCAGGAACCTCACGGAAACCTTGGGTGGGGCGCAAGGTCACCAGAGGTTTCCGTTCAGGTTTATAAGTGGAACGGGGCTTACCACTGCAGAGTTTTTCCTTCGATGCTCAATAATTTCAATTTAATTACAACTCCTTGATACCACACATGGTCGAATACTGCTTTGTTGTTAAGCACAATCATTTTAATCTCACCTCTGGAATTTAGCTCCTGTGTGTCTATGCTTAAACCAAGCTGCAATGAATTCTGGAGCCAAATGACCAATTATAAGCAGGTAAAACTAGGGAGTTCTTGGTAGATAGCACATTTGATGACTTTATTACTAAACGTAACTGAAAAGCATTTAAGTGAATAATAATTCATTATTCAAAGTCAAACCTGTGGACATCTTTAACCTCTCCTTGCTCCTATCTAGGTCCCCAACTGCTTCAAGAAGATCGCTGTCATGCCAGTGGCAAAGAAAAACAAGGTAATATGCATCAATGACTACCACCCAGTGGCTCTGACATCCACCAATATGAAGCACTTCAAGGGTCTGGTCGTCACTTACATCAGCACAACCTCCCTGATAGTCTTGATCTACTGCAGTTTGCCTACTGACATAACAGGTCCAAAACGTATGCCATCTTCCTATCCCTACGCTTATCCCTGAAACATCTGTTTTATCAAGGATTCCAATATCAGATTCCCATTTATTGACTATAATTCTGCATTCAACACTAGATTTCTAACCAAAAACAATTCCAAATGCCTTGACCCACGACTAGGCATGCTCCTCTGCAACTGGATCCTTGACCTCCTAACTCATAGACGGCAACCAACAAAGATAAGCAACAACCCCTCCTCCACGAAAATTTTAAATTGGTACCACATAGGGCCACATATTCAGTTCATTATTATATTTCCTACAGTCATGACTGTGGGGGAAAATTTTGCACCAATTCCAGTTACAAATTTGCAGATGATATCACCATGGTGGGCTGAATTTCAATCACGAGTATGTTCAGGATGGAGATACAAAACTGCACAGCATGGTGTCAAGTCAACAAACACTCCTCCAACGTCAGCAAAACGAAGGAGCTAAGCGTCAACTTCAAGAGAGGAGGAAGAGTACACATGCCTATCTGTATCAATGGTGCCAAGAAGATGATCAAGAGCTTCAACTTCCAAGGTGTAAATGACACTGACAGTTCCATCAGGTCCAATCGCATTGATGCTACGATTTAAAAAAAAGCACACCAGCCCATTATCCAAACCAGCCTCTCTCTGACTCTACCTACATTGCCCACTGCTTCAGGAAAGCAGCCAACATAATCAAGGACAGACCACTCACATGCCGGTTATTCTCTCTTCTCCTGTTGGTTATGAGTTACTGAAAGAACATTTCACCAGTTTTGAGAACAACTTCTTCCCAGCTGTTATCAGACTTTTGAATGGACCTCTCATATGCCACAGATACATTCCTGTGTCCCAATCCACCTCCTTGCACTTTTATCTCCCCTCTCTGTAGTTCTAAATCCACACATTCGGAGTTGTTTTTGTTTCTCTTTTGCATTATTCTGATGTGCTTTTGTATGGTATGATTTGCCTGGATGGCATGTAGACAAAAATGCTGGAGAAACTCAGCGAGTGAGGCAGCATCTATGGAGAGAAGGAATAGGCGACGTTTCGGGTCGAGACCCTTCTTCATGCCTAGATGCCATGCTAAGGTTTACATATCTCAGAACACCTGTCAATAAATCAATTCTAATAATTTATAAATGGGGCTCTAAATATTTTAATTAACTATTTTAAAGAAAAAGAAAATCCCAATTTAAACAATTTTCTGTATTTTTAAAACAAATTTGAACAATAAAAATCAAAATGAACAATAAATGTAAGCTATGACTTTTTTCTCCCTTTATGTCAACATGGTGTACTTTCTGAATTTATCTACCATAACAAATGAGCAGAAAGCAGACAGGCGAATATTGATACTCACGTGGTAAAGTATTTTCAGTTTGATGCTGGAACATTTGTTGCTCCATTGTAGACAATTGTTCCTGTAGTATTTCAACTGTCTTTCTGTGATTTTCTTGAAGATGCTGAACTTGCTCGCGATAGCCGTTTTGTGCTGCTTCATTCTGGATAGTCAACTGACTCACAGTTTGAGCATGCTCCGATTTCAACATTGTATTTTCTGACTGGGCACAGCAAAGTCTGTAAATTATAATACAAATGCATAGATCAAGACTCACTGAACTGATTTCTGGAACACTTAGAATAGCATGTTCCCTCAAACACATCTTTGTTTAAATATCAATTGAAGAATTTATTAAATATGTACTGTGATGCAAATCTTGAATGTATTGTTATACATGTCATTTTATATTATTGAGCTCATTATAAATAAAATCTAGTACACCAGTAAAATAATGAATAGTAAATATCGAATCATGGCAAGGCAGAAGATTGGTAAAAAAATATCATCCCAAAACCTAATAGTGGCACAAAGATATACAAATGTGCAGTATTTTTGCTTCATTAGTGGGCCAGCTAATATTCATACAGATTATCAATCAGATTATAAAAATACTGCCAATCAGTACATTTCCATGCTTTTGAGAGGCTTCACTATTCAAACATATTTCTACACAATTTTGCTACTTTACACTGAAGTTAATTGTGACCAAATGATAAATTTCACCCATATATAGGAAGTACATGATTATATGGGATTAATTAATGCAATTCATAAGCGCTTGAGAAACAACCTTGAATAAACTGCTAAGCTTGTTAGTCATTTAACTTTCAGTCTAATTATAATTATAATTACGTGTTTTTGTTCATTATTTGATTACTTGCATTTTAAATTGCTTTGTGCCACTGAATATAATGGAACATTGCTAATGTAAAATGATGCTACATCTCACCTTTGGAAAGACAAATTGTCAGCTAAGCTATCGAATTTCAAATAATATGAAAACAGATAAAAAAGGTGATTCTTATGTATCATCATCTGTTTATCTACTTATGCTATGCACAACGAAGAGAAAAGTAAAACTTAATTTTACGCCAAGGAGCATTTAGCAGTCATTTTGCGAAACATAAATTTCAACATGTTATCTATAATTTATTTACATCAAGATTGCACATGTCTCAATTTAACTTGTAATGAGCACAGCTATTTCTTTTTAAAAAGAAAAATGTCATGATGTTGTACCGCTGCACTTCAGTGCTTAAAAGAAAAATGAGCAGAGAAATGTTTATTTCAGTTGCAGGAATACAATTTATGAACACAGCAAATATTTTAAGTTTCCTTTTGATGCTCCAGAAAACCAATTAATATTTGGCCGAAGAAGTGATCTTCTTAAAATACTAGCACAGGATGTAAAATCCTTTGATTACAAGGTCGAAAAAATCCAGGAATTATACATTTGGATGTAGCTGGAGGTAACAACGAATGAAGAGCATGTTAAGGTTGCTAAAAATTTGATATGACATTACAGAAGCAAGATGGCATTTTTAATATGTTAATTAATGCAGGTGGATGTCTCGGCCTTAGCCAGCTTCACAGGATTTACTGTGGTAGTCGGGGTTGGAAGGCCTCAGGAATTCAGACAGCTGAGGGAAGGTAAAGGAAGTTTTGAAGCATAATTAAATAGTATAGGACAGCAGGAGTTTCCTGCTGTTTCTTCTAAACAATGCCCAAATACAAAGACCATCTGGGGTCAAAGGATATGACCCACCCAGTTGTGTGGGGTTTAGGCCAACCTGGTTAATTCTCTCCAATGCCTCAGCCAATTCATTAATGTTACAGCAAATGCCAATGTTACAGCAAATATGCCAAGTTTAAAAAAAAAAAACATAAATAGTGATTGTTATACTTTTCTCGAATCTCAGCTTCCCTGGTCACAGTTTCCTGCAGTATCTTGTTATGTCGTTCCAGTAGTCTGTCGTGCTCAACTTGCAGAGTCTGCAGTTCACCCACACTGACTTGTAGATTGCACTGAGTTTCCTGTAATTTGGCCTTCAGCTGGTCAATCACTTTTTGGAGATGTTCGCTGCAAAAAAAAAAGCATTTATTCAGCCCGATCTCTGTATGGTCCTTGAAGCTATATGGAACATGATCTGGCCCATTGAAGGGATGGAATTACGTTCCCATTTTCTTAGTTTAGTTTAGAGACAGGCGTAGAAACTGGCCGCTTGGGCCATTGTGTCTACGGACCAGTGATCTCGTTACACTAGCCCACACTACACATAAGGGACAATTTACAATTTTTACTGAAGCCAATTGTCCGCCAAACCCGTACGTCTTTGGAGTGAGCGAGGAAACCAGAGCACCTGGAGAAAAATAATGCAGTCACGGGGAAAACATAGTCAGGATCGAACTCGGTGAAGTAAAAGACAAAGGCTAGTGGTGAAAGGAGACAAGAGAGTGTGAGATAAGGAAAGAGCAGGAGTGAAATGTAAAGATGGATGGAGGGATATGGGTGCAAAGTGAAAGAGAAAAATGGGACTGATTTGGGAGATGTGATGGTGTGGAAACTGGCCCTTCAGCCCAGGAGTGAAAAGAAACTGGATTAGGGGGTGGGGGGGGGGGGGGGGGGGGGGGGGGGGGGGGGGGGGGGGGGGGTGGGGGGAGTTGGGAGAAAGCTTCCGGATTTATTCTTTTCAACCTTCCTTTACCATGATGCTATCTCTACCCACCTCTACTTTCTGCATGAAACCAAGCTACACATTCCCTGAAACACAAATTTTGTGTATATCCTTTACAATTCATAAATTTCTTTTGAAACTAAAAAATCAAAATGGTACAGAAAGTGGCATAAAGGAGCTCAGCTGCACTATGGGTTAGTTCCAAAATCAAAATGTGTATTTACACACATGAAAGAAGCAGTGCACAAAATCAGTAAATAACAGAATTAATTTATAAAGGGGGATAACGGACAAAATTATTTTGCCTTCCATAACTCACTTTTTTTGTTGAGTTAATTCATTTTCATTCTGGGCAGCTGTTCGGTTCTTCTGTTGCTTTAAGACATTGTGAACTCGAACTTTGTAATTTTCAAAATCTACAGTAGTTGCAGCTTGCTCAGCCTACAAAGTAAAATTTTAAAAAAAAATCACTAAGTACCATACCTAGACTTGTACCTATCATGTAACAAATAGCCCCTCTATCCTGACTTCAAAAATGTATTTTCTACATTTGCTAATATTCTATCCATTCAGCAAATTTATTTTGTAGAATGCTGCAGTTCTCCCCAATATTAACAATAAGACCTTAACTTGGTATCCTTTGCAAACTTAGAAATTGTGTTTTTGATTCCAGAGAAATGTTTAGTATAATTTGTGAACACAAGTGCTAGCAATGATGTGTGTTGTCATGATGACACGTCATTGTGTAGCAATGACATGTCATTGTGTTGCAATGATTTGTGTAATCATTGTCCACATTATTTCACTGCAAAAGGGACCCTTTCACCGGATCCTTCGTTTTCTACAATTTTATACCACAGATTATATTTCAGACACATTCAAGATTGTACCTTAGCATTATTACTCTCTTCCTGCAGAGCTGCCATCTTCTGTGTAAGTGCACTTAAAGTACGATGGTTTTGTTCATTTGTCTGTCGGAACTGTTCACGAATGTTATGGTTTTCAGCAGTTAACTCTGCTACTTGAATCTGCAAAGTGATAGGTTTGCAGAAAATCAATAAACCTCTTTTGTAATATATCCACAATCTATACTGCAGAAACAAAGAACTCAGTGGGCAGGTTGGGCTGAAGGACCTGTTTCCATGCTGTATGGCTCCAACTGCAGATGCTGGTTTATGCCAAAGATAGACACAAAGTAACTCAGCAGGTCAGACATCATCTTTGGAAAAAAGGGACGGTTGATGTTTTGGGTCGGGATCCTACAGACTGAAAGTAGGAGGTAGGAGAGGTGAAGAGCTGGAGATGAGAAAAGGCCAGGACCAATCAGGACCAGCCTCACATACAGTGCCTCCATAATGTCTGGGACAGACACCCATCATTTATTTATTTGCTTCTGTACTCCACAATTTGAGATTTGTAATTTTAAAAAATCACATGTGGTTAAAGTGCACATTGTCAGATGTTAATAACTGCCAGTTTTATACATTTTGGCTTCACCATGTAGAAATGAGTGCAGTGTTCATACATAGTCCCCCCATGTCAAGGCACCACAATGTTTGGGACACAGCAATGTCATGTAAATTAAAGTAGTCATGTTTAGTATTTTGTTGCATATCCTTTGCAAGCAATGACTGCCTGAGGTCTGCGAGTCATGGACATCACCAGCTGCTGGGTGTCTTCACTAGATGCTCTGCCAGGCCTGTATTGAATGCATATTTAGCTTATGCCTGTTTTGGGGGCTAGTCCCCTTCAGTTTTCTCTTCAGCATATAAAAGGCATGCTCAATTGGGTTCAGATCGGGCGGTTGACTTAGCCACTCAAGAATTGACCATTTTTTAGCTTTGAAAAACTCCTTTGTTGCTTTCGCAGTATGTTTGGGATTATTGTCTTGCTTTAGAATGAACTGCCGGCCAATTAATTTTGAGGCATTTGTTTGAACTTGAGCAGATAGGATGTGTCTATACACTTCAGAATTCATTATGCTACTATCATCAGCAGTTGTATCATCAATGAAAATAAGTGAACCAGTATCTTCAGCAGCCATACATGCCCATGCCATAACATCCCCACCACCGTGTTTCACGGATGAGGTGGTATGCTTTGGATCTTGGGTAGTTCCCTTTCTCCTCCTTACATTGCTCTTCCATCACTCTGATATGTTAATCTTCCACAAGACTTTTTTTCCAAGGTCTTCCTTGGCCTGCCAGTCCCTTTACGATTAATAAGCTCACCAGTACTCTTTCTTCTTAATGATGTCCCAAACAGTTGATTTTTGTAAGCCTAAGGTTTGGCTGATGTCTCTAACAGTATTATTCTTGTTTCTCAGTCCCATAATGGCTTCTTTCACTTTCATTGGCACAACTTTGGTCCTCAGATAAACAGCAATAAAAGTTTCCAAATGTGATGGAAAGGCTGGAGGAAAGACATGGTGCTGAGAGCTCTCTTATATCTGCATGAAGGTGGTAATTAAACACACCTGAGCAAGTACAGACGTTTGTGAAGCCATGTGTCCCAAACATTATGGTGCCCTGAAATGGAGGGACTATGTATAAACACAGCTGTAATTTCTTCATGGTGAAGCTAAAATGTATAAAAATACCCTTCAATAAAATCTGACAACGTGGACTTTAACCACGTGTGATATTTTCTATTACAAATCTCAAATTGTGGCTTATAGAGGCAAATAAATGGCAGGGTGATGCCTGGTCGGTCCAATGTTGGCTAGAGAAGGTGTGATCTCAAGGCATACAATAAGGGAACTGTGGAACTGGTAAAATTAGTACGGTGGAGGAAGGGGTGTGATACAATTAGGAAATTAAATGTTCCAGTGCTGCCAATGTTGGGTGAGAGTTGAGTGAGAAATTGTGAGGGAACGTATAGACTGAGGGGGGGGAAGGGTGTGTCCCCCCTTCTATGGTAGGGAGCTTTTGCATTTTTCAGCTTGAAATTGTGCAATCTGATGCATACTGTAGCGAGTCTTTTAACTTACACTTGAATGCAACATTTATGCTTTAAATTGGATTAGGTATAAGGTTAAGGCTAAATTACATTCCGAATTACACTCCACATTGGAGCCAGGCTCTGATCAACAGGTGCAACACATCAATGGCTGTGGTATATTCATGTATGGAAATCAGATTATAATGCTGATATAAATATGTAAAGTTAAATATAAAAATTCCCCAACATCGGGAACAATCTTCCTGCATCTAGCCTGTCCAACCCCTTAAGAATTTTGTAAGTCTCTATGAGATCACCCCTCAATCTTCTAAATTCCAGCGAGTACAAGCCAAGTCTATCCAGTCTTTCTTCATATGGAAGTCGTGCCATCCCAGGAATCAGTCTGGTGAACCTTCTTACATCATGGAAACAGGCCCTTCATCCCAACTTGTTGATGCAGATCAAGATGCCCTATTTAAACTAGTCTCATTTATCTGCTTTTGGCCCATATCCCTTTAAACCTTGCGTGCCAGCGTGTGTGTGCCAGTGTGTGTGCACGCGTGGGTGTATGTCAGTGCAGCGGGGACGACATCCGGGACTGAGCGAAGAGTTGGCGATGTCCAGGGAGCGTTTCTATTTCTCTCCCCCCCCCCCCCCCACTTTCCCCAGGGTCAGGGGGAGGTGAGGGTCAGTGACCCGGGGGTTGGGCATCGGAGCGGAACCTTAGCCCGAGATTCATCTCCACGGCTCCGGAGGCAGCACCGACGCCCCCACTCACCTGGTCCACTGAACGGTGCCTCGGGGTGGGGGGGGGGGGGGGGGGGTAATGGGGGTGGGGTAGGTTGGTGCTGGGACCACTGCCGTGTCTCACCTATCACACCATCTGCAGGGGAGAAACGAAACTACTTTTTCCCCCCCAAAATCACCCCCGCGGGCCAGGGCTTGACACCCCCGCTTTAAAACAATGCCTTCTAGTCCTTGAATCACATATCCCGGGAAAAAGACTATGCATTCACCTTATATATTCCCTTCATGGATTTTACTCACCTCTAAAACAATTTTTGCTTAATTTTAAATTTCCAATACCTGCAGATTTTTATTCCATGAATGTCAAATGTACTGCAGTTTGCCATTTTAAATAGTGTGCCTAAGTGTCTAAGACAATTAAATTGCTCATTCTTTACGGGAAACCTGTCGACAGAAAACTATTCTCATTGGTGAGTGTGGAGGAGATCTGGAAGCCTTGGGAGAATTGAATTGTTTGTGGCATTTATTTATTTATTTTAAAAAATTTGAGCGTGAGAAATTTGTGTTCAGCGTGAGAATTTCGTGAAATGCGTGACTCTCACGCTCAATGCGTGAGAGTTGGCAGCCCTGATGTTCATGCTGCTGGGTTGCAAGCTACCCAAACCAAAACCCAATCTATACTGCTTTGTTATTTTGAATTAAATACACAGACCAATAAAGAATAAAACTATAGAACTTTATTTTTAGTAGTTTCCTTCATAATTACCATGGATAAAGTAGTCTAAAAAATAATCTAAAATATATATGCAAAATTAAGTTTTGCAATTGGATCAAAACTGAAAGAGTTGCAACACAAAGGCCACTCAGCCCATCGTCAACGAAAAACAATATATTTATGTATAACTTTTAGCAAAGTAAAATATCCCACAGCAACTCACAGGACTGCAATCAAACAGTTTCATAGTAATCTATGTGAAAGGTGACCAAAAGCTTTGTCAACTATGTATAGGTTTTAAGTAGTATCTAAAAATACGGAAATACTCAAGAGACTGGGTTTGTGCAAGAATGCCAGGATATAGCATCTCAGCAACTGAAGATATGGGTGCCAGAAGTGCAGTGATTAACATCAGGACAATGTAAGAGGCCAGAACTGGAGGCGTGTTAGTATCTTGGAGTGCAGCCAAGTGTGAGGAAGTTCCAGATAGAAATCAGTAAGGTCACGGGAGGAATTAGAAAAGGCATTTTAAAATTGCTAAACAAGCAATAATGGTTGGTTAGTGAGCAAAGTAGTTATGGGAGTTGATGCGAGGGAGAACAGCCACTAGAGGTTTGGATGACCTTCCTATCATAAAGCAGTTGGTAAATGGAAATCTAAAAAACTGCAGATACTGGAAATATGACAAAGCATAAAATGCTGGAAACAATCAGCAGGTAAGACAATATCTCTAGAATTTCAGCTTACAAGTAAAGGGCTAAGTCAGAATAACTTAAAATGTTAACTCTTTCTCTTTGTTAGCTGCTGTCAAATAGTAACTATACTTGATAGCCACTTGCAAGAACTCAATTGAAAAATACATTAAAAAAAGTACCTTGTAATTTTCCACCTGCTGTTGGCATAATTCCAGCTCTCCCTTAATAGATGCTTGAAGAACTAATTGCTCAGCTTCCTAAAAACATAATACCATGTCAATTATATACTTTCCTACCAACATCAACAAGTCAAATTTAGGATATCATTTCCATTTAATTTTGAGTATTAACCGTGTAATTAAATTCTACATTTACACCTGTTAAAGAATTGAATGTAGCCCCCCTTGCAAACTGCCTCTTGAATCTTGAAATATTACTATTATAGATTCTGGATCTTTTACTGTTTTATCTGTAGATCTTTCAGACCCTTCGTTGGGAATCTTTTTATTTGTTGTGCAAGCCTGTCTCCTGCTTCCTCATAGTCCCTGTTCTCAAGTACCCATAAATAAACAACAAGAAAATTACCAGAGATGCAAGATATTCCCTTCAGAATTATGTCATTCAAAATCTGAGCAACCATCCAGTCTCAATCAAAACTCAAGGTACAAAAGTCATATCCTAAAACTTGACTGTGTTTAATCAAGGATTTATTTAAACACCAATTGATAAAAATACACATTGAATATAATTATTTTCAGAATGATTAGGGACATGCGAGAGATATTGTTTGCTACTCACAACTCTTTTTGAATCACTAAGTTCTTTCTTGGTTTTCACTAGCATTTGTTTAATCTTGGTGTTTTTTTCTATGTTTTCCTCCAATGTTTTCTGAAGACTTACTGCAAATAACAAAATTATCATTATTTTTCAGAAGACACCATCCCATCTGTTTGAACAACTGATAAAGAATTTAATAAAAATGGCACAGCTTATTTGCTATGCAATTATGAACCTTTTTAGGTAAACACATATTGGAATATAGTGAATATAGGAATCTTGAAAAGTTTTCGAAAACAAATCTAAAAATCTAAGTTCATATCATATAGATTAAGGCCGAAGTAAAGTCCAGTGGAAATATTATTCAAAGTCATGATGCCAAAAATGAAAAAAAAAACAATTTATTTCATTGCTATTAAAATAGTGGTGGCAAAATTAGTTACATTATGAACATGCCCATTTACATGCCATGCCTTTGTCTTATTTGTTTAATTAATCCATTTTGCACTGTCCAATCTCACCCCTGATATGATGTTCCTTGTCTACAATTTCAGCAAAATTAGTCAAGAAGGAAATTCTTTTACCAAAGTGTAGAAATAAAAAGCTGCAGCTGCTGGTTAATACACAAAGTGCTGGAGTAACTCAGCAGGTCAGGCAGCATCTCAGGAGAAAATGAAACCCGAAATGTCAAAACACGAATCACCTATCCATGACCTGCTGAGTTAGTTGCACCCTTTTACCAAAGTGGTTTGATTCATTTCACGGAAACCATGCTTGGAATAGTTTAAAACCATATACTTCGAATAAGACATATAATTTTAAACATTCTATTGAACGAAACTGTTTAACTTACTTATTTCAACTTCCATGTTTTCCAGTTTCTGTCTGCACGATGCTGTTTCTTCTACCACTTCACCAATCCTGTGGTCTCGATCAGTAATTTTCAGGTTCAGTTCTTTTTCCAACCGCTGATATTCTGCAATCTCCATGTCCATTAATGTGCTTTTCTGAGCATCCTAGCAACAGTTGGTACAAACGGTAATTTACACTGTAGTCGCTGGATTTATTTCATTTGTGTGAAATAGTCCTTTTAATAGATGGGAGCAGGAGCCTACATGGCTATTTCAGTACTATATAAAATAGTATATTGCTTATGTTATCGAATCAAGGCCCAATTATGTATTAAAAAATTATCGTGTTGTCCTAATTGATGCACAATCTTTAACCAAGACCATCAAAATGGGCAATAACTGGTTATCAGTCTAATTTACTGTGTGTACCTTATTGTGTCGAAGATGCCCTGTTTATCTACACAGTAATGGGCGCACTTCTTTTTTTCCTTTTAATTACTTTTTTCTTCACAAATAAAACAAATATAAGAACGAAACATACAACAATGCAGTGAAACGTACAACAGTGTAGCGGGGGTTCAGTTTACAATTAATGATGCAGTATACAGAAATATTTTCTTATTGAAACATTTTCCAATAACTTACATTATTGTCAATACAATTATACAGTTGATGTCTTTATTTCTATACCTAATCCATTTTTCACATTTTCTGTTAAACTCGTCTTCTTTCACTCTTAGAGAATATGTCATTTTCTCCATGACAAATATTTCCTGTACTATGTCTAACCATTGTCTACGTCTGGGTGTGTCTGCTGCAAGCCAGTTTCTTGTAATGGCCTTTCTGCCAGCTGTGAGTAGGATTTTAACCAAGTAATGATCTTCCTTCAGCACCACTGTAGTTATATTACCCAAGTATAAAATGGAACACTTCTTGGAGACTATATATCCTAATACCTCCTTTAATTCTGAATTTACCCTGTCCCAAAATGGTTCTATTTTTGGGCAACTCCAGAAGATATGTGCATGATTTGCATCTGTTTGGCCACATTGCCTCCAGCACGTTTGCTGCCTTAGAATTTGCTTGCTTTTTATGTTAGGCATAATAAAGAAACTGATCAAATTTTTCCAATTAAATCCTCTCCATTTTTGTGAATTAGTGGATTACACACATATGATGTCATTCTTCTTCTGAGATTGTGATGTTCAATTCCTTTTTCCACTTAAATTTTACATAAAATGTAGTTTTAACTTGACATTCCATTAAACTATGATAATGTTTAGAAATAATCCTTAATGTTTTTTGATGATACACATTAACTATCATTTCTATCACTGGATTCTTTTCTTCTAGTGCCTCCTTTTTTACTTTTTTATTGTAATAATCTCTCAATTGGAGGTATCTAAACAAGTCTTGGTTCCGAAGTGTAAATCTATCCTTCAAATCTTAAAAACTTCTTAGGTCTCCATTTTCAACAACAGTACAAAATCCAGTCATTCCTTTCTTCATCCACTCTTTAAATGTTGAGTCATACATCCCTGGTTTAAATTCATTATCCAAAGCTATCCATCTTAAAACTTTTTGTCGTTTATTCAGTTTAAGCTGTCTAGTAAGAGTTAACCAGGTTTCTAAAGTAAATATAATTATTGGATCGATTATACTCCTGATATGTCCAGGAAGCGCTTTTTTCCCCCCAAGAATGTTTGGATGTGGAAGTCAGGGATATATGTCTCATCTCTTTCCACCTAGCTATATAGCTACCCTCACACCAATTAATTAGTGGTCGAAGTTGGGCTGCATAGAAATATATCCTAAAATTTGGAAGTGCCATTCCACCTTTGTCCTTTGGTAACTGGAGTGTAGTGTATCAAATTCTAGCCTTCTTTCCTCCCCAAATAAATTTAGATATTAATTTATCCCATTCCGTGAATTGTTTTAATGGTACCTCTATTGGCAGAGATTGAAACAAGTACAATAGCCTTGGCAAAATATTCATTTTCACCACATTTTTCTTACTACTAAAATATATTGGGTAGGTGGACCATCTTTCTATATCCTTTCTTATGTTTTGGTTGATGTGATTATAATTGGCCCCATACACCATTGATATATTTTTTGTTATATGTACCCCTAGGTATTTGATTGATTTTGAATCCCATTTAATATTATACTTTTGCTTGATTTCTTCTCGTGGAGGACAATTAAATAGGAGGGTTTGAGTTTTTGAAATATTCACTTTATATCCTGCATAAAAATTAAATTTCTCTATGATCCCCATCATCCTTGAGAATGAGGTGTTTACTTCCGTGAGATACATCATAACGTCATCTGCAAAAAGGCTAATTTTATGTTCTCTGTCTCTTATAGTTACTCCCCTCAGTTCCCTATCTTGACGAATCACTTGAGCCAATGGTTCAATATATATAGCAAACAGGGTAGGGCTAAGGCAACATCCCTGTCTCGTTCCTCTTCCTAACACAAATCTCTCAGTTAAGGATCCATTCACCTTTACTCTTGCAGTAGGTTGCAGGTAAATTGCTTTAATAACTTGAATTGAATCTTCGGTAAAGCCAAATCTTTCTAGTGTTCGATATAATTCCCAATTAACCCCATCGAAAGCCTTTTCCGCATCTAGGCGTATCAGGACAGCACGCGTACTTTCCTTTTGAATCTTGTGTATTATATGTAGGGTTCTTCTAATACTGTCCTGTGTTTGTCTGCCTATTATAAAACCAGTCTGGTTTTCATCAATTAAATCTGGCATGAACTTTTCAAATTGTTTGGAGATAAATTGAAGAATATAATTTATAGTCCACATTCAGAGTTGATATCGGTCTGTAGTTGGTACAATTTTCCTTGTCTTTGTTCTCTTTGGGGATTAATGTTATAATTGCCTCCCATGATCCAGTTAAAGGTTCTCAGAACAAGTGGGTTCAGCTCATTCCGAAATATTTTATACCATTTTATAGGGAAACCGTCGCTGCCTGGGGCCTTGTTTGTTTTCATCGTACCAATTGTCTTCTATATCTCCTCCAGTGATATTTCTGCTGTGATTATTTTATTCTGTGTCTCTCCAATACAGGGCAGATCTATTGTACTTAAAAAAGTCCTCATCGATTCCCCATCTACTGTAGAGGTTTGTGTATATAACTCCTTATAATATTCCTGGAAGATATATTCTATTTCTTTTGGATCACTCTTCAAATTCTGTGTACAGGGATCCTTAATTCTGTGTATGGTATTGTCAGCCTGTTGGTTGCGTAGCCTTCGGGCAAGTATTTTAGTGGTTTTAGGGCCAAGCTCATAATGTGCCGGTTTTACAAATCGTGCTTTTTTCTCCACCTCTTGTCCCAAGATTCCAGCCATTTGTCCCCTCAAATCGTCTATTTGTTTATGTTCTCTGTTCCTTATTATTTGTGTACTTCTGTTCTAAATCCTTCAGGTTTGATATCAACTTATTATATGTTTTCATTCTGGCCTTTTTAAGATGTGATGCCCTAGCTATTAACCTACCTCGTATTACAGCCTTCAATGAGTCGCATAGTATGGGTGGGTCCACCTTCCCATTGTCATTCTCCTCTAGATAAGTTTTGATTTCCAATTTAATATTAACAGTTGTTTTATCATTCAGTATTCCAACATTTAATCGCCAGTGTGTTTTTCCTTCTACTGTCCATTTGAATTGTCAAGTATATGGCATTATGGTCTGATACATCTGCCACACCAATTCTGCAATCCGTTACCCTATAACAGTCTTCTTTCTGCATTAAGAAATAGTCTATTCTGGAGTAAACTGAGTGCGGTATTGAGTAATGTGCATAGTCTCTTTCCAGAGGGTGAACATTCCTCCAGACATCAAGAAAACCAAATTCTTCACAGGTAGTGTTTAGTAGTTTTGTTAACTGGTTCTTATTCTTCTTTTTACTTGTTGTATCAAGCCTATGATTCAGTACAACATTCAGTAATGGGCGCACTTCTATGAAGAGTGAATTGATTTTCTAATGTCAAGAGCTTTACACAAATTCAAGTTTTTTCTCTTTCAAAATATTATACACTAAATCTAACCTGGACGGCATTTTCATGGATATATGATAGTTTAAAATCAGTAAAAAGTACTATGATATTCCAGCAATCCCATTCATTTATCTATGCCAAAATATAATACTGGTAAATTTCTGAAGGACCCACTTTCAATCATTACTGTGTTTCCTAAAACTATTTTGATCCACCATTGATTAAGAATAAAATAGCCAAGATGCCATAAATCTGATGCAGAAAATAGCAGATACAGTCCAGCAGGTTAGATAGCAAATACTTTAGAATAGTTTTCATGTTTTATGTCTTATGATCTAATATATAAAGTGATCTGGAAATTTTAAGAGGCAAAATTCTTTTCCCCCCCAACTATTTTAAAGATAAATCTTCTTGCTTCTGTCCACAGGAATAAAGTTGGGGCAATGTCAGAAGAAAAGTTGCTGATCCACCTCACATTGAGATTCGCTGGATCAGTATATGAGGCTGGAGATTATATAGTGGGGAAGGAGTGAAGAGCCTTAGTCATAGACAACTAGGAGCATCTTGTTTTATTTCAGATTTAAGGCAACTGTAGTGCTTCGCGTTTGAATGCAATGGGTTTGTGTCTGTTGGAGATTCCTACCTTTCTCACAAGTTGCAGTTCATGCATTGTTTGTTGCAGTTGGTATTTCTCATTTTGAAGTTGCTTTTTAAGTTCTTCAATTTCTTTTACCAATGCACAATTATCCTGCAGTGCAAAACACATTTTTAATATTTGAATTATCCGCTTCAGAAAATAAATTGTTAGTTTAGATACAGCACGGAAACAGGCCCTTCAGCCCACATTGACTATCGATCACCCATTCACACTAATTTCTATGTTATTCCATTTTCTCATCTATTCCCTACACATTTGCAGTAATTTACAGAGGCCGATTAACCTACAAACACGCACACCTTTGGGATGTGGAAGAAACTGGAGCACTCGAAGGAAACTTGTGGTGACAGGCAAAACGTGTTAACTCCACACAGATAGCACCAGAGGTCAGGATCAAACTTGGATCTCCGATGCTGTGAGGTACCTGCCACACTCTGTCACCCCCTAAATTGAATATAGCTCAATGCCTGAGTTTAAAATATATATTGTGGAATTGCACCAATTATTTTCTTAGTTTCCATACCTTAGATATCTGCTCCTTGACAACATTTATGGCTTCTAGCTCCTTTTCAACAGCTATCTTGGCCTTTTCGGATTCCAATATCTGTATTTCTAGCTGTTTGGCATGTGACTGCAAAGTTCCTAAATGAGCCAATATATCTTCTTTCTCTGAAGCCAATTGTTTGTGCTAAATGGAAAATAGTTGAAAGTCAGAAACAGATTCATTAATAAATAAAGCAGTGTGTTCCTTCAAAGATTACGATTCTCTCCTTTTTCGCACAAGGCTTTAACATGCCATGTATTATCTAACTCGGGTAGCATTTTGCATAATGGGGGGGCGGGGGGACGATGATAAATTTGCACTGTACAGAGGCCGATGAAAGACACGCACACAGACAGACAAGACACACACAGAGTCCACAGAGCAAACAGGAATTACATTATCTGCCAAGGATTGTTTACTGGGTGTTTTGGAATTAATAAAATGTGACCTTTCTGATTGTTATTAACAAGATTGTTTTCACATATTCTCATATGTGGTTTTGTTTGCTTGTTGTTTGGCCAGTTTTACTTTAGGGAACAATTGTGCAGCAATGCCCGTTAAGGATTTTTAAATTAGCAGATTAAATAATTGCAGCATAAACTGAATTGTAGATTTGCTGCATCGTAGACTGACAAATAGGACTGCTGACTATAATGACAGATAGCACCATACCTGTTGAAGACATGCATGAAGGTGTTGGGTAAGCTCCTCCACCTGGTTTTCACAATTATTTGCTCGTTCTTTTTCCACATCGAGCTTTTCTGCTTGCTTCTCGTATTCCAGCAAAATATTCTGAGCAGAAGAAAATCTTAAATAAACTATAGCAGTTATAGGAAGTTCATTTATGACATTTTGTTTTTATTTAGATTAAATGACAAACTGCTTAATCAATATTTTCCCCCACGGGTTACTGAGCCACACAAACAGAGCAATCTGTGTAGCCGTTTTTTTAGCATGTGTGTGGTGGAATGTCTTGGGATCCCACAATTGGGAAACAAATTAAATGCTTTCCCTTCAACCCTTGCCCACTATTCCATTGAAAGTGGATGCCTGATGTTCTGTGAGGAAATTATCTGCCTGATCAATAGGAGGAGGCTTCCATGTATCATTCACAACTAATGACCACATAAAAGAGGCACCAGAGGTTATCTAGCATCTATAGAACAATCCAATTAAGAACTCCAAAAAATTAGGAAGGGAAAAAACCCCCCAGCAAATTCTGAGTGTCAATTATTTTCATGGAGCGGATACCCAATTCAACATCTGAGCATGTGATTATTTATATCACCAGTAATAAATCTTAATCCTAATATCAATCCTTTCTTAGAACTATAAAACTCTGATCTTGGATGTGGGGATGTGCGTGTGTGTGCATGTGTATTTATTTGTGTTGATCACATCTATTCGAAGAAACGGGAAATTTGTTTACATATTCTGATAGAAATTTACCCCCTGGAGCCAAAAATCGGCTTACCTGAAAATGTCCTGCATTATTTCTTGAGTAATTAATAAAAATGTTCACAAATCCCCATCAAAATGTGAATTCAAACCACCTGTTTTTTCAACTAATCACGTGACAATTATTCTGCCTGCCTGCAGTGCCGTCTGCTTGCGCTGCGCTTGACATCACCTCCCACCCCTCCCTCCTCCCCCCGTTGTTCAAAAGTCATCTCATCGACTGAACACCGAAGATCATCGCTGAAGTCTGTGGCACGCGCTGCGAGTGTAGAACGAGCAAGTCTGGTCCTGTATTAGAGGTCTCGAGTCCGTCTCGGCTCCCGTTCTCGGGCCCTGCCTGCCAAAGATCATGCAGCGTAGCCTGGAGCCGGGAGCGAGGTTCAGGAACCAGCCCTCCCCTCTGAGTGGCGGCGCTGCCATGGCAGCAGCGGCTCGCCTGCAGTCCGTCTGTTTTTCTTTTTTTTTGTTTTCTTGTCTTGCTTTAGCGTTAATTTGAGTTATTATGTAGTGTATGTGTGTGGGAGGGGTGGGAGAAACGTTTTTAGTCTCTTCCTTTTGGGGGGGGGGGGGGGGGGGGGGACGCGACTTTCCTTGTCGTATCCCCCGTCCCCGCTGAGGCCTAATGGCGGAGCCAACAGCCTCCAACAACGACCAACCTTGAGGCTCCGGAGGCAGAGCCAGCCAGGACTTACCAGCAAGAGGCTGGCCGACCTCGGGGCTGTGGCGGATTCAGGCGGCCCGACTCGGAGCTGTGGCGGCTTTCCGGTGGCGGTGGCAGTGACTTCGGAGGTTCGGCTGGCCCAGTGGACGACATCGTCAGGAGCTCGTAGGTCACAGGTTGGTGACCTGTTTTTCCGGAGCTCCCACGGCAATATTTATTGGACTGGACTGGAGGGAGGCAGCTTCAGCAGCTTCGACTGCCCCGGGCCGCGGAGTTGAACCGGCCTGCTCGCGGAGTGCGGTTCACCCGCAGGACTTATTTACATCACCCGGTGTGGCGGCTGGGGTCGCCTCAGCGCAGAGGAAGAACAAGAAGGGAAGAGACAAAGACAAGATTTTTGCCTTCCATCACAGTGAGGAGGTGTCTGGTGAACTCACAGTGGTGGATGTTAAATATGTGTTTATTGTGTGTTTTGTTATTTACTATATGTATGACTGCAGGCAACAAAATTTCGTTCAGACCACAAGGTCTGAATGACAATAAAGTTTTCCATGATTCCATGACGACGCCCCCCCCCTCAAACTCTACCCCCCTCCCTCTCTGCCCCCTTCATGCTCCCTTTCCGCCCCCCGTGGGGGTAACGGGCAGGGGACGGGTGCGTTTTGCAGCCGGGAGCAAGGGATTATTGCGTTCGGGAATAATTACGTTCTCATAATAAATTTTTTAACATATTCTGGTAGAGATTTATCCCCTGAAATCAAAAATCGCTATGTCTGAAAAGTTCATGCATTATTTCTCGAGTTATTAATCAAAATGTTCAAAAATCTGAAGCGACTTGGGGAAAAAAAACCTGCTTTTTCCCCGTGCTTTCCCTGTGATGTCACACTGGGATTATTGCCCTGCTCGCAACATTGTTGCTATCCAAGTACACAGAGTTCTGCTAGCCCTATCAAGTGCAAATGCATTTTTTAAAGTTTAAAAATGAAGGAGGGTGCATAAGGCGAAATGAGCAGCCCCTGCACAGTTGTCGGCTATGGGTAAATGGTGGAATATAGCGTTGGGGAACGGGCTGCGTTGGGGGACCAGGCTTCCGGTGGGGGCTATGGGTGAGTGGTGGAATACTGTGTTGGGGAACGGGTTGCATTGGGGGACCAGGCCTCATATGGGGGCTATGCGTGAGTGGTGGAATATTGCGTTGGGAATGGGTTGTGTTGGGGGACCAGGCCTCCTGTGGGGGCTATGGGTGAGTGGTGGAATATTGCGTTGGGGAACGGGTTCCGTTGGGGGACCAGGCCTCCCATGTGACAGGGAACCAATGGGTCCAACTTCGTCTAATAGACTAGACATCTTGTACATCTTGTACTCTTCACAAGATTTTATCATTCAAAATTTTCCGACAATGTCAATACATTAAACAATCCAAGGCAAAAAGTGAATACAAATAAGAACTACACAATGGAGATGTAATTACCAGCATGTATTAAAATATAAGCATGAAATTGCCATGATTTAGTTTAAATCTTACGAATAGAGAAGAGTCACCAGTAGAAATTATACCCCACATTAATTATCATGACAGGATTGGTTGAGACACGTGCTCTCAATTATTTTGCTGTCGGCATAGGTCATGTTGATAATGGCAACTAAGTTGCTTCATTCAATTAAAAAAATTTAGATATTTAAAAAATATCAGAGATTCAGTGATTATTCATTAAACTTTCTCAGTTGCTGTTTCTCCGTGCCTGTTGATCCTGGTTTTTCCTCCCAGCAAATTGCATAACCACCAAGAAAACATACGACAGAACCAGAGGAATCGTTCCAAATTTCCCTTTCATTTTACCTTATCAACACCTGTGGTATTCTGATTATTTCATAACTGCTAGGATTTTCTTAATATACTTCCCTAAGCCTGAATAATGGCATTTCATCTGAAGATATTCTGAAAACAACACAAGGCTGTCCACTACCCACAAGCGAAAGCACATACATCAGACATTGGTTTGTCTTTTACAATTCCCCTCCACAATGTTAGATAGAATACCTTGTAGTTTTCAGATCCTTGCATAATGTCCTTGATGGAAAACGACAGTTTATCTCGCTCAGACTTTACAATCTCCATTTCTTCTGTTAAGAGTAGGACCTAGCCGAAAAGTAAGTATTTCTTAATACAAAAATTACACCTAAACAACATTAATTTCAAGAGGAAATAAAAAAATCACTGGGTACCTACCTGCTTTTTGCTGGCATCAAGTTCTTTTTTAGCTTTCACCGCCACAGCCTTAATCTTGTTTATTCGATTTTCCTTGTCATTGCTTACTTTTTCAAGTTCAACTGTTTTGAAATCAAAACATTCTAAATAAGCTAACCACTATCTTTTAGTTCTCCACAGCCAACATCTCCCCCCCCCCCTTTGCTTTCTTGAGGATGCTCAAATAAAAACATGGAATATTATACAAATCAACAATCTAGGTGCAAGTTAATTTGAAATTGTGTGAAATTTGACAAGCAAGTTTCATTCACATTATTTTACACATTACATTGTGCCTGAACCCCGTCAGTGGATCACCAGCTTCCTGACAGACAGGAAACAGCATGTGAGGCTGGGAAAGGACATCTCGGACCCGCAAACGCTCAGCATAGGAGCACCGCAAGGCTGCAAACTCTCTCCTTTCTCTGCACCTCCCCAGACACCTCTGTCCAGCTTCTCAAGTTTGCGGACGACACAACCCTGATTGGACTGATTCAGGATGTGGAGGAATCTGCCTACAGACAGGTGTCACAGCTGGCGTCCTGATGCCATCAAAACAACCTAGAGCTCAAAGACCTTAAGACAGTGGAATTGATTGTAGACTTTAGGAGAGCCCCCCCTCCCCTCATCCCACTCACCATCAACAACACCACAGTCACATCTGTGGAGTCTTGTAAGTTTCTGGGAACCATCATCAAGCACCTTTAGTGGGGGGCTACCATCGACTCCACAGTCAAAAAGGCACAACAGAGGATGTACTTCCTACGGCAGCTGAGAAAGCATAATCTGCCACAGGCAGTAATGGTCCAATTCTACATGGCCATCGTAGAGTCTGTTCTCACTTTCTCCATCATGGTCTGGTTTGGCTCAGCCACCAAGCGTGACACCTGGAGGCTGCAGCGAATTGTCCGATCAGCAGAGAAGGTTATTGGCTGCAACCTTCCCTCCATTGATGAACTGTACACTGCAAGGGCCAGGAAGCGAGCGGGCAAGATCATCTCTGACCCCTCTCACCCTGGCCACAAACTCTTTGAATCACTTCCCTCTGGAAGGCGACTCCGGATTGTCAAAGCTGCTACAGCCAGACATAAAAACAGTTTTTATCCACGAGTAGTTGCTCTACTCAACAGCCAAAAATCTGTAGCCTCCCTTTGATCTGGTATTTTGTTAGCTCGCATGCTTGATCAATGATGTTTTATCATTAATGTCTTATTATTATTAATGTTTAGTGTTTTCCGAGTCATTCGTAACTGTCACTGTATGTCATGTTGTTACTTGTGGGCGGTGCACCAAGGCAAATTCCTTGTATGTGAATACTTGGCCAATAAACTTACTTACTTTAATGTAAATGAACTACAAATCAGTCTGAAGGGTTCCGACCTGAAATATCACCCATCCATTTTCTCCAGAGACACTGCCTGACCTGCTGAGCTACTCCAGCACTTTGTGTCTATCTACAACAAATCTGTCATTTTAGATACTTTGCTTTTAAAAGAGAAAGAAATGCAATACAATACTAATTAATACATCTAGAAGTGCTACTTGATTCATTTTTATTAGTAGTGTTGGACAGATTTATAAAGAGATTACGATGTCTACGATGTTCATCACCCGAGTGACCCAATTTTAAATAAATGAAAATTAACCGTGCTGAGTATTTGTAACATTCATTACATTTTCTTTTAGAAGTGTTCAGGTACATTGACCAATACTTAACCAAGAACAAAAAGTACTGAAATTGAAACATACCCACTTTCTCATTCAGTTCTACGATTGTGTTTTTTAAGGTGTTCTCTTCACTGGAGATTTTCAGCATCAAATCCTGCATCGAATACAATAAACAAAAGGTTAGCCTTAAGATGAAGGGTATTGCATTCTAAAAATTCCTGAAACAGAAAACAAAATACAGTCTTCAATCGAACAGCTAGATACTACCCGTTGTCCTAACCAATATTTGACTTAACATATTCAAGATTTCATCCATATATAAAGAGACAACTACAACTATATCACAGACAAATGATAAAATCAAGTCTAATTTCTCATTTTATGAGATTCAAAAAGAGTTGGAATTTACAGCTACATGTCTGAGCGTATTATTTTTCTCAAGATAAATCAATCTGTTCAAGGATCTCTTCCTGAGCAGCTCGTAATTTCAAAGGAATTCAATAATTTGACAAAACTTTGAATGGTACTCAGAAATGGCAAGAAAAGATTGAAATAAAATGTCCCATAAAACAAACATTGTGCATCAAAAGCGGTTATAAATTTAAAAGCCATGGTTACTTCATTAGCACAATTCTTCAGTACGACAGCCATGATCCTTGCTAACATTGCAGTTTACTGGAATTGAATTGCTATCCAGATCATTCAGGTAGCTGCTGACCAATCCTGCCGATGTTGATCTGGACTCACATATAGAATCTCTGGAAAAAAAGGACAAGTGACGTTTTTTGGGTCGGGACTCTTCTTCGGACTGAAGGACTTACTTCTTTGGAATGTCAAATTTCTCAATCACCATGCTGATACTAGCTTTCTCATTCTACATGTATTTCAATGACTTGAACAAATTCCACAAGCATAGAGGGATTTGAACTGTTGTCTTCTGGCCTATTGGTACATTGTCAGGGAGGTCTGCTAAAACTGAAGCCAATGGGAAATTGGGGGAAAATACAGCACTGGTGGAATTACACAAAGAGAAAAAATGAATGTGACTGTTATCGATATTAGATCATCCCAATCCGAAAAGATCACTGCACAAACAAACACAGACAATTCTGGAAACACAACAGGTCAGGCAGTATCTGGAAAGCGAGTTAACATTTCACAGTTGTACACACCTGAAATATTATCAATTCCACAAAGGACAAAATAAGTAGTCAGGTATTTTTCTGAAGGACCCTTTGACAGTACCTGACCTGCTGAAGATTTGCATTTTCTGCATTTATTTCACATTTCCTGCATCTGCAAAAATAAGTGCACATGCAGGTAATGCGGAAAGTACCATCTTCAGAGACTTCATGAAAATTCTTCAATCCACGATAATATCATACAATTGAATGTTGGTGATAATTTCACAATGTTTAATACCATTCGTAACTCTTCATTAAATGAAGCAGCCCAAATCTACATGGTGCAAGACCTGGATAAAATTGACAGTGACTATAAAAATGGCAAAAGCAATTGTGTCACACAAAAGCTAGGTAGCGATTGATCAAAAAAGAGAAACTAAAAGCCTTCCTTTGACATTCAACAAAGTACAAAAATATCTTCAACAAAATCTCCACAGTTGAAAAATAAGTTTAGAATGAATTTTATAAAAGATATTCCAAAATCATTTTGGCTAATATCAAGTAAATTCAATGCACGAAGAAATGTATGCCTTCAAAAGAAAATAACCTGAAGAGATTATCTATTTACAACAGTATTTCCTTTGAAATTTAAATCATCAAACTAGTTCCTGAGGATTGGAGGATAGCTAACGTAACCCCACTTTTTAAAAAGGGAGGGAGAGAGAGAACACAGGGAATTACAGACCAGTTAGTCTAACATCGGTAGTGGGGAAACTGCTAGAGTCAGTTATTAAAGATGGGATAGCAGCAGATAGTAGCTGTGAGGAGGATGCTAGGAGGCTGCATGGTGATAGGTTGGGTGAGTGGATAGGTTGGGTGAGTGGTCAAATGCATGGCAGATGCAGTATAATGTGGATAAATGTGAGGTTATCCACTTTGGTGGCAAAAACAGGAAAGTAGACTATTATCTGAATGGTGGCCAATTCGTAAAAGGGGAGATGCAATGAGACCTGGGTGTCATGGTACACCAGTCATTGAAAGTAGGCATGGTGGTGCAGCAGGCAGTGAAGAAAGCAAATGGTATAACCATATAACAATTACAGCACGGAAACAGGCCCTCTCGGCCCTTCCAGTCCGTGCCGACCCTTTGATTTCCCCTAGTCCCATCTACCTGCACTCAGACCATACCCCTCCATTCCCTTCTCGTCCATATACCTATCCACTTTACTTTTAAATGTTAAAATCGATCCTGCCTCCACCACTTCTGCTGGAAGCACATTCTACACAGCCACCACCCTCTGAGTAAAGAAGTTCCCCCTCACGTTACCCCTAAACCTCTGTCCCTTAATTCTCATGTCATGCCCTCTTGTTTGAATCTTCCCTACCCTCAATGGGAAAAGCTTATCCACGTCAACTCTGTCTATCCTTTCATCATTTTAAAGACCTCTTTAGCATTCATAGCAAAAGGATTTGAGTATAGGAGCAGGGAGGTTCTACTGCAGCTGTACAGGGTCCTGGTGAGACCACACCTGGAGTATTGCGTACAGTTTTGGTCTCCTAATCTGAGGAAAGACATTCTTGCCATAGAGGGAGTGCAGAGAAAGTTCACCAGACTGATTCCTGGGATGTCAGGACTTTCACATGAAGAAAGACTGGATAGACTCGGCTTGTACTCGCTAGAATTTAGAAGATTGAAGGGGGATCTTATAGAAACGTTACAAAATTCTTAAGGGGTTGGACAGGCTAGATGCAGGAAGATTGTTCCCGATGTTGGGGAAGTCCAGAAGAAGTGCTCACAGTTTAAAGATAAGGGGGAAGTCTTTTAGGACCGAGATGAGAAAAACATTTTTCACACAGAGAGTAGTGAATCACTGGAATTCTCTGCCACAGAAGGTAGTTGAGGCCAGTTTATTGGTTATATTCAAGAGGGAGTTAGATGTGGCCCTTGTGGCTAAGGGGATCAGGGGGTATGGAGAGAAGGCAGGTACGGGATACTGAGAGCAATATTGAATGGGGATGCAGGCTCGAAGGGCCGAATGGCCTACTGCTGCACCTATTTTCTATGTTTCTATACCTTGGAAAGGTTGGGTTATCAAAGGACCAATACTTTAATACTTTTTTCAGTTAAGTGACTAATAATATTTGCTGAAAGCTTGGCTTAGATTTAGATCCACATAGCCAACAGAAAGATTTTTTCAAACATAAAATTTCAACATTGCACTGTACCACCAGTTATTTATTCTTAGTCAATATATTTAATTTGTTCATGTTAAATACCTTCAATTTTTCAAGCTCCTCTCTGCATTTTAATAGTTCAGATTCTTTTTCATTCAACTGGAGCTTCAATTTTTCCTCTCCTTCTTGTGCCATTTCTTTTTCAATTTTCTCAATCTGTTCTTGCTTTTGTGTTTCCAAGTTTTCAAGCTTCTGTGTAATATTCTGAATCTGAACCAGTAGATCTTCATTCTCATGGTTATTTTTTTCACTTAGGTTCTGCATCTCTAACAGATCTCTCTGCAGTCCTTCCTTATCAAACAGTGCTTCATCTAGGTGCTTTTGCAAAAGGGTTTTCTCTTTTCTGAGGTCATCGATTAAACAATCAAGTTCAGCCTGTTGATCTCTATTTGCATCGCTCTGTAATTGCAATTCTTCTTGCAAATGTAGTACGCGCTCATCATGTAGTTGTATTATAGATTGCTTTTCATCCTTCATTTTTGTCACATATTCTTCAAGTAATTGCATTGCCTCAATTACACCCACCTCATGACCATCATTTCTAAAACTGTAAGCTTCCTGTTCAACAATATTAACTATTGCACATCTGACATCAAAAAGTTGCTGTTTTCCAAGTTTATCTGCTATTTCTAAGCTCTTCTTTTCTTCAATCAAAGCTTGTAGTTGATTATTGAGATCGTGGCATTCTTCTTCATTTGATCCCATGTTTTCATTTTGCAAATTCAGCCTAGCTATTTCGTTTTGCAAAGATTCCTTTTCTTTTTCTAACTTTGTAAACAGTTCCTCTAAGCTTTTTGTCTGAGAGCCCAAATGCTCCTTCTCAATTTTAATAGTCTCCAGTCGGGTTTCCACTTCACTTAATTTTTGACAGGAATTATCTTTTTCTGAAACTGCCTCTTTTAAACAAAGTGTCATTTCATCCACTCTCTGCTGCAATTCATAATTGTCCTTACTGAGTTCTTGTATTTGTTGTTGAAGTTCTGCACAGTTACCTTGTTCTTGTTTGAGAGATTGTTCCAATCCACTTATTGACTTTTCAGAGATAACAATTCTTGCTGTTAGTTCCTCCTTCTCTCTCATTAAATTATCTACTTGCTCTTTTGAATCAATGGCAACTCCTTCCTTCAGCTGAATTGACAAAGCCAACTCTTCATTCTTTTCCTGAAAATTACTTGCAATTTGCTTTAGTTCTTTAGCCTCCGCAACTTCAGCCTGTAGTTTGTTGATCAACTCCAAAAGAGAATCTTTCTCATTAAAAACTTTTCTGAGTTTCTGTTGCAGGTCATGAATTTCATCAGATTGCTGCTGTTTCATAATCTCAAACTCATGGCTAATCTTTGAAGCAGATTCTCTTAATTCGGTCTGTAGTATTTCCATGGTTTTGCACAAGTTTTCATAGTGACACTCTGCCTCCTCTTTCTCTTCCAATAATGTTTGGCAATGCTTGGTCAAGTCATCTACCTTACGAAGACATTCAAGTTTTTCATTTTCAGCTGCAGAAGATAAAGTTTGCTCTAACACTGAAATATTTTTTTTATGTTGTTCTGTTATAATCTGTATTTCAGCGGTATGCTGCATGATTGCTTTTTCACAACGGTGATTGGCAGAATGAAGTTCATCTGTCAATTTTGAAACCATGCTCATATATTCTTCCTTGGACAGCTGGAGTTCATTTATCTTGAACTCCCAATCCTCTCTCTCATGAAAAAACTCCTCTTTCACATGCTGCAGATCCATTTCTACTTTCTCTTTTTCATCTTTCAAGTATGCAATTTCACTCTTCCTCAAACTATGCTGCGATTCTAATTTTTTCGCACAGTTCTCAAGATATTTTATTTGCTCACTGGAGTCAGAGGTTGATTCTTTTGGAAGCTTTTGTTGCAAACGGTGAACCTTTTCTTGCTCTCCTGTCATTTTTCTTAACTGATCTTTCAGTTGATTCAACTGAAGCTCATAGTTGCTAATATTAGCAATCTGTTCATTCTCAAAACGTTTCTCTTTCTTTGAATGTTTCTCTTTTAAATCTTGCTCCAACATCTTAAGTTCTTGTTCATGTGCTGATTCAAACTGTTGCGTTAATAGTGCCACTTCTTCTTGATGGGTTTTCTGAAGGTTCTTCATTTCACTTTCCTGCTCAGAGGCAGAGTTCTTATGAACTTCTTGCATCCTCTTCAATTCTTCCTGTTGCTCCTTGGTGATTGTTTCCAGCTGCTGTTTCAGTTGAAAATCAGAAGATTTTCTAACTTCATTTAATTCTTCTTCCAGCCTCTTTGTTTCATTCTGCTGCGATGAGTAGACTACAAGCTGTTGCTCAAGTTGTCTAATGTGGGTAATGTGTTTGACATTTGACTCCTGAAGTTCAATTTCTAACCTGGTCATTTCATCTTTGTATTTTGCTCGAGTAGTTTCTAACTCACAATATATGGCTTCAATTTTGTCTAAATGCTGTTTTTTTAACAGTTCAATTTCGTCCTGGAAAGCTGCTTCTTTTGACAATGCATCCTGAAAAGATTAAAAATAATGTCATCACTGTTCATATATCATGGACACATGTTCTGTTCATCTTGTATTGAAGTAGAGCTAATATTAAACTAAATGTTTAGGTAAAATGAAAAAAATCACTTTTAGCATTGATAAAGAAACGTTCTTCGAAAAAAATTATGCCCAAGAGTATCTTAGCATACACCTGCCTTACAATATCTATTGCTGATCACAAAATAATCAATCTGATGCAGGGCTCGAAATTAGCGGTTGCCCGGGTGCCATTGACCATCCAAAGTTCCGCCGGGCAACCTAAACGCCGAGTCATTATGCCCGGCTTGGCAAGCAGATACTGGTTTAAACTGATAGACACAAAACACTGGAGTCATTCCGTGAGGTCAGGCAGCACCACTGGAGAAAAGGAACGTGACGTTTCGTGTCGGCGGCGGCTGTATTGCGGGGAAAAGATACTAGGTGCTTGGTGACGGAGGGTCGGAGCGAGTGACAGGCCCCGAACATCGGCCGCAATAGCGGCTCCACCGCCTCCTCCTCCTGCACCCCGCCCGGCGGAAGGAGACCTTCCTCTCCCTCCTCCCGGCCTCGGCGTGCGAGAGGGGTTGTTTTGAAAGCGCCGTTGGCGGATTTGCAAGTAGCGGCAGCTATCGCCCTGATAACGGCCGCTGCTTGCAAATCCGCCAACAGCGCTTTCAAAATAACTCCTCTTGCACGCCAGGGAGAGGGAGAGAGGGGCCTCCTTCCACCGTCTGAAGCAGCTGCACCAAAGATCCTACAGCTATCGGATCTTTGAGCCGCACTGCTCGGCCCCACACCTTCCTGTCGGTTGGCGGAAGAGGGAAGGCTGTGGCGAGGAAATCCCAACCGCCACCACCTTTGGCGGCGGCACTTTGGCGTTGAATAGGGACGGCCAAGGCAGCGGGGCGATGTTGTCCGATGTAGCACTGACCTTCCTTCCTCCCCCACCTCCTCTGCCCCCCCCCCTCTCTCTCTCTTGTACGCCCCCCTCCACCCCTCTTATCCTGGGGCCCCCTCCTCTCCATCCCGCACTTATCCCCATTCCTTCCTCTATCCACTGACATCCCCTGTGCTCCCCTCCCCATCTACCCCCCATCTATTCATCACCCTACCCACCTCGCATTGATTCTCCTGCCACCCCCCAATCCATCCTACACTGATCCCCCAATTCATCATGTACTGACTCCCCTTCCCATCCATCCTGCACTTCTCCCCCCATTCATACTGCATTGATCCTCCCATTCATCCCATACTGACCCACCCTCCATTTACCCTGCACCACACCCCCCCCTCCATCCAAGGATGAATGATCTCCCCATTCACCTTTTACTTATACCCATTCATCCTGTACTGATCCTCTCATGCATCCTGTACTGATCCTCATGCATCCTGTACTGATCCCCCATCCATCCGATACTGATTCTCCATTCATCCTGCACAGACCCTCCGATCCACACTGTCCTGACCCCCCCCTCCCCAATTCATCCTGTACTGAACCTCCCATTCATCCTGTGCTGATCCCCCACCCCCCCCTGTACTGATCCCCCTTCAAGAAGCATGGGGGAGGGGGGGGGGGACCTGTCTGAAGAAGGGTCTCGACCCGAAACGTTGCCTATCTCCTTCGCTCCATAGATGCTGCCTCACCCGCTGAATTTCTCCAGCATTTTTGTCTATCCCCATTCATCCTGTACTGATCCCACCCCCCCATCCATCCCGTACTGATCCCCCCCATTCAACCCCAGTGACATCTCCCCTCACTATTTTACATACTCCAACCAACACGTACTAATTCACCTGCCACAATCCATTCATTCCGCACCGATTGCCTTCACAACCCCCCGCCACCTATCCACCCCGCACTGATTCACACACCCCCTGACCCTATTGTGCTTCATGGTCTTCAGAACGAAACATTGACTATGTTTGATAACGGAATGCAATCAAATGTGTTTTAATTCCCAATGTTATTAATTGTTTTGACACCTTTAAACATATTGCCAAAAGAACATTTGCTGCAGTTATGTCCTTTGGCCATCTCGTGTCAGTTAGTGTAATGTTTAACCTGTCAGATGAGTATAGTCGGTTTTAACAGCTATTATCATAAAATGCCTTTAGAGATTTCCTTGCAACCTGTATATTTTGTTATGGATAAATTATGTGGGAACCCAGAGTGTTTATGTGCCAATAGCAATAACGACCCATGCTATGGCCATGTCATGGTAAATTTCGGTCCTTCACAGAAAACATGCTTGCATCAATCTGTAGTGTGCATGGTTAAGCATGCATGTTACCATGGTCCTGGATTTATTGACACAGGATCATATGCTGAATTATCCAACCACATTTTTGTTTGGAAGTGGAAAGAACTAATATAAATTGCATTAATTGCAATGTGTAAAAAGAGTTGAGATATTGTATTATAATTTTGCTGCATGTCATTGTGGTATATATCATGTCTTAATTGGTGAATATGTTTAGTTTGTGTGTTATTTGAAGCAGAAATTATATGTGAATGTAGACAAACGTGCAGGAGAAACTCAGCGGATGCGGCAGCATCTATGGAGCGAAGGAAATAGGCAACGTTTCGGGCCGAAACCCTTCTACAGACTGATGGGTTTCTGCCTGAAACGTTGCCTATTTCCTTCGATCCATAGATACTGCAGCACACGCTGAGTTTCTCCAACACTTTTGACTACCTTCGATTTTCCAGCATCTGCAGTTCCTTCTTGAACATAATATGTGAATGCTTCATTGAGCATAATTCCAACTGGTAACGACGCACTTCGTCCGAGCACATTATCTCACGCGTCATGCAAACCGTCTTAAATGACCACCTAAACTGTCATTTGGCAACCTAAAAAGCTGTCAAGGTTGCCCGGCTGGCATCAGGGAAAAAAAGTTAAGTGAGAGCCCAGTGATGTGTAAAGTTCTAAAACTAAACAAATACATATTTTTCTCCATCTATACAATTTTTGTTTGAACAATGTCAAGGCAGATAGAAAATGTCAGCAATATATAGTTGTTGAAACGGCGTATGCTATACCAATATCAGTGCATTATTCAGCTAAATTAGCTAATTTATTGAAGTACCCAGAGTCTAATGATCAAACTAAATGCGTAGTGTTGAAAAGCAAAACTGGAGCTTAATATGTGGAGGCCAAAACAAATGAACAAATAATTCATCCCCTCTTATTCAAAATGCTGATGAACAGAATATACAATGCATTATTTTTAAATGCACACATTTACATTAAACATTATGTTCAGCGACACAATAAATTGCTAATCACTACCTTCAATTCTTCTTTGCAATTTTCATTCTCTTTTCTCAGAGACAGTGTGGTTTGTTGAGCTTCTGCTTTTTCCAAGAGTACTGTGTCCAGCCTGGTTGTAAGTTCCTGATCAAAGAAGCAATACATTACAATTTAGAAGCAATACATCAAATTTATGATTTTTAAAAAAACACTTTAATACTTAGTTTTGTCAGAAGTCAATTAATAAACACTATGAAAATGAAATTTATAAATTATGACAGAACCTTAAGTTTACAAAATTATAAAATGACATTACCCAGAAAGTTTAATTGAACTCTGTTTATGCACACATGATGTGCATTTGAGCAGCTTGTAAAAATTACAAATTGTAACATTACAAATAATCTGCTTCTTGGACATTACCCGGATGACTGAATCATTGTCTTCAATAGCTGATTTTGTTTTCTGCTGTTCAATTTCATTTTCCAGTGCTGAAATGATATAACAACAATAATAGAATGACCTTGATTCGATAATACATTGTAAACAAAAACCGTGAGTAAATATTAATGGGATAAGCATGTGGGATAAACACAAAACATGTAGTTTTGAGATAAAATATAATTGTTTACAAAAAGTGGAAATTGTAAGGAATTAATAACATCACGATGGTTATTAGGAAGTGAGGTCAGCGGTGGAGGAGGAAAGTTCTACCAGACGGATTGGCTTGAGGCAGTAGGGGGCCTGGACAAGGTGGGAACAGGCCATGGATCGAAATGTCACATGGGCTGAGCTCTGGCAAGCTGAACCACAGTGTATCAAGTTCCTGGTCCAGGCAGTGTAGGATGTCCTGCCCAGCCCATCGAACCTCGTCATCTGGGGCAAATCGGAATCTCCAGGTTGCACGCAATGCTCAGGCAAGGGGACGTTGGAACACATTCTGAGCTGCTGCCCAAAGGCTCTTGGGTAGGGCCGGTACACTTGGCGTCACAACCAGGTTCTTAAGCCATCAGCATGGGAATCAATCAGCAGCTGCAGGCGAGCATGGCCCACCACCCAGATGATAACCTTTGTGAAGGTTGGAGTGGAGCTGCCAAGAACCACTGCAGCCAGGAATCCTGGTGACTGTGCAGGATTGGCAGTTTTCTGTAGACCTAGTGAAACAGCTAAAGTTCCCACAACACGATCACCCTGAGGCCAGACATTCTCCTGGTCTCAGAGGAGACCAAAAACATCGTCTTGTTGGAACTGACAGTGTCGTGGGAGGACCGTCTGGAGGAGGCCCACCAGAGAAAGACGTCCAAGTATGAAGAGCTGGTCATAGACTGCCGTAAGCAGGGCTGGAAGGCTAGGTGTATGCCCATCGAGGTTGGCTGCAGAGGGTTTGCAGAGCAATCGCTCTACAAAGCCTTGAGTGCACTGGGCATCAATGGAATGGAGAGGAGCCATCAAGAACACCACAGAGGCAGCAGAGAAAGCCTCGAGATGGCTTTGGATAGGGAGAAGAGGTCCATGGGGAGGAGCGAGTGCCACCTGACACAGGTCGTGGTCAGATGAACCAAGTCTAGGTTGCATGGGTGCGGGTGTCTGATGTTGAAAGACCTGAAACATCCAATGACCCCAGGTTACATCACTGATGATGTGTTCAGGAGCATCAATAGATGCATTTTTATCAATGGTATAATAATTTGTAAGTTCTATGATCCAGTCTGATAAATTAAAAAGAAACACTATTGACTGAGAACAACGTAGTAAGAAACAATAGACATATTACATTCAATGTACAAAATTGTGCCAAGGCACTTCAAAGCATCAATAGTCTAAAGAATATAGATAAAGCAGATAACAGATTGGACCACCAAATTTATAATCAAATTGATGTGAGCTTACTAGGCCTTGAAGGTGAATAGGTAGACAGAAAAGGTAGTGAGTTTAGGGACAAATTCCAGATTAAAGGATAATTTGCAATTGGAGAGCATAGTTGAGGAGGAGTGTTGGGTCGAGGTAATTAACAAATCTCCAGAACAACGCAGGAAGTAGTGTGAGATGAAAACTACCCAGATGAAGAAACATCGGAGGATGGGGAATAGAGCCAATCCAGAAACCTAAAACATGTGGCGTGAGAGCAGACCTGAAACACTGGAGTAGGAGACAGGGGAAAGGGAATTGGAAAGAGTGGTACACGATAGTAATGATTTGAATTATGTGTAGGAAGGAGCTGCAGATGCTGGTTTAAATCAAAGATAGACACAAAAAGCTGAAGTAACGCAGCGGGTCAGACAGCATCTCAGGAGAAAGTATTGGGTGACATTTCGGTTCGACCCAAAATGGCATCAAGACCTATTCCTTTTCTCCAGAGATGCTGTCTGACCCATTGAGTTACTCCAGCTTTTTGTGTCTACCTATGACTTGAATTATACCTACTTTTATGAACAGCCCTGTGAAGAACTGACAGACCAGTGTATTTCTTCAGAAATATTGAAATGGCAATGGTAAGGCACCCTTAACTGTAAATTTAATTATGTTATTGGGATGTGCTTTGGGGCAATATTATAAATGCCCTATAAAATGAATTCAGTTTGCAGAAGAGCGCTATCCATGCATCCACCCTGTTAAGCATAAATTGCAAAAACTACCTTGCTATTTGGAAAGTAGGGTTAGTTTGGAGTTGGATAGTCAGTATAGTTTTAGTAATGGAAATGCAAGTATTCAACATGCAAATGTCATTCTCTAAAAATTAATTTGCTCAAAAGGTACAGGTTTTCAGGAATGAAGCAAGTGTCTGTTTTTCATTCGGGTTGCCTAGTCACATAATGCATCTATATTATCATATGAACGTTATAATAGCACAAGACAGACCTGCAAAATTAATTTATTTTGAGTGAACAATAAAATCATTTATACCTTTTGCCTGCAATCAATCTCAGCATATATTTCATTGGATAATATTCACTATTCAAGGTAGAAAAGGATACATGCTTTGATAATTTAAAAATGCTCATTGTACACATTTTTTCCAAGATATGCAGTACAATCATATTACCAGTGCATTTTGACTTTGTCTTCTGTAAAAGCATCATTTGCTTCTTTGCAAATTTTATAAGGTCTTCCTTTGACAGAGTGTCAAGCTGCAAATACAACAGAATATGAATTAGTATGAACATGACATATTTCAATGTCAATTCACAAATAACAAGTAATATTTAGAAGTACAAGAAGAACATCTCTGAGAAATTGCATAGTTAATGTTTCAGAAAACCCAGAGGATATTTCCATTTATCGAACCTTAGATTTTCCTGTTGCAGAGTTCGCTGGCGATGCCACATTATCGGAGCCATTCTCCTGTGGGGCAAAAAAAATAGAAGCTTTACAACATGCATCATTGATAGCACACTTTAACATGATACTAACACTCGCAGTATTGCCAACAGATTTCATTTCACCTGTAATGAATAATTTAAAAATACTGTAACTCCAATTTAAATTGAACCTTCGAAATCAAGTTCTTTGTACATATTTATCATTAAGTAATTCTCTATCTTTACAAGTACCATTTGAAAATGGTTCATCTTCTGTTCTGTAATCACGGACTCTGTCCTAAGGAATATTCTTTTCAAAAAACATTTATTCCCCACTCTTAAGGTAGCTGCGTTTCTCCCACCTTCAACATGATCCACAACCAGTTGCATCTACCCGAGTCCACACTTCTTCGTAGAGACCACTCCCTCCGCAAATCCTGAATCCCTTCCCACCCAACCCATCACCCTCCTCCTCAGGTATTTTCACCAACAAACACAGGAGATGTAATATCTATCCCTACAACTACTCTTTCCCTTCCATCCAGGGACCTCAGCAGGCCTTCCAGGCGAAACAGAGGAGTTTGCATCTTTTCAAATCTTGCTTCAGACTGAAGAAGGGTCCCACACCAAAATGTCACCTACACATGTTCTCCAGAAATGCTGCCTGACCTGCTGAGTTACTCCAGCTCTTTGTGTCCTTTTGTGACAGTGGAGATCTGTGTATGTTGGATACTGAATACATTTATTGAAACATCCTCTATCTAACAAACAGTGGGTTCTTAGGCAGCGCTTCTATTCCCAGGCATTTTAAAAGTTCATCGATTTAGTTTGGATACAGCACAGAAACAGGCCCTTCAGCCCACTGAGTCCACACCAACTAGCGATCCCCGCACACTAACACAAGCCTACACACACTCGGGACAATTTATACTTATACCAAGTATACAACCCCAAGCCTGTTAACCTACAAATCTGTATGTACTTGGAGTGTGGGAGGAAATCGCAGATCTCTGAGAAAACCCACGCGGTCACGGGGAGAACGAGCAAACTCTGTACAGACAGCACCTGTAGTCGGGATCGAACCCGGGTCTCTGGCGCTGCAAGCGCTGTAAAGCAGCAACTCTACTGCTGAACCATTGTGCCACCCTAATATGGGAATTGAATTCATCATCTTTTGATTAAATTGAATTCTATTATTGGTTCTATTATAAATTAGCCAAGCCATCCACAGTACTTCATTTTAAGATTAACCTGCATTTGTCATGCTATCCCAAAGTGTTGACTGGAATACAAATGTATCAACACCAATAAACCTTGCTCTGCTTCGTTCCCAGATTCCAGACATAATGAGCTACTAGTTACAGGAAAGGAATTGGCTGCTTGTGTTTCGATCAGATTTCATTAACATACACTTGATATTTTATTTTAATATATTACTCAGATTCAAAACAAAGGGACTCTGAATGGTTTTCAAATATGTATTTACCATTATTGAAGGCTTGGCTAATTTATAATAGAACATAGAAACATAGAAACATAGAAATTAGGTGCAGGAGTAGGCCATTCAGCCCTTCGAGCCTGCACCGCCATTCAATATGATCATGGCTGATCATCCAACTCAGTATCCCGTACCTGCCTTCTCTCCATACCCTCTGATCCCCTTAGCCACAAGGGCCACATCCAACTCACTCTTAAATATAGCCAATGAACTGGCCTCAACTACCCTCTGTGGCAGAGAGTTCCAGAGACTCACCACTCTCTGTGTGAAGAAAGTCTTTTCTCATCTCGGTCTTAAAGGATTTCCCCTTATCCTTAAGCTGTGACCCCTTGTCCTGGACTTCCCCAACATCGGGAACAATCTTCCTGCATCTAGCCTGTCCAACCCCTTAAGAATTTTGTAAGTTTCTATAAGATCCCCTCTTAATCTCCTAAATTCCAGAGAGTATAAACCGAGTCTATCCAGTCTTTCTTCATAAGACAGTCCTGACATCCCAGGAATCAGTCTGGTGAACCTTCTCTGCACTCCCTCTATGGCAATAATGTCCTTCCTCAGATTTGGAGACCAAAACTGCACGCAATACTCCAGGTGTGGTCTCACCAAGACCCTGTACAACTGAAGTAGAACCTCCCTGCTCCTGTACTCAAATCCTTTTGCTATGAAAGCTAACATACCATTCGCTTTTTTCACTGCCTGCTGCACCTGCATGCCTACTTTCAATGACTGGTGTACCATGACACCCAGGTCTCGCTGCATCTCCCCTTTTCCCAATCGGCCACCATTTAAATAATAGTCCGCTTTCCTGTTTTTGCCACCAAAGTGGATAACCTCACATTTATCCACATATATAGAACCAATAATAGAAATCAATTGAACCAAATGATCATGAATTAAATCCCCAATTTAGGACACAATTACATAATATTAGCTGATACAAGTGCAATATTAATAGACTTCACAATAAGCAAGATGTTTTTTGACTGTTTAACTGGAAAAGGAGGTGGACATACTTTTACTGGAGTACAGCAGGAAGTTCTTTCCGCATCACAACATTCTTTCCTTAAGCAATAACAAACTGGCATTGACTACAGGTCATCACTACTAATACATTTATAGTAGTGTGTTGGGGGATGGCATTATGTAACAACAAGTTCCCTAATTCCACTATAAGGCTAATAGAATTATAACGTTAGAAACAGCAAGCTGTGTGTCAAGGCAACAACCAAAAAGTTCAACCTTTGTTTCGTAATGTAGCACCATCCTATGCATCCTGGTCTCAGACTTAAAACATGTTTCCATTCAAGATAGATATTATACTTTTTTGTTTAAGGTAGTCTAATGGTTCAATAAATGCAAACAGATCAGCAAGCAAAAACAGCTTGTTATAGGCGTGCATGAATGCTTTGTTCATAAGATGGAAAATGAACTTTAACCCTTGAATGCCACATTTAAATTGCTGCCCGAGATAGAGCTACTTCGAAGAGCATCAGTACATTTAATTTTGGGCCTCATTACATCTCAAATGACTGAGTTTCGTTCTTCCAAAATCTGCTGTATAAATATCCTGCACGTAACTGGTGCAGTCAATATTGTTAAAATGTAACCCCTTGCTAATTTAGCCTGAGTTTATCAGTGGCATGTGGTTGTACAAGTCACATTCAATGCAGATACGTAAGCAGATCTGTCCAGCAGGTTTTGCCGCAGTATTGATGATCTTATCGGTTGCTGCACGAAAGTGATAAACAACCGAATGCCCCTTTACGCCAGATAACGACGAATCGAAGTCCGAAGGCAGGACAGTTGGATGAAGCCCTGGGTCAGCCACTTACCTCCATGGCCGCTCGCCGCCCCCCCGCGCTCGCGCTCCGGCTCCGGCTCCGGCTCCGGCTACGCCGCTTCCGGCCGCGTGCCTGCTGACGTCTCCACACCGGAGCGAAACCGGAAACGCAAGTGACCATGGCAACGGGGGTGTGGAGGTGGGGCGAGGCCTCGTCACCGCGCCGGGACATCGCCGGGTAAACAAGCGCCGCCGAGCGGAGGTGGGGCGATGCCCAGTCATTGCTCCTTCTGCCACGACCACAAACACGTGTGCCACGCAACAGCATCCAAAGAGAGTGCTGCGAATAGGTTCAAGAAGGGTCTTGCCTGAAGCGTCACCCATTCCTTCTCTCCAGAGATGCTGCCTGTCCCTCCAGGTTTTTGTGTCTATGTTCTGGAATAGTAACGTAATAGCAATAGAAGAAACTAGACAACAATATAGTCAAATCACCTTCACTGGACAGTTTTAGGGGGTCACTAACCCCCCCCTCCCCCCCCAAAAAGTGTGCACAACACATGTGTTGTTAGTGTAGCAATCGTACAAAATTTTGAGATTTGAAAAATCAAGTCTGCAATTTATCCCATCAGATAAAGCATAAAAAGAAGGGTACACAAAAAGCTGGAGAAACTCAGCGGGTGCAGCAGCATCTAAGGAGCGAAGGAGATAGGCGACGTTTCGGGTCGAGACCCTTCTTCAGACTGGTCAGGGATCAGGGAAACGAGAGATATAGACGGTGATGTGGAGAGATAAGGAACAATGAGTGAAAGATATGCAAAGAAGTATCGGTGATAAAGGGAACAAGCCATTGTAAGCTGTTTGTGGTGTGAAAATTAGAAGCTGGTGCGACTGGGGTGGGGGAGGGAGATGGAGATGGAGGGAATGCCAGGGCCCGAGGGCTGAGGGAGAGGTGGGAGGGGAGGAGACAGCAAGGGTTAACAGAATTGAGAAAATTCAATATTCAAGCCCAAAGGATGCAGACTCCCCAAGCGGAATATGAGGTGCTGTTCCTCCAGCTTGCGGTGTTGCTCACTCTGGCCGTGGAGGAGGCCCAGGACCGAGAGGTCGGATGTGGAATGGGAGGGGGAGTTGAAGTGCTGAGCCACCGGGAGGTCGGGTTGGTTATTGCGGACCGAGCGGAGGTGTTCGGCGAAGCGATCGCCAAGCCTCCGCTTGGTTTCACCGATATAGATCATCTGGCATCTGGAGCAGCGGATGCAGTAGATGAGGTTGGAGGAGGTGCAGGTGAACCTCTGTCGGACCTGGAAGGACTGCTTGGGTCCCTGAAAGGAGTGGAGGGGGGAGGTGAAGGGACAAGTGTTGCATTTCTTGCGGTTGCAAGGGAAAGTGCCCGGGGAAGGGGTAGAGTGGGAGCCTAGCAGAGTTGGTCCTCACCCTCAATAACTTCTCTTTTGATTCCTCCCATTTCCTCCAAACACAAGGCGTAGCTATGGGCACACGCATGGGCCCCAGCTACGTTTGCCTCTTTGTTGGGTACGTCGAACAATCCTTGTTCTCGACGTACCAGGGCCCCATCCCCGACCTCTACCTCCGTTACATCGACGACTGCTTTGGTGTCACCTCCTGCACCCACACACAACTGACTGACTTCATTCATTTCACCACCAACTTCCATCCGGCACTCAAATACACTTGGACCATTTCCGACACTTCCCTACCATTCCTTGACCTCACCATCTCTATTGCAGGTGATACGCTCCTGACCGACATCCACTACAAACCTACTGACTCCCACAGCTACCTGGACTACTCTTCCTCCCACCCTGCTCCCTGTAAGGACTCCATCCCCTATTCCCAATTCCTCCGTCTACGCCGCATCTGCTCCCAGGATGAGGTGTTCCACACCAGGTCATCACAAATGGCCTCATTCTTCAGAGAACGGGGATTCCCCTCCCCCACTATTGATGAGGCTCGCACCAGGGTCTCCATACCCCGCAACACTGCCCTCGCTCCCCATTCCCCCACTCGCAAACAGGGCAGAGTCCCCCTGGTCCTCACCTTTCACCCCACTAGCCGGCAAATACAACATATAGTCCTCCGCCAGTTTCGCCACCTCCAACGTGACCCCTCCACCCGCCACATCTTCCCATCTCCCCCCCTGTCTGCCTTCCGCAAAGACCGCTCCCTCCGCAACTCCCTTGTCCATTTTTCCCTCCCCTCCCACTCTACCCCTTCCCCGGGCACTTTCCCTTGCAACCGCAAGAAATGCAACACTTGTCCCTTCACCTCCCCCCTCCACTCCTTTCAGGGACCCAAGCAGTCCTTCCAGGTCCGACAGAGGTTCACCTGCACCTCCTCCAACCTCATCTACTGCATCCGCTGCTCCAGATGCCAGATGATCTATATCGGTGAAACCAAGCGGAGGCTTGGCGATCGCTTCGCCGAACACCTCCGCTCGGTCCGCAATAACCAACCCGACCTCCCGGTGGCACAGCACTTCAACTCCCCCTCCCATTCCACATCCGACCTCTCGGTCCTGGGCCTCCTCCACGGCCAGAGTGAGCAACACCGCAAGCTGGAGGAACAGCACCTCATATTCCGCTTGGGGAGTCTGCATCCTTTGGGCTTGAATATTGAATTTTCTCAATTCTGTTAACCCTTGCTGTCTCCTCCCCTCCCACCTCTCCCTCAGCCCTCGGGCCCTGGCATTCCCTCCATCTCCATCTCCCTCCCCCACCCCAGTCGCACCAGCTTCTAATTTTCACACCACAAACAGCTTACAATGGCTTGTTCCCTTTATCACCGATACTTCTTTGCATATCTTTCACTCATTGTTCCTTATCTCTCCACATCACCGTCTATATCTCTCGTTTCCCTGATCCCTGACCAGTCTGAAGAAGGGTCTCGACCCGAAACGTCGCCTATCTCCTTCGCTCCTTAGATGCTGCTGCACCCGCTGAGTTTCTCCAGCTTTTTGTGTACCCTTGATTCTCCAGCATCTGCAGTTCCTTCTTTAAAAGCATAAAAAGAAGTTTGTTTTGACACCTAGGGTACACAAAAGGCTGGAGAAACTCAGCGGGTGCAGCAGCATCTAAGGAGCGAAGGAGATAGGCGACGTTTCGGGTCGAGACCCTTTTGACACCTAGCCTTGCTGTCTCCTCCCCTTCCCACCGCTCCCTCAGCCCTCGGGCCCTGGCATTCCCTCTCTCTCTATCTCCCTCCCCCACCCTAGTCGCACTAGCTTCTCATTTTCACACCACAAACAGTTTACAATGGCTTGTTCCCTCTATCACCGATACTTCTTTGCATATCTTTCACTCATTGTTCTTTATCTCTCCACATCACCGTCTATATCTCTCGTTTCCCTGATCCCTGACCAGTCTGAAGAAGGGTCTCGACCCGAAACGTCGCCTATCTCCTTCGCTCCTTAGATGCTGCTGCACCCGCTGAGTTTCTCCAGCCTTTTGTGCACCCTCGAATCTCCAGCATCTGCAGTTCCTTCTTTAACACATCCTCACCTTTCACCCCACCAGCCGGCAAATACAACAGATAGTCCTCCGCCAGTTTCGCCACCTCCAACGTGACCCCTCCACCCGCCACATCTTCCCATCTCCCCCCCTGTCTGCCTTCCGCAAAGACCGCTCCCTCCGCGACTCCCTTGTCAATTCTTCCCTCCCCTCCCGCTCTACTCCTTCCCCGGGCACTTTCCCTTGCAACCGCAAGAAATGCAACACTTGTCTCTTCACCTCCCCCCTCCACTCCTTTCAGGGACCCAAGCAGTCCTTCCAGGTCCGACAGAGGTTCACCTGCACCTCCTCCAACCTCATCTACTGCATCCGCTGCTCCAGATGCCAGATGATCTATATCGGTGAGACCAAGCGGAGGCTTGGCGATCGTTTCGCCGAACACCTCCGCTCGGTCCGCAAAAACCAACCCGACCTCCCGGTGGCTCAGCACTTCAACTCCCCCTCCCATTCCGTATCCGACCTCTCGGTCCTGGGCCTCCTCCATGGCCAGAGTGAGCAACACCGCAAGTTGGAGGAACAGCACCTCATATTCCGCTTGGGGAGTCTGCATCCTTTGGGCTTGAACATTGAATTTTCTCAATTCTGTTAACCCCTGCTGTCTCCTCCCCCTCCCACCTCTCCCTCAGCCCCTGGCATTCCCTCTATCTCTATCTCCCTCCCCCACCCTAGTCGCACTAGCTTCTCATTTTCATACCACAAACAGCTTACAATGGCTTGTTCCCTTTATCATCGATACTTTTTTGCATATCTTTCATTCATTGTTCTTTATCTCTCACATCACCGTCTATATCTCTCGTTTCCCTGATCCCTGACCAGTCTGAAGAAGGGTCTCGACCCGAAACGTCGCCTATCTCCTTCGCTCCTTAGATGCTGCTGCACCCGCTGAGTTTCTCCAGCATTTTGTGTAACCCTCCTTCTTTAACACATTGTTTTGACACCTAATTCACTTTCATATCTTCAGTATTAAAAATGTTATGGTCATTTTCATACTCGGAAATTAGCATCTTGTTCCCTATTGCTTTTCCATTGACAACACAAAAGCTGTGATCGAGGACAGTCAAAAGCCCATAACTTTATTAAAAGTCAAGAGAACGAAATGAAATGTTCAGTTATTATAGATTGAAGCATTCTGAAACAAATATAAAACATCTTACTTGGATGATCTGAAATTAAAGCATATAATTAGTTAATTACCTAATTGTAGTTAATTACAAAATTGACCGTTGTGAGGGAAATAGTAATAAACACCCAGACTGCCTTGTATATTCAAAAGTTTGATATTCTCAAGATCAGAACTTTAATATTATTGTATTATATGCTCTAAATCCGTAACATATAGGTGAATAAATTACAATTTCTAGCAATAGACCAAGTCTTTATGAAGATCAGTTGCTTAATGGTACATTGGCATATCATAATCAGTAGCATCATCATACTCCTCAGATTGTAACCAATAAGCAACTCTGTACACCTTGTTTTTCCTCAACTTTTCAATTTTGGCATTGTAAACTACAAGTTTTTGCTCTTTAAACCACACATGACATGCCTTTCTGCCCACTACTTTCCCATTAACAATGTCCTGTAGATTCAATTTCTTAAGAAATGGATATATTTTTTAAATAGCCTAAGTATCCAAATAACAAACTAATCCCATTCACACAAGAATTCACAATATAACATGATTTTTAAATCTCACTGTCATGAATTTATATCCCAGATGGAAGGAATTTAATGTTTAATTCCCATAAATTAATCTAGAAACATTCACCCAAAATATAATCAAATTATTGTTTTTTGCACAATACATGTGACTCAAACTGTTGTGAATATTTAGTTTAAAAATAATGATCATGGAGAGAGAGAATAACACAAAATATAGACAATTTAGACGGCTTATCTAAAAAAAATGGCATTTTAATCATCTTGCTTCTGGAACGCGATCGATTGGAATGTTGCATTTGCGGTGAATTTGAACCCCATATCGGCAGGAAAAACACAGCCGGTCCGCATGGGGCCCAAATCACATTTTCGCCTACAGAGGATTGATTAAAGTCATCCCAAGCAAGCAAGTGTATATGTAAAATAAACGACTTACACCGTGTTTTGTTCCGTACGTGAGATCCGTCACGTTGTAGGCGTTAGAAGTCGCTTTTTATTTTAATATAATTATTAAATTGTCTTGCTATTAAAAATAAAAAACATTGTGAATGGAAGTCGGAACAATTTTTCTTCAGCAGCTGGCAGCCCAAGGAAATCCACCTCGGACACGCGGTAGAAAACTGGATTTTAATCCCCCCCCCAAAGGCGACAAAGTTGCGCACACGGCCACTGGCAGAACTGCAGCGCCGCTGAAGTTAAGCTTTGTAACATTGCTAGTTAGTGTGCACAACACATCCAAGTTGGCGATATGCAGAATACTGACATACAAATTCACTGCCGACTACAAATTCAGAAGGTTCAGAAGGTAACGTTCAGGTGGAAAGTCACTGATCACATATCTAGTCATATAGTGTGGAAACACGCCCTTCTTCCCAATTTGCCCACGCCAACCTACATGTCCCCCCTCACCTTAAAACTCTGGTTCTTGATTTCCCTACTCAAGGTAAAAGACTGTTTACCCGATCTAATCCTCTCATGATCTTATACACCCCCATAAGATCATCCCTCATCCTCCTGTGCTACAAAGAATGAACTCCTCGTCATAGAGTGATACAGTTTGGAAACAGGCCCTTCCACCCAACTTGCCCACACCAGCCAACATGTCCCAGCTACACTAGTCCCACTAGTTCCTAGTCTGCTCAACCTCACCCTATATCTCAAGCCTTTGTAAATCTTTTTTGCGCCCTTTCCATTTTAATATATTTTCAATAACAGGGTGACCACACTGATCACAAAACTCCAACTATGGCTTCACCAATGTCTTGTACAACTGTAACATCCTTACAACGTCTATACTCAGTACTCTGACAGATGAAGCCCAATATGCCAAAGGTCTTCTTGACCACCCTATTTATCAGTGACGCCACTTTCAAGGTACTATGTACCTGTATTCCATGATCTCTTTGCTCCATAACACTCCCCAGAGCTCTGCCATTCGTTATGTATGTCCTGTTTAGATTTCCAAAAATGCAACACCTCACACTTAACTACATTAAAGGCCATTAGCCATTCCTCAGCCCATCTGCCCAACTGATCCAGATGTAATCTTTGATAGACATCTTCACTATCCATAATACCACCCACTTTAGTGTAATCTGAAAACTTACTAATTATGCCATGTACGTTCTCATCCAAATCATTGATATAAATAACTAAGAGCTATGAGCCCAGCATTGAACCGTGGCACACTACGTCACATGGTCTCCAGTCTGAAAAACAGCCTTCCATCATCACCCTCTGCTAGCTTCAATGAAGCATATTTTCTATCCAGTTGGCTAGCTCTCCTTGGATCCCATGCAATCTACTTTACCAGAGCAGCCTACTATGCAGAACCCTGTCAAACGCCTTGCTGAAATCTATATATATCATGTCTACAGCTCTGCCCTCATCAACCTTTTGGTTACATCTTCAATAAACTAAAATCAGATTCATGAGACTCAATCTCCCACGTACAAAACTGTACTGACTATCCAAAATCAGCCCTATTTAAATGCATGTACATCTTATATCTCAGAATACTCTCTAGTAACTTTCCGACCACAGATGTTAGACTCACTGGCATATAATTCTCATGATTTTTCTTGCAGTCCTTTTTAAATAGAGGCACAACATTTGCCACCCTCCAGTCTACTGGCACCTCACTCATACTTAATGATCTCATAAATCTCAGCAAAGACACCTGCAAATTATTTTCTAATGTCCCACAATGTCCTCGGATATATCTGATCAGGCCTGTGAGATTTATCTACCTTCATATGCGTTAGGTCGTTCAGCACCTCCTCAACCGTATACTGACTGTCCTCAAGACAGTTCCATTGATTGCCCCAAGCTCCCCAGTCCTCACGTCTTTCTCCACAGTAAAAACAGAGAATAAATACTCATTGAGTCCTTTGCCCATCTCCTGTGGCTTCAGGAGCCCAGCCATTCACCCCACTTTGATCCCTGAGACAGCCTTTTCTCATTGGTACCCTTTTTCCCTTAAAGTACTTTGGGTTATCCTTACTATTATCTTCAAGAGCTATCCCCTGCTCCCTTTTTGTCGTAAACAGACATAAGAGAAAGAGGAGGCAATTTGGCCCTTCCAGTCATAACAATTTTTCAATCGCGGCTGATTTCCTATCTTAATCCCAAATTCCCACCTCATCCCTTGATATCTCCATGTTTGATCAACTGCTAGCCTCTTTATACTATCGCTGGACAAAGATCTCGGTAAGAAGAACCTAGGGGACAGGGAGCCGGGGGTGGGGGGGGGGGTCTTACACAGTAAATGCAGGGACAATGACAGGTCATGTTGTCTGAAAAATAGGATTAGTCTTTCAGAATAGATGTGAGAATAAACTTTGCAATCCAGAGAATCGTGAATCTTTGGATTTCTGTATTAAAGTGGGCTGTGGAATCTCAATTTAGTCTTTATTAGTTTTGAGATATATCATGCCCTAACATGAGAGTTTGGGATGTCAAATTTATACAAGTAGTGAAATAAGAAAGGCCAGGCAACATTTCAGGTATTCGTAAAACTGCACAATCCTAGATTATATCCAATCATACTCAGTAATTCAATTATCCACAGGTAAACTGTCAAGAAAATAAATCTCAGTTCAAAGCATTTGGATCGCAAAGGAGATTGAATACACAGACACACTGATGCCAGAGGCAAACTTAAACAAAAATAAATTAAATATTGGAAAAGAGATACAATTGGACATTCACTGCTAAGATCCACGGCAATAATTACTCAGGTCAACTGACCCAAACAGACCAAAATGTTCAAGGCCTGAACAGGCTTTTGTGAATTTGTTTCTCAGACAGCACAGTGATAAATGTGCTCTACTTAGTCTCAATGTGAAGGGCCTGTCCCACTTTCCCGAGTTATTCACAAATTCTCCTGAGTTATTCACAAAATCTCCCGAGTTTTCAAACTAGCAGAATGTTCGTAACGAGTCCGTAGGAGACCGTACATCACCCCGTTCCCTGCCTCTCTCCACTGGCTCCCTGTGCGGTTCCGAATAAATTTCAAGATCCTCCTTTATGTCAATGGGCTTGCCCCCACCTACATTAAAAGTCTGCTCACCCACCACACCACCTCCAGGTCCCTCAGATCGGCCGACTTCGGGTTACTGAACATCCCGCAGTCTAGGCATAAGCACAGGGGTGACCGCGCCTTTGCGGTTGCAGCTCCTAGACTGTGGAATAGCATCCCTCTTCCCATCAGAACTGCCCCCTCCATTGACTTAAAGAAGTCGAGACTAAAAACTCATCTCTACTCCCAAGCCTTTCTTGACGTCCTCTGAGCGAGGGCTAGATGTATGTAGTGATGTTTGTATTTAATTTATGAACCACTGTTGTTTGTTATACTATTCCTATACCAATGTAAAGCACTTTGGCCAACGAAGAGTTGTTTTTTAAATGTGCTATATAAATAAAAGTGACTTGACTTGATTTGTAGGAGTCCGTGGATATATCGTAGCAGGCTCGTTATGCCAGCCGTAGGTACTCGGGGCATCAGATAAGTTGGGACGTTTTTTCAGCATGATGAAAAATGTCCACGAGTAAAAAAATAGCCCCGAGCACCTACGGCTGGCATAACGAGCCGCCACAATATATCCATGGACTCCTACGGCCTCCCTCGGACTCGTTACGAACATTCTGCAAGTTTGAAAACTCGAGAGAATTTGTGAATAACTCAGGAGAATTCTTGAATAACTCGGGAAATTGGGACAGGCCGTTAAGGGTTCCATGTAAGGGAAGGAAAATCATAATTCCTACTACTAACTGCGAACTGATTAACACGATTGTGGTGTTAGTTTGCACTAGGCATAGTTTCAGCTGTAACAACTGAATAGCCTGTTAGAAGATGGGTAAAGGGACAGCAGGGAAATAAGATGTTGAGACATGCAGAATCTCCCAGTCCAGCACCAGCCAGATAGGATGCTTGTATCCTCTTCAATATCCCACTGATGTAATATCAAGCACATCTCCCTTTGCGTCTACCTGAAGGAAAGATAAATTAACAATACTCAGTGATGTGACAATCAAAGCCATTGATGTAAATGAACAGTTACAATTACAGTCAACCCCATGCAGTGAAGTGAACAAAATGCTTACAATGTATCTGATAAATATATTTGAAATCCAATTTCTTTATTTTGTTTTAGTTTAAGCAGTTATTGCAACTCTGAAATGTAATTGTCATAAATATGGTAGTGAATATTGAAAATGAAATTAGGTTTTGGCTTGTCCTGAAGCAAAGGAGAGCAAATTTGATAAGTGAAATTTGCTTGGTGGATTGTCACTTTTCATAATTAACAAAGTGGGAGTTAATGGGGATTAAATGGAGAGGTTTAAAAATGAACAAACTGAAGATTGCAATGTTAAACCCCACGCCTGTTTAACCCATCAATTGGATAATATTACCTTTAAATTTGCATTCTGCTCAATCCAGTATTTTGCCATCATTTATCTACTCTCTCTGTCAATGAGTTACACGTGTCATTGGTGGATTCCACTGGATCCAAGGCACTATGCTGTTGCAGATCTGGCACACACATCTCAGCCTACACACAATAAACAAGTTCAGTATTCCGAAAAACGCAAGGAATCATGGGATTTTTTATTCACCATAAAGAAGAAGTGAAAAAAGTACTGACTATAAACTGTGTATAAATCCTTATCTTTATTCATGATTTACATCTAAAAATATATTTAATCTGAGGAACGGGGATGCCAGGTAGCAGGAGAGTGGGTGTAACAGCGAGATAGAAGGGGAAGATGCGAGCGCAGAGAAGAAGCGCCAACCCCAGCTCAACTCTGCCTGCCCCATCAGGCCAACCGCCAGCCCTGGACCGACCAGACAGCGGCCCGGAGCAGCGGTGGCCCAGAGGCCGATGACCGGCGCTCGGCCCCCGCCGGCACCGAGGGGGCCAACCAACAAACACTGGAAAAGGAGAGAGGCGCAGCCGACGACCTCCGGCCCACTCCCCCCCCCCTTCCCTCCTGGGAGCCAGAGCCAGCGTCCCCTCCCTGCGCCGGCTACAAGCCCGGCCTGACACCTCCAGCCACCCCCCGGACAGGGACGGGACATCCGGGAGGGGACAGGGATGGCCCAGCAGCAACTCAACAGCACTCGCAGCTCCGGAGACCACGGACCCTGACCTCGCTCACTCATCGAAGCATAAAGGAATCAAAACTACAAAAGTCATAGTTTGAAAGCAGTATTTTCTTACCTAGAAGAATCAAAGCTGGAAAAAACTGAAGAAATGTGTCCACAGCTCCACTGCTTCCACTGCCATGTTCATGCAGAGTGACCTTTGACCAAGGCATGCACAGTCGGAATACCAAACTCGCTTATTCTAGATATTCAGCAATGATAGCCACATCACATAACTACTCTGCAACATATTTAAACATTTCACTGTTTAAAGGACAAGGCAGCATACAAATAGAGACAGTTCATCAGTTAAACAGATTTAAAATAAATTATGTAATAGTTAAGGTTCGGAATGCTTATATAGAATTATGGGTATGGATTGAATTATAGTCTTCTGTAAATGATGTATGAATGCATGGAGGTGAAAATACTGCAGGCACAGAGGGAAAGAGTGGGAATGTGGGAATAATGGATTGGCAATCAAGATGACTGGTGTAGAAAATATAATTTTATGGGTTTTTTATATAGCTGTGATGCATTTTTATTTATTTCATTACACCTCCCAATATCTTATGCCATTTCATTATGTAGTGCTCTCTACTAAAGCAGAGAAAGTAAGAAAGGCAGAGATAGATAGATTCTTGATTAGTTTAGGTGTCAGAGGTTATGACACCTGTACCTGCAGGAGAATGGAGTTAGGAGGGAGAGATGGATCATCCATGATTGAATTGCAGAATAGACTCAATGGGGTGTATGGCCTAATTCTGTCCCAGAACTTATGAACTTATGAATTTATAACCTGGCACAGGCCCCTGATCCCCCCGACTTTGGCAGAGTAGACTTGATGAGCTGAATGGCCTACTTCTACTCTTATCACATGATCTTATGATATGAAAGCACTTTAGGGATAACTAGTTTTGAGGAAAAGTCCCTGACCTTTTTCCTCTTTCCACGAATGCTGCTAGACTGACAGAATTATTTCCGCATTTCTGTTTATGTTTCAGATTCCAGTATCTGCAACTTAATTTGTTTTCCTTTAGAGATAATTGATTTTACATTCCCATATTTGCATTTGCCTGTTGTCTCCATGTTCATTCATTTTAAAATGCTACAGTATTTACTAGTTCTAACCAATAGACCACAACCAAATCATTTTGCTTTTTCACTTCACAGACACTGCTTGATTTTCTTTAGTTCAAGTACTGGTTTTGTTATATAACAAAAATACAATTTGTCATACTGCATATGAACCATCATAAAAGGCAGGAAAGAACATGGTGTCCTCCTGTTCAGTAACTTTAACGACTTACAGCACTGCAAAATATAATTGTTTTTTTTACGCACTTAAAGTGAAACATTTTACTATTATGACAATTGACAAAAGACAATAGGTGCAGGAGTAGGCCATTCGATCCTTCGAGACAGCACCGCCATTCAATGTGATCATGACTGATCATCCCCAATCAGTACCCAGTTCTTGCCTTCTCCCCATATTGAATGAACATTTTAGACCAAGCATTCCTTTAAACTCAGAGTAAGGCTACAGGTATGACATTTTTCATGTTCACTTAAAATAATTAATCGATCCTTTAAAAAACGTTTTTCAACAAGTTTGTTTGTGGCTTAATTTTGCAGAACTGCCTATCAATTCCACTGGATACTTGGGAAACTTTATATGTATGTTGATGTATGGTGTGTTACATCATCATTCAACGACACATTCCAGTCAATTTTGGAAATGTTTCTGAGGCTCATGAGTATACATGGCACTAACATTGTAACAGCAGCCATTAAACCCCTTCAGTCAACGATAATGATAGTAGTAGTTATATCAAAATAAACACATTACAAGTTACTGCTTATTTATCAAATGGCTAATTCTATTTTACACGATTATTGGATCACTTACAATTATAGACTGACATCTTTGGATGTCAGCATGAAAATAACGTTAGTATTTAATTTCACATTGGTATTACTTTTATTTTTATTAAAAATGTAGTACATATTACTGTTTTTTTTGTGTTTATTTTATTAGAAGTTAATACAGTACAAAACTATACAGTGGTACCTAATTTTAGGTGCCAACTATGTCATAACATTCCCTGTACATTCTATGTACAACCTCTAGTTTTATATTTTTGAAAAGGAAGTAAAAAAAAACAAAAAATAGAGAGAAGAAAAAGAGGAAAAATAGATAGTAGAAAATAGAAAAACGTGAAGTGTGTATATAGGAAAAGAAAAAGTAGAAAGTAGAAATAGGAGAAAAAGACCCTTTTAAAAGAAGTTTTCAAATCTTTGTTCGGAGATGTAAATCTATCCACGACCTGACCTGAAATCAGTAATCTTTACGGTACTGCTGCATCACATGATTCCAAAAAGTCGATGAAAGGGGACCAACTCCTTAAGAATTGGTCATATTTGTCTATTAGGCGGAGTCTCATTTCTTCAAGGTGTGCTATGTCTGTCATATTCCTAATCCACATTTTAATAGTTGGTATAGCTGTATTTTTCCAAAATATAAGTATCAATTTCTTTCCAATTATTAACCCATAATTAAAGAATACTTTTTGGTCTTTGTTTAAATTGATATCTTCTACTATTATTGTGAGTGACTTTGTGAAGATTTCAAAACTCTGTGATAACATGCCCTGGATCACGTGCATGCTCACACACTGCCGCAATTCTGATGGAAGGAGTATGTTAATGTATTTCAGACTTGACAAGCTGAAAAAATAAGTAGTATTTATTAACACAAATCAAAAACCCCTCACTCAAAAACCCCTCACTTGGTGACCAGTACTTAAAACTGTCTCCGCAAATGTTGAAGGAGCGGCCACAGGTTTATTATAAAACCGCTGGAACGTAGCTTCGCTGGCCCAGCCAGCTGTAGCAAGGATATGGTCCATGGGAACCTCCATGATCCTCACCGCTGATGTGGATGCAGCCCTGGTAGAATGGGATTTAAAGATATTAGTATCAATACCTGCTGCATCCAATACCACCCTGAGCCACCTGGAGATCGTCTGCACCGTCACCCTGTGATGGGGTTTCTTATGGCTGATCAGCAGTCCTTTCTCCATTTTCCTGATGGTATGCGTCACTTTTATATAGTGTCAAATGTAGGTGGCTATGCAGAGCCTCACATCAATGGGGTATGCTGGATATATTAATTGCAGCCCTGTAGTCCCAGGTCTGTGCTGCTTGAGTAACTCATCAATAAAGAAAGTTACTCTCTCAGGAGTTGAGACCATGTTATCCAATTTTATCTTTTGCAAAGTCTGGACCCGCTGAGTCGATGTTAGCGCCATTAACATCACCATCTTCAGGGTGCGTTTATCCAACGGTAGTCCAATCATTGGCGACCAACTCGTCAATACTGCCCCTATGTCCCAGGTGATGTTGTATCGTGGTCGGGGAGGGTTCGAATTGAAGATACCCCTCATCAATTTGGACACAAGCTGGTGAGATCCTACTCCTATACAAAGGTAGGATGACAGTGCGCTCCTGGCACTGTTGATGGCGTTGTAGCTGAGGCCCTCAACACGATACAGCCCCGCGAGAAATTCCAACACATGGGGAATCGTGGCAGAGTCATACATGATGTTAATCCGGCTGCAGTAGGCCTCCCATTTCCTGATTTGGGTGAGGTACTGTCGTCTAGTGGATACTCTGCACGATGCTGCAATGGTGTCCATGGTCCTTGGTGTTAGTCCATATTGCAGGAGTGGCCTCTTCAGAACCTGCAGGCCAACAGGTTCAGATGACCGTGGCACGGATTCCCCTGTAGTGGGGTTAGTCGCCAAATCCGGGCATCTGTTAATATGTGCCCATGGTTCTTTGATCATCTCAAGAACCACCGGATACCATGGTTGTGTAGACCAGTCGGGTATTATTAAGATGCCTGTTGCAGAATCTGATTTTATTTTCTGCAACACCTGACTGATGAGGCAAAATGGAGGAAATGCATAGAAAAAACATTTCCCCCAGTGCAGCAAGAATGCGTCCATCGCTACTGCCCCAGGATCTGGTTCCCAAGATGCATATGTTGGTATCTGATGGTTCAGTCTGGACTCAAAAAGGTCGATATCTGGTGTCCCAAATTTGGCGATAATTTTAGCAAATATTTGGGGATTCAACATCCACTCAATGTTATCGTTGAACACTCGTGACCTGGTGTCCGCCACTGTATTGAGCTTACCTGGAAGGTAGGTAGCTGATATCCAAATATTTCTTTCTATGCACCAGAGCCAGATTGAGTTTGCCAATTCATCACAAGATATTGACTTGATACCACCCATATGATTTAAGTATGCCACCACAGTGGTGTTATCTATTTGAAGACGGACATGCATATGACATAAATTCATGCAATAGGCTCGTAGTCCGTGAAATGCTCCTAGCATCTCCAAATAGTTTATCCCTTGTGATAATAGAAGGGTAGATTCGTGTAAATCCCACCTACCCCCATAACTGAAAGTAGTGTCGGTAGCTCCCCAATCTTGGGTGCTTGCGTCAGTTTGTAACACGACTGATGGGTTCGGTACAATAATGGGATTGAATGAGTCTCGAATATTATTAATCCACCATTGTAGCTCAATTTTTGCCTTGATTGGCAGCTGCATAACTCTATCAAAATGTCCAGCATTTGTTTTTAATGCTGAAATTTTTGTTCTTTGCAAATTTAGATAGTGCAGAGGGCCAAATCGTGCAGCTGGAAATGTAGCTACTAATTTCCCAATTACCTTAGCAGCATGTCTAATTGTTGGTTTCCTGGCGCAAACAAGGTTGTTACATGCTTCAATAACATCCATTGCCTTGTTATGGTATGGATGGTAACAATCATTTGATTGTGTTAATTGTGAACCCTAGATAGTCCATGACCTGTGATGGGTAGAACTTAGATTTGTCTGGATGGATGACAAACCCTAATTTTTGAAACAATGTCTTAGTAGCTGTTACTGCTAAATTTGTCGATTCCATGGTCTTTCCCACAATCAAGATGTCGTCTAAATATGCCATGACAATATTGTTTTGTTTCCTCAGGGATGCCAATACTGGTTTCAAAATTGTTGTAAACAACCTAGTAAGCCCATTAGGTAGGGCTCTATATTGCCATAGCTGATCCATCAAAACAAACTTCAAGAACTTTTGGTGATGTCTCCGTATGGATACTGAATAGTATGCATCTTTTAAATCAATGCATGCCATAAAGCACCCTTTGGAAATCAGTGATTTAGCTGTTTCAAACGTGTCCATTTAAAAATGGGTATATGTTACAAAAGTATTCAAATGGGTTAAATCAATAATAATCCGACATCCACCATCTTTTTTAGTTTTGGTAAAGATGTTGGGTACGAACTCAAGAGGTTCGTGGATCGTTTTCTCAATCACCCCTTTTGCATGTAGCCTCAAAATTTCCTCATGTCCTTCCGCTCTTTCCTTATGGGAAAGCGCAAATTTCCGGTCTGGTACATGTTGAGGCGGGGGAAGTTGATCATTTATGAATTCAATTTCATACCCCTGAATACTTTGTAAAATAAACGAATCTTATAGAGCTCCATGCATCCCAGAAAAGACATAACCTCCCACCAACTTGTGAGGTTAAACATGCAGCACTTGCATGAGAACCAGACCCCCTTACCTCCTTCATGGTTACTGGTGGAGCCTGACGTTCTGGGTTTTGGTGTTCTGTTGTGTTGCTGGATTGTGGGGTTGATGCATCTTCCACGCCGGTCGCTGTTGGCCCTGCCCTAAAAATGGCTTTTGTTGTTGCGGTGCGGCCGGCGTGTAGGTCCTTGCTGATCTTTCAGGTGTCCCCCGAGGTCTTACATGTGGCGTTTGTCTGCGCGCTGCCGGCCTGCTGGAGGGAGGTGGTTTAATCAAACCGACTGCCTTCGCCTCCTCGTCCAGTTTAGGCAGGTCCTCACCGAACAACTGTCTCGGTGGTGGCGTCGCAGATGCCTTGCACAACCCCGCGAATTTGGGGTTGAGAGTTGGCTTGATGGTGATTTTCCGGAAAGCGTTGTTTTCATATTGTGTGTTACACAATAACGCCAGAGCATCTTCCTGCTCCTCCGTCATCTCCATACCGTCAACCGATCTGGCAAAGGCAGTAATCCCCGACGTCAGTAGTTTCAGGATCTTTTGTAATTTAAGTTCCTGTGCCCTTATTCCTGGACTGATGTTGCCCCAGATGGGCGTGTTGACTGTCGGTACATTCATAGAGACATAGAAATTAGGTGCAGGAGTAGGCCATTCGGCCCTTCGAGCCTGCACCGCCATTCAATATGATCATGGCTGATCATCCAACTCAGTATCCCGTACCTGCCTTCTCTCCATACCCCCTGATCCCCTTAGCCACAAGGGCCACATCTAACTCCCTCTTAAATATAGCCAATGAACTGGCCTCAACTACCATCTGTGGCAGAGAGTTCCAGAGACTCACCACTGTCTGTGTGAAAAAAGTATTTCTCATCTCGGTCTTAAAGGATTTCCCCCTTATCCTTAAGCAGTGACCCCTTGTCCTGGACTTCCCCAACATCGGGAACAATCTTCCTTCATCTAGACCAACTCACCAACTCCTTAAGAATTTTGTACGTTTCTATAAGATCCCCTATCAATCTCCTATATTCTAGAGAGTATAAACCGAGTCTATCCAGTCTTTCTTCATAAGACAGTCCTGACATCCCAGGAATCAGTCTGGTGAACCTTCTCTGCACTCCCTCTATGGCAATAATGTCCTTCCTCAGATTTGGAGACCAGAACTGTACGCAATACTCCAGGTGTGGTCTCACCAAGACTCTATACAACTGAAGTAGAACCTCCCTGCTCCTATACTCAAATCCTTTTGCTATGAAAGCTAACATGCTATGAGAGTAATGGTGGATGGCAGTTTGTCAGGTTGGAAGCCGGTGACCAGTGGGTTGCCTCGGGGATCTGTGTTGGGTCCACTGTTTGTCATGTACATCAATGATCTGGATGATGGGGTGGAAAATTGGATAAGTAAGTATGCAGATGATACTAAGATAGGTGGTGTTGTGGATAATTAAGTAGATTTTCAAAGTCTACAGAGAGATTTGGGCCATTTGGAAAAGTGGGCTGAAAGATGGCAGATGGAGTTTAATGCTGTTAAGTGTGAAGTGCTACATCTTGGCAGGACAAATCAAAATAGGACGTACATGGTAAATGGTAGGGAATTGAGGAATGCTGTGGAACAGAGGGATCTAGGAATAACTGTGCATAGTTCCCTGAAGGTGGAATCGCATGTAGATAGGGTGGTAAAGAAAGCCTTTGGTGTGCTGGCCTTTATAAATCAGAGCATTGAATATAGGAGTAGGGAAGTAATGTTAAAATTGTACAAGGCATTGGTAAGACCAATTCTGGAGTATGGTGTACAATTTTGGTCGCCTAATTATAGGAAGGATGTCAACAAAATAGAGAGAGTACAGAGGAGATTTACTAGAATGTTGCCAGGGTTCCAGCAACTATGTTACAGAGAAAGGTTGAACAAGTTAGGTCTTTATTCTTTGGAGCACAGAAGGTTAAGGGGGACTTGATTGAGGTCTTTAAAATGATGAAAGGGATAGACAGAGTTGACGTGGATACGTTTTCCCCATTGAGGGTAGGGAAGATTCAAACAAGAGGGCATGACATGAGAATTAAGGGACAGAAGTTTAGGGGTAACGTGAGGGGGACCTTCTTTACTCAGAGGGTGGTGGCTGTGTGGAATGAACTTCCAGCAGAAGTGGTGGAGGCAGGATCGATTTTAACATTTAAAAGTAAAGTGGATAGGTATATGGACGTGAAGGGAATGGAGGGGTATGGTCTGAGTGCAGGTAGATGGGACTAGGGGAAAACAAATGGTCGGCACGGACTGGAAGGGCCGAGAGGGCCTGTTTCCGTGCTGTAATTGTTATATGGTTATATGGTTATATAACATACCATTTGCTTTCTTCACTGCCTGCTGCACCTGCATGCCTACTTTCAATGACTGGTGTACCATGACACCCAGGTCTCGCTGCATCTCCCCTTTTCCTAATCGGCCACCATTTAGATAATAGTCTGCTTTCCTGTTTTTGCCACCAAAGTGGATAACCTCACATTTATCCACATTATACTGCATCTGTCAAACATTTGCCCACTCACCCAGCCTATCCAAGTCACCTTGCAATCTCCTAGCATCCTCCTCACAGCTAACACTGTCCCCCAGCTTCGTGTCATCCGCAAACCTGGAGATATTGCCTTCAATTCCCTCATCCAGATCATTAATATATATTGTAAATAGCTGGAGTCCCAGCACTGAGCTTTGCGGTACCCCACTAGTCACTGCCTGCCATTGTGAAAAGGACCCATTTACTCCTACTCATTGCTTCCTGTTTGCCAGCCAGTTCTCTATCCACATCAATACTGAACCCCCAATGCCTTGGTTTGTATACTAGTTTGTATACTAATCTCTTATGTGGGACCTTGTCGAAAGCCTTCTGGAAATCCAGATACACCACATCCACTGGTTCTCCCCTATCCACGCTACTAATTACATCCTCAAAAAATACCACAAGATTCGTCAGACATCATTTACCTTTCGTAAATCCATGCTGACTTTGTCCAATGATTTCAAATGTGCTGCTATCCCATATTTAATAACTGACTTCACTACTACTGTTAGGTGGCCTGTACACAACACCACCAGAGTTTTCTGCCCCTTAGTGTTTCGCACCTTTACCCATACCGATTCCACATCCTTCAAGCTAATGTCCTTCCTTTCTATTGCGTTAATCTCCTCTCTTACCAGCAACGCTACCCCACCTCCTTTTCCTTTCTCTCCATCCCTCCTGAATATTGAATATCCTTGGATGTTCAGCTCCCAGCCTACGTCACCCTGGAGCCATGTCTCCGTGATCCCAACTATATCATAATCATTAATAGCTATCTGCACGTTCAACGCATCCACCTTATTACGAATACTCCTTGCATTGAGACACAAAGCCTTCAGGCTTGTTTTTATAACGCTCTTACCCCTTATACAATTATGTTGAAAAGTGGCCCTTTTTGATTTTTGCCCTGGTTTTGTTTGCCTGCCACTTTTACTTTTCACCTTGCTCCCTATTGCTTCTACCCTCATTTTACACCCACCTGCCTCTCTGCTCTTGTACCCATCCCTCTGCCACATTAGTTTAAATCCTCCCCGACAGCACTAACAAACACTCCCCCAAGGACATTGTTTCCATTCCAGCCCAGGTGCAGACCGTCCTGTTTGTACTGGTCCCACCTCCCCCAGAAATGGTTCCAGTGCCCTAAAAATTTGAATCCCTCCCCCTTGCACCATTTTTCAAGCCATGTATTCATCTGCAATATCTTCCTATTTCTACTCTGGCTGGCCCGTGGTACTGGTAGTAATCCAGAGATTATTACCTTTGAGGTCCTACTTTTAAGTTTCTACTTTTGAGGTCCTACTTTTAACATTTAATGATATACAGTTGTTCGGGGCCTTGTACTTGTTCATAGCCTCGGTTAGGACCTGATCCTGCATCTGGTGTGTAGTGAGGAAGTCAATGCTAGCCGCCAGTTTGGGCTGCAATGGCTGTCCTGAGTGCTTGGGCTGGGCAAATTTGGAGACCACATCCAGCAGTTCCTCGGGGTTTTTCTGGTGCTGCAGGTCCCTCCGCCAAACCTTCGTCCATGTCACCTAGCTGCTGATCCCTGGCACTCCCCACCGATGACGGGGACATGCTAGGTGGCCCAGTAGCATGTCTCCTGGAACTGGAGGACATCCAGTCCTGCTGCTGGAGATTCTGCTATAGGAGACGCTCCATCATGCGTTCCATGCGGGCAATGCGACCGCCGCCGCTATCTGCGAACAACAGGTCGACTTCCTCAGGTTCTCCTGAACCACTGAGGCTTCTGCCATCGGCCCGCACCTCGTCGAGGTGATGACTAGGAACTGTCCCCTGACTGGTGACGACTTTCGTGTGGTTCTTCCCCTGGGCCACCCTCTGGTGACCTGTATAGTAGGGGAGACAGAACGTGCCGCAGAGCGGGTAACACATTCACGCACCTTTTTTCCCACTGTCCCTATGCTTAGGTGACAGTGGTAGGGAGTCAGGGTCTTCCCTACCCTGCTCCCGCGCGGTGCTCCTACCACTGTGCGGCTCCATGGATAGCCGTGGTGGAGAGTCGGGTCCTGGTAGAGTAGGGCTCCCCGACTTCCGCGTCCATTTCCCGGCCCGTTGAGAGGGTGCTGCCGTTGTAGCGGGCAGCTCCGGGGAACGCAGCTGCTGACTCCTGTCGGAAGTCCTGCGGCTGGAAGCATTTTTCGACCTTTCCATCGTCCCTGTGAACAAAAATTCGATTCACAGGAACTAATTAACTCAAGGTTAGTTCCTCTTACCTGAGCGGTCCTTTTTGAAGGGCTGGTGGAGGAGCGCACTCCCCCCTCCAGCCTTACTTAGACCGCTCCCTCCGCAACTCACTTGTCAATTCTTCCCTTCCCTCCCGCTCCACCCCTTCCCCCCCGCTCCACCCCTTCCCCGGGCACTTTCCCTTGCAACCGCAAGAGATGCTACACTTATTGCTTTACCTCCCCCCTCCACTCCATTCAAGGACCCAAGCAGTCGTTCCAGGTCCGACAGAGGTTCACCTGCACCTCCACCAACCTCATCTATTGCATTCGCTGCTCTAGATGTCAACTGATCTATATCGGTGAGACCAATATTTGGAGACCAAAGCTTGGCGATCTTTTCGCCGAACACCTCAGCTCGGTCCGCAATAACCAACCCGACCTCCCGGTGGCTCAGCACTTCAACTTCCCCTCCCATTCCGTATCCAACCTCTCTATCCTGGGCCTCCTCCACGGCCAGAGTGAGCAACACCGCAAATTGGAGGAACAGCACCTCATATTCCGCTTGGGGAGTCTGCATCCGCTTGGCATGAACATCGAATTCTCTCAATTCTGTTAACCCTTGCTGTCCCCTCCCCTTCCTACCTCTCACTCAGCCCTCGGGCTCCTCCTCCTCCTTTTTCCTTTCTTCCCCCTGCCTCCCCCCAGCCCCCATCAGTCTGAAGACGGGTTTCGGCCCGAAACGTTGCCTATCTCCTTCGCTCCCTAGATGCTGCTGCACCCGCTGAGTTTCTCCAGCATTTTGTGTACCCTACATTTTATATCTGTTTGCTTAGTTGTTACCTTCTCCCAGCTAACGACAATCTATTCTACATTTTCCTTGATCTCCATTCCCTTTGTCCTGCTTTCACACCTTACACTTCTATGTATCTTTCTCTCCCCTGTCCCACTAGGTTACTACAACATTTTGTGTCTTCGGTTTAAAGCAGCATGATAATTCATAACCATTTTAATGAATTTTATTTATGGGGTGCTGTATTCCATTTGGTGTCATGATCAACTTTGTAAAATGAAGCTGGGGTGCTGTTGGAGTGTGTAGCGGAATAATACACCGCTGAGGTCAAATCAGTATTGCACATCTATTTATATTGTGATTTATCTGCTTTGCATAGTGCAAGAAGTCACCATGAACATAAATCTCTTTTCTAAATTAGTGTTTATTCAATTACCGTGAATATGTGCTTGTAAATAGACTATTGTTGTTCATGGCTGTTATGGCTGTTGTTCATAGACTACAGAACGGCGTTTAATACCATCATCCCCTCCAAGCTGGTTACCAAGCTCACAGACCTGGGCCTCTGCGCATCGCTCTGCAATTGGATCCTCAACTTCCTCATCCACAGATCATAGTCTGTCCGTATTGGTGGAAATATGTCATCCTCGATAACAATCAGCACGGGAGCACCTCAAGGCTGCGTGCTCAGCCCCCTGCTGTACTCACTCTATACTCGTGACTGTATAGCTGGACATAGTGCGAACTCCATCATCAAGTTCGCCGACGACACCACTGTTGTGGGATGAATCACAGATGGTGATGAGTTAGATTATAGAAGTGAGATCGACCGATTGACCAAATGGTGCCAGCACAATAACCTGGCACTCAACACCAGCAAAACCAAGGAACTGATTGTGGACTTTGGAAGGGGTAGGATGGTTGAAAAGGGTAAAAACCTTCAAATTCCTGGGTGTGCATATTTTCAAAGATCTTTCCTGGTCCCAGCAATTATAAAGAAGGCACATCAGCGCCTCTACTTCCTGAGAAGATTACGGAGATTCGGTATGTCAAGGAGGACTCTCTCGAACTTCTACAGTAGAGAGCATACGGTCTGGCTGCACCGTGGCCTAGTTTTGCAACTTGAACGTCCAGGAGTGGAAAAAACTGCAGAAAGCTGTGTCACTGCCCAGTTCATCACCGGCCCTGACCTCCCCACCATCACAGTTGCTGCCTCAAAAAGGCTGCCAACATCATCAAAGACCCACACCATCCTGGTCACACACTCATCTCACCGTTGCCATCTGGAAGAAGGTACAGGAACTTGAAATCTGTAACGTCCAGGTTCAGGAACAGCTTCTTCCCCACAGCCATCAGGCTATTAAACATAACATCAAATAAGCTCTGAACAATAACAGTCTCTTATTATTGCACTATATCTGTTTATTTATTGTGTATATATGGTCTATGGTCTACAGACACACTGAAATTTTATCTTCCGTTTTGTATTATGTTTACATATTCTATTGTTCTGCAGATTAGAGGGCCACAGCACTAAAAGAACTAACAGGATTCAATCCTGCCTGAGATGTATGTACTTAACCTATTAAATTATTTTATCATTCAAAAAACTATGATTAAATTACCTTTAAGATTAAGGGAATGCAAACTAAATATTTTCAAACAGCTTACATATTTTAACTCCTCAGCTATTGTATTGTTTACGTAAAATTGTGCTATACTTCTCCGTGGCCAATACTTCCTTTCTAAGTTGGAATGTGCAAAATTGTTTTCTTTTGAGAAACAGATCAGATGCAGGGAGATGTGACCTTAAGATGCTGGTTGCTCAAATATCTTATTAGTGAGTGTTGTTTGTGCTGAGTTGGGCCACTAGATAGAGCAGTTCACATAGATTTGCTTCTATCTAAGTCAGTGGAAACAAAAACGTACTTCTCGGATTAGTCATACCATTCGTTGTTTGACTAATTTCAAGATTCATAGCAATCATAGAAAAGCCAGCAGCAAAGCTACTCGGAGTGGGTCAAGAATAAACCCCTTTCAACAGATTTCAAAAGGATAAAAAGAAAAACAAGTTGTTTTGTAATTTATTAGAACTATCAAATATTTAGTAAAAGGCTTAGAACAAATTTGGCAATTATCATGCAAAGAAAATTATTAGTGAGAGGAGCAAAGGGAATTTACTTTCTTTCCCAAAAAATCCAACAAAAACATAGGAAACTGGAAAATGGCTGTAGAAATAGAAGATACCACAAGTCAGTAAGGATTGGACAACAAATTGGTTAATGCACAACGTGTCCTTCAACAGAATTTAAAACTAACACAAAGCTAAGAATCTTACCGAGCGGGAAACAACTCAGGGATAGTAAGATTTGGCCTCCATTGCCCTCTGTGGCAGGGAATTCCAGAAATTCACAACTCTCTGGTTTGTTCTCACCTCAGTCTTAAATGACCTCCCCTTTATTCTAAGACTGTGGCCCGTGTGGCCCCTGGTACTGGACTCGCCCCACATTGGGAACATTTTTCCTGCATCTAGCTTGTCCAGTCCTTTTATAATTTTATACGATGAATCGGGGGATGTAATGAATGCATAGAGACACAGGATACTGGATGCCAGTCTGACCCCTGCAACAGCAACCCAGTGCTGCTACCAGGACAACTGGCCTTTAAGGCCTTTTTTTTGACAGATCAGAAATCCCTTTTTTATCAAATGTTCCAGCTGTCTGCAAGGTAAAACCTGTGCATGAGATTTTGTTGGCAGACAACAGAGACAAAAGAGACTGCTGATGCTGTAATTTGGAACCAAAACAAAACTGGAAGAACTCAGAGTCAAGCAATATATGTGGAGGCAAAGGTTTTAGGTTGACATGTCAGGGTTTCAAACTGATTTTGGAGGCACTTTCCTGTTGAACGAGCAGGTGAAAGCAACAAAAACATAGATTAAAAATACAATCATATTACTGTAATTTTAACATTTGCTAAAAATGGGATTTCTTGATGAAGTGTCAAAAATATACGTGAACTTTGGGATTACAATACGAAAACTGAAAATTTGTCAATTTAATGTAAATGGACTCAGATGTACATCTTTAATGTATACATATAATAATACAACTAATTTGTTATAAATAATGTATATGATTAAGAAGTGCCAAATATTGGATAAAAACACTTGGTTTTAATTGTTGCTGGAGGCAGCATGCAAAACTCAAAGTAGCAAAATAATTATATGGTAGCACAAATGACATTTATCAGCCATCTCATGACTGGTGAAATGTTGAATCTAATGAAGTGACTGAAATTTACTTAGCTGAATTTGTCACAACACCAACTCAATCTTGGAAGTAATATGTAACTTTTTGTACAACAAATACAGTATTAAAACGGTCATGGTTGTGTGCACAGTGTTGTTGCTGTTATGGTGATGTTGCAGATGAGGTCGTGAAATGTTATAATGTACTTATTAGAATTTTAGATTAGTTGCGAACATGAGTTTGTCATCATAAAATGGTGCCTGCAAAGCAAAGAAATAAATTGTTGTGACAGGATATAATGAGATTTCACCTCATTTTAAATAGCAAACTGTCAGAAAACCTGCGGGTACATAAAATCATGGGTTTCTAGTTATTTTCTATCTGTTGCAGAACATTCCTGAGTTTCATTGAATTGATTTGAATGAGACCAGAACTTTTTTCATTTTATAAAATGTGGCCACTATTCTATTACTTATTGACTGGACAGTGATGATTAACATTACCTCGTTATTGAGTTCTGCTTAATTCTTTGAATTATTGATAAATTATTCCAATGGTAATATTGGTCAATTGAGCATAATTACACAAATGCAATGCACAACATTTGTCCAAACAGATGTTTTACTGGATTATCTCCTCATTCCAGATTTAATGATGCATTTAAAAGCAAACTAATAGAATGCAGAGCTTTAAGGTGAAAGAAGCAAAGTTTAAAAGAGATGTATGGTTCAGTTTTTTTACGCAGTGGGTGGTGGGTGCCTGGAATGCACTGCCAGACACAATAATGGCATTTAGGAGGCTTTTCGCTAGGCACATAGATATTCAAGGAATTGAGCGACATGAATCAAGTGCAAACGGGAAATTAGTTAACTTAGCATCATGTTTGGCATAGACATAGTGGACTAAAGGACCTGTTTCTATGTTCCTTTTGATGAGAGCATTTTAGGGACACACTGGTAGTGCTGGCAGAGCTGCTGTTTAAGAGCCACCCAGGTTCAGTCCTGACAAGTGCTTTCTGCATGTGGAGCTTGCACATTCTTTCTGTCATTGGGTAGGTTTCCTTCATATGCTCCCAATTAAGGGCCTGTCCCACTTAGGCGATTTTTTCCGCGACTGCCGGCTACTGTCACGGTCGTAGCAGGTTGGCGAAAAAGCGACGACTGGACCCCCCCCCCCCCCCACGACAATGTCTACAACAAGCTACGACAATCTACCATTAGTCAACGTCAAACTAAGGCAAGCTACCAACAACTGCCGACCCATTAGGACGTCACCTACGACAACCTACGACCACAGAGGTTACAATCAAAGTGAACCTACATCCACCCGCGACAAGCTACGACAAGCAACGACCCTGTGTGCGACAACTGAAGACAATTCAGTCGCAGGTACCTGTCGCTGGTTGATATAGGTAATTCACCGAAGTCAGCACCCGGCGACAACCAACGTCACCTGGCGACAACCTGCGTCATCCTGGTGACAACCTACAATAGCACCTAAGACAGGAGAAGACAAGCTACGTCAAGCCCACAGTCGCCGAAAAGTTCAAAATCCAGCGGCGACCAGAAAAACGTTACGGCTCTTTAGGCGACCTGAGACTACTCACGACCATACAGGCGTCACCTCGCGACCATGTGGCGATAGCCCAGTCACCTGTAGTCGCCAAAAAAATCGCCTAAGTGGGACAGGGGCTTTACTTCCTCATTCCAAGGATATGTAGATTTCCAGGTTAATTGGTCACTAAATTGCCCCGAGTATGTTGGTGAGTTCCAATGCATATGCTGTCACCATTTTGAATGGCTTCAACTCATTTTGTGCTTTCTCCACTAGTCCCACAATTTGCTGCTGTGTGCACTGGAATTCAGTGCTAAAATTCTTTGGCATCTCTACACTTCATGTTACACGCTTCCTTCAAAACTGTCTTTATAGTGCACCTATTTGGCCAAGTTAATTGTCACATTTAACTGATGTTTCCTTCTTAAGGTATGTCCATTTACTAGCGATGATTGTATGAAGCATTTTAAATAAAAGCATTTTGGAGTGATTCTTCAAATTTTCTATTGATTTGTGTATTGATTTGTATTGAACACACTCAAATGCCATGGTGGTGCAGTGGTGGAGCTGCTGCCTAACAGTGACAGAAGTCTAGGTCCGATCCTGAATACGGGTGCTATCTACACGGAGTTTGTGCATTCTCCCCATGACCGCGTGGATTTTCTCTGGGTGCTCCAGTTTCTTCCCAGATTCTAACATACAGGTTTAGAGGTTAATTGGATTTGGTAAAAATTGTAAATTGTCCCCACTGTGTTGGATAGTGCTATGTAAGGGGATCGCTGGTTGGTGTGGACTCAGTGGGCTGAAGGGCCAGATTCTGCACTGTATCTCTAACCTAAACTATATTTGGTTGCTTTTGTGTATTTTCTGTGCCAAGTGAATTATTTGTAGCAGAAAAGGTACCTGCTCCAAAGGAGAGATAAGAAACTGCAGATGCTGGAATCTTGAGCAAAACACAAAGTGCTGGAGTAAATCAGCAGAGCAGGCAGCATCTCTGAAGAGAACAGATAGGCGCCTTTTCGGATCTTCAGTCTGACAAGTCTTAAAAGTTTAGTTTGAAGAATAGACGCAATAAGTAAAACCAAAACAGTTTATTGAGAAGCTGGTATATAAGCAATATAGACAAATTACATGCAGCTTGTGCTGTGCTTCAGTTGTGGGCTATTAAGATCTAACTGAATTTCTTGACTAAGTCAATGGTTATTAATTTCCTGATATTCTCCCTCCATCTCATTCCAGTAACAACACCAGCCTCACCACTTACTCCTGCGATACTGCAGTCTATGTCGTTGTATATTAGCCTTTATGAAGTCAAGTAATGAAATGCTGCTAGAATATATTGAGTATATTTGATGATTTTGCATAGCTTCTCCCATCGAGCAAGACAAGTCAAGTTAAGTTAAGTTTATTTGTCATACACATACGAGATGTGCAGTGAAATGAAAAGTGGCAATGCTTGCGAATTGTGCAAAAAAACTACAAAACAGAATGGAACAGAATCACATATTCACATATTATATATTTGTGGGAGGAAAAAAAAGATAAAACACCTATTTTTAAAAGACACCACACAACAGTAAAGTTAGTCCCTGGTGAGATAGGAGTTTACATTCTTCTCATCCTCTCCATTTTCACAGCATGGCAACGGAGGCGTTTGCCTGACCGTAGCAGCTGGAACCGTCTATTGCTGGGGTCTCCCATGATCTTGTTGGCTCTGGATCTGCACCTTCTGATGTATAGTTCCTGCAGGGGGGCGAGTGTAGTTCCCATAGTGCGTTCGGCCAAACGTACTACTCTCTGCAGAGCCTTCTTGTCCTGGGCAGAGCAGTTCCCAAACCAAATTGTGATGTTTCCGGACAAGATGCTTTCCACAGCCGCTGAGTAGAAGCACTGGAGGATCCTCAGAGACACTCTGAATTTCCTCAATTGCCTGAGGTGGTAAAGGCGCTGCCTTGCCTTACTCACCAGTAAGGCAAGGCAGAGAGAGAGAGTGCGGGACCTCTCAGGCATCATAACGGTCACCTCCGTGTGGAGCCACAGGAGATGGGCAAGGTCCTAAATGAGTATTTCTCCTTACCAAGGAGAAGGACAGTAGGATGGAGGAAATTGGAGCAGTCACTGGAAGTGTCTTGAGAGCAGTCAGGGTTACTGTGGAAGAAGTACTGAAGGTACTGTCATGTTTGAAGGTAGACAAATCTCCAGGGCCTGATCTGATATATCCGAGGACATTGTGGGAAACCAGAGAGGAGATTGCGGGAGCCCTGGTTGAAATTTACGAGTCGTCCTTAAATACAGGAGAGGTGCCGGAAGACTGGAGGATGGCAAATGTTATACCACTTTTCAAGAAGGGCTGCAGGGAAAATGCTTGGACCTATAGGCCGGTGAGCTTAACATCTGTAGTTGGTAAGTTACTGGAGAGTATTCTAAGGCATTTGGATGGGCAAGGGCAGATTAGGGATAGTCAGCATGGTTTTGTACGTGGGAGGTCATGTCTCACAAATCTGATTGATTTTTTGAAGACGTGACCAAAAAGGTTGATGAGGGCAGAGCTGCAGATGTTGTGTAGATGGACTTCAGTAAGGCGTCTGACAAGTTTCTGCATGGTAGGCTGCTCTGGAAGGTTAGATTGCATGGGATCTAAGGAGAGATAGCTGAATGGATAGCAAATTGGCTCCATGGAAGGAAGCAGAGGGTAATGGTGGATGGTTGCTTCTCAGACTGGATGCCTGTGACTAGTGTTGTGCCTCAGGGAATCAGTGCTGGGACCGTCACTGTTTGTCATCCACATCAATGATTTTGATGAGAACATACAGGGCAAGATTAGCAAGTTTGCTGATGATTTAGAAAGTTGTGTTCAGTTCCGGGCACCACGTTATAGGAAAGATATTGTCAAGCTTGAAAGGGTTCAGAAAAGATTTACGAGGATGTTGCCAGGACTAGATGGTGTGAGCTGTAGGGAGAGGTTGAGTAGGCTTGGTCTCTATTCCATGGAGTGCAGGAGGATGAGGGGAGATCTTATAAAGGTATACAAAATTATGTGAGGAATAGATCGGGTAGATGCACAGAGCCTTTTGCCCAGAGTAGGGGAATCGAGGAACAGAGTACATAGGTTCAAGGTGAAGGGGAAAAGATTTAATTGGAATCCGAGGGGTAACTTTTTCACACAAAGGGTGGTGAGTGTATGGAACAAGCTGCTAGAGGAGGTAGTTGAGGCTGGGACTATCCCATCGTTTAAGAAACAGACAGGCACATGGATAGAACAGGTTTGGAGGGATATGGACCAAGCAACGGCAAGTGGGACTAGTGTAGCTGGGACATTGTTGGCTGGTGTGGGCGAGTTGGGCCGAAGGGCCTGTTTCCACACTGTATCACTCTATGACTCTTTAACTCTATGACTCTATGCATCTATACACTGGATGGCTTGATTATAATCATGTCTTAGAAACATAGACATAGAAACATAGAAAATAGTAAGATTAAATGAGAACTTACCTGTTCGAAGTTTGATCTTTATTTTATGAGGAGTTACGATGAGGGATTACGTGAAGAAGCCCCGCCAGGCGCATGCGCGTCATACTTCAAAGCAGCGGCGTGAAAAACACAGAAACCAACACAAGACTAAAACTACCAGATGATTAGATTATGAGGGTCGGGAGCGGAGGGCACGTAATCCCTCATCGTAACTCCTCATAAAATAAAGATCAAACTTCGAACTGGTAAGTTCTCATTTAATCTTACTATTTTACTTCAGAGTCACGTGAGTGACTACGTGAAGATTTTGAAGCTCTGTGTTTTTCATGCCGTAGATTCATTCCATACGACACACTGCTTCAGTTGACACAGTAGTGAGTAAATAATATTATTGAACATTGCTTGAATTATTCAATAACTATGTTAATAATAATAACAATGAAAGTAATAACCCCTCTATCCCAGGGGAAAATAACAATAATGATATGAAACAATGATATGAAACAAAGCAAACAATTTGAACAGAACACAACATAGCATGTGCAAACCCTGGCACTGTGACAACAGGTTTATCATAAATCTAGAAAGTTACTTCTTTACACCATCCTGCGGCCTCTAGAAATTGGTCGGGCGGCATGTCCTGCACCTTCGCCGCGGACATTGATGCCGCCCTTGTGGAGTTGAGATTTAAACACATGAGTGTGAACTCCAACTAAATACAGAACCTGTTTTAACCATCTAGAATAGTTTGTACTGTCACTTTTTAAAAATTTTATTTTTATTTTGTGGGTATTGAGCATTGGTGTCTCACAATCTCGGAGACTCTTAGTTACTTTAATATATTGAGTCAGATGCTTACCACACACAATGTTTGGTCGACAGAGTATGCTTTAAAGATTACCTTGGTTCCAGCCTTCCCTGGCTTGCTTTGCTTGCTTAGATCATAGACATAAAACGTAATTTCATTTACAGACAACTGCATACAATCTAAGCGCAACATTTGTAATGTTTGTGCTCATTGTGCTGATACTAATGACATGAGCATAACCACTTTAAATATTAAGTTCTGAAAAGACAGTGACGTAATTGGAGCCCACTGCCGAAGCAATATGAGAATTATACTGACATCCCAGATTTCTGTATATCTGGGTTTGGTAGGATTTTATTAAAATTCCTCTCATAAATCGGGATATTAATGGATGAACCCGATAGATTGTCATTCTGAATTTGTCCTAAATAGGAGGACAAAGTACTCCGAGCACTATTAATGACACTATATCTCAGGTGCAACATAGCAAGGAACTCCAATACATCCAATATGTTTGCAGTATGATAAAATATATCTGACTGTATACAAAAGATTTCCCATTTCCTTATATGAGACATATATTGTTTCTTTGTGCTATCTCTCCAAGCTGCAGTTATAACATCCATTGTCCTATCCAACAGTCCATCAGAACCTGCAGATTAACAATTAATACGATCATCTAATGGATGACTTCTCCTGTACTGGATGTACCAACAATTATTGCAGTTGGGGATTGTCATGAATGGCTGAGTCATCATTCTGAGCACCAATGGGAACAATGGCCATGTAGACCAGTTTGGAACCACCAAACACCTGCGGTGGAGTCTTGCTCTATTTTGGTGACATTGCCTAATCAGGCAAAATGGGGAAACATAGAAGATTATACTTTCCCAATGTAGCAAGAATGCATCCACCGCTACTGCTCCTGGGTCTGGCTCCTATGACATATTTACGCACTGGAGATTTAATCTGGACGCAAACAGATAAATATTTGGTACCCATACCGACTGACAATCTTTTTGAACTTCTGGATTTACCATCCATTCTGTATTGTTATTGAACTTCCTTGATCTGTTGTCTGCCACCATATTGTCTCTCCCACAGCTGTGGTATTGTCTACTTGTAATTGAACATGTAAGTCATTCATTGTAGAACAATAATCTATCAATGCATAAAACGCCCAATAACTCCAAATAATTTATACCATGTGTTAGAATTAATCGTCTTGGACAGTCCATCACCACCTCAACTGGTGGTGCTGTCCTTACCTCCCCATCCAAGAGCACTCCCATCAGTTTGTAATACCACTGAAGGTTGCTGACCAAAATATATTCTAGTAGCTTGTGCAACATTGAGAATCCACCATTGCAATTCAGCTAAAGCTTTGGTAACTGCATGGACCTATCAATACCTGCACGCATTTTATTTTATTTCTATTTAAAAATAAATAAATTTAAAAAAATAATAAAATAAAATAAAATAAAAAATAAATAAAAAGAAAATGAAAAAATATATATATAAATATATATATATATTTTTTTTCATTTTCTTTTTATTTATTTTTTATTTTATTTTATTTTATTATTTTTTAAAATTTATTTATTTTTACTTTTTTATTTTAAGTGCTTGTCCTCTGGCTCTCAGCAGACTTTGATAATGCAGAGGTCCAAACTCAACAGCAGGAATGCTGCCACCATTTACCAATACCTGTAGCTACTTCTCGGATGGAGGGATAAGGTCTCTCAGCGAGACAAGTACAGACATTTGTAATATTCCCGACCTTATCTGTTAACAAGTTACTGACATATCATTACTGAATTAATGACAAACCTCAAATAACCAATTGTTTGGGATGGCTGTAACCTAAATGTTGTTGGATGGGCAGAACCCTAGCCTTTCAATAGGCTTATGATTGCTGAACCAGTTCTTCAGCTGTCTCCTGAGTGGCATTTACAATTAACATATCCTCTAGATAAGCCATTACAATGTGATTCTGAGCCCTCAGTAACACCAGTGCTGGTTTCAATAATTATGTGAACAGCCTGAGTGCTGAAGTTAACCCATTAAGTAATTCTTTAAATTGTCTCAGACTCATCAAATTAACTTAAAGTACCTGTAATAATGATGCACTGGTACTGAATAATAAGGTTTAAAAAAAAAATGTTTTACGTCTATAGTAACCATATAGCAGCCTTGCGATAACAACTGCGTTACAGTGTTGAAGGTGTACTTTATTAAATGCCTATACTGAACATATGAATTAAGTTTGTGAGGTCCAGAATGATTCTGCAACCCCCATCTTCTTCTGTCTGGGATATATTTATTTTTCTGGAGCAAACACCAAACCGATCAATATTATGCAGCATCATTCATTATAAAATAATTGTAATCTTAATCCCAACCAGAGGTTGTACCCCAGAATTATATGTGTGATGGAATAAAGTTACTCTACCTCCGTAATTGAACCAGAATTGTTTTGGCAAATTTTCACCAACAATTAATCTGGTTATTGTTTGTCCTACATAGTCCTGCATTTTTGGGTATAATGTTGGTCAAATGGCAATTTTCATCATACAATTAGGTTCGAATAGGCACTGCAGAGTAACGCAAGCCCGTCTTATAAGTTTTTGGTCATTTATTGACACTTGTATGTTTTCCCCACATGCAGTGATGCCAACTGAATATCAGCTAGAGGACATGCTGGAAACATAGCCCTCACATCGTAACACTCATGGGTGCCCAAATTACTGAGTTTACTGTTGGCACCCTGAGCGAGGCACAATAGACAGGTGTTAATATATACACTGTTTCAGTCATAACAGTTTCTTGGAGCAGGTGAGAAACCAAATAAGGTTGGCAGCCAGGTCTCATCCATAGCCTCACCAGTCCATACCGATATAGCAAACTTGATGCTACATCGGGAACACCCGGAGCGTGGCTCTTGTGCTCTGGTGTATACACATAAGTAGGGACACCAGCTTCAGGGTCAGTCTCCTCCAGCCCTGATACTCCCGAGTCTTGCTCTAGGAGACCTCATGCAGACCTAAACAAGGCACTGGAGAGTCAGATTCCCATTTTTAATTTTTTGTTTTCTTAATAGGCACCATACTCAGTGGATGGAAACTCCTTCGGAGCCTGCCTGGGAATCTTTGAGTCTATGGACCCTTGACTGATTAAAGTTTAGAGCATTTTGGTCTTGCTCTAGGGAGACCTCATCCAGACCTAAGAAGGCACTGGAGAGCCAGATTCCCATTTAAAATTATTTTTTTACAGGCATCATACATAGTTTATGGAACTCCTTTGGAGCATTTTCTCCATTTTTAGTCTCCCCCACAATCTTGTCCTTTTTTGGAGGAGAGTAACTTTATTTACATTCCCTTGTGTATTTGTGCATAATCATATACGTTCATGTTTAGAATTCTGACAGGGCACATTCTATTTGCAGAATATTTATATTACTCTCAGTTTTACACAGTTCTCCCAATATAAGGGTTGATGTGGCTGTATTGAGGATAATACCCATCTCTCTGCCTCTGCTGGCCCCAGAATAAACCTTTGTATTTACCTGCTTGTTCTCTCAGAGCAGGGGTGAAAGTTTAATAATGCACATATCATACACATCAACTAAGGAACTGCATCTGGTAATACATACACAGAGCAGACCTTGTATGCTTACCTATCGTTGTGGTCTCAGCCCGAACGACTTTAGAGCAGCTGGAGGGAATTACCTACGGAATAACGGCCACCGGTATTGGAACGGGCACCGCACTTATCTATTTTGCCGCAATACTGCGTGGCCCATGCTTGCTCCTCCCGCTAAACAGGCTCCTGCTGACTCACAAGCCAGCCTTACGGAGCTTAAATCTCGCTGGAAGTTTTAAAAAACTTACTTGCTAGGTTTCTTACTTACCCGCTGGTGGAGCTGCACACTCCAGCTCCATTCAGTGCGACAGGCGTCGACGTAATGACGCGCATGCGCTTGGCGGGGCTTCTTCACGTGGTCACTCACGTGACTCCGAAGTAAAATAGGTGTAGGAGTAGACCATTCGGCCCTTTGAGCCTGCACCGCCATTCAATATGATCATGGCTGATTGTCTTGTCATGGTATTGTCTTTCAACTAACTGGTTGGCATGCAACAAAAGATTTTCACTGTACCTCGGTACGTGTGACAATAAACTGAACTCAAACTCAAAGCTTGCAGAGTGGGGGAATACCTGGGTTTTTGAGTTTTACTGTGTTTTAGCCACAGGTTTAATTTACATCAAGCCTGTGCTTTGATTGGCAGGAGAGGATGTTTTGGTATAAAATGCTGATAGGCTGGGTTAACCTCTTAAAGGAGCACCTCAATGTTACGCTGTCTTCAATCTCTTTGTGTTGTAATTTGCTCTGTGAAGAACCAACAACCCTTGAACTCACAACTCTTTTTTTAAATGGTATCTTGTTGAGGGATGTGATGGCTAGGGAAGCTTAAGCTATTTTTTAGTTTGAGGGGGATCATATATAATAAACTGCAGCACAGTTATGATTTCAATTATTATTAATTTCCATTTTAGGTTTCCCTCAGGGGTTAATGTTAGGTAATCTTGAATTGTAGCATTCTGTGCAGTGAAAAATGTCTTATATTGCTGGTAGGTAGCATTTCCAGGGTCTGACCCAGAGATAATGAAGGAATAACAACATATTCAAGAATTAGTGGAGGCAATAGTTTTTCCAGGTGCCTGTTGCCATTCCTTCCTGGTGATGAAGGTTGCAGATTTGGACAGTTGTAATAAATTAGCCTCCATAAATTGTTACTATGCATTCTGTAGTTAGTGCAAACTGGAGCCTTGGAATACTGATGGTGAAAGTGATGGATGCTTAATTTTGTGAATGAGTTGCTGTTCGGGCAGATTGCTTTGCACTAAATCTTACTAAGCTTATTGTGTATTGTTGCAGCTGCATGCATCACACAAGTGAAAAGTAGTCTATCATACTGAAAATTGACAAGATCTGACAAGTTGATGAACATTCACTGCCTCTGAAACAACAAGTAACTAACAAGAGCTTGTGCATCTATAATCAGGGCTGAACAATGTAGATTCGGTGTGGCAGCATTACACGATGCCTAAACGCATAAAGATCTGTATGGAAAGAATGATAGAAAGTGTAGAGTGAGGTGCCACAAGGGTCAGTGCTAGGACCATTTTATCTTATTAATGTTGCAGAATTTGGGCTTCCGTAACTACCCCTTTTGAAAGTGGTGATAACTGAATGGTTTCCTAGGCATTTTTTTCAGAGTCAGGCATATTGTTGAACCTGGTGTCACATAAATAGCAGAGTGGGTAAGGATGTCAGATATTCTCCCCTGAAGAAGATTCATTTTCAAGGTCATCTTTATAAAGTCAAGTTGTTGTTACAAATTCCAGATTGTTAACTGCATCTCAATTCCACAGCTACCATGATGGGATTTGAGTTTTGATGTCTGATAGCGATTGATAGGGAAATCTTTGAAGATGTTTTTGCCTGTGTCATTCTTTGCGATTAGGAGAGGCTTCATAATCATTCTGCAATTCAAATAAGGCTAGAGCTAAAATATGTCACCAAGACATTTTGGGAGGGAAATTATATTTAAGGAATAAATAGAATTCCTTTTGTTGACTTTTTTTGTTACCTGATTTAAAAAAATGCATCAGTAATTCCACCCCCATTTCCAAGATCTCAGTCAGTCAGATGTTTCTTCCTTCCAAAAAATTACAATATGCCAAATCTTGATGGAATCTTTATTGCTGAAATGGGGTTCATATGTTGATACTCAGATCGATACACATGTTGAGACATTAGCTTCCCAGTAACATGGCAAGATGATCTAGCCCAGTAATGAAATTGCAGAATGGGTATATCATTTCCCATTGAATTTCAATGGAGATAACTGAAAGATCTTTAATAAGCAGCATTTGGAAGCCAGATATGGAATAATAGAATCTAAATGGAATTAAGGAATCAAGAAATACATGCACAGAAATCAGTGTTGTGAGTTAAAATGCCTATAAAATATAAACCAACTATTTGGATTTATTCTTTGAGGGCTAGAGCAGAAAAATACAAGCCTTTTTTCAAAATATTTACTGACAAATAAGATGCAGGACCATTGGAGAAGCTACAGTAAGGATCTATGTGGTTGGCATCAGAAGTGCTAGATTATACCCATTAGAAAACATTGATCAGGATAGAGATTTCCCCACAGAAAGGAGGCTGAAGGATGAATTTAATAGATATTCAAAATTATGAAATAATTGATGGAGTGGACACAGAGAAAATGTTTCTGCTTCCAATAAGCAGAGGCTATCATTATAAGACAATATTAAACAAATCAGATAGGGAATTAAGAAGAACCGTTTATATCAATAAGCGTTAACACATGGAACCTGTTACAACAAGGAGTCATTAAGGTGACTAATGTAGATTCATTTGTAGTGACTGGATAAGCAGGTGAGGGAGAAGAGTGTTATTTAGATTGGGCTGGATCAGGGAGTAGTTGAGTAGAAAAGGCTGCCTGTGTAGCACATTGAATGATATGTTTCTTCAAAATCTCAAGCCAATTGCTTGATTGTTGACTTACTTATTTCTTAGCAGTTCCTTAAGAGCAAATATGACTTCTGTTCCAATTTTATTGATCCTGTGGTGGTTAATGAAGCTGGTATGAGAACTATTCTCTTAATCTAATGGAACAGAGAGTGACTGATGGTGGGTTGTCTGTGAGGAAATCCAGTTGTTCCACAGGGAGATGACTTGATGCATGACTCTCCAATTTAAGTAGACATGGGCCAGAGCTTCACCAGGAATCACAAGTATTTTGTCAAGAAACCTTGAATCGTTTCCTCTGTCCACCTGGTAACCTCTTCCCACGATAAAGCTTGAATAGAGTGTTTTGACAATTTGATGTCAAACAAGGGACTGGATTTTATTTTGAAGTCACGTGACTACGTGAAGAAGCCCACCAGACCACATGCCAGTCAATTCGCTCTAGCGCATGGCGCAAGTCGGAGCAGTTTTCGCACTGCTCTGCAAGGTAAGTCAATTTTCTTTGGGCCGCTCTACAGCGTGCCCAAAGTAGCTGGGAAGCTCCACTGGAGCTAGCGTAAGTAGTGTTTTTTTGCTGCAGGATCTCCAACATGAGCAGGCGACTGAAATTATAGGGAATGAGAATCCAGTGTAGGCTCTTTAGGAGCTGGGTTTACGACTGTTGCCATTATAGTCTGCAGCAGACGGCCCAAATGGGAGAGCACCGGCTAGGATAAGTTGTTGCAGCTGCCGGCATCAGAGCTCCGTACGGGAGCAGGCAGCCAGAGTCAGAGACAGCGTGAAGCTCTGTAAGGAGCTTACATTCATAAATTGCAGTTGCCGGCAGCCAGGTCTATTTTTCCTGCAGGAGATTTCCAGCAGCAGGTGAGTTTTAGAAATAGCCGCTGCCGACAGCTCAGGTAGCTCAGCCTGCTGTAGCACCAAACAATTTAAAAAGAGTTACTGCTACAGCTATGCTGCAGCTACATATAGTGTATTCGTTAAATTGGACGGCTATAATAGAGTTGGCATTTATAACAGTTGCTACAGGGTCACGTTTGTGACTATCATAGCCGATAGCATTCTATAAGCAGCAAACTCCACACAGACGGCATCAGTGGTCAGGATCAAAGCCTGTGAACCCAGGTCTCTGGCAGCAGTTCTACCAGCTGCACCATTGTGCTGGTATCCTTTGCTCTATAATTCTATCAGTTCAGGTTTAATTCTTTGGCAATATCACAACTATGTCTTATCATGCCAATTTAGTTTATGTTTTAAAAGAGAAAATGACTAGGGACATTTATTATCACTTACACCAATAAAAAGGTGTAGTGGAATTGGACCTGCCATTGCAGTCCAGAGCTGCTGGCTTGGGCAGACTTATTTGAGCTGTGCCTATCAGTCACCTGTGGGAGCTACACCTGGTGGCGACATGGTAATTTCCGCTTATTAGAGGGGACTGTGGAAGATTCCTTTACAAAAGACGCCAACTATATGCCTATCAATAAAGTAATCAAATCTCTGATTTAATAGGGATTGGGTTCTTTATAACAACCCCAAGTCGGGCAAAGTCATAGCCAAGTCTTGGGACATCTATGTCAGAGATGATTGGGGTTTGTCTCAATTACGAACATCTGATGAATCAAATTATAACACAAGGAATGCTCCGTCTTATGAAGGCATGTCAGGCAGCAGCTCCTGGTTCAGGGCTGCTAATTTTCTTCCCACTCAGATGAAAGGAGTGGTGGAGATGATGCCAAAGTATATGCACATATTCCTGAAGGAGTTCCTGGTTCAGGGTTGCAATTTCCTCCCACTCGGTTGAACGTAGTGATGGAGATGGTGCCAAAGTATATGCACACATGCCTGAGGCAGCTCCCGGTTCAGGTTGCATAATTCTTCCCACTCGGATGTATGAAGTGATGGAGATGGAGCCATATATATTATGCCCCGTATTACGGAAGCATACACAGGCAGTTCAAGTCATATGCCTGTAGCTGCCCTGGTTTCAAGGTTCGCACCCGAAAGACTATTGGAGATGGTGTCACAAAATATGCTCGGTATTATAGAAGCATGCACAGATAGTCCGAGGCATACGGATATGGCAACACCTGGTTCAGAGTGCAATTTTCCTCCCACTCTATGACAGTGTCAAAGATCAGTATGGACTAACTCCAAACATGAGCCCAAATATGACTATGTGCCGGGATCCCATGCTTTAATGCGTGATGTACGTCAATCGCATGAGGAAAAGCTGTGTGCTCTTGCCTCTAAAATTGCTATTCCCTCGTGGACGGACAAGCCACTATAAGAGAAGTTGGCCAGCGGCATCACATATCTAACAGAAATGATAAGCATGATGGACAGGGTCTGCAAATGGAACTTCGCTGAAGCTCCAACAAAGGAAATCGACCTGGGGTTAGAGACACTGGTAAGTAAGGTCTCGTTATTAACCTCCGCAAACTCCGAAATGGAGCAGTCTGTCGGCCCAGTTTGGGTTTACTGCCAGCATGGGCTGTCTAATCATTTTTTCACGTTCTCTGGGATAAGGTCAGGTTGATGTAGAGACATTGGCAAGATGCCTTACACAGTAACCTCTGTAAGTTAAAGTAGGAACAGCTTGGTTATCCTGGATCAGGGTAGACCATCATGAAACTGGCTAGCCATACGAGTCATAGTTACCAGAGAAGCACTGCTTCATCATCTACGAGAGGTTATCAGACTGGTCAATAGAATAAAGTAGTTGAAGTTTTTCTCAACATATGGTTCATTTCTCCTCAGCTAGCAGAGTTACTGGTTCATTGGAATCATCATTGCCATCCTCTCTGGGACAGGTAGTTACCAGCAGAAAGCTCGTCTGGTATATATTATAACTTTATCTGACCTGCAGGTTCACGTTGTGAATCAAGTTCAAGTCAAGTGAGTTTATTGTCATGTGTCCCTGATAGGACAATGACATTCTTGCTTTGCTTCAGCACAACAGAACATAGTAGGCATTGACTACAAAAACAGATCAGTGTGTCCATATACCATTATATAAATATATACACACATGAATAAATGAACTGATAAAGTGCAAATAACAGATAATGGGTTACTAATGTTCAGAGTTTTGTCCGAGCCAGGTTTAATAGCCTGATGGCTGTGGGGAAGTAGTTATTCCTGAACCTGGTTGTTGCAGTCTTCAGGCTCCTGTACCTTCTACCTGAAGGTAGCCGGGAGATGAGTGTGTGGCCAGGATGGTGTGGGTCTTTGATGATACTGCCAGCCTTTTTGAGGCAGCGACTGCGGTAAATCCCTCGATGGAAGGTCAGAGCCGATGATGGACTGGGCAGTGCTTACTACTTTTTGTAGCCTTTTCCTCTCCAGGGCGCTCAAGTTGCCGAACCACGATGTTACTGGTCAGCAAGCTCTCTACTGTGCATCTGTAGAAGTTAGAGAGAGCCCTCCTTGACAAACCGACTCTCCGTACTCTTCTCAGGAAGTAGAAGCGCTGATGTGCTTTCTTGATAATTGCATCAGTGTTCTCGGACCAGGAAAGATCTTCAGAGATGTGCACGCCCAGGAATTTAGAAACATAGAAACATAGAAAAATAGGTGCAGTAGGCCATTCGGCCTTCCAGCCTGCACCGCCATTAAATATGATCATGGCTGATCATCTAACTCAGTATCTCGTACCTGTCTTCTCTCCATACCCCCTGATCCCTTTAGCCACAACAGCCACATCCAACTCCCTCTTGAATATAGCCAATGAACTGGCCTCAACGACCTTCTGTGGCAGAGAATTCCAGAGACTCACACTCTCTGTGTAAAGAATGTTTTCCTCATCTCGTTCCTAAAGGAATTCCCCCTTATCCTTAGACTGTGACCCCTTGTTCTGGACTGCGCCAACATCGGGAACAATCTTCCTGCATCTAGCTTGTCCAACCCCTTAAGAATTTTGTAAGTTTCTATAAGATCCTCCCTCAATCATCTAAATTCCAGTGAGTACAAGCCGAGTCTATTCAGTCTTCCCACTATGAAAATCCCGACATCCCAGGAATCAGTCTGGTGAACCTTCTCTGAACCCCCTCTATGGCAAGAATGTCTTTCCTCAGATTTGGAGACCAAAACTGTACGCAATACTCCAGGTGTGGTCTCACCAAAACCCTGTACAACTGCAGTAGAACCTCCCTGCTCCTATACTCAAATCCTTTCGCGATGAATGCTAACATACCGTTTGCTTTCTTCACTGCCTGCTGCACCTGCATGCCTACTTTCAATGACTGGTGTACCATGACACCCAGGTCTCATTGCATCTCCCCTTTTTCTAATCTGCCACCATTCAGATAATAGTCTACCCTCATGTTTTTGCCACCAAAGTGGACAACCTCACATTTATCCACATTATACTGCATCAGCCATGCATCTGCCCATTCACTCAGCCTATCCAAATCACCCTGCAGCCTCCTAGCATCCTCCTCACACCTAACTATACCCCGCAGCTTGGTGTCATCTGCAAATTTGGAGATGTTGCATTCAATTCCCTCGTCCAAATCATTAATGTATATTGCAAATAGCTGGGGTCCCAGCACTGAGCCTTGCGGTACCCCACTACTCACTGCCTGCCATTCTGAAAAGGACCCGTTTACTCCTACCCTTTGCTTCCTGTCTGCCAGCCAGTTCTCTATCCACATCATTATTGAACCACCAATACCATGTGCTTTAAGTTTATATACTAATCTCTTATGTGGGACCTTGTCGAAAGCCTTCTGAAAGTCCAGATATAACACATCCACTGGTTCTCCCTTATCCACTCTACTAGTTACATCCTCGAAAAATTCTATAAGATTTGTCAGACATGATTTACCTTTTGTAAATCCATGCTGACTTTGTCCAATGATTTCACCACTTTCCAAATGCGCTGCTATCCCATCTTTAATAACTGACTCTATCAGTTTCCCTACTACCGATGTTAGACTAACTGGTCTGTAATTCCCCGCTTTCTCTCTCCCTCCCTTTTTTAAAAAGTGGGGTTACATTAGCTATCCTACAATCCTCAGGAACTACTCCAGAATCTAAGAGTTTTGAAAAATTATCACTAATGCATCCACTATTTCCGTGGCTACCTCCATGAGTACTCTGGGATGCAGACCATCCGGCCTTGGGGATTTATCGGCCTTTAATCCGTTCAATTTACCCAACACCACTTGCCGGCTAACCTGGATTTCACTCAGTTCCGCCATCTTATTTGACCTCCGGTCCACTGCTATTTCCGGCAGATTATTTATGTCTTCCTTCACAGAACCAAAGTAGTTATTCAATTGGTCTGCCATGTCCTTGTTCCCCATGATCAATTCACCTGCTTCTGACTGCAAGGGACCAACATTTGTTCTAACTAGTCTCTTTCTCTTCACATATCTATAAAAACATTTGCAGTCAGTTTTTTGTTCCCTGCCAGTTTCCTTTTGTAATCTATTTTCCCTTTCCTAATTAAGCCCTTTGTCCTCCTCTGCTGGATTCTGAATTTCTCCCATTCCTCTAGTAGGCTGCTTTTTTTGGCCAATTTGTATGCCTCATCTTTAGTTTTTATATTGTCCCTGATTTCCCTCGTTATCCACGGATGCACCACCTTCCCTGATTTATTCTTTTGCCAAACTGGGATGAACAATTTTTGTACTTCATCCATGCAGTCTTTAAATACCTCCCATTGCACATCCACTGTCAACCCCTTAAGACTCACCTGCCAGTCTATCTTGGCCAATTCACGGCTTATACCTTCAAAGTTACCTTTGTTTAAGTTCAGAACCCTTGTTTCTGACTTAATTATGTCACTCTCCATCCTAATGAAGAACTCAATCATATTATGGTCAATCTTTCCAAAGGGGCCATGCACAACAAGACTGCTAACTAACCCTTCCTCATTACTCAATACCCAGTCTAGAATAGCCTGCTGTCTTGTTGGTTCCTCCACATGCTGGATTAGAAAACTATCCCACATACATTCCAAGAAATCGTCTTCCTCGGCACCCCTGCCAATTTGATTCACCCAATCTATATGTAGATTGAAGTCACCCATTATAACTGTGTTACCCTTGTTGCACGCACTTCTAATTTCCTGTTTGATGCCATCCCCAACTCCAATACTACGGTTAGGTGACCTGTACACAACTCCCACTAGCGTTTTCTGCCCCTTAGAGTTTCGCAGCTCTACCCATATCGATTCCACATCCTCCATGCTAATGTCCTTCCTTTCTATTGCATTAATATCCTCTCTCACCAGCAACGCTACCCCACCTCCTTTTCCTTTCCGTCTATCCCTCCTGAATATTGTATATCCCTGGATGTTCAGCTCCCAGCCTTGGCCACTTCGCACTGTGACCGGCTACGCAGTCATGAGTATAGAGAGAGTACAGCAGGGGGCTGAGCACGCAGCCTTGAGGTGCTCCCGTGCTGATTTTTATCGAGTCTGACACATTTCCACCAAAAAGAACAGACTGTGGTCTGTGAATGAGGAAGTCGAGGATCCAATTGCAGAGCGACCCAGTTCTGCGAGTTTGGTAACCAGCTTGGAGGGGATGATAGTATTAAATGCCGAGCTGAAATCGATGAATAACAGCCTGACATATGCGTTTTTGTTCTCCAAGTGGTCCAGAGCGGAGTGGAGAGCCAGCGAGATCGCATCCACCGTTGATCTGTTGTGGCGGTAAGCGAACTGCAGTGGGTCCAGGTTTTTGTCGAGGTAGGAGTTGATTTGCGTCATGATCAACCGCTCAAAGCACTTCATCACCACAGGCGTTAGTGCCACAGGTCGATAGTCATTGAGGCACGTCACCTTGCTGTTCTTGGGCACTGGTATAATTGATGCCCTTTTGAAGCAGGTGGGAACCTCAGACCTCAGAAGTGAGAGGTTGAAAATGTCCGTAAAAACTCCAGCCAGTTGGTCCGCACAGGTTTTTAGAACACGACCAGGTATACTATCAGGTCCAGGCGCTTTTCGAGAGTTCACCCCTCTGAAGGATTTCCTGACGTCGACCTCTGTGACTGAGACTGAAATACCATCACAGCGAATGGGGGCTCGGGAAGGCACATCGGTGTTCTCCCTATCAAAGCGTGCGTAAAATGCATTGAGCTCATCAGGGAGTGATGTATCGCCGACATTCAAGCTGCCTCCTGATTGCACCTTGTAGGAGGTGATTGCATTCTGGCCCCGCCACAGCTGCCGAGCATCTGTCTCATCCTCCAGCTCGGAGCAGAAGTCCCTTTTGGCCTTTTAGATAGCCTTACCAAGGTCGTATCTGGAGTTCTTGTAGACCACTGTATCATCAGACGTGAATGCCCAGTGTCTGGTCTTCAGAAGAGTGCGGATCTCAAAGTTGATTCAAGGTTTCTGATTGGGAAACACTTGGAAGGTTTTTGTGGGGATGCAGTCCTCCACACATTTCTTAATGAAGTCTGTAACGACTGTGGCATATTTGTTCAAGTCCATTTCCGAGTTCTTGAACATTGCTCCAGGACTCCAAACAGTCCTGTTGTTGTTCCTCTGCCCCCACCCGACCAGTTCTGTACTGTCCTCACCTCTGGGGATGCGCTCTTTAATTGCTGCCTGTAGGAATCAACAATGTATTCATAATAACCCATTGGTTCTCAATACCACTATTCCTGATTGAGTGGTGGGTCGAAGAGATTGTGTTATGCACTCCAGAGACTTAGACATGTGGTCTCAGTCAAAGGACTACGAGGTATTCCTGATTCAGCCTGGCATTATACTAATCTCCACTCTGAAGGAAAACGCTACGTATTCATGGTGACTCTTAATCAAGAGTTGACAGGGATTCTCACATCTAAGGTAGACTGTGATTTCAGCTCTAGTCATTAGCTGCTGATTATATATTATCAGCGAAATGTATAGTGACTTGCAAAAGTTTTCATACCCCTTGAACTTTTCCATATTTTGTCACGTTACAACCACAAACGTAAATGTATTTTATTGGGATTTTATGTGATAGACCAACACAAAGTGGCGCATAATTGTGAAGTGGAAGGAAAATGATACATGGTTTTCAAATAAAAAAACTAAAAAAAAACTGAAAAGTGTGGCGTGCAAAAGTATTCAGCCCCCTTTACACTGATACCCCTAAATAAATTCCAGTGCAACTAATTACCTTCAGAAGTCACCTAATAGTAAATAGAGTCCACTGGTGTGTAATCTAATCTCAGTATAAATACTGCTGTCCTGTGAAGGCCTCAGAGGTTTGTTAGAGAACATTAGTGAACAAACAGCATCATGAAGCCCAAGGAACACACCAGACAGGTCAGGGATAAAGTTGTGGAGAGGTTTAAAGCAGGGTTAGGTTATAAAAAAAATCCCAAGCTTTGAACATTTCACGGAGCACTGTTCAATCCGTCATCCGAAAATGGAAAGAGTATGGCACAACTGCAAACCTACCAAGACATGGCCGTCCACCTAAACTGACAGACCGGGCAAGGAGAGTATTGATCAGAGAAGCAGCCAAGAGGCCCATGGTAACTCTGGAGGAGCTGCAGAGATCCACAGCTCAGGTGGGAGAATCTGTCCACAGGACAACTATTAGTCGTGCACTCCACAAATCGGGCCTTTATGGAAGAGTGGCAAGAAGAAAGCCATTGTTGAAACAAAGCCATAAGAAGTCCCGTTTGCAGTTTGCCACAAATCATGTGGGGGACACAGCAAACATGTGGAGGAAGGTGCTCGGTCTGATGATACCAAAATTGAAGTTTTTGACCCAAATGCAAAATGCTATGTGTGGCGGAAAACTAACACTGCACATCACCCTGAACATACCATCCCCACTGTGAAACATGGTGGTGGCAGCATCATGCTGTGGGGATGCTTTTCTTCAGCAGGGACAGGGAAGCTGGTCAGAGTTGATGGGAAGATGGATGGAACCAAATACAGGGCAATCTTGGAAGAAAACCTGTTAGAGTCTGCAAAAGACTTGAGACTGGGGTGGAGGTTCACCTTCCAGCAGGACAACAGCCCTAAACATACAGCCAGAGCTACAATGGAATGGTTTAGATCAAAGCATATTCATGTGTTAGAATGGCCTAAATCCAATTGAGAATCTCTGGCAAGACTTGAAAATTGCTGGTCACAGATGCTCTGCATCCAATCTGACTGAGCTTGAGCTATTTTGCAAAGAATGGGCAAAATTTCAGTCTCTAGATGTGCAAAGCTGGTAGAGACATACCCCAAAAGACATGCAGCTGTAATTGCAGCGAAAGGTGGTTCCACAAAGTATTGACTCGGGGGCTGAATACTTTTGCACGCCACACTTTTCAGTTTTTTATTTGTAATAAAATTTGGAAACCATGTATCATGTTCCTTCCTCTTCACAATTATGCACCATTTTGTGTAGGTATATCACATAAAATTCCAATAAAATACATTTACGTTTGTGGATGTAACGCGACAAAATGTGGAAAAGTTCAAGGGGTATGAATACTTTTGCAAGCCACTGTATGAATAGCTAGATAATGCATCTTCCACAGGTATGAAAGCCAAAAAATGTTCATCCCTAGGATCAATAGAGGTACAGCAGTTCCGAGGGCAATCAATGACAACTCATCCGAGAATGAATGGTCTGGCCAAGGACTAGAGGGGTATGTTTTTTAAAGTACAGAAATATGGTGCAAGCCGAATCGGGTTAGCATTAGGCTAATCAAATGGTGGGTTTACTTACCCAGTTTTAGATGGATGATTGGGTATCTGCAATTTAACTGGCTCAGAGAATCGATTTTGTAGTTGCATACTCTGTCATATCTATACACATAAGGCACAATTCTGCTGTTTAATAACAAAGCTAGTGGTGAAAGCCTATGCTGCCATTCTCAGATTAAGGGCATTATGTCATCGAGTCTTAGGTATTATGCAAAATTGCAAATTATAATCTTATGGGTTGGCGATATTACATTTAAGGCAACATGGAATTTAACAGTACCAATTTGCCTATTCAGTCACGCCATGGTAGGCGGCTGAAGCAACTCTTATTTACTCATTCATGTGTGACGGCTGGGACAGCCTGTCTTCTCGGCCAGCTAGCTCTGCACGGTTGTATGAGAAGCATGTGAACAACATATGAAAGTCAATTCTATACGGAAGTAACAGAGGTTGTGTGGTTCCAGTTTGAGCCTAGAGAAACTTTATGGGACAGCACAAATGACATTGCCTGTGCTGCTTTATCATTTCTGCAATACCATAAGTGGGACATAAATTATTAGTTCTTCACCCACTATTCTCTAACGTTATGAAGGGTGTCTTTTATTTGACCACTCTAATAGCCTACACTCATTGTAATGTGCAATGTATATCAGTAACTTCTTATGCAAATATTCCTCAACATTTTCCTAATGGGACCAATATTTTATGATGATAATGCTTTCAGCAGCTGATCTCAGCATAAAGAACGCAGTCTTACTCAATCTCTGGCTTAGTCTCCACGTCATACTGACATTAGGATAGCTTGTTATAGAAATAATCTCATAAGCAAATGAGCAGGATTGTGTGCATTTGAGGTTGACAGCACACCCACCAGAGCAGAGATTAGGGATGTCATTAGGTATAAAAGTGCACTCAGTTGCCAGTGCCTATGAAATGGAAGATAGTTCTTTTCTTTCAATAGTCTCAAGATATTTCTGATGGCTCATTAGCAGCCAATACAATGGTTTTCCCTTTCATCATACAGCATGAGTACACAGCGCAGCTTAATAAATTATAAAATTTAGTGGAATATGTCTGGATATTTGCAGATAGAATTATGCACAGTGTTGCATAAGTTATTGTCTAACTCAACAGTCTATTGGGACTACAGGCCAGTTTAGAGCAATGGCCATGTATGCAAGTTAGCATCATGATATTAATAACTCATGTTTTCCTACCATTAATGGTTTATCTGTTTAAGTGTTTCACATACAGATTATGTCACTGTATGAAACCACAGAGCTTTGAAATCTTCACATACTCACTCACGTGACATCAAAATAAAATAGAAAGATTAAACGAGAACTTACAGTTTGAAGTTTGATCTTTATTTTATGAGAAGTCGCGGTGAGGGATTACGTGCCCTCCACTCCCGACCCTATTCTCATAAAGATCATTCGGTAGTTCTAGCCTTCAATCTTTCTATAGCTTAGGTCAGCAACTATTCTGTGGGTTCATACAGCTACTTTGAAGGTTGACGCGCATGCGGTCTGGCGGGCTTCTTCACGTAATCCCTCACTGCGACTTCTCATAAAATAAAGATCAAACTTACAAACATAGAAACATAGAAATTAGGTGTAGGAGTAGGCCATTCGGCCCTTCGAGCCTGCACCGCCATGCAATATGATCATGGATGATCATAAGATCAAACTTCAAACGATAAGTTCTGGTTTAATCTTTCAAATGGTCTGTGAAGTGCAATTAACTGAATGTAATCAGGGGCTTAGCACTGGGGATGTTGGCCAGGGAGAGGATGCCAGCATTGGGTTGTATTCATAAAAAATGACACACAAATTACTCAGCAGTGGATTACCTCAGCATATCAAAGGGAAAGGTATATAAAAATGTCTTTGTTGATACATTAGCTAATAATCATGTTAATAAGCATAGGAGCAGAATTAGGCCATGCGGCCCATCGAGTCTACTCCTCTGTTCAATCTTTCTCTCTCAACCCCATGCTCCTGCCTTCGCCCTATGACCTTTAATAACCTTACTAATCAAATACCTGCAATGTTCACTTTAAAAAAAACTAATGGCATGGCCTCCACAACCGTCTGTTGCAATGAATTCCACAGATTCACAACCTCAAATATATGCTTTTGTATACTGAGTACACCTCTGGTCACCCAATTCCAGGAAAGATAGACTGGATTCAAGGGAAATGATGAAAGATTATTCCAGACTGGAGGTTTTTAAGTTATAAAGATAATTTGGATAATCTGTGTATTTTCCTGGAAAGAGATTGTGAGCGAACTTGTTAACATTTTGAATAATGTGAAAAAGGTTGTCAAAGTTAAGTAAAGTAAATATTTTATATTGGAAATGGTTCTGTTTCCTAGTGACACTAATTAGAAAAATAGAAATGAAAAAGAAACTCAGATGGAAACTATTCTGCAGAAACATGAATTGGTTTGTAGAATATGTTACGCAGTCTGGCCAATGAAATGCACATAATAACTGATCAGACAATTTGAAAAACTGTTTAGGTAATGTTTAGATCAATCAAACAGCATCAAAGCATTCAGGTTTTGAATTTCCTCAATCCAAATAGTTAAATATCTCAACTGAAAGGCAGAGGTTAAACATCCACCGTTGTTACTCCCGTGGATCTTCTAAAATGTTACTACTAGAAGCAAAAGATTCCAGATACACGGTTTTCTTGAAATCGACAAAACCTGAGGTTCTGCCAATCAAAATAAGACCTTGGGTCCTATTAGATATATTTTTTAGACTTCTTGATTCCATTGTGATTCCAGCACTAATAATGTGCCTAACAAATTTATGTTCCAAATCTACTAAGTTAACCGCCATGAGTAAAGCTACAGAAGAGGAATAATTAAATATAAATTGCCATTACTCCTAGAAAAAGTAAGAGGAAATAGTCATGTTTGTTTGTTTCTATTTGATTTATGTTGAAAGAGCCAAAATAAATTTAAATAATCTCATTGCAAGTTACAGTTGTTTGAAAAGACCCACAGAAAGAAGGGACAGTGAAAGACAATAGTAAGATTAAATGAGAACTTACCAGTTTGAAGTTTGATCATTATTTTATGAGGAGTTATGATGAGCGATTACGTGAAGAAGGCCATCACCACGCATGCGTGTCAATCTTCAAAGCAGCGGTGTGAAATCACAGAGAAGAGTTGTTGAACTAAAATAGTAAGATTAGAGTTGACTAGAACTTACAGAAAGATCTTTATGTTACGAGGGTCAGGAGCAGAGGGCACATAGTCGCTCATCGTAACTCCTCATAAAATAACGATCAAACTTCAAACTGGTAAGTTCTTGTTTAATCTTACTATTTTACTTCGGAGTCACGTGAGTGACTACGTGAAGATTTTGAATTCATGCCGTGGAAAAAAACAAAACAAAAAAACAATGAGTCCACACAAGCACGACTGTATCAGTTGACCACAGATTAGGGGAACATTCATTATGCATATATAGATAACATAGATTTAAAAACATGCTGATGCTGATAAATGAACAAACAATAATAACAGTAACCCCTCTCATCCGAGGGGAAACTGTAAAATAGAATCTAAAATAGAGTTGGCAAATATCCATGGTCTGGCAATGGGTTAAAATAAAATGTTGGATACCTCGTTCGTTAGACCATCCTGCAGTTGACAGGATGTGGTCCAGAGGACCGTACATAACCCTTGCTACTGGCGTTGTAGCAGCCCTGGTGGAGTGAGATTAGAAATTAGTATCTATTCCTGTACAAGCCAAAACCTCGCATAACCACCTGGGGATGGTCTGAGCTAGTATCAGAGCCTCTAAGGCTCTAGATGACGTTGACGTAATGCTGTAAATGTGTGACCACATGTAACCGAAGTTGCATGGGGTATGTAAGCATGAATTATTATATCGCAGATGTAACGATCCTGTCCATTCACAATTTTGTAATGACTGGACCCATGCGCCGAGGGCAGCGCCAGGGAATAACCTACCTATGAGAGCCGAACCAAAGATAGAGATATAGCTGGAGCCCCATGGTGAATAAATGTTAACACAATGTCAATATCCCATACTTCCGTGTACTTGGGTCTGGAAGAAATTGTGTTAATAACATCCTAAATAACTGGACACCAGAGGGTGAAACCCGAGAGAGCGGGTCCCACTTGCTGCAGCAACTATGATGAGAAGCACGTTGGGCACAGTTAAAGGGACTATAACTTAATTTATTGTCAAAGACCCATAGAAAATGAACTCTAAGACGTCAGTGTCCATGCCGTATTATATGTAACTTAACATTTAAACAGAAAATGCTTCCCATCTCCTCAAGAGGCAAAGTACTGCTTTTTTGGTGCTATCCCTGAACTCTGCAGTGAGCACATACATGGATCAGTCTGACAGCCCGCGCCGCAGGAGCGGTCTTCTCAGATTCTGTAAAGCAGTGAATTGATTAATCATGTAGAGGCTGGTTCCCCGAATCCCAGGCTGAACCAGCAATGTTTTATGTTTAGAACCCCATATAAGGTTCTATTATTATTCCCAACATTTGCGGGAAACCATGGCTGCGTAGGCCAGTCAGACAGTACGAGAACCCTGAATGCAGGATCCTGCTGAATTATTGCAAGATCCGACTGATGAGGCAAAATGGAGAAACCACATAAAAGAACATTCCTCCCCCTTGTAGCGAGAATGAGCCTGCATGCAAACATATCGATATTGGGTGCCATCGAGCCATAGATCCTAAAATAATTTGTGATCCAACATCCATACTGTGTTGTCATTGATTTTACATGATGATACATCAGTGCCAAAAAAGGTTGGGTAAATTATGACAGGATACTTTGACTTTATTGCATCCATGTGACTAACATATGCCACCACCACAGTGTATCAACTTGGAACTGAGCATGCAGGATTTGCATATTTGCACAATAACCCTTTAACTCATAGTATGCACCTAGTGTCTATAGGTAGTTGATACCAATAACAGAAGAATTGGTGATTCATGCAAATCCCATCCGCCTTCGTTACTAGAGATCGCATTTGTAATTTTCCATCTTTGAGCACTAGCATCTGTTAGTAATATAACTGAAGATTATTTGACCGAAACTACTGGAGCAATGCTGAATATAGTTCGACCACCATTGTGACTTTGGTAGCTTCAGCTGGTAATAGCATAGGTCTGTTAACAATGACCTGTATGGCACTTGAGAGGTTACTAGCACGTTGAAAGTTCTGATAATGCAAGGCCCAATTGCACAGCTGAAACACAGCTGCTTTATTGCCAATTACACTTAATGAATAGAAGACTGCTTGATAACAAGGTTGTTACAGGCTTCTATTGATTCCAACCTGTTGCCCCAGGGAGGAGTCATAGATAAATTAATAGTTAAAGGTAAATCCGATAAACAATAACTTCCAGTTGGTATCAACTTAAATTTGACTGGGTGGCTGAAACAGTTGATTTAAGCAAAAACACAGCGTTAGAAATATCCTCCAGATCAATTTCAAATGTCTCCGGTGATCTCCTGTGAATGGACCTAAATAGTATGCATCTTTGAGATCGATGCATGCCATAAAGATCCTAAGGAAATCAGTAGTTAGACAGTAGAGAAATTCCATATACTGAAAAGCTATGTTGCTTTGGGAGTTAAATGAATTATGAACCGACATCCTCCATCTTTAACAATGAACAGGCCACGCCTGCCATAATTCCGTGCCTGCCTTGAATGCAACTCTGGCCATACAACTTGCCTGCCTTAAAACTGCTCCGGCTGTAATTCTGAGCCTACCTCGAAAGACAACTCTGGCCATATTACCGAGCTTGTCGCAGAAGGCAATCCTGGCCGTAATCCTGAGCCTGCCTCGAAAGACAACTCTGGCCCCAATTCCAAGCCATGCTTGGTACCCTTGTATATTGTGTAATAATAACCCATCACATGTTATCACTTTCATCTGTACAAAACAAGTGTAAATATTACCAACTTGTAAATGGTCCACTTATGGTTTCGGAAGAACCAGGCCCACCTACCTCCATGGTTACCGGTGGTCTTATGGTAAGCCCAAAGGCCCCTGATGTGGGTTCTATTCCCATCCTTGATTGGAGAGTAGGAATGGTAGTGAATGTGAATTCCATATTCCTGAGACCGGCTTGGCCCTCGGCCTGAAAGACCTGTGCCCAGCTTTCAAGCGGCCATCAACTTCAGTGAACTGCTTCTGCCGATGAGGCGTGGGTGTGTCATCGCTGATACGATGGTTTCATTTGATAGCTCAGTTCACTGCCGGCACTTGTAGCGTGAGGGAAATCTGGCCCCATCCGGGTTTTCTGCCTCTTCCCTTGCGACTATATCCTCGCACTCCCCTCCACCGAGAGGGAGACTCGTAGACAGCCCTGAGACAGGCGCTGCCGCAGGCTCCTGAGGATACCTGCGCTGACATGGCCCCTCGGACCTATATCAGGATATGACTGGGCCAGAGTGAAACTGACCCCTGATACTCCACTCCTCAGAGAGGGAGACATTGTGCAGCCCTGAGACAGGTGATGCTGCCAGCGGGTTCTCCATAATACCCGGGCTCAGAGAGCTCTCTTCTGGAGCATATCTCTCTGGAGAAACCTCTCCATCAGGCGCTCCAGGTGGGTTTTAGGCGTTCGCAGATGCTACCCATAGAACGAGGGGGAGACCTCCTGGCCCGACTCGACCGAGTCCCAAGGCCTGACCGGCTTCCTCGTGGTTTAACTCTTTTCCTGGCGGAACCATAGCAGTCTGTGAGTTGCTGACCCCATAGTGAGTGACTGGGTCTCGAGACCGGCTTACTGCCAGTCCAACCGCTTTATCTCGGGAGACCTAAGCGGTCTGGGGCTGCTGACCCCATTGTCCCCGACTGGAGTAGCGAGACCAGCTTACTGCCAGTCTGACCCCTTTATCTAGGAAGACCTAAGCAGCCTGGGGGCTGCTGACCCCATTGTCCGCAACTGGGGTAGCGAGACAGGCATACTGCCAGTCTAACCGCTTTATATCCGGAAGACCTAAGCTATCTGGGAGTTGCGGACTCCATGGCGAGTGACTGGGGTAGCAAGAGTGGCTAACTGCCAGTCTAACCCCTTTCTCTGGGGGGACCATGGCGGTCTGGGAGCCCATACCGGGAGAAACCCCCACCCGCACTCCCCTCCTGGGTGTCGCTGACCTCCTTGTCAGCGACTTGGGAGCGAACCCGACGGCTGGCGCGCGGTCCGGACCGGGATTTCCCCACGGTCCATAACCGGTTTCCCGCGGCCCGTCCAACTTCGCCCCGAATCCAGCAGGCAAACTCTATGAGGAGCTTCCTGCAAAACAAAAAACATCACTAGAAATAAGTTTAAACTTATCTTCCAGGTTTAAAACTTAACGCTGGTAGGAGCAACGCGCCCGCCAGTCAGTCGTTGCGCAATGCGTCAGACGTAATGACACGCATGTGTGGTGACGGCCTTCTTCACGTAATCACTCACGTGACTCTGAAGTAAAATTTCGAAACTTTTACAAATTGGAGTTGCAAGATAGGAAATTCCAATGAGGAAAAGTAGGGCAAGAGTGATGGGATCTATGGTGGTAGAAATGGGAATGTTAGTGGAAAGTTGAAGTAATAACTCCAGTGTAACTATAGGGAAAGAGTGAAAAGAGATAGCTTAAAACCAGATGGGAAATTGGAATTGGACGTGGAATTCATTACCACAGAAGTCTGTGGAGGCCAAGTCAACGGATATTTTTAAGGCGGAGATTAACATTTTTTTAATTTATAAGGGTATCAGGGGTAATGGGGAGAAGGCAGGAGAATGGGGTTGAGAGGGAAAGATATATCAGCCATGATTGAATGTCGGAGTAGACTTGATGGGCCGAATGGCCTAATTCTGTTACAAGAACTTATCAAAATTATTAAGAGGAAACTGAACAGAGAATATAATGAGAATATGATTGATCATATTTTCATTATATTTATATTTTGGATGTTATAGAAGTATTATGTTGAAATAATAATCTCCAGATTAGATAAAATGTTCTACACCAGCTTCCTGCTTTGCAAATCTACCACAAAAATGTCTTCAAGAAGTATCTTGAGTCATGTGAATGTGCTTCTGTTCTGTTGATGACTGATGTAGACTAACGGCCGTGTATTATTTTTCTGCTGCAATTTTTTAAATTCATGAATTTAATTCTAGTTATAGATGGGGATATTGATGATTTGCTGCATACTGAGTGAAGCAATTTGTGTAAGACAGTATATATGACATCTAAAAAGGGATGGGTGAAAAGTGTGTGATATATATATTGTCATCAAACTATCGAGGGAAGCCTAAGAAACAATTATAGAGGCAATTAAATGCATTTAATATTTTATAATGCAGATTCACGTTGCCACCTTTAATATTTTGGCTTTAGATGTCATTTGATTTGATTACAAGTTTAATACCCACTTCACTGAGAACTGTCTGTTATTCTTTACAGTAGAATATTATGAGAAATAGAAAAATAAACATTTTAGATTCGAAATCTGTTTGCCTTTTAATTGATGTCTTTTGACAGCCATTATGAGAGAAAACAAAAGGCATTTCCTGTTACCAGTAACCCAGCCTTTTTGCTATTCATTAGCCATGGAACCTGTCTCTTTTTGGCTGTATTGGACAGCAGTTCTGACAGGTCATTGTCAGCAATGTTTCATATTTTGACAGAGCATTCCATATTTAAAGCCTTGTGTCCCTGCTTCATTGAACAATGACGTGATGATATCTGGTTGAAGATACTCCAAAGTCTCTAAGCGTCTTGTAGATTATGTCTGGGAGTCACGTAACCCATCTGTCAGTGCAATGACAATGTATCTATGTGCAAAAGCAGAACGGAAAGATTACTGCCAGACTGTTATTCATTGGCATGTTATAAATAAATTGTTGATCTATGACTGGATTAGAAATGCATCCACATTGTCTATTCCCTATGATTCTTCCCAATGAAAGGGGAATTGTTTGTTATGACACAAAATGCAGTAAACTTATGAAACTGCGCTCATGAGAATGCATCAATGCAATATATGAAATTAATTGTTTCTTATAATTGGTCTTCCAGTCAGTAACAAATTCAGAGTGATATTTCCCACTGCAGAAAAGGTAATTCGTTTTGGAGCTGGATCTGAAATGACAATTTAATTTGATATTCACCAAGGAGAAGGATATTGAACTCGGTGAGTTAAGGGGAAAAAGTAGAGTAGCTATGGAAACTATGAGATTCAAAGAGGAGGAAATACTGACACTTTTGAAAAATATAAAAGTGGATAAGTCTCCAGGTCCTGACAGGATATTCCCTAGGACATTGAGGGAAGTTAGTGTAGAAATAGCAGGAGCTATGACAGAAATATTTCAAATGTCATTAGAAACGGGAATAGTGCCGGAGGATTGGCGTACTGCGCATGTTGTTCCATTGTTTAAAAAGGGTTCAAAGAATAAACCTAGCAATTATAGACCTATTAGTTTGACGTCAGTGGTGGGCAAATTAATGGAAAGGATACTTAGAGATAATATATATAAGCATCTGGATAAACAGGGTCTGATCAGGAACAGTCAACATGGATTTGCGCCTGGAAGGTCATGTTTGACAAACCTTCTTGAATTTTTTGAAGCGGTAACTAGGGAAATTGATGAGGGTAAAGCAGTGGATGTTGTCTATATGGATTTCAGTAAGGCCTTTGACAAGGTTCCCCGTGGAAGGTTGGTTAAGAAGGTTCAATCTTTGGGTGTTAATGGCGGAGTAGCAAGATGGATTCAACAGTGGCTGAATGGGAGATGTCAGAGAGTAATGGTGGATGGCTGTTTGTCAGGTTGGAAGCCGGTGACCAGTGGGGTGCCTCAGGGATCTGTGTTGGGTCCACTGTTATTTGTCATGTACATCAATGATCTGGATGATGGGGTGGAAAATTGGATAAGTAAGTATGCAGATGATACTAAGATTGGTGGTGTTGTGGATAATGAAGTAGATTTTCAAAGTCTACAGAGAGATTTGGGCCATTTGGAAAAGTGGGCTGAAAGATGGCAGATGGAGTTTAATGCTGATAAGTGTGAAGTGCTAGATCTTGGCAGGACAAATCAAAATAGGACGTACATGGTAAATGGTAGGGAATTGAGGAATGCTGTGGAACAGAGGGATCTAGGAATAACTGTGCATAGTTCCCTGAAGGTGGAATCGCATGTAGATAGGGTGGTAAAGAAAGCCTTTGGTGTGCTGGCCTTTATAAATCAGAGCATTGAATATAGGAGTAGGGAAGTAATGTTAAAATTGTACAAGGCATTGGTAAGACCAATTCTGGAGTATGGTGTACAATTTTGGTCGCCTAGTTATAGGAAGGATGTCAACAAAATAGAGAGAGTACAGAGGAGATTTACTAGAATGTTGCCAGGGTTCCAGCAACTATGTTACAGAGAAAGGTTGAACAAGTTAGGTCTTTATTCTTTGGAGCGCAGAAGGTTACGGGGGGACTTGATTGAGGTCTTTAAAACGATGAAAGGGATAGACAGAGTTGACGTGGATACGTTTTTTCCCATTGAGGGTAGGGAAGATTCAAACAAGAGGGCATGACATGAGAATTAAGGGACAGAGGTTTCGGGGTAACGTGAGGGGGAACTTCTTTACTCAGAGGGTGGTGGCTGTGTGGAATCAGCTTCCAGCAGAAGTGGTGGAGGCAGGATCGATTTTAACATTTAAGAGTAAAGTGGACAGGTATATGGACGTGAAGGGAATGGAGGGGTATGGTATGAGTGCAGGTAGATGGGACTAGGGGAAAACAAATGGTCGGCACGGACTGGAAGGGCCGAGAGGGCCTGTTTCCGTGCTGTAATTGTTATATGGTTATATGGTTATATGGTTATATGGTTATAAAATAAAAGTTTATACACAATACAACAAATGCTGAAACTCTGAAACAATAATAAAAGGTAATGGAAAGAAGACGGTGATGCAGTATGTGTGCAGGGAGTAGGAACAGATGTTTTGTTTTGTTTTTCTTTTTTCTGATGTGGGTGTTGTTGGAACCCTTGCAATCATTGTCCATCCTTAATTGATAAAGTGGTGGGTAACTTCCTTCATGAAATCCTGTGAACTTTCTGGTGAAGGTACTCCCACAGCATTGTTAGATTAGAAGTTCTATAATTTAGAAAGACCTAGGTTCGATCCTGACTATGGGTGTTGTCTGTTTGGAGTTTGTACTCCCTGTGACCGTGTAGGTTTTCTCCGGCTATTCTGGTTTCCTCGCACTCTCCACAGACGTCCAGGTTTGTAGGTTAATTGGGTTCTATAAATTTGTAAATTGTTTCTATTGTGTAGGATAGTGCTAGTATACAGGTGATTGCTGGTCAGTGAGTGCTCGGTGGGCTGTAGGGCCTATTTCGGCACTGTTAATCTCTGTAATAAGAGATTTTCCCGAACAGTCTGTGGCTCACAGCGCTGTGGCTGGTAGTGCTATATATAAAGCCTCATAGCGCTGTGGCCAGTAGCACTATGTTTATGTTTAAAACTTGGCGTGCCAAGACTATAACGCTGTGTATTGCCATGCGCAGCAAGTCTGCGGCCGGTAGCTCTTTGTTTTCAAAGGTGGGGGGGGGGGGGGGCCTCACTCGGATGCAGGCCCTTGTCATTGGTTGCAGTTTGAATTTGGAGGCAGCATTATTAGCCAGGACCTGACGGCGGTAATTGTTGGCTGATTACTGCCAGTATAAAGGCAGGCATTAGTTAGTTCTTTACCAGTGGTGTTCACCGATGGACTAGGTCACCATCGGCACCACGGACGGGGGCAGAGAGAGGTGGAGGTGTGCTGCTGTAAAATGAGCCCCGCGCATACCGAGACAGCGCTTCAACATCGGGAGCCTTGATCGCCCTGACGCAGCAGTTTGATTTTAAACTGCGCCGGGCGATGAAAGGCCCGGCGAATGGGCCGATTCAGCCCTTGGAAAGCGTCTGATACCCGCTTGAAGCTTTCAAAACCTACAATGTGATAAATAACACTTAAACAAATAAAACTGAAGCAAATAAAGGCAGGCAGAAGAACCAACCTTGGGGGGGGGGGGGGGGATTGACAGGGCAGGCACGTGCCGTCAGGGTAGGCAAGTAGGCACTGCCTACCCTGAATAAAATTATAACATGGTAATTACTAAATATAAATAGTAAAGGCATGGGAGAATGATTCCTATCTAAGAGATTGATCTCTTAGGTTGGCATAATTGTCCGTGCCTTTCATCTGCAGCGCTTGTAACCCTTTAATGTCTGTGCAGCCCACGTGCCGTCAGCGCTGCCTGAAGTCATCAATTTCAAGCAGGGCTGGAGGCAGCTGAAATTCTGCCTTTGCAACACTGTGCAAGCGCAGCAGCCTACTGCGCATGCGCAGCGCTAGTTTCTTGGCGGGGTTTTCAAATATGGATTGGCATTATTTTAAGTGTATCTTAGGAAACAGGGTGAGAAGAATGGAGCTCGTGTACCAATGATGTGGTAAGTACATTTCTAGGTGATGTTTTTAAATACCCTATTTCCCGGGGTGTGGGGGTGGGGGTGAGAGCTCCTTTCACAGTGTTTGGGGAGTCTGGCCTGGGGTAAAGTTGCAGGGAGGGTAGGAGTGTTCTGAAGTAGGGGATCTGGATCATACCAGTAACCCACTTGCGACGCTCCTTGTACGGAGCCACTGCATTGTGGCCGGGGTGGGGGGGGGGGGGGGAGAGGTATCTCGGGTGGCTGCGAGCAGCCGCCGGGCCAGACAGCGGAACAGGCCGCCACCTCAGTGTCGTTGGCCGGCCCCCGCTCTCCTCTGGCAGCTCTCCATCTAAAAACCTCTCTCCTCACTCATGTCAGGAGTGAAAAACCTCACTCATGTCAGCTGCTTCCCGCAAATCCTAAATTCCGACAATGCGATTGAGGTTACTCGGCTGTGGGAATTTAAGGATTTGCAGGAAGTGGCTGAATGAGCGAGCGGCAGGTGAGAGATGTTCAGACGGAGAGCACTGCCAGAGGTGAGCGGGCCAGCAGAAGGCGCTGAAGTGGCGGCCAGTTCTACTGTCAGGACCCGGCGGCCGCTCGCAGCTCCCCAAGCTGCCTCTATCCCCGGCTACAGTGCGGTGGCTTTATGCCCGGAGAGCTGCGGCAGCGGTGAGTGAGTGAGTTCCTGGCATTATCCCCGACCCCCTCCTTCTCAACACTCCTGCTCTCCCTGCAACTTTACCCCTGGCACAGACTCTCCACACGCTGTGAAAGGAACTCTCCCCCCGATTGGTCTCTTGAACAAGTGTTGTCAATCAATTAGATGACAACGGATTCAACTTTTCCCTGTGCTCCCGTTTTCCCCACCATCTCTCCACCTGCCATCACCCTTCACCCCCCCCCCCCCCCCCCCCCCCCCCCCCCCCCCCCACCCATTCAGTAATTCTGAATAAAGGAGACTAGGAAGCCTTGAGCAAATTGAATTGTTACTGTTTTTATTTTTATTTTTAATTTTTACGGCAAGAACAATCTGCGCATGTGCGGTTTAATTTTTTTTTTTAAAAGCCGACTGACTGCCTACCCTGAGTAATTACTCATGGCACGTGCCTGGGAGAGAGAGAGATGGGAAAAACATACTAAATAACATGAGTGACTGTGATTGAGGGACTTACCTGCAAGCCAGCCAAGAAGCACTTTCGACCGCAGCCCTTAATGACCTGACCCGTTTAAATCCGATACCCGTTTAAATCTTTCCCATCCACCAATACATCCAATTAGTTCAAATGGTAATTGTACCAGCTTCAGACGGCTTTAAGAAATTCTCTGTGAATACATTTAGTAATACTGTCAAAATACAATTGGTGACACATCGTGTTATTACGATGTTAATAGAGGCATTTAACAAGTGCTTAACAGTGACACCCCCACTGTCTCGCGGAAAGTGGAGATTTGTATAGATTTTTTTCAGCAAATCTCAAAATCCGGATTACAAAATATAGGAGGGATTGTCCCCACCTCTCAAAGCATGGCAGGGATGTGTCCCCCCCCCCCCCACCCCATTTTTCCTTGTGCCCAGATTTCCGCCCATGGAAGATCATCAAGGTCAGAAAATTGTTGTTTAGACACCCATAGTTTTGTTCACAATAAACAGTAGCTGGGGAACAAGAAAACAAATTGCTGGAGGAACTCAGTTGGTCAAAAAATATGGGTGGAAGAACCGGAATGGTCAGCATTTTGGATTGAGATTCTGCGTCAACCCAAAATGTCCACCGATCCTTTGGCTCCAGTATGCTACCTGACCTGCTGATTTTGTTCAGCAGTTTGTTTTGTGCTCCAGTTTCCAACATCTGCAGTCTCTTGCATCTTTGGTGGCTAAGGATGATTTGTCCTTCAGTAAAAGATGCTGGAGAGCACACTTAACTTTGAGCAAGTTTATTGTCATTTTTACTGTGGATACATATTAAGACCTTTGGGATTAATTTTAGGTTTACCCCTCCATCTGTTATTTGCACTTTATAAATGTATTAATTCATGTGTGTATTTACGTATATAATTGTAGTCAATGCCTACTATGTTCTGTTGTGCTATGCAAAGAAAGAATTTCATTGTCCTGTCAGGGACACATGCCAATAAACTCTTTTGACTTTGACTTTGACTTTTTGAGGTGAAGTCAACCGCAGTTGAAGTGCCTCACTGCATGTTATTTTGCTGCAGTTTATTCAACACTCCCAGTCAGATTACCAAAGAAGTAAATGTGGCAAGGAAGTTTAAATAAGAAATATTGGGGATTCTCACCCAACTTAATTGTGGTCAAGAATAATATGTGAGTGGCTGTGTGAGTGTGGGTAGTTGTTTAAATTATGCATCTGCAGCAAATGAGTGCTATTGTAATATATTTTCCCTCCCTAGATATACTGTATAAAGTGTACTAATTTCTTGCGCCAACTCTCAAAATGAATATTGTACAAGGAAGGATGTTAATTCAATGAGCACACTATACATCAAATATTGGGCATATTGTGGTGTGCATTGTTATCAAATGCATGGTTTAATTTCCTGAACTGCATAATTTTCAGCGATTAATTGCAATCTCAATAGTACTTCCAAAAAGCGATATGCTGCAATAGTGCTATGCCAGAATTTCAAGGCAGTAATGTATTGTCGCTAAAGTGACTGACATAACAATACCTACATTTTAACTGCACTTTTATCTATTTACTGCCATAGTCATGGATATAAAGGTTTCGCTTTATGACTATTTATTAATAGGATGAATAACAGCTGGCAATTGTACTATTTATTTGCTCATCCCTAATTGCCCTTGAGAAGATGGAGGTGAGCAGCTTTCTTGAATCACTGCAGTCCTGTTTCCAAAGGTCCTGCCACAACACTGTTGGATGGAGAATTTCACGATTTATATACAATGATGAAGGCTCATCTCATTTCCAGGTTTAAAGTCTTTCGATCCACATAAATAGTAGAATATATTGTACAGTAGGATAATAGAAGATGGAATGTAATGAGGTACCATAGTGTAGTATCCCGTCTGCACTATTGATCTAGAGACATGATTTCTAATCCAACCATAGCAATTATGGAATAGAAATTCAGTTAATTAAATGTATCTGAAATTCTGGCTTTGGTGTCAATGAAGTATTGAATTGAGATTTTAGCGATATAGCATGGAAACAGGCCCTTCCGTCCACCGATTCCATGCTGACCAGCAATCACCCTGTGCTCTAGCACTATTCTAGACACGAGAGACAATTTACAATTTACAGAACCCAATTAACCTCCAAACCTGTATGTTTTTGGAGTGTGGGAGGAAACTGGAGCACCCGAAGAAAACCAACACCGTTGCAAGAAGGATTTATAAACACCGTCCAGACCGTACCTGTAGTCAGGATCGAACCTGGGTCTTTGCTACTGTAAGGCAGTAACTCTACCGCTGCGCAACTATGCACCCATTTTATAAGCTCCAAGGAACAACATCTCCTCTTCTAAATTGGTGAATTGTAATCCTACTGGATTGCCAAAAAAACCTATCTGAGAGGAAATCAGTCACGCTCGCCTGATCTGGCATATATATTAATCAAGACCAAAGAACGAGGCTTATTCTTAAGTACTCTCTGATAAAACTGAGGAGGTCACTTAATTCAAGAAGCAAATTTTCAATTTGATTTTCAATTGATCAGTGGAGTTGATAAAGTAAAAAATATAAACAAGATTTGAAAATTGTATTTATAAGATATAAATGAACAATCAGATATCATTAGTTCAAGTTCAAGTGAGTTTATTGTCGTGTGTCCCTGATAGGACAATGACATTCTTGCTTTGCTTCGGCACACAGAACATAGTAGGCATTTACTACAAAACAGATCAGTGTGTCCATATATCATTATATAAATACATACACACATTAATAAATAAACTGATAAAGTGCAAATAACAGATAATGGGTTATTAATGATCATAGTTTTGTTGTTTGCCAGGTTTAATAGCCTGATGGCTGTGGGGAAGTAGCTATTCCTGAACCTGGTCGTTGCAGTCTTCAGGCTCTTGTACCTTCTACCTGAAGATAGCGGGGAGATGAGTGTGTTGCCAGGATGGTGTGGGTCCTTGATGATGCTGCCAGCCTTTTTGAGGCAGCGACTGCGATAAATCCCCTCGATGGAAGGAAGGTCAGACCCGATGATGGACTGGGCAGTGTTTACTAATTTCTGAAGTCTTTTCCTCTCCAGGGAGCTGGAGCTGCCGTCTGTGACGGAATCCCCGTTACAGCGCAGGTCCGTAGAAACAGCAGGTACAGTAAACACAGTACCTGGAAACAAAGGGGAAGCCTCCATTGTGTCCGGAAACATGGCCGACGGGCAGGACTTCAAGTGCAGGGGACTTCGGCCCCCTCTCCCTACTATCCTACTGGCCAATGTTCAGTCCCTTGAAAACAAAGTGGAGGACTTAAGGGCAAGGCTGCTTTATCAAAGTGAGCTGAGGGAATGCTCTGTGTTCTTTTTTACAGAGACATGGCTCTCCCCCAGCTCCCCAGACTCAGCGGTCGAGCCTAATGGGTTACCCATCCACCGTATGGACCGTACACTGGCATCTGGGAAAGGTAGAGGAGAGGGCGTCTGCCTCATGGTCAACTCTGCGTGGTGCTCAGACGTGGCAGTCCTGTCCAACTCCTGCTCTCCACACCTGGACCAACTGGCAGTGAAGTGCCGTCCCTTCTACCTCCCAAGGGAATTCACCTCCATCATCCTGATCGCGGTCTACATCCCACCACAGGCAGACGTCCATCTGGCACTGGAGGAGCTGCACGCCGTGGTCAACAAACACCAGACGTCTTACCCCGAGGCATTTACCACCATTGCTGGGGACTTCAATAAGGCAAACCTAAAGAAATCACTCCCCAACTTCCACCAACTTCCACCAACATGTCTCCTGCTGCACCAGAGGGCCAAACACCCTCGACCGCTGCTACACCACCATCAAGAATGCCTACCGCTCTATCCCTCGCCCTCACTTCGGTAAATCCGACCATACCGCGGTGCTGCTTCTCCCTGCCTACAGGCAGCAATTAAAGAGCGCACCCCCAGAGGGACAGTACAGAGCTGGTCGGAGGGGGGGGGGGGGGGGGGGGGGAGCAGAGGAACAACTCCAGGACTGTTTGGAGTCTGTAGACTGGGCAATGTTCAAGGACTCGGCAACGGACTTGAAAGAATAAGCCACAGTCGTTACAGACTTTATAAAGAAATGTGTGGAGGACTGCATCCCTACAAAAACCTTCCGAGTGTTTCCCAATCAGAAACCTTGGATGAACTTTGAGATCCGCACTCTTCTGAAGTCCAGACACCGAGCATTCACGTCTGATGATATAGTGGACAAGAAGTCCAGATACGACCTTGGTAAGGCCATCAAAAAGGCCAAAAGGGACTTCTGCTCCAAACTGGAGGATGAGGCAGATGTTCGTCAGCTGTGGCGGGGCCTGAATGCAATCACCTCCTACAAGGTGAAATCAGGGGACAGCTCGAATGTCGGCAAAACATCACTCCCTGACGAGCTCAATGCGTTTTACGCAAACTTTGATAGGGAGAATACTGATGTGCCTTCCCGAGCCCCCATTCGCTGTGATGGTATTTCAGTCTCAGTCACAGAGGCCGACGTTAGGAAATCCTTCAGAGGGGTGAACCATCGAAAAGCGCCTGGACGTGATGGTATACCCAGTCATGTTCTAAAAACCTGTGCGGACCAACTGGCTGGAGTTTTTACGGACTTTTTCAGCCTCTCACTTCTGAGGTCTGATGTCCCCGTCTGCTTTCAAAGGGCATCAATTATACCAGTGCCCAAGAAGAGTAAGGTGACGTGCCTCAATGACTATCGACCTGTGAAGTGCTTTGAGAGGTTGATCATGGAGTAAATCAACTCCTACCTCGACAAAAACCTGGACCCATTGCAGTTCGCTTACCGCCTCAACAGATCAACGGTGGATGCGATCTCGCTGGCCCTCCACTCCGCTCTGGACCACTTGGACAACAAAAACTCATGTGTCAGGCTGTTATTCATCGATTACAGCTCGGCATTTAACACAATCATCCCCTCCAAGCTGGTTACCAAACTCACAGAACTGGGTCTCTGCGCATCCCTCTGCAATTGGATCCTCGACTTCCTCATTCACAGACCACAGTCCGTTCGTATTGGTGGAAATGTGTCATTATGGTGGAAATGTGGCATTTTGGCACAAAAATTCAAAGGACGAAAAAAGTTGTGCGTGCATTGTTTGTGAGTTTCAATGTTATAATGGAGGCTATAATTGATCAGTAAAACAGTGTGCAATGTAATTATTGAGGTGAGAATAATTGCTTTATAAGGAAATTCCATGCAGTGTAATTTAAAAAAAAGATCATCTTAGCCATTATGAGTACTGGTAGATTGAGATTTCACCCCATCTGACCTCTGCTGGGGCAAAGAATGATTGTTGCCATATTTATTAATTATAAATGAATCTTGACATTTCACTGCATCTATAATGAAATCACAATTTTGTGATTTCCGAAGAAAAATAATTGGTTTGGTTGTGTGATTGTAAACCTGCTTCAAGTCATCAGTCTTCAACACTTCTATGCTCTGAGCAAAAACAATTCGGCTTCCTTCTGCTGTGAAAGATTTTAATGACACCAAGGTACCCATTTTATTTTGTTACTCTTCATATTTGTATGTTTTAAAAGGTGTGGTTCTCAATCCCACCATTCAATCTTTTTTTCCATTTTTATTTCAACTATTTTGTTTTTGTTCAGCGGAAAGATCTTTAAGCAAAACTTGTAACTGATTGCTGGTTGAATCTTCAGAAGAAATATTATGATTGGCCCTTGTGCAATCTGGAGGGCCCTTGATTGCTGATTAAAGGTTACCTGTCAATCACATTAATGGCAATGCAGCAAATTTTCAAATAAGAATGCAAGAAGGAAGACAGTGATTGTCAAGCTCAATTTATTTAATGCCTAGTTTTGATTCTGGAGCACGATGTTAACTCGGAAGGAAGTTTATGAAATTATCACATCCAGATAATGATGTTCTTTGAATTTAAAAACTAAATTTATTGTGAAATAATGTGAATTGCTATTGATACAGTTATGATAGCGGGAGATTTACCTTAGTGCAAAAACTAAACATTGGCTGGTCAAATACAATTAAAATCATAATACATGCAAGCACAATCATACACAAGTAAAAAAGCGCACCGATTGAGTCGATTTAGTGGGCAGTACAGTGGCACAGCGGGTAGAGCTGCTGCCTCATAGCGCCGGAGACTTGGGTTCGATCCTGACCTTGGGTGCTATCTGTGTGGAGTTTGCATGGTCTCCCTGTGACTGTGTGGGTTTCTTCCAGATGGTCTGTTGATGATGTGACATGTGGGTTTGTATATTGTTAAAGAAGGAACTGCAGATGCTGGAGAATCGAGGGTACACAAAAGGCTGGAGAAACTCAGCGGGTGCAGCAGCATCTAAGGAGCGAAGGAGATAGGCGACGTTTCGGGTCGAGACCCTTCTTCAGACTGGTCAGGGAAACGAGAGATATAGACGGTGATGTGGAGAGATAAAGAACAATGAATGAAAGATATGCAAAAAAGTATCGATGATAAAGGGAACAAGCCATTGTAAGCTGTTTGTGGTGTGAAAATGAGAAGCTGGTGCGACTAGGGTGGGGGAGGGAGATAGAGAGAGAGGGAATGCCAGGGCCCGATGGCTGAGGGAGAGGTAGGAAGGGGAGGAGACAGCAAGGGTTAACAGAATTGAGAAAATTCAATGTTCAAGCCCAAAGGATGCAGACTCCCCAAGCGGAATATGAGGTGCCGTTCCTCCAACTTGCGATGTTGCTCACTCTGGCCGTGGAGGAGGCCCAGGACCAAGAGGTCGGATACGGAATGGGAGGGGGAGTTGAAGTGCTGAGCCACCGGGAGGTCGGGTTGGTTAATGCGGACCGAGCGGAGGTGTTCGGCGAAACGATCGCCAAGCCTCCGCTTGGTCTCACCGATATAGACCATCTGCCATCTGGAGCAGCGGATGCAGTAGATGAGGTTGGAGGAGGTGCAGGTGAACCTCCGTCAGACCTGGAAGGACTGCTTGGGTCCCTGAAAGGAGTGGAGGGGGGAGGTGAAGGGACAAGTGTAGCATTTCTTGCGGTTGCAAGGGAAAGTGCCCGGGGATTAATTGGTTTCTGTAAATTGCCCCTAGTGTGTAGGGAGTGGATGAGAAAGTGGGATAACATAGAACTGGTATGATCGGGTGATCGATGGTCATCATGGGGCTGAAGGACCTGTTTTCGTGCGGTATTTTTAAAGTAAACTAAACTCAATTTCTTCAGGCAGTACACAAAGAGGCACCATGTTTCCAGCACCATCTTACCATTCCGAGTCCTTGGAGTGCTGGATGTTGCGTCCCAAAATCTGAATGTATTGAGCCCATTTTATAACTGCCACAAAGGCACAATGATGTGGATTTCTTACATTACATATTTTTTGTTATTAATGAAGTAAATAGTTTATCCATTATATCCTACTGCTGAGCATGTATTTGCTCTTTGTGTCCCCTGCAGTTTTTTAATCACGTTATTTTACAGCATCACACATTGAACATTGTTCCGATTTCCATTATCCCGCTAGGCAGTGTAAAAGCAAAATTTGACATTAATTTAATATTAACCATTGGATCTTGATACCTGATTATATATTAAATTAGCAATTCACTGAAGTAATTGCTCTCATTTCTTTATTCATTAACCTTTGAGAGATTGTTCTAAGCACACTCAAGCCATAACACTTCTGAAGACAATAACTGTTAACTGAGGAACAGTGGAGATAGTGGAGATGTAAAACCACTGCAGCAGTTGTGCTGCAGACTCCTGGTGTATTTGTACATGTGAAAGATTCCCACTTAGCTCATAAAAGATAAGTTCATAAGTTCATTTATTGTCACATACACCAATTGCCGTAGTGGAATTCACTGGCCAGGTCAATCATACAATTTAAAAAAGCAACATACTCAGAAAACACATTTAAACATAAACACCCATCACAGTGATTCCTCACTGTGATGGAAGGCGAAAATAAAGTTCCAAGTCCTTCCCTTGTTGTTCTTCCTTGGTCGGGGGCCTCGAGCCCCCCGTTGAGGGGACGGTCTTAACTCCCGTAGCCGGCGGTGTTTGGGCCCTCCGCGTCGAGGCGTTCAGCTCCCGCATCGGGGGGGATGTCGGCTCCCCCGCGCCGGGTGATCGAACCTCGCGTCGGGGCTGGACGAACCTTCTGCGGCATTGGAGCTCCCGACTAGCCTCTCCTGTGACTGTGAGCCCTTGATGGTAAATCCTCAGGCCGCGCTTGTAGCGATCCCAGGCAAGGGATAAGCTCCGATGTTAAGTCCGCGCCCCGCGGTGTGACTCACGACAGTCCGAGGAGGCCTCCAGCTCCAGCGATGGTAGGCCGCAGAGCCTGGAGAATGTGATCCGAAACTTGATCACATCTCCGGGAAGTTAAGAACATGAAATAAAAAGTTTCCCCCTCCCTCCGCCCCTCCCCCCACATAAAACAAACAGAAGAACATTAAAACAAACTTTAAACAAATGCTAAAAATAACAAAAAGGATGACAAAATCTAACAGACTTCCGGCAGGGCTGCCATCTCCCTCCTCCGGCGCCCCCGGATAATAAAAGTACTCTTGAAATTTAATATGGAGCCAGACTTCAACCGATGAGCAACAAAAACATAATTTTACTTCGGAGTCACGTGAGTGACTACGTGAAGAGCCCGCCTCACGCTGGCAAACGGCATTACGTCGACGCTGACGGCGGAAGGAGGAGCTGCAGTAAGGAGAAGCTCCTCGCAGCGGTCGGAACGGCCCCGCAGGTAAGTGCAGCAAAGTCGGGATGTTTTTTAGCGTACGCTGGGTGGGTCCAGCAAGCGAAAGTAAAAGTAAAAATTCAGAGTCGCGTAACGTGCTGATTTAGCACTGATAATAAAGAAAATGGAGAAATCGGCAAAGAAAAATTCGCGGGTAAAAAGATCTTCCCGGGGTGAAAATAAAAATACGGGACAAGAAGCTAGTGCGGATCCGGTTCCGATACCGGTGGCCGCTGATATACCTGATAGCGAGTTTCTAGATTCTCCAGCAATAATAACCACGGAGGGAAATGCTCCTAAAAAATGTAAAAAGAAATCTGAGAGGCCCGTGGTTTCTGATGACTCTGATACTGAAAGTCCTCCAGATAATAAAACTATGTGGTTAAAAATGGAGCATATGAAGAAAGTTCTCCAAAAAAAAAATGAGACAAGGGTCACAGTACCCAGAAGGATCCCAAAAAAGCCCTGAGGGGTTTGATTATTCTGAATATGGCTGTGGGCCAAGTTGGGAGTTTGAAACTCCGGACCCAGGATTTGGGCTGGAAGAAGTCTCATGGGGTGAAATCCCAATTGATTTAGGGCTGCAGAAGGCAGACCCTGCTGGTGGTGATTTGGATTTTGAATGCACACCACAAAGTAAAAAGAAAAGGCCAAATGTGCCTGGGATAGCAAAAGAATTTGCTATACCTGAAGGAAGTGGTGAGGCTATGGAAGAAAACCTAGCTGCCAGTATTAATTATATGGTATCTCACCAACTTCAAGATACTGTGATGATTGAAACATCAGAATTATATAAAACACCAGGAAATTGTGCCTCATTGGAAGTGCCTACGGTTAATCCGTTGATATGGACATCCATGACTCCAAGTATGAGAGCTCAAGAAGTGAGATTTCAAAAAATCCTCAAACTAATTTCTGCTGCCGTTACGGCCTATGGGAGACAAATGGAGAGATTGGAGATGGATAAGATTCAAAAAGATACTTTGGGCTTATTGTGCAATTCTTTCTATGAAATTAACTGTATGAGGAAAATGGCGATTCGGCCCATATTTCACCCTAGATTTGCAAGCCTGTGTCGAGCAAGTGGTGTTCAAGCTCCTGGGTATCTGTTTGGAGAAAATCTGCCTAAACAACTGAAAGAGTTGGATGAAGAAGCTAAATATTTTAGCGGTGTGAAACCTTTCGTCTTTGGACAAAAAAAGATATTTTTCGCCCCGAAGGGGTTTTGACTTTGGAAATAGAGGCAGAAATTTGTCAAGGAAGTATTATCGTCCTGCACAGCCCAATGCTTACCCATATTCAGGGAGAAGGAGACCACCACGCTCATATGGAGAGGTATTAAAGACTTGTTTTATCCTTAAAGAAACTGCGGATAAATCTCCAGTTGGAGGGAGATTACAAAAGTTTTATAAAAACTGGCTTACTATTACTTCTGATCGATTTATATTACAAGCAGTTTCAGGAGCCACTATTACATTTAAAGAAGGGGTTAATCCGCCTGTACAGAATAAACCTGCTTATGCTTTCGTGTTTACTGCTATTGATAAAGCAGAGATTAATGTGGAAATTGACAAATTATCTGAAAAAGGGGTAATTGAAAAAACTTATGAACACGAGCATCAATTTGTCTCTAATATTTTTCGGAGAAATAAAAAAGATGGTGGTTGCAGAATTATTCTGGACCTTACAGATCTAAATAAGTTTGTCGAATACAAACATTTTAAAATGGAAACATTTAATACTGCAAGATATTTAATTTCAGCAGGTTGTTATATGGCTAAGATTGATTTAAAAGACGCTTATTATTCTGTACCTATACATCCGTTTTTCCGGAGGTACTTAAAATTTAATTGGCTGTGACAATTATGGCAGTTTAAAGCTTTGCCAAATGGACTGAGTTCAGCTCCCAGGCTCTTTACGAAACTGTTGAAACCAGTTTTAGCCCAATTAAGAGCACAAAAACACATCGTTATGGCTTATCTCGATGACATTCTAATCATTAATGATAATCAAGAGTCAGGTGAGAACTCAGTTTCAGTTATTAAAGCTTTGTTTGAAAAGCTAGGGTTCTTGATTCATCCAATTAAATCCCAGCTGCAGCCAGCACAATCAATTAACTTTTTGGGGTTTGTAATTAACTCAGTGACTATGTTAAATAACTTTACCAACAGATAAAGTTGATGATATTTTGGTAACTTGTAATAATCTAATTCACAAACCTTATCCTTCCATCCGAGAAGTAGCGAAAACCATTGGTAAACTAGTAGCAGCATTTCCTGCAGTAGAATTTGGTCCATTACATTATCAAAATCTTCAAAGGGACAAAATAAGAGCTCTCAAAGAGAAGGCAGGCCACTTTGATAGGCCTATGCAATTAACAAAAGAAGCTGTGTTGGAATTACAATGGTGGGTTAAAAATGTCCCACAAGCTGCTAAAAACATTCTGATTAAACAGCCAGAAATGGTTTTACAAACTGATGCTAGTGCTCTCGGATGGGGGGGCAACAGATTCATCCTCTAGTTGTGGAGGTAGATGGAAAGTTCAAGAAGAAAACGTTTCTTCAAACTTATGGTATTAACTATTTAGAGTTATTGGGTGCTTTCTATGGACTAAAAGGGTCTACATGTATTAATACAGTTAGACAATAAAACGGCTGTTGCATATATTAATCACATGGGGGGAGTTAGATCAGTATCATGTGATTGTCTGGTCAATGAAATATGGCAATGGTGTATTGACCGCCAAATTTGGATTTCAGCAAACTACATTCCAGGTAAAGACAATGTGGTGGCAGATAAAAGATCAAGGATATTTAAAGATAACACAGAATGGATGCTTAATCCAGCAATATTTAAGAATATTGTAACCCAATTTGGTTCACCAGAAATTGATCTGTTTGCATCAAGGCTTAATCATCAATTGCCTAAATATGTGTCTTGGGAACACGATCCAGATGCAGTAGCAGTAGATGCTTTTTCATTGAACTGGGGGAATATGTTCTTTTATGCTTTTCCACCCTTTGCTTTGATTCAGAAATGTCTGAAGAAAATAGAACAAGATTCTGCCACTGGATTGTTGGTAGTTGGCCAACACAACCTTGGTTCCCATTAATGCTGAATATGATTAAAGAACCATATATGTCAATTCCTAACTGTAGTGATATTTTGATTAATCCAGTAACTAAAGAAATTTATCCATTATATGCATATATGAATTTATTAATCTGCAGGTTTTGACCAGACCACTACAGGAGCTGGGATTGTCGGACAAAACTATGGAAGTTATAGTCGCATCATGGCGAGATGGCACACAAAAACAATATATGACACATATAAAGAAATGGGAAGAATTTTGCACACAGTCAAATATTTCTTATGATACTGTGAATATTGCAAATGTTTTGGAGTTCCTTGCCAAATTGCATTTTGAGCAACATTTAAGTTACAGTGCCATTAACACTGCACGCAGTGCCTTATCATCTTATTTAGGACTAATCTCTGACCAGAAATCAATTGGATCACATCCATTAATATCTAGATTCATGAAAGGAATCTTTAACATCAATCCACCCAAACCAAGGTACACAGAGATTTGGGATGTGAGCATTGTACTTACCTTACTTAGGCAATGGACTCCAATTGAAGGATTGTCATTGGAAAGATTAACATTGAAATTAATAATGTTAATGTCATTGGTTTCAGCTCAAAGAGTGCAAACTTTACAAATGTTGCGTTTAGACTGTATGCATGTGACTACAGATAACATTGTGTTCTATGTTTACGATCTGATCAAACAAAGCAGACCAGGGAGATCTGGAGCTAAGGTAACCTTTCAAGCTTATCCTATTGATCCTACTTTGTGTGTGGTTAAACATTTGAATCAATATGTTAAAGTTACTGAAACTCTTCGAGGAAATGAAAAAATGGTAATGATTACGCATAAAAAAGCCACACACAAAAGCTTCAGTTCAAACTATCTCAAAATGGTTGAAACAGGTGTTGCTTTTAGCTGGAGTAGACACTGATGTGTTCAAATCTCACTCCACCAGGGCTGCAGCTACGTCCGCGGCGAAGGTGCGGGACGTACCACTCGAGCATATTTTAAAAATCGCAGGGTGGAGTAAAGAAGAAACTTTTTCAAAGTTCTACAATAAACCTGTTCACACTATGACAAGCTTTGGCCACGCGGTGTTGGGATCAATATAGTCACCTGCTTTGTATACTATTGATTACTATAACCAGTTATGTAGTCACTTATATCTTTTATCACTTGTAATCATTCCCTCGGATATAAGGAGGGTTATTATATGTTCTTTAAACCATTAAAAAGTTAATTATGGAAAGAACTAATATTAGTCTGGTTTCTCATGTATGTATTTACTTAGCCGGACTGTCGTACTGATTAATTCTACGACATAAAAAACACAGAAAGCTTTAAAATCATCACGTAGTCACTCACGTGACTCCGAAGTAAAATAGTAAGATTAAACAAGAACTTACCAGTTCGAAGTTTGATCTTTATTTTATGAGGAGTTACGATGAGGGATTACGTGCCCTCCACTCCCACCCTCATAAAATAAATGATCATCTGGTAGTTCTAAGTCTATTATGAGCCTTACTATGTTACTTCGGCTATTTGGTGTTCTGTGTTTTTCATGCCGCTGCTTTGAAGTATGCCGTTTGCCAGCGTGAGGCGGGCTCTTCACGTAATCCCTCATCGTAACTCCTCATAAAATAACGATCAAACTTCGAACTGGTAAGTTCTCGTTTAATCTTACTATTATCACTGTATCAAGAATGAATAAACTTGGGACTGTAAAATGGCACTAAAATGGTGCCTCGTGCATATGGACTCATATTAACCGTTCCTCAGCCCACTTGCACTTTTGACAGCAATCTTTGCTGTCTACAATACCACCAACTTTTGTGTTATCTGCAAACGTACTAATCATGCCTTGTACGTTCTCATCAAAATCATTGATATAGATGGCAAACAGCAATGGGCTCTGCACCGAACCTGAGGCATGCCACTAGTCACGGAGCACCGGTCCGAAAAGCAACCTTCCACCATCACCCTCTGCTGCCTTCCACGAAGCCAATTTTCTATCCAGTCGGCAAGCACTCCTTGGATCCCATGCCATCAAACGTTCCAGATCAGCTAACCACGTGGAACCTTGTCAAATGCAAGCTTCCTCTTAATCCAAGCTTCCCTTCATTTCCTTTAATTTTATTTCTGGGCCTGATTTGTCACCAAAATTATGTCTTTCTATGTTATTTTACTGTGACTGTACTTTCCCAATCAGCACTCTCACTGATTGTCAGACAACCAGCTCAAGCTCAAGACCCTTCTTCAGACTGATTGAGGAGGTGGAGGGGAGAGTGGGTGAGACTGTACAAAGTGTGGCAGGTGAAAGAGGAGAGAGGATGTTGATAGGTAGATGGTTGGATAAAGACCAAAGACACCCTGTTGATTAGCCTACCGCTTTGATTCTAATGACCCTTTCTTCCTCAGTCTGCTTTTATCAGATCACTTTCAGAAACTTAATGAGCAAAAACATTGTGAGCTGAAAGGAACAATGGCTTGTGTAATTATTAACAGTCCTTGTTAATGGCTATACAAAATCTGGAGTTATTAAAAGTAACTATTGTGCAAAGCTCTCAGAAAAGTTATTATTACTGTTTGCTTTCTACAGCACTAAAAACCTTCATAATGAGTAGGTTGGCAGCATTTTAAACTGAATTATGAGTTGAAGTCTCATTTCAGAGAAAGGCTGTATGGGTTGTTACTGGACTGTTGTATTGAGTGGTCCTACATTATGGACCCTAACTATGGACATGTACCACATCCCAAAGAATGAACAGCTTGTTGTTACACTTCTCATCTGCCAGCTGTTACATGAATTACCAACAAGAAGAAAGATATCAAATTGGATTTTTCCAGCTGGCTTTAAAGATTCGAATCCTTTGATGCTGTTAGCCATTTTATCTGATTTCACATTGAATTATTGATCACAGTCTGCTGTTCACTTTGTTTATGTTGTGTTTTTTTTATGTGATATGCTAAACAGAACTAAAAACTGAACGTAAACTTGAATAGGTGCCAAATTGACTTGATTTGGGATTGAATTCCTCCTTTGTTGAAAGTATCAACTTTATTTCCGTATTCTGCATAATCAATGTTAATAATTATAATATATATTCAGCATGCCATCTTCAGTTGAAATTTTTTTAAGCTGCTCTCGGCACGTCTAGGCCGGCTGCTGCTGCGCAACAAAGTTGTATTTTTGGCTGCACCGCCAAGATCAAAGAAGATAGACACAAAATCTCTCTACATCACCGTCTATATCTCTCATTTTACCTTTCCCCTGGCAAGGGTCTCGACACGAAACGTCACCCATTCCTTCTCTCCAGAGATGCTGCCTGTCCCACCGAGCTACTTCAACATTTTGTGTCGTTCTTCGATTTAAACCAGCATCTGCAGTTCTTTCCACACTTAAAGAAGGACTCAGCAGGCCACACCACCACAATCAAAGAAGGACCCAGCAGTAGGGGGGCAAGAACATAGAGGGACCCGGTGTGGGGGACGAGAACAAACAGGGACCTGGTGTGAGGAGGCACAGAGAGAACAAAGAGGGACATAGTGTTGGGCCACCGAGAACTAAAATGGACCCAGTGTGCAACCTGCGGTCGCTGCGAGAAGATAAGACAATACTAAAAACTTTTGAACCTTTGTCGATGCCAGAAATGTGGCGACCTTTGTGCACTGCCCAGGCATAGTCTACTATATGATTTTACCGCATTGTTTGCAAAAACAATTAATTTCACTGTACCTAGATACATGAGACAATAAAGCATCATTGAAGGTACACAAAAAGCTGGAGAAACTCAGCGGGTGCAGCAGCATCATTGAATCATTGAAGCTTATTTATTAACTCTATGCCCCTATTGAGATGTTCCAGACTAAAGGAGATAACCCTGAGGTATTGCAGCATTAATGCTCAGATATGCATTCCATTGACCACAACTTTCCACAGGATCAGTGAATGCAGCCGTTAGCAATTATAAACAGTAACCCCTTACAATAACATGATGAAATTGCATCTTTGTTCTTTAAATGTCAGATATCTGAGTACTGAGTGTTTTACCAGAGTAGTGGATACAAAGAACTGCAAATGCTGCTTCACAAAAAGAGACACAAAATGCTGGAGTAACTCAGTGGGGTCAGGGAGCATCTGTTGACCAAGTTCAGTTCTACATCAGCACCTCTAGCTGACAACACTATGACTTAGCATCACACCAAGGACTGCAGTAGTTCACGTAGACAGCTCACCACTCTCTTCTGAAGAGTAATTTGGAAAGTGCAATAAATTGTAACCTTGCCAATGCTCACATCCCATGAACAAATTAAAAGGAATATTTTGAAAAAACGTTTTGAAATAATTTGAACACTTCTAGACCTAAAATATATTTAATATTCAATGCTACGTCTCACAACTTTTCTTCAAAACCAGACTAAAATCAAATCATTGCAAAAAAATATATTTTTCTGATATATCATTGGACCCTTTATATATATATACGTGCGCACACACAAAAAATATATATAAAGTATACGTTAATTAGCTATTGAATGAAGATTTTATCTCATACTGAGCAGGAACTGCAACTTTAGGTTTCATTAGCTTTCTGAACTTCCTAACTTGTAGAATTGAATATTGCGAATAATAATTAAGGATGGAATATCTATACACTTTTATAAAATGAAGATTATCCAGTTCAGTGTCTTATTGTACTTTGCAACATGCATGTTTATTCTTTGTCCTTGAAAGAGGTATCATTCATCTCTCTTTTATTAATTTTATAAAATTTCCTTTTATTAACGCTGCCAATGATTCCTATTAGAGCTGAGGCCCTGAAGTATCAAATATTCATTCTAAAGACTTTTAAGTTTGACATTTGTCTCATACTGTTACAATGGCAATTATTTCTGGTTTAGCCCGGTGAATCATCCTCCTCAGCTACCTGCTGTGTGGCTTAAATTCATAAATCAAATGATCCTGGACTGATGTCTAAAGAAGAAAAATCTCCTTTATTCATGTTCTATGCTATTTGTTAGCATTTGTAAAGAAGAGTCACGGTATGACATTGTAGAATAAATTAAGTTAGAGGGAAATTAAAGGAAAATGAAAAGCGGAGACTTCGCAGGTTTGCTTCAAGAGACTTTATTGCACGATGTCATGGAGAGATGGCGGCAGTTAGCTGCTCGCCAGTTCTCTGACTGCACAGCAGAATTAGCCAATAGAAAATAGACAATAGATGCAGGAGTAGGCCTACTTGAGCCAGCACCGCCATTCAATGTGATCATGGCTGATCATCCACAATCAGTACCCCGTTCCAGCCTTCTCCCCATATCCCCTGACTCCGCTATCTTTAAGAGCTCTATCTAACTCTCTCTTGAAAGCATCCAGAGAACCGTCCTCCACCCCCTTCTGAGGCAGAGAATTCCACAGACTCACAACTCTGTGTGAAAAAGTTTTTCCTCATCTCCATTCTAAATGGCTTACCCCTTATTCTTAAACTGTGGCCCCTGGTTCTGGCCTCCCCCAACATCGGGAACAGCCGACAGTTTTACTGTGCAGTAAACAACTTGTTTTTTGTTAGATACAACAATATGAAAATATACTATCTACTACATGGGTACCAATTATTTAATTAGTCATAACATACTTTTTGTTTATGTCAATCTTATTCAACAACAGATGATTAATACAAGTCAAACACCATCCCCTCTCCGAGCCAATCATAAATTCCCCATTTACTGCAATGTATCTATGCTACCAGCGATAGGTCTACTGTTACACACTGCTGAGAGAAACAAGCTTCCTTATCTCCGTCTACTATTTCATGGTTACGTTTACCATCCACCCTTCAACACATTCCTAGACAAGAGGTAATACGTCTAATCTTACTTTGCCGATTCCCACAAACCTCTTCCACACCTGGTCAATGTCTCATCCAAACACCCTTTAGTAACCTCGTTCAATTCCAATCAAAATTAAGTAAGAAATAATATTCATATTTTCTTCCACAGATATAATTTCTGTAGTCTAATAGTTCACGGGAGAACTCAGTAACTTTCAATTCTTCAGCGTATCATTAATGATTCAAGGTAACTTTATTGTCATGTGTTGGTAGACACAGTGAAAGATCTCTAATCTAAAACAATCCCATATTCTATTCAATGTCTGATTTTAAAAAATCCAGATCTTGAAAGGGATCAATATTATAAACATACGCTTCAGCCTTGCTTGTTTATCTTGATAATTAAATGTATGACATGTTCCCAAAATGTTGCGGTGAGTGGGTACTTACTGGTGAGTGACTGAAGTATATTGACCTGTAGATGCTAGTTGGATCTCAGACTGTGAGTCCCTGACTTCTATCTTTATACTCAACATGACAAAATATGTGTCGGAAGCAACTGTAGATGCTGGTTTAAACTGAAGATAGAAACAAAATGCTGGAGTAACCCAGCAGGACTTGCAGCATCTCTGGAGAGAAGGAATGGGTGACGTTTCGGGTCGAGACCCTTCTTCAGACTCATGGGTGATGTTTCAGGGTCGAGACCAGAAACATTCCCCTTTCCTTCTCTCCAGAGATGCTGCCTGTCCCTCTGAGTTACTCCAGCATTTTGTGTCTATCTTCATGACTAAATATGTTCTTTGTACCTTTTCATACCTCTAGTCACCTATACCTTTTCTCAAGTCTCCTTTTCACACCTCTAGTCACCTATACCTATACCTTTTCTCCAGAAATGCTGCCTGGCCCGCTGAGGGAATCCAGTTTTTTACGTCTGTCTTCAGTGTAAACCAGCATCTGTAGTTTCGCCCTACATAAAAATTGGAAATAATTAGTATTAAAATGCAATAGCACAAAAACAATGATAAAATAATTCTCAGGTTACTTTACATCCAAATTACTCGTATACTACAGAGTTTTTTTCACAATCTGGCACTTACAGTAAAATGTAAACCAAGAAACTGCAGATGCTGGACATCTGAAATGCAGACAGAGAATGCCGGGGAAACTTTGCAGGACAGGCAGCATTCAGGTCATCAACCTGAACTGTTACCTCTGTTTCTCTCCCAATGTATCTCCCTTAGGGACCACAGAGTGGCACAACGACAGAGCTGCTGCCTCCCAGCACTAGAGCCCCAGGTTCGATCCTGACTATGGTGCTGCCTGTGTAGAGTTTGGCCACATGCGTTTTCCCTGGGTACTCCGGTTACTTCCCACATTCCAACAACATGCATGTTTGTAGGTTCATTGGCTTTTGTAAATTGTCCTTCGTGTGTAGCATGCTAAATTGGGATAACATAGTGTATGGGTGATAAACGGTTGGTGTGTATTTGGTGGGCCAAAGGGCCTGTTTCCATGCTGTATCTCTGAATTAAATTAAACTAAACTTACCCCTAAATCATGACACCACTGACGAAAACCAGGCCACCATCTCGAGCACCATAACCAACTTTATCAGCTCCGGCTCCCTACCCCCCCCCCCCCCCCCCCCCCCCGAGCCTCCAACCTCATCGTTTCCCAGCCCCGCACGGCCCGATTTTGCCTTCTCCCCAAAATCCACAAACCCGACTGCCCTGGCAGACCCATTGTCTCTGCCTGTTCGTGCCCCACCGAACACATTTCTACATACCTTGACGCCATCCTATCCCCCTTTGTTAAATCCCTCCCCACCTATGTTCAAGACACCTCAGACACTCTTCGTCGGCTCCGTGCATTCCATTCTCCAGGCCCCCATCCTCTCATCTTTACCAAGGACGTCCAGTCACTCTACACCTCCATCCCCCACCAGGACGGTCTCAAAGCCCTCCGGTTCTTCCTCGACCAGAGGAGCAACCCATACCCGTCCACTGACACCCTCCTTCGCCTAGCAGAGTTGGTCCTTACCCTCAATAACTTCTCTTTTGACTCCTCCCATTTCCTCCAAACACAAGGCGTAGCTATGGGCACACACATGGGCCCCAGCTACGCTTGCCTCTTTGTTGGGTACGTCGAACAATCCTTGTTCTCGGCGTACCAGGGCCCCATCCCCGACCTCTACCTCCGTTACATCGACGACTGCTTTGGTGTCACCTCCTGCACCCACACACAACTGACTGACTTTGTCCATTTCACCACCAACTTCCATCCGGCACTCAAATACACTTGGACCATTTCCGACATTTCCCTACCATTCCTTGACCTCACCATCTCTATTGCAGGTGATACACTCCTGACCAACATCCACTACAAACCAACTGACTCCCACAGCTACCTGGACTACTCTTCCTCCCACCCTGTTTCCTGTAAGGACTCCATCCCCTATTCCTCCGTCTACGCCGCATCTGCTCCCAGGATGAGGTGTTCCACACCAGGTCATCACAAATGGCCTCATTCTTCAGAGAACGGGGATTCCCCTCCCCCACTATAGATGAGGCTCGCACCAGGATCTCCTCCATACCCCGCAACACTGCCCTCTCTCCCCATTCCCCCACTCGCAACAAGGGCAGAGTCCCCCTGGTCCTCACCTTTTACCCCACCAGCTGGCAAATATAACACATAGTCCTCCGCCAGTTTCACCATCTCCAACTTGACCCCTCCACTCGCCACATCTTCCCATCTCCCCCCGTTTGCCTTCCGCAAAGACCGCTCCCTCCGCAACTCCCTTGTCAATTCTTCCCTTCCCTCCCCTCCCGCTCTACCCCTTCCCCGGGCACTTTCCCTTGCAACCGCAAGAAATGCTACACTTGTCCCTTCACCTCCCCCCTCCACTCCTTTCAGGGACCCAAGCAGTCCTTCCAGGTCCGACAGAGGTTCACCTGCACCTCCTCCAACCTCATCTACTGCATCCGCTGCTCCAGATGCCAGATGATCTATATCGGTGAGACCAAGCGGAGGCTTGGCGATCGTTTCGCAGAACACCTCCGCTCCGTCCGCAATAACCAACCCGACCTCCCGGTGGCTCAGCACTTTAACTCCCCCTCCCATTTCGTATCTGACCTCTCGGTCCTGGGCCTCCTCCACGGCCAGAGTGAGCAACACCGCACGTTGGAGGAACAGCACCTCATATTCTGCTTGGTGAGTCTGCATCCTCTGGGCTTGAACATTTAATTTTCTCAATTCTGTTAACCCTTGCTGTCTCCTCCCCTTCCCACCTCTCCCTCAGCCCTCGGGCCCTGGCATTCCCTCTCTCTCTCTCTCTCTATCTCTCTCCCCCACCCTAGTCGCACTAGCTTCTCATTTTCACACCACAAACAGCTTACAATGGCTTGTTCCCTTTATCATCGATACTTTTTTGCATATCTTTCATTCATTGTTCTTTATCTCTCCACATCACCGTCTATATCTCTCGTTTCCCTGATCCCTGACCAGTCTGAAGAAGGGTCTCGACCCGAAACGTCGCCTATCTCCTTCGCTCCTTAGATGCTCCTGCACCCGCTGAGTTTCTCCAGCCTTGTGTACCCTCGATTCTCCAGCATCTGCAGTTCCTTCTTTAAAATTAAACTAAATGTAGCCTGATCTGTTGAGGTTTTTTTTTTTAACAATTTAAGCTTTCAAGGAACAGCAAATAAATAGAACTTTCAGATTCAAAAATGACATTTTGACTTTGAGTTACTTATATAGTTAACTTTATTAACTTTGAGTTACTTATATAGTTCCCTTATCATGTATCTGTATACTGTGAATGGCTCGATTGTCTTTGTGCTGACTGGTTAGCATGCAACAAAAGCTTCTCACTGCAACTCGGTACTCGTGACAATAAACTAAACTGAACTAAACTAAGTTTTAGGGTAAAACCTCATGGGTAGACCTTGAACTGACCAATGATGCTTGGGCTCACTGGGTCAATGGGCCTTGGCAGAGGAAGACGAATCCCAACATCACAAACTGGTACTTAAACTGGGGAAAGGAAGGTTGGTTTTGGAACCTTTGTTTGTAACAACAGCTGGTCCATTTGTTTCTTTTTATTACAAAGAAGATTGATGATGACAGATTTGAACAATGGGAAAGCTGTACCTGTTGCGTGAGACCTTTTAACGATATTAACTATCATGAGAGACAAGAAGAAACATTGATTGAATTTGGACTTCAGAGATATAGAGCAGAAACAGGGCTTTCTGCCCACCGAGTCCGTGCGAACCAACATTCATCCCATACACTAGCACTATCCTACACACTAGGCACAGTTTACAATTTTACCAAAACCTAATAACCTACAAACCCATATGTTTTTTGGATTGTGGGAGGAAACCAGAGCACTCGGAGGAAGCCCACGCGATCACAGGAAGAATTTACAAAATCCATACAGACAGCATCCATAGTCAGGATTGAACCCAAGCATTGTAAGGCAGCCCATAATTGGTCAATGTAAGAATGGGATCAGGAGAACCAAAAGAGGGTCTCATGGACAAGATAAGTTTAGACAATGAATGATTAAAAAATGAAAAAGGAGACAGAGCTAATCACAAGATTAAGGCTCTACCAGGGAGTATATAGAAGAAGATTTGGCCCATTGGAGGCAGAGGGGGACCTGCAAAGACATCTAAAATATGATCTAAATTTTTCATGTATTGACATCATTTAAATGTCACCAATGTAGACATATATTGTCTTTATAGTTTAAGGCGAAAGTTATTGTTTTACGCAGAAATGGGAGGTTAAGTGATGATTCTTTCACATTTCTGTAGATGATTTGGACCAACAGTTGGTCTGGGTCAATTTCTCTGGCAGTCATGAAGGAATTGTCTGCAATCTAAAGAGGGGTTCCAACCCAAAATGTCACCTGTCCATTTCCAGCCCCAGATGCTGCCTGACCTGCTGAGTTCAACCAGCACTTTGTGGTTTGCTCAAGGAATCATCCCTTATGTGTCAGTATATTTTATTTGACTAAATTATACCATGAAGTGAGAACATAAGTAAATAATAATAAAAAAGAACCCATTATTATTATGCTTTTCATCCTGCATATCATGTCAAATCTCAATTAGAAAGGAACCCGATTCAAATCAGACATGGTTAAGGATGATATTATTAACATGACTCAAGCAATGAAACTCGTAGAGTTAAAATAACAATTTGGACTTAACTTTTCCAAATATCAAGCAATTTGACTAACTTGTGCATGCTTCCCTTATGCTGTACATAAGAACAGATCCGGTGTGGAGAATATGACATGCTGGAGCAAGTGACAAGCCATCCATTACATTAAGTGTATATAAGCAAAAAAAACAAAAGCAAAATGTATTAGTAATTCACAGCTGGCACAGGCAAAATTTAATTATGACTTTCATCATCTATACTTTGTGAAAAATTCAACATGACATTGTTGGGAAATGTCTCATGACCTCAAGTCAATATATACTGAATTATTGAGGAAGTAATTTCAAAATAAGATCAATCCCTGATCTCTTACTTAATATTACCTTCTAGTTGGTAATATCAGTTCTGGTTCCAAAACTCAAATACATAGATAAGCTTTTTGGTTATAACATTCAGGTAATGTATTATTAAAGTTTAAGTTCATGGAGAAGATGTCTGCAGATTGTTATTTTACTGTTTAACACACATTTAAAAAATACCAAACTTTTATTGATATAGGTTTTCTGGAAGAGGCAAACCACCATAATCACTGCTCTCCTATTAAAGAAATGCTGAACAAATATTTAAACACCTAAGTCCCAATTTAGCCAGTTCTCTAAATTATCTAACTCAAGTTGTGTTAGTTTAGTTTTTTTTTTAAGTTTTAGTTTAGTTTATTGTCACAAGTACTGAAGTACAGTGAAATGAAGCTTTTTGTTGCATGCTATCCAGTCAGCAGAAAGACTATGCATTATTACAATCGATGATTACATGATTACTGCTGTCCACAGTGCACAGCTATAAGATCAAGTATAAGTCTCATTTTAGTCTATGTCTGGGCGAATCTAAGACAATGTGTCCAGACTAGTCTTTGGACTAGTGCTTTAATTTTTCTTATTTTGTGGGATGTAATGAACTAAATATGTTGATAATACGAATAGTTTTTGATCATCAAAGGCATTCATTGCTTTTGATAATTTTGCCAATTGGCTAAGTTGTGATTTGGCTATTGAAATATTTATTCAGCATTTCTTTAATAGCAGTGTTGTTAGTTGGTAGTTTGCCTGTTCCAGAAAATTCTGGCCCAAGCCACAAAATGTACAAAGTACATTTTTCTTACACATACAATAAAAAATAACCAACTGTTAATTTTGGGGTTAGAACTGACACAAAACTAGAAGGCAACCCAAAAACATAAAGTAGAAACAAGGAAATGTAAATGCTGGTTTACAGAGAAGGACACAGAGTGTTGGGTCCCGATCCGAAACATCACCTATCCATGTTCTCCAGAGATGCTTGACCCACTCAGTTCCTCCAGCACTCTGTGTTCTTTTTTAAGACCAAAACATAAGCAATTTCTGCACGTACGCAAAAGATGAACACAAAGTGCAGGAGTGACTCACTGGGTCAGGCATCAATTCTGGAGAAAATGGATTCCTCGAGGAGATTTTGCAGTGGAGCAGTCAAAATGTAATAAGAAGGAACTAATACATTCTTCTAATACATTCTTATTAGAAGAATGTAATAAGAAGGCAGTAGCGGAGCTGACACGTTCCAAACTGATACAATTCCTTTATTAACAATCCAGTTTTCTATAATTCTCATTTGGAACTGATTTTAGTTATCAATTAACTTTCACGAGTCATGGTTCGATATTTTCCACCAAGTGCACCATCACCACATCGCAATCACTTACATACCGCACTTTACCAACATTAATAGGTTTGTTCAGTCCCACACGTGAAACACTTGCACGTTTCATTACCATATTCCAAAAAAAGTTACATTCAAGAAATTGAATGCACCCATTTTTTTCCTCTGTTTTATTTTAGTGCAGATGTCTGTACCGAGTCGACACCTTTTAATAAGATAAATTGAGGATCAATTTGCTTGTTCAGCAGAACATAAAAGATCTAATTGCACCATCAAGAATGGTCAGGGAGGTTGTTCTAATAAACTCTTTCCCCAATCAGCAGCACGTATGCAAAATATTTGACCTTTAAAGAGATTTGGTAGTCAAGTTTACATAATGACTATGATAACTTTAAAAATGTAGTTAATTTGCAGTAAATTACTTTGGATACTACTGGATTCACTGAGTTACTCCAGCCTTTTGCATCAACTTCGGTGTAAACCAGCATCTGCAGTTCCTTCCTAAGGATTTGTTTGAATGAGTTCCTGACTCTGTCTGGAGTAAACATATCACTTCTCTTACCTCCTCCCCACCTCCTCCACCAAGGCAACCAGTAATGTTGATCTATAAAGATCTAGCCTCGTGTTTGCCAGAAATTTAGTTTTATGTAGTTAGTTCTGTTACTCTTTATACATCATTAAATAACTGTGAGCTTGTATGTTCTTTCCAAGAGAATTGAAAGAAGGATATTGTGATTGTTGTTGGATAAATAGGTTTACTGTTAATAGATGTACTTACAATATGAAAATCAAATGTTGTTGTAATGTGCAGGAGGTGGGAAGGTTAACATTTTGTAATAGCACAAAAAAAAGTGCTCTATAATCCACCATCAAGATATGTGCGTCTAATTCTGTTGATTGGCAGTGAGTAGGTATGTTACAAAACTTACCTTGAGCAGCGCTGCATTTCTGCCGCTCCCCGTGTGCGCAACTTTGGTGCCTTTCAGAGGGGAGCGTGTTTAAAGTGCCGTTTTTCCACAGACAGGGCAAATCGATCCATGTCAGGCGATTTCGTTGTTGAAGAAAAATCGCTCCGACATGTCATTCATGAAGGTATTTTTAAATTACGCTAGATTTATTAACTAGAGTAATTTAAAAATCATCTTCTAAAGTCCGTGAGCGCCGACAACGGGAAGGATTTTACGTAGGGGAGAAAATAAAGTACACAGTTTATTTTTACATTAAAACTTGGTTTTTAGGAAGCCTTTAATTACATTTTCATGTTGCGAAATGGGGACAGAAAAAATGTATGAACCAGCAGTGTTTTTCATGCCGACTTCACCGCAAACCGCAACGTTCCAATCCACCGCGTTCCACTAAAACCCACTCACGTTGATTTAAATAGCCATTAATTTACAGGAATTAAACACTAAATTCCTTCCATGTGGCCTATAAATTCATGAAAATGAGATTTAAAAATCATGTTATATTGTGAATTATTGTGTGAATGTTATTTGGACACTTAGGCAATTTAAAAAAGTTTATCTTTTCTTAAGAAATGGATAGATGTTTAGATCTAGTAATTGAATTTTGTAATTAGCTACAATTAGGTAACTAACTAATTATATGCTTTAATTTCAGGTCATCCAAGTAATATTGTTTCATATATGTTTCAGCATGCTTCAATCTACAATAACTGAAAATTTCATTGAGTTCTCTTAATTTTTAAGAAAGTTATGGGCTTTTGACTGTCCTAGATCACAGCTTTTGTGTTAAGTCAATGGAAAGGCAATGGGGAACAAGATGCTAATTTCTGAGTATGAAAATGGCCATAACCTTTTTAATACTGAAGATATGAAAGTGAATTAGGTGTCAAATTAAACTTATTTTTATGCTTTATCTGATGGGATAAATTGCAGACTTGATTTTTTTTAATCTCAAAATTTTGTAACATTGCTACTTAATGTAAAATGCTCAACCTTTTCTCATGACTGGGTTGCATTAAAATAATTTCAGTCAATAGCCACCTGAATAAATGTTGACAAATGGTGGGAGGTGGGAAATCCACTTCAGCATGAAATGTCACATTAATTCTTGGAGGAGATAAACCTGAAGTTGGGGATTCAGGGGGTATGAAGATCAATTTTGGGCTATGTGGAATATTTTGGCAAAAGAAATGTGAAGGCTACAAATCCTCCACGTGCCTTCCAAGTTCAAAAATTGCAGTTTGGTTACTTGTTGTTCAGTTCTAGTGTGAGGAATTGTAGAATTCTCACTCAGCTCAGTATAACTCAGTATCCACCAATACTGAAGTCCTGTGTATATTAGGGTAAACATTATATATCCAGTTAGGTTCCTACCTGATTTGTGTGGATAAGCTGATTGCGTCGTTCCTAAACTGCTGAAAATTTATAGTCGCCATATGTTCAAGAGCATCTGCATAATCAAGGACGAGTCTCACCCAGGTCACCCCCTCTTCTCCCCTCTCCCATCAGGCATGTGATACAGAAGTGTGAAAACGCTCACCTCCAGATTCAGGGACAGTTTCTTCCCAGCTGTTATCAAGGAACTGAACCATCCTTTCAACAACTAGAGAGTGGTCCTGAGCTGCCATCTACCTCATTGGAATCCTTCTTTAATCAGACTAAACTGGACTTTATCTTGCACTAAACGTTATTCCCATTATCCTATATCTGTGGACTGCTCGATTGTAATCATCCATAGTCTTTCCGTTGTTTGGGGAGCAATGAGAACGGGCATGAAATGCTGCACCATATTGCTTATCTTTTAGCACATTCCTATCTGAAAATGATGACATACATTCGCCACATTAGATTAAATTGTTTATTTGTTCACTCAAGGCCCTGTTATTCTGGAGAGGCTTGCTATTTCGATTCAAGATATATCATATAATGTATACTCTTTTGGTCTGACAATCAGTGATTGTCTGTAAAAACATTCAGTGCTCTATGTACTCTGAATACAAGGAAAGAGGATAAGTAATTTGCTACATACTGAACAAATATTACAATCTTAACATATTCAAACTCTTTCTTGTTCTAATCCATTCTTAAAAGTTTTAAAGAACAGTTAAAATTCAGTTACATTAGATCATTAATGGATGCCTTGAATTTCGACAAAGTTAGGTGTTTCACCTGTCAGATTTCAATCAAAGTTGTCATTCAGTTAGTTTTGAGGAAGTTAAATATATCAACTAAATAAACAGTGCAAATATCACTGGCAAAGATCTGAATCTACAACAAATTAACCAGGTAATTGAAAGCCTAAATCAGAGGATCTTCATGTTTTAATTAATGTAAACATCTGAGAAGAATTTTATAACCAACGAGAGAGCAGGCTATTCGAGACTGGGTATTGAGTAATGAGGAAGGGTTAGTTAGCAGTCTTGTTGTACGTGCCCCCTCGGGCAAGAGTGACCATAATATGGTCGAGTTCTTCATTAGGATGGAGAGTGACATTGTTAATTCAGAAACAATGATTCTGAACTTAAAGAAAGGTAACTTTGAGGGTATGAGATGTGAATTGGCCAAGATGGACTGGCAATCAATTCTAAAAGGGTTGACGGTGGATATGCAATGGAAGACATTTAAAGACTGCATGGATGAACTACAAAATTTGTTCATCCCAGTTTGGCAAAAGAATAAATCAGGGAAGGTAGTGCATCCGTGGATAACAAGGGAAATCAGGGATAGTATCAAAGCAAAGGATGATGCGTACAAAGTAGCCAGAAAAAGCAGCATACCAGAGGACTGGGAGAAATTCACAGTCCAGCAGAGGAGGACAAAGGGCTTAATTAGGAAAGGAAAAGTAGATTATGAAAGAAAACTGGCAGGGAACATAAAAACTGACTGCAAAAGTTTTTATAGATATGTCAAGAGAAAGAGATTAGATAAAACAAATGTAGGTCCCTTGCAGTCAGAAACAGGTGAGTTGATCATGGGGAACAAGGATATGGTGGACCAATTGAATAACCACTTTGGTTCCGTCTTCACTAAGGAAGACATAAATAATCTGTCGGAAATAGCAGGGGACCGCGGGTCAAAGGAGGAAGTGAGTGAAATCCAGGTTAGTCGGGAAGTGGTGTTGGGTAAATTGAATGGATTAAAGGCCGATGAATCCCCAGGGCCAGATAGGCTGCATCCCAGAGTACTTAAGGAAGTAGCTCCGGAAATAGTGGATGCATTAGTAATAATCTTTCAAAACTCTTTAGATTCTGGAGTAGTTCCTGAGGATTGGCGGGAAGCAAACGTAACCCCTCATTTTAAGAAGGGATGGGGAGAGAAAACGGGGAATTACAGACCAGTTAGTCTAACATCGGTAGTGGGGAAACTGCTAGAGTCAGTTATTAATGATGGAATAGCAGCACATTTGGAAAGTGGTGAAATCATTGGACAAAGTCAGCATGGATTTACGAAAGGTAAATCATGTCTGACGAATCTTGTGGAATTTTTTGAGGATGTAACTAGTAGCGTGGATAGGGGAAAACCAGTGGATGTGTTATATCTGGATTTCCCGAAGGCTTTCGACAAGGTCCCACATAAGAGATTAGTATACAAACTTAAAGCATACGGCATTGGGGGTTCAGTATTGATGTGGATAGAGAACTGGCTGGCAAACAGGAAGCAAAGAGTAGGAGTAAACGGGTCCTTTTCACAATGGCAGGCAGTGACTAGTGGGGTACCGCAAGGCTCAGTGCTGGGACCCCAGCTATTTACAATATATATTAATGATCTGGATGAGGGAATTGAAGGCAATATCTCCAAGTTTGCGGATGACACTAAGCTGGGGGGCAGTGTTAGCTGTGAGGAGGATGCTAGGAGACTGCAAGGTGACTTGGATAGGCTGGGTGAGTGGGCAAATATTTGACAGATGCAGTATAATGTGGATAAATCCACTTTGGTGGCAAAAACAGGAAAGCAGATCCTATTACCTGACTGGTGGCCGATTAGGAAAAGGGGAGATGCAGCGCGACCTGGGTGTCATGGTACACCAGTCATTGAAAGTAGGCATGCAGGTGCAGCAGGCAGTGAAGAAAGCGAATGGTATGTACACAAAAAGCTGGAGAAACTCAGCGGGTGCAGCAGCATCTAAGGAGCGAAGGAGATAGGCGACGTTTCGGGTCGAGACCCTTCTTCAGACTGGTCAGGGATCAGGGAAACGAGAGATATAGACGGTGATGTGGAGAGATAAGGAACAATGAATGAAAGATATGCAAAAAAGTATCGATGATAAAGGGAACAAGCCATTGTGAGCTGTTCGTGGTGTGAAAATGAGAAGCTGGTGCGACTGGGGTGGGGGAGGGAGATAGAGATAGAGGGAATGCCAGGGCCCGAGGGCTGAGGGAGAGGTGGTAAGGGGAGGAGACAGCAAGGGTTAACAGAATTGAGAAAATTCAATGTTCAAGCCCAAAGGATGCAGACTCCCCAAGCGGAATATGAGGTGCTGTTCCTCCAGCTTGCGGTGTTGCTCACTCTGGCCGTGGAGGAGGCCCAGGACCGACAAAGCGAATGGTATGTTAGCTTTCATAGCAAAAGGATTTGAGCATAGGAGCAGGGAGGTTCTACTTCAGTTGTATAGGGTCTTGGTGAGACCACACCTGGAGTATTGCGTACGGTTCTGGTCTCCAAATCTGAGGAAGGACATTATTGCCATAGAGGGAGTGCAGAGAAGGTTCACCAGACTGATTCGTGGGATGTCAGGACTGTTTTATGAAGAAAGACTGGACAGACTCGGTTTATACTCTCTAGAATTTAGGAGATTGAGACGGGATCTTATAGAAACTTACAAAATTCTTAAGGGGTTGGATAGGCTAGATGCAGGAAGATTGTTCCCGATGTTGGGGAGGTCCAGGACAAGGGGTCACAGCTTAAAGATAAGGGGGAAATCCTTTTGGACCGAGATGAGAAGGACTTTTTTCACACAGAGAGTGGTGGGTCTCTGGAACTCTCTGCCACAGAGGGTAGTGGAGGCCAGTTCATTGGCTATATTTAAGAGGGAGTTAGATGTGGTCCTTGTGGCGAAGGGGATCAGAGGGTATGGAGAGAAGGCAGGTACGGGATACTGAGTTGGATGATCAGCCATGATCATATTGAATGGCGGTGCAGGCTCGAAGGGCCGAATGGCCTACTCCTGCACCTAATTTCTATGTTTCTATGCTTCTATATTCATTTATATGATCAGAATTTGTGTATTGCCTCCTTGTCCATTATGTTATTACAGAAAAATAGCTATATTAACAAAATCACCAAAGAGGACAGTTTTTAGCTCTGTACTTTCAAGAAATGCCACACACAGGATGAATTACATTTTGGGTTTTTTTTTTAACCCTGATAGCTTATTTGCAAATAAAATATGACAATTTATGGGTTCTGACATACACTATGCCATCAATTAATTGACTGCACCTTTAGGCTGTGTTTTTACAATGATTTTCTCCTTGACTAGTTCAGCTCGCATTTGTCATTCACAACAGCCAATGTCTCCCGCATAAAACTACCCACTGTCTTTCTGCAAGAACATAATCTTGACGGGTTCACTTTCAATCATGGTTAATGGTGTCCAGGCAGAAACTCAGTGCTTTAGGAAAGCTCAATTATTTTGAGTATTGTGATACTTATATATATTATACAACATAAAAAACCTCACTGAACTGAGCATTAAATATGGAAAACTAGTTTCTCAATCGGTTATGATAAGGTAGCTTCACTTTTTTTCTAAAATAGTCACGATAGTTTAATCTTTATTTTATGGAAAAGTATTTGGATGCAAAATGAGCAAAGTATAGATGAATGTGTTATACGATATTGCATTAAATATCTGCCGCACATACAATTTAATTATTTAACAGCAGTATAACATTGAAGGTGGGTAGCACTGTAGACAGGATGAATTGAATTTAAGAGGCGTAAGCAATCTTAGACCATGGAATTTTTATATTAAAACATTGTTAGCAGTCAAATAAACAAATCCAAGTAATCATCTCACTATTCTTCATCACCTTTTGCTGAATATTTTGAGAAATAAATATGATAAAAATTTGAGAATAAATATGATAAAAATGAAACAAATGTATGATTTTAAAGTTTTCTAACCACTCATTAATATCACAATAGTTTAAATGTTTTATTCATTTTGATTCATTTGATGAAGAATTGATCAAATTGAAGTCATGCCTCAATTCACTGGAAATTCAAGAGATTTAAAACAATCAAGGCAACACAGTGGCGCAGCAGTAGAGTTGCTGCCTTACAGCACCAGAGACCCTAGTTCGATCCTGACCAGGGGTGCTTGTTTGTATGGAGTTTGTATGTTCTTCCTGTGACCACGTGGATTTTCTCCAGGTGGTCCGGTTTCCTCCCACACTCTAAAGGTGTAAAGATTTGTAGGCTAATTGGCCTCTGTAAAATTGTAAATTGTCCCAAGTGTGTAGGATAGTGCTAGTACAGGGTGATTGCTGATAGTGCAGACTCAGTGGGCCAAAGGGCCTGTTTCCATGCTGTTTTTCCAAAGTACTAAACTAAGGATAAAGAAATTATGCTGATACCTGGTGCAGGTTAGAGAGGAGATCTTCACCTCAATTCTGCTTTCTCCAACATCGAGTTTGTTAGTAGGAGCAGATAATAACTGGCCCAAATGCTTTGGTTTATCTGATAATGCTGTAAGAAAGGCAGCCCACCAGGTTCTTCTACATTTTTGAAACCATGCCACTAGATCTACTCTTTTTGTCCAGAATTACTAACATTTGATTGGTAATATGTACTATTTGACACATACTACAAATATAACCAAGGATATAATTTGGAGATGGAAAACCTATTTTAATTATGTTTCAATAATAACACCTCTGCAGAGACTGAGTGCTGCCATTTGAAATGACAAATTAGTGGCACTGTCTTGACTCTCAATCAACAACGTGCATTTATATAGATCCTTCACGTAGAAAAATCTCACAAAAGCAATTTGATTTAGACATGTTTTTGGCTGAGAAGAATTAATAAACACTAAAATATATTTGTGTCTGTAGTAAGTTGGTTGTCTGTTGTTGACTTTGAAAATTATAATATAAAAATATAATAATAGACTAAGTGGGACCCATTGGGTCCCATGTTCACACGGGAGGGCTGGTCCCCCAAAGTAATATTCCTCCTCTCCACCAATTCCAATACTGCTGGCCAGTGGGGGGGGGGGGGCATTCTGGTGTGCTAGTATGGGTGTTGTGGGCCGAAGGTACTGGTTTCCAGAGGGCTAGTATGGACATTGTGGGCCAAATGGATTATTGGGCTGGCAGATCAGTCACTCAGGGCTGGTGGGCTGGCAGCTCAGTCACTCAGGCCTGTTGGGCTGGCAGCTCAGTCACTCAGGCCTGGTGGGCTGGCAGCTCAGTCACTCAGGCCTGGTGGGCTGGCAGCTCAGAAACTGCCAGAAATTCTGCCCAAAACAGGTGAGAGACTCTGTGAGAGAGAAGGGGGAGAGGGTGGAGAATCAATTTTAAACATTTTTCATCTTTTTCTGCAAATCACAGCAATGAAGGAGGAAAGTCTATCCTGGCCTGGATCTCACGGGGAGCAAATGAAGGGAGGGAGAAAAATACTGGGGTGAGGTTTAATACTTGCAGGGGAATACTTACTGATGGGCCGAAGGGACTCCTGGGCTTGTACAGGCCTGATGGGCCGAAGGGGCTCTTTAAAAAAAAAATCAGAGTGAAATCTCAGTGAAAGGCACTTTTTCTGTACTTTTCCTGGGGCTTTTGGGCCAAAATGCTCCTCCTGGGCTAGTATGGGCATTTTGGGCAAAATGTGGGAATTTAGTGGGTTCAGGCAGGCAAACAACTCATTTCATTTCATTTCCAATTGCATTGCAGTTTCAAGCACAGGGCTGGCCAAATAGCTCATTGCATTTTCATTTCACTTTCATTGCCTTTGCAGTTTCAAGCACAGGGCAGGCTCAAGCCAAACAGCTGATTGCATTTTCACATAATTTCCATTGCCATTGCAGTTTCAAGCATAGGGCAGGCTCAAGCCAAACAGCTCATTGTATTTTCACTTCATTTCCATTGCCATTGCAGTTTCAAGCACATGGCGGGCTCAAGTCAAACAGCTCATTGCATTTTCACTTAATTTCCATTGCCATTGCAGTTTCAAACACAGGGCAGGCCGAAGCCAAACAGCTCACTGCATTTTCACTTCATTTCCATTGCCATTGCAGTTTCAAGCACAGGGCAGGTCAAACTACTAATATCATTTTCATTAAGGGCTAGCAAATCATTTATTCAAGTACATTGCTTACTCAGTGTTCTGTAGTTTCCCAGCTCAGCCAGAGAATTGTGACCTTTCCCTCGCCATCTTGCAGACAGACTGAGCCATGCCCACACTTCCGGGTTTTATAGTCCCTCCCCCTCCCACCAGAAGGGGCGTGGCCTTAATGACGGTGATTGACAGGAGAGAGAATCTCAAGATTTTTTAAACACTAATAAGTCTTTTATTTTTCATTGATGGGTAAAATCCTCGGGGCCTGCACAGTGGAGGAGGACTGAGTAAGATGGCCTTATGTGGTAGTGTTTTTTTCTAAAATCAAAGCACAGTGCAAACAGGAAGTCTTCAAGATGAGACTTTTAATTATATAGATTCAATTACTAAAGAATAGTAATTGAGGCTGATTATTTTTTTGGTTTAAGGATTACCTAGAAAACTCTGTTTATTACTTTAAGTGTTTTACATACAACTGCATACCATCACAGATACTTAGGATGAATATATTTTACCTGCTCGGGTGATTCCGCATTCTTACCACACATCAATGAAAAGTGAAAGCAAACAAAAGGAAAATATCCCACAGACATTACAAATTGGTACAAAAAAATTATAAAAGTTTTCCTAGATTTATCTCTACACAGGAACCTCGTAATTCTTTCCTTCTTAAATCCTTTCATAATTGAACAGTGCATGAAAGGGCATCAATGGCACTTCTTTCCTGAGGTGCATTTCCCCCTGTGGATACACCATTGACTCCCTTGTTATGATTCTTTGTATTGCTGAAATAGAGATCTGAAGAACTTTCTCTGCTTGGTACTTGCTAACTGCATACTGATGCTATGGCGCTGCTTGTTGTATTGTCAAGCCTTATAAACATCCTTGTGGGAGACTTTTCAAGAGTACATTTTTATGGCTGTGAAGATATTACGAAAATAGAACTTTTGATTAAGAATTCTTTAATGGTGAACTTTGTCCGCCTGCAGCCAACATTATTACTGATAAGATGCACAGAAAAGAGGGAAGTGCTCAGGAAAAAACATTTTAGAGTCAGATCACATACTTTCTGCAGTACACTTAGGAATTCTGCCAGAGGCACCTGCCAGCATCTCTGACATTGTGTGCAGATAAAGCTAAGTACAGTACGGTATACTATTGTATTGGTTCTTTTTATGTCCACTTTCACTTCTAATTTTAACTAACTGTATAAAGTTGCAGAATGTAATGCAAAAGGCTATTATAAATCTTTCGATCTGTAATTAATATTTAGTGATTTATAAACTACCTTAAAGCTGTTAAATATCACCACTCTCTTGGATGTTTTTTTATACATCTCATAAATTGTATAGGAAAGAACTGCAGATGCTGGTCTGAAGAAGGGTCTCGACCCGAAACATCACCCATGCCTTCTCTCCAGAGATGCGGCCTGTCCCGCTGAAATACTCCAGCATTTTGTGTCTGCCCTCATAAATAACTTGTTCATTAATGCCTTTGCTAATTAACTGGGATTGCTTAATGCTGGAAAACAAATAAGCAACCTTGTTTGAAAAACAAGAGGTTATTATTCACAAAATTATTAAAGAAAATTATTGATTTGGATGAGAACGTACATGGCATGATTAGCAAGTTTGCAGATGATTCTAAAGAGGGTGGTATTGTAGATAATGAAGATGATTGTCAAAAATTGCAGCAGGATCTTAATCAGTTGGGCAGTTGGGCATTTTGATGGAATTTGATAGAAATGTGTGGTGTTGCATTTTAGGAAGACTAACATGGGCAGGACCTACACAGTGAATGGTAGGGCTCTGGGGAGTGTTGTAGAGCAGAGGGATCTAGGAATGCAGGTACATAGTTCATTGAAAGTGACAAACAGGTAGACGGTGGTCAATGAGGCTTTTGGCACATTGGCCATCAGTCAGTGTATTGAGTGTAGAAGTCGGAAGGTCATGTTGCAGTTATATGGGACATTGGTAGAGAGTACTGTGTTCAGTTCTGGGCATCATGTTATAGGAAAGATGTTGTCAAGCTGGAAAGAGTGCATGGAAGATTTATGAGGATGTTGCTAGAGCTCCAAGGCCTGAACTACAGGGAGAGGTTGAGTAGGCGAAGACTTCCGTGGAACGCAGGTGAATGAGGGGTGATCTTATAGAGGTATACAAAATAATGGGAGGAAAATCGGGTAGACACAGAGTCTCTTGCCCAGAGTAGAGAATCGAGACCCAGAGGATTTGAGGTGAATGGGTAAAGATTTAATAGGAAATCAAGGGATAACATTTTCACACAGAGGGTGGTGGATGTATGGAACGAGCTGTTGGAGGAAGTAGTTGAGACAGGTACTATTGCAATGTATAAGAATCATTTGAACAGGTACATGGATAGGACAGGTTTTGAGGGATATGGGCCCAATGCAGGCAGATGGGAATAGTGCAGGTGGGACATGTTGGTCAATGTGGGCAAGTCGGGCCGAAGGGTCTGTTTCAACATTGTATGGCTATGACTCTAAAAGGTTGAGAAGGCAAGGAATTAAAATTGTGCTAGTTATGGATGAGAACCATCAAGAGCTCATGTATCCTGCATTGTGCAGATACAAAGTACCCTGAGAGCTGCATTATTGATATTTCGATAAGATGGAAGCTTTCTTGATATTTTCCCATAAGAAGCGGGGTGGATTGGGAGGGGTATAAGTTTATAAGTTTAGAGATACAAGGGTGGAAACAGGCCCTTCGGTCCACCGAGCCAGCGTCAACCAGAGATCCCTGTGCACTAGCATTATCCTACACACTTGGAACAATTTTACAATTTTTACCAAAGCTGTAAGTCTTTGGAATGTGGGAGGATACTGGAGCACCCGTAGAAAACTCATGCAAATCATGGGAGAATGTAGTGTCCATAGTCAGGATGGAACCCGGGTCTCTGGCGCTGTAAGGCGGCAATCTACCGCTGTGCCACCATGCCGTATAAGTAATATAACACAAAAAAAAAGAAGCAAAGCCATTTTGGCAATGCTGCGGTCGGTTCATTACTTTTATGAAGCATATACTTGAGAGAGGGACAAATGCCTTGTCAATACATTCACTGTTTGGGGAGGCATTCACTTTTTAGACTGATGCATTGTTGAATGTCTATAAATTGATAAAGGAAGTTCAAAGATTGTTTCATTCCATGCCAACTTTCCCTGTGGTTCTCGTTGCCCTTCTTTTTGTAGGTTAAGTATTTAATAACCTAAGACCTTCCTAAAAATGTCATGAAATCTGAGGTAGATAGTTAACCAAGCACAAATATGGATATTGTTGTGAAGTGTTGCATTTATCGTAATAATGAGTTACCGCAAAGCCCAAGTGGCTCCAGTTCATGAAATATTGCACAACAACATCTGTGATTCTTGGAAGCAGCTGTTTTCAGAGATTTTTATATGTACAGAAATTATACGCTGTTGTGTTTATTTGATTTCCATTTCTCTCTCCTGTAGGTGTGGATCCTGCTGGTCTGAAAATCTAGAGGAAGCCAAATTACATGTCTACATCAAATTGCTTTTGTGAGATGTTTCCATGTTAAAGAATACGTGCAAATTGTGGATTGACAGTCAAGACAGTGCCACTAATTTATCATTTCAAATGGCAGCACTCACTCTGTGGAGGTGTTATTATTGAAATGTATTAAAATATGTTTTCTATCTCCAAATTGTAACCTTGGTTATATTTGGTCGGTGTGAACGTGATGGGCCGAGTGGAGCCCTTCTATGCCATAAAATGGTTTGAAAGATGAAATAAATATATTCCAAAGCACAATTCAGTCAACGGTGCTTTATCACCTTTGTAATGCAGACGCCTCTTTGAACTCACCATGCACCCACAAACAGTGATATAATAAAGACCAGATAAATTGTATCTATGAAATTTTCTTCCACAAAATGCCTGTTATTAATGGCAGAGCATTGGGCACCATGGTTTCCAGTGCAGGTGTCTGTTTAAATCGCCCATGGAATGTTGGATGTCTCGCAGCTGCCCTCGTGGTGCTCTGGGGGGATATCTCATCAACAGGGCAGAAGTACCTTTCACACGTTTCCCAGCTCTCGGGCTGGAAATCCTGTCTGGTTAAATACTGCAAGCACAGTAATCTTTCTTTCAGGCAGTCCCTGGGGGTCCAGGATGACTTGTTCTCGCTCCATTTCCGACGAGTAGAAGATACCCATGAGTGAGCTCACTTATTAACATTGTACACAGATCCCATTGAAGTAAATGGGAGATATTGCATCGTGGAAGAAAGGTAAGTTGTGTTTTAGTATTTCCGTAAATTTGTTTTAATAGTTTTAATTGACATTTAATCTTTTGATCTGCAATTAATCTTTGGTGATCTATGATCTATTTTACTGAATATTACCTCGCATGGATGTTATTTTAGTACATGCACAGTAGATACAGAGTAGGTGAATCAAGGACTAGAGGACTTAGGTTTAAGGTGAAGGGGAAAAGATTTAATAGGAATCTGAGGGGTAACTTATTTACACAAAGGGCGGTGGGTGTATGGAACAAGCTGCCAGAGGAGGTTGTTGAGGCAGGGACTATCCCAACATTTAAGAAACAGTTACACAGGTACATGTGAAAGAGCTAATAGTCAAATCTAAAATGCAGTCGTTCTTCTACAAAAGCATGATCTAGTAGAACAAAAGAATGGCTCGGTGCCAAGTATGAATGACTTTGTAAATTATATGGAACACAATATGGATGACAGGTTGTCTTTTCAATAAAGATATTAAGATGGCAGCCTGCATAATAACATGTGCTTCTTTTCAAGCCCATAAAGAAGCCAAGATTGAAAAAAATAGCTGGCGCTCCAGAGATAAGTAATAACTTGTTATTGGATGAGCTTGATATGGACCCAGTTTTTCTTATATTCTGAAAGGCTACAGAATCTTTCAGTCATGCCATATTCAGACTTGGTAGGAGTGTTTTACTGCTAAGAAAAATGTATAATTGTGCTAACTTTCCTTTGTTCTGTGAGTGGAGCCCAAGAAGCACTGAGCAACGTTTGTGCTCATTGTAGATCTTTGCCACTCCCATCTGACGAATCAATTAAAGATTGCCATGGTTTACCTTTAACAGTTTTTGTTGCTATCTGCTTTTTAAGAAACAAACTTTGACACATGGATAGGAGGTTTGAAGGGATATGGACCAAATGTGGGCAGGTGGAATGAGTGTAGCTGGGACATGTTGGTCGATGTGGACAAGTTGGGTCAAAGGGCTGGGGACACAAGATGCTGGAGAAACTCATCAGGTCAGGCAGCATCTCTGGAGAAAAAGAATAGGTGATGTTTTGGATTTGAAAGGCCCCAAGCTCACTCCCAGCTGTGACAGCCTAAGAACCAGGGGTCACAGTTTAAGAAGGGGTAGGCCATTTAGAACAGATGAGGAAAAACTTTTTCACCCAGAGAGTTGTGAATCTGTGGAATCCTCTCCCTCAGCGGGCAGTGGAGGCCAATTCTCTGGATGCTTTCAAGAAAGAGTTAGATAGAGCTCTTAAAGCTAGCGGAGTCAGGGGATATGACGAGAAGGCAGGAACGGCGTACTGATTGTGGATTATCAGCTACACCAGACTATGGAGACCATGTAAATCCCAAACAAATCATCGACTTGGAGGTTCAGAGGTATGGAGATCACTCCTGACCACCAAATTCATTGACTGCAGTACTGCTGAATGATACACTGATAGAGTTCTTAACATGGTAACATCATCAGTGTACACAAAAGGCTGGAGAAACTCAGCGGGTGCAGCAGCATCTAAGGAGCGAAGGAGATAGGCGACGTTTCAGGTCGAGACCCTTCTTCAGACACAACACCATCAGTGTGTTTGGCATGTGGAATACCTCGCTCCAGTTGAGTCATGTCTATAGCTGATAGAAATTCAACAAAGAAAATGACCCTGAAAAAGGCATTTTCCGTTCTCCATTACATATGATTTAAATATCATCCTGTCAATTACCAGTAAAGCAGCAATGGGGAACGAGCCAAATACCTTGGCTAAAGTTTACATGTCATTGTCAAATTTCAATTGCTGCTGTAAAATGCTCTCTCAAGACTCCAGTTATAATAATTAAAAGAGGAAATAACCTAGGAAAGCTTAAATAATCTGCCAATTGCAGTTTTGTGGGATGAACATAAATGGAAGACCGAGCATTAAATATCAGATATACATTTCACAACTTTTTCTGTCCCTTTAGAGTGAAGCTTTTTATATTAAATTTACAACGCTCGTCTACCATAACTTCAAAAAACATAATAATTGTGGAGTATGTATCTGCAAAAGGATAAATTGATAATATGGTTGAGAAGCCATATAGGATGCATTCCTTTAGAACAGAGACATTATATTAGATTTGAAGGGGTTTGAACTTGAAGGTTGCAAGATGGTGCCTAAAATGTGGCAACTGTTATGTACTGACTCAGTGTGGTCTACTGTCTTACACTTCAATACTAAGTATGATTATGCACAATGTATAGTAGAAATGTCACTGAACTGTAGGCAAAAAAAGAATGTCACTATACTTTGGTACACATGATAATGATGTGCCAATGAACCATTGAATTGTATCTGATAATGGTTAGATCACAGTGCATGTACAATCCAAATCATCACAATGTAGGAAATATTTGATTGCACCTGAGTGGGTGTAGAGGAGATCTGTGCAGGTGTTGCTGGGACTGAAAGATGGAAGGTATGAGGAAATATTGAATAAGCTGAAGAAGGGTCTCGACCCGAAACATCACCCATTCCTTCTCTCCAGAGATGCTGCCTGTCCCACTGAGTTATTCCAGCTATTTGTGTCTATTTTCTATTCACTAAGCTATTTGGAACAGAGGAGGCGGAGGGAATTTTTATCTGAGTGTACAGTATAAAATTATGAGGGGTCCATAGTGGGTAAATAGGAAGGGCCTATTTATTTTCAAGGGATGTGTCATAAAACAGGGTGGAGACTTAAAATATTTGGTAGAAGTGTTTGAGCGCAGATGTGGAAAGGCTTTTCTCACTGAGAGAGCGGTAGGGTTCTGAAACTCACTGTCTGATTGAGTGGTTATGACGTAAACCCTCATCTCATTTTATAAAGTTCATGGTTGTCTACTTGAAGGGGTATAACCTGCAGAGGTATTGACCTGGTCATGGAAAATTGCATTAGGCTGGAGAGACCATTTTCATCCAAGATGATGGGCTGAATGGTCTCCATCCATGTTGTAAATGTTCTATTACTGCAAGAAGTGCTTTAGCAGTATTGGAATTCATGCACATAAATGGGCTGTCAGACTATCTTTCATCTTGAGGACGAAATAAATCTGTAGTCACTTTTTATTATTGCTTTAACGCAAAGCATGAAACCGCTACAATTACCATGCAGATGAATTGTCAATAAATGAACTACCTTTTACCTTGCAAAATACCAACTTTTGAGGGTCGAACAGTGGCACAGCAGTGGAGTTGCTGCCTTAGAGCCCCAGAGACCCGGGTTCGAGCCTGACTATGGGTGCCGTCCAGGGCTGGATTTAGATGAAGAGAGGCCCTAGGCTATTCCACTTGTGAGGCCCCTCCCAATCCCCCACCCCCACAATGAGAGGAAGATGGAAGAGTCCACCAGATGTGCAGCCGAGCGTGGCCAATGAGATAAGGGCTGGAAAGCTGCGCATTTTATATATTGCCAGTGCTAGTGTTGAGTTATCAGCTTAAAACACTATTATTCTGAAATGGGCAGGGAAAATGACTGAAGTTTTGTTTAGAGACTACAGTGCATTGTGACAGCATATGTAAGAAAGGCCTATGACAGTGTCAAAAATATTATACACCAGGCCTATACGAAGCTTTTCAAGAGGGGGGGTGGCATGGCAGGATTACAAAAATGTTATGAGAAATAACTGGACGCAGTGCATATCACAAGCGCAAAGCTCAAAGACCCTTGCGGCCAGGGTCCAGGGCCCGCTTAAGGGCCCTGGAAGCTCTGGGGTTTAAGATGCTCTCTGGTGCATTCTGAGCCTTATTTTGGAGCATTTTGCACCAAATGTATGACCAATATTTCAGAAATAATTTTGGTTCAGTCAAGTGTAATGAGTGGTTGGAATGGGATTATTGGGGTCATTGTTGGATATATTTTTTTTAAACCAAGAATTGAAGCTGTCCTTGTTTTAATAATCAAGTTGAACTGTAAAATGTTATGTTAAATGCTATAAAGGAGCATGCAAACACTGCAATGTAAAATACTGTAAGTTTTTGCAGTAAATAAAACCTTTTTTAGAAAATGTTTTGTTGTTGATTTGATTGCCTGTAACTGTTCGACTGTGATAGTGTGTGCACATTAAAAATATGATACAAAATTAAAGTCGCAAACTATGGAATTCATATTTTTCAGTATTGTTATCAAGGAAAAGAAAGCAGTTCCAATTGTTTGATATTATTCATATGGAGGAGAAAATATAATTGCTCTAAAACCAACCTTAATTTTGCAATCTCACTAAAGATAATCCCCCCTTCCCTCTCCTCCTCCTCCTACCCCTTCCCTCTCCCTCCACCTCTCTTGCACCCCATCGCTCTCTCACCCTCCCCCCTTCCCTTCTCTCTCTCCCCTCCCCTTTTCTCTCTCTCTCCCCCTCCCCTCCCTCTCTCTCTCCCCCCTCTGTCTCAATCCCCCCTTTCCCCCACACTCTCTCCTCCCCCTCCCCCCTCTCTCTCTCCCCTCCCCCTCTCTCTCTACCTCCCCTCCCTCTCTCTCCCCCTTCTCTCAACCCCCCTTCCCCTCTCTCTCCCCCCCTCTCTCTCTCCCCTCTCCTCCCCTCTCCTCTCTCTCTCTCTCTCTCTCCCTCCTCTCTCTCCCTCCCTCCCCCCTCTCTCCCATGCAGCGAGACACCGCAGTCCCTCCCCCCGACTTGAAATCTGCTAGATTCCCCTACCCTGGACTCTCTATCCTCTCTATGCACCCGATAATTTTCTAGATCTTTGTTAGATTATTCCTCAGCTTCCATCCCTCCAGGTAAAACAGTCCTGAAATATCCAATCTCTCATAACTCAAGCCCACTAGTCCCTGCGACTTCCTTATAAATTTTCTCTACACCCTCCCTAGCTTAATCAAATCCTTCCTATTAATTTCATTGGTAGCTCCTTCCATTTTAAGCTTTACAGCCATGAGATCATTTAGGCTATTCCAGTGCTGTAGACCAGTGTGCACAAAGTTGGGGGGTCATGGGCTGTGCCAGGTTATAAATTTATAAGTTCATAAGTTTTAGGAACAGAATTAGGACATACTGCCCATTGAGTTTATTCTGCCATTCAAACAAATCAGATCTATCTTTTCCTCTCAACCCCATTCTCCCGCCTTCTCCCCATAACCCCTGACACTCATACCAATCAAGAATCTGTCAATCTCCACCTTAAAAATATCCATTTATTAGGCAGCCATCAGTGGCAAAGAATTTAATAGTTTCACCACCCGCTGAATAAAGAAATTCCTCCTCATCTCCTTTCTAAAGGAATGTCCTTTTTATTCGGAGACTACAGCCTCTGGTCCTAGACTCTACCACTAGTAGAAACAACCTCTCCAGATTCACTCTATCCAGGCTTTTCACTGTTTGGTTCGTTTCAATGAAGTCCCCTCCTCATCCTTCTAAACTCTAGCGAGAACAGGCCCACTGCTTTCAAATGCTCAAATGTTATGACACAGTAGCGCTGTCAGTAACATATCTATCTTTATAATGCTATAATGACCCATTTTAACTTGCATTGCACGAGTGCTTTCATTGTTGGCAATGCATCGCGAGTGCAAAGCGAAATACCAGTGTGTATGAACAACTCAATTTTGACAACTTTTCCTTGACGGTGAGTTTGCTGGTGCAGACATATTATTCAAAGGGGGACAGTCCCTTTTATTGCTGTCGCAATGAAAGTGAACATCAAGCATTTGTCCTATGAAAATATTCATAGGTTAAAGCAAACAGAATATACTGTAGCAGAATGCCGATGAAGGTTCTTGTGCAGGATAATAGATTTTGTGTAAGGTAGAGATTATATAATAACATATGAAGCCTGTTTTTCTGCTGAGAATCGCTGACTTTTTCTGTTTTGATTTTATATAATTTTGTGCCAAAGCTACCAATTTGGAATATATTTTGTTTATATTTGAATAAAAACATTTACATTGACCAATGTAAAAAATATTTTTCTCATGAACAAAAGTATGCTGAATAAATGCAATTAATGCACTTTGATAGGTGCTTTAGAAAAATAACTACAATTTGTACCTGGAAATGTAACTATAAGTATATTCTGATTTTAATGATTTCCACATTGAGAACTACAGAGCAAATTTTAAATTAGTGATTTTCTGGAATTTTCAAGTTTATGGGGAATAAGAATATTATTTTAATTCACACACTTGTGAATGATTTTCTGAAGTTTGTTTGCTTTGTTCCAGTTTGACTGTTTGTCTTTTTAAAAATTTAGTTTGGAAACAGGCCATTCGGCCCACTGAGACCACACAGACCATTGATCACCCATTTACACTAGTTCTATATTATCCCAGTGTTTCAACTATTCCCTGCACACTAAGAGCAATTTTACCAAGACCAATTAACTTACAAACCTGCACATCTTTGGGATGCAGGAGGAAACCGGAGAGCCCAGTGGAAACCCATGTGGTCACAAGGAGAACATACAAACTCCACACAGATAGCACACGAGGTCAAGATCGAACTCACGTCTCTGGCGCTGTGAGGTAGCGGCTGTATCGCTGCGCCTCTGTCTGTGATAGATAGGTGAGAATAATTAATTTGTAATACAAAATTAGAAGGAAAGGAATTTAAAGTATTTCTGAGTATGACGTGTTATAATATTTACACATACAATGTAAATTTAATATACAATTTTGTGCAGTTTTCAGCTCCAATTCTCTCAAGTATATATGCAAACTACGGCTGTAGTCAACACAGCTAGATGCTGAAATAGTTACTCAGTTTTAGGACTTTTTGTACTTTGAAAAAAAGCTGCATATGCAGCAAATGCAATCATTTGAATCCCATATTTCGTGTGTTAGATTGAGCGCTTTCCCTTACAGCTAATCTATCAAATGGCGTACTGACGGGAGATGCAGTCAGTCTTACAGTATCAATGACATTATCCATTGAGAGAAGAAGGTCATAAAGATCCATCAGATCAGAATCAGATCTCTTTAGAAAACCTTTTAGCAGATCAATGTGAAATAATGTCAACACTAAGTGAACTTGACATTTATATGATGGCACAATTAAATTATCTATGAAGTCCTTGGAGATTTTAATGAACAATCACATTTTACCTGGGGATCGTCTGGTTCTGTGTATCTTCAGATGGAAGGTCAAAAGGATTTTAGGATCCAATACCCAGCTCAAGATTTTTTTGTTGCAAACATGCAGTATAAAGCCATATCATAATAATGCAATTTATTGATCTATTAACAATTGACTAGTAAAAACTGGTAATAATTGGCTGGCCTAAGACAAGTGATTTGAAAATTGAATAAAGCCTAACCAGGAGGATGAGGGGTGATTTTAAAGACACGTACAAAATAATGAGAAGAATAGTTCAGGTAAACACAGGATCTAGGAATAACTGTGCATAGTTCCCTGAAGGTGGAATCGCATGTAGATAGGGTGGTAAAGAAAGCCTTTGGTGTGCTGGCCTTTATAAATCAGAGCATTGAATATAGGAGTAGGGAAGTAATGTTAAAATTGTACAAGGCATTGGTAAGACCAATTCTGGAGTATGGTGTACAATTTTGGTCGCCTAGTTATAGGAAGGATGTCAACAAAATAGAGAGAGTACAGAGGAGATTTACTAGAATGTTGCCAGGGTTCCAGCAACTATGTTACAGAGAAAGGTTGAACAAGTTAGGTCTTTATTCTTTGGAGCGCAGAAGGTTAAGGGGGGACTTGATTGAGGCCTTTAAAATGATGAAAGGGATAGACAGAGTTGACGTGGATACGTTTTTCCCATTGAGGGTAGGGAAGATTCAAACAAGAGGGCATGACATGAGAATTAAGGGACAGAGGTTTCGGGGTAACGTGAGGGGGAACTTCTTTACTCAGAGGGTGGTGGCTGTGTGGAATCAGCTTCCAGCAGAAGTGGTGGAGGCAGGATCGATTTTAACATTTAAGAGTAAAGTGGATAGGTATATGGACGTGAAGGGAATGGAGGGGTATGGTCTGAGTGCAGGTAGATGGGACTAGGGGAAAACAAATGGTCGGCACGGACTGGAAGGGCCGAGAGGGCCTGTTTCCGTGCTGTAATTGTTATATGGTTATATGTTATATGGTTATTTTGCCTGGAGTAGGGGATTCGAGAACCAGAGGACATAGGTTTAAGGTGAGGGAGGAAAATGTAATGGGAACCTGAGAGTAACTTTTTTATGCAAAGGGTGGTGAGTAAATGGAACAATCTGCAGAGGAGGTTGTTGAGGCAGATACTATTGAAACGTTTAAGAAACATTTAGACATGTACATAGATAGAGTAGGTTTAGCGGGATATGGGCCAAAAGCAGGCAGGTGGGACTAGTTTAGATGGGGCATGTTGGTTGGCGAGGGCAAGTTGGGACAAAGGGCTTGTTTCCACGCTGTATGACTCTATGACTTTAAATAGAAAGTAATTTAGTTTTCTTCCCTTTAAATTTCTCTTTTATAATTAACCAATGTGTAGTTAAACAGAGCTTCTTATAACTGGTGCTCACTAGAAAACTGACGACCAGCAAAGGAGACATAAATTATTTCTATCAGCACTGCTCCTGTACAAACATAACAACAAGGAATCTAACAGGAAGATGAAGTATTGGATTGTTTTTTCTCTGTTTTGTTTGGTTTCTTTAGACAAGGAGATGCTGGAGAGGAATCCATTTTTTCTTGGAAGTAGAATGCCTAGATTCCACTTAAAGCAAAAATCTGATTTAAATGGAATTGGAGCATTTGGTCACACAATAAAATGCCAAATTTTTCAAGATATATCTCGATTTCTGATTCTTTAATTTAAGGAAGCTTAGTCTGTACAGTTAAACATGTTGGGATTAAAAAGTAATGTAGCCCAGTCTTCAACAGTTATGGCTCAAGGCTTTGGCATTTAGTTTAGTTTAGCGATATTCATCGTGGAAACAAGCCCTTCGGCCCACCGAGTCCACGCCGACCAATGATTGTCTGGACACTAGTTTTATGTTATTCCCAGATTCCCATCCTACACACTAGGAACAATTTTACAGAAGTCAATTAACCTACAAACGTGCACTCTTTGGAATGTGGGAGGAAACTGGAGCACCTGGAGAAAACCCACGCAGTCACAAGGAGAACGTACAAACTCCATACACACAGCACCTGTGGTCAGGATCGAACCCGGGTCTCTGGCGCTGTAAGGCAGCAAATCTACTGATGCGCCACTGTGCCGCCCTTCCGTTAATTCTTCCCGTAACAGTTTCTGCTTCGCTTCCTCTCTTTCCTCCCTTCAGAAGCTCCTCAATGTTTATTTCTGTGACCTACCTGCCCTAATATCCCCTTGAGTGGCTTGGAATCAAATCTCGTTAGATGTCAATGTTGTGGAGTCTTGAGAGGTTTTGCCATACTAATGATGATCTATAAATACATATTGCTGTTTGCTCAAAAGAAATGAAAACAGTTCCATAAATTCCTTTAATTTATTGTTGAATGCATTATAGTAATTCACTTATGCAGCACAGATGGGAACTGTAAACTCATTACGACAAACATGGTTAAGGTTGCAAGCACCAATCTGATAGTTGTGATGTGGTGGAGCTCTTTGGAGATTTGTTTTTGCGCATCTGTATCTAAACACATGGTCGGCTGGTATGAATTTTTTTAGAGCAGTGGACTCTGACAAAAGTGCAAGGATGTGCTTTAACATAAATGAAACAGCACATTACATAAAAGCAACGTTTTTCCATTTCAGTATTGGATTAGCATAAATTTTCAAAATAAATCAGAGAATCAATATCTTGATGCAGATTCAACTGGACCTGTACTTAAAATAATTAAATAGCCTGCCTGCTGTGAAGACCTCTCATTCTTACTTCAGTGACCCTTCTGTAATGAAGCTTATTCTCTTTTTATTGTCCCCTTGAAACAATGCCATCTGGACTGATTTAATTACTGACGACATTATGAAGAACTGCACTGTAAATTATGATATTACAATATTAATACCTACTTCTCTGAATTCTAACCCGACATATCTTAATGTTTAGGATGGAACTGCAGTTGTTGGATTACACCGAAGATAGACCCAAAATGCTGGAGTAATTCAGCGGGTCAGGCAGCATATCTGGAGAAAAGGAATAGGTGACAATTTTGGGTTGAGACCCTTCTTCAGACCCAGGTGCTTAATGTTTAAGGGCCTTTGCTTGAATGACATGGTTGAGATTTGTAATGTCTGTTCAGACATTCTAATCTAACATAGTTTTATGTTTAAGAGCCGCCTATTGAGTGAAGTGGCTGAACTTGTTCATGTCTGTGCAGATATAGCAGCATTTAAAGAAGGAACAAGACATTTACAGACCAAATGATTAGTTTCTTGCTTCTATCTTTTGGATCTTTTGAGATAAGAACCAAATGTCCAAGAAAAAAAAACACAGAATTTTAACTGTTCTGTTTTTTGCTGCAGATTTTTAAACGTTCTGCTGGCAGCTTCACTGAATCTGAGGCAATTTGAGAAATTGCTTGCTGGATACGTCCCGATTCACAGCACACCACATCTCACAGTGACAAAAAGTGACAGCAGTGGGAGGCTTTGTTGCCGGATCTAGGAAACCTTGTAATACTACAATGATTTTAATGAGGTCCCATGCCAAATTTACATTCTTTTCATCTGCTCTGTCCCAATGCTACCCTCTCTCTCACAATCTGCATATTTGACTAACCCCCTGGTAATCCAATTTTAACTTGATTCTTGGAGCTTGGTTTCATTTTGCTGTGGTGGAGACAATTAACTGATTTTAACTTATTTTAAATAGTTTCAATTTATTAATTAATTGTATTGTTTTTTGACATTGTACTCATCTTGCAAATTAGTCGCACTAATCTTCCATGCTGTGTCTTTCAAACAATTATTTTGTGACACAGTGCTGTGGTGTAGCTGGTAGAACTACTATCTCACAGCGCCAGAGACGTAGGTTTGATCCTGACCTCGAGTGCTGTCCACATGGAGTTTGTACGTTCCCCCCCGCATGGGATTTCTCGGATGCTAACGTTTACACCCACGTTCTTAAAATTGACAGGTTTGTGGAATAATTGGCTTCTGTAAATTGTCCCAAGTGTGTAGGATAGAACTAGTGTATGTGATCGGTGGTCAGTGCAGATTCGGTGGGCCTAAGTGCCTGTTTCCACACTGTATCTCTAAAAACTATAATTTATATCAAATGCTGAGGGAAAACTAACCTAGAAATCAACCCATTCACTGTATCTCCATTTACAGCTTATGCATTGCTGCTTAGAAATATTTTAAGGCCACAGTATCAGGGTATTTTTTGTTTGCTTTCTGGGGAATAGCCTCTGAACTATCAGTTTCACGCAAAATCATAAGAAGATAGGAGCAGGAGTAGACCACTGCCGTTCAATGTGACCATGACTGATCTACACTGCCCTCATCTCCTCTCCACGAGGGAAAGCGCTAAATACAATTTCCTGCAAAAAATACAATGTTCGTGTGCCTGGGAATTCAGTTGGATTTTTTTTGTCTATTTGCCGTAAACAATTCGAAATTGACTTCACCTGAGTGACACATGATAATGACCATTTCCCAGTGGTTACACATCACTGGAAATTCAGACAGGCATCTTCTGGAATGATTGTCACTGTGAGACTGATGTGGTGGCTTTTCAAGGGATATTATCTTCCATCTAGCATTCCCCTTGGTAGTAACCATGACTTGCACTCGGTTGTATGGTACCGTGACTGGCACTTGGCACAGTGATGTAGCAGCAGAGTTGCTGCCTCGCAGCACCAGACACCTGGCTTTGATCCTACCCTCGGTTGCTGTCTGTATGGCTTTTGTAACCTCCCCGTGAACCCTGGGTTTTCTCCAGGTGCTCTGGTTTCCTCTCACACTCCAAAGACGTGCAAAGTCCTTGCAGATTAATGGACCTTTATAAATTGTACCTAGTGTGTAATGTAGAACTAGTGTAGGGGTGATTGCTGGTCAGCATGATCTCAGTGGGCCGAAGGGCCTGTTTTACATCGTATCTCTAAACTAAACTAGACTGAACTAAACCAGCTGGGTGATGAATTAGGGCCTCTGTAAGTCCCATCTTTACCTTTGATTCATACTACACCTCCAAATGTCACCAATAGATGCCTGGCCTTAAAATCCAATCTTACTCCCAGCTTCCTAAGGCCCTGGCTCCAACCATTTGACCAAAGGTCCCAACACTCTGATCCTCTGGGGTTCCCATTCATCCCATCTCTCTGACATCCCATGACCATGACTAACAGATCCTCAATGGTCTTGACCCTCTGATGGTCCCGAATTCTCCTCTGCTCATCTCTCCCACCCTAACTCCAGGCCCTGATCACCTGTGCATTAGTTCCATGTTTTTCCACTTTCGCCTCCTACACAAAAGAGACAATTTATAGAAGCAAATTAACCTGCAAACCTGCACATCTTTGGAACATGGGAGGAAACCGGAGCAGCTGGAGAAAACCCACACAATCACAGGGAGAACCTACTTCCCTTCACTTACATTGTTTATGGGAGTTACACACTAGAAACTAGGCTCATGACCATGCCCTTTGTTTTCCAGCATTCTCCGACCACTTCACCTGCAACTCTTCTCTGACCCTGGTCTTGATACTGGGAAGCATTACTTCCATCGTGAAAGAAAGCAAGATTTCACTGACATTTATAGCAGGAGGTTCTTGTGAAAAATTGGATTAGGAAGCTGCTGTAACAAGAATACCTCCCCTACCTTATGGTATGGATATGATACCTTGCCGGCATGAAGAAGAAGCCCCAGCGAACACCTTTAATATCCTCCTTTCGATCTTCCTTTCATTTGAACACAGTGGTGCAGCAGCAGAGTTGCAGCCTTATAGCACAGACCCAGCTTCATTTCAGACTAAGGGTGCTGTCCGTATAGAGATTGTATGTTCTTCCTGCGACTGTGTGGGTTTTCTCCAGCTGCTCCGGTTTCATCCCATGTTCCAAAGATGTGCAGGTTTGCAGGTTAATTTTCTTCTGTAAATTGTCCCTGGTGTGTAACAAGATCTTATCTAAATAATTTTAAAAATTGCATTATTTGTCTTTAAATTTGAGAGGTTGATCATGGCGCAAATACAACATCCTACTTCGACAAAAACCTGGACCCACTGCAGTTCGCTTACCGCCACAACAGATCAACGGTGGATGCGATCTCGCTGGCCCCCCACTCTGCTCTGGACCACTTGGTCAACAAAAACTCATATGTCAGGCTGTTATTCATTGATTACAGCTCGGCATTTAATACTATCAATACCCTCCAAGCTGGTTACCAAACTCGCAGAACTGGGTATCTGCGCATCCCTCTGTAATTGGATCCTCGACTTCCTCATTCACAGACCGCAGTCTGTTCATATTGGTGGAAATGTGTCAGACTCGATAACAATCAGCACGGGAGCACCTCAAGGCTGCGTGCTTAGCCCCCTGCTGTACTCACTCTATACTCATGACTGCGTAGCCGGTCATAGTGCGAACTCCATCATCAAGTTCGCTGACGACTGTTGTGGGACGTATCACTGATGGGGATGAGTCAGAGTATAGAAGAGAGATTGAGCAACTGTCAGCACAATAACCTGGCCCTCAACACCAGCAAAACCAAGGAACTGATTGTGGACTTTGGAAAGAGTAGGATGGGGACCCACAGCCCTGTTTATATCAACGGGTCGATGGTTGAAAGGGTCAAGAGCTTCAAATTCCTGGGCGTGCACATCTCTGAAGATCTTTCCTGGTCCGAGAACACTGATGCAATTATCAAGAAAGCACATCAGTGCCTCTACTTCCTGAGAAGATTACGGAGAGTCGGTTTGTCAAGAAGGACTCTCTCTAACTTCTACAGGTGTACAGTAGAGAGCATGCTGACCGGTTGCATCGTGGCTTGGTTCAGCAACTTGAGTTCCCTGGAGAGGAAAAGACTATAAAAAGCAGTAAACACTGCCCAGTCCATCATCGGCTCTGACCTTCCTTCCATCGAGGGGATCTATCGCAGTCGCTGCCTCAAAAAGGCTGGCAGTATCATCAAAGACCCACACCATCCTGGCCACACACTTATCTCCCGCTTCAGGTAGAAGGTACAGGAGCCTGAAGACTGCAACAACCAGGTTCAGGAATAGCTACTTCCCCACAGCCATCAGGCTATTAAACCTGGCGTGGACAAAACTGAACATTAATAGCCCATTATCTGTTATTTGCACTTTATCAGTTTATTTATTCATGTGTGTATATATTTATATAATGGTATATGGACACACTGATCTGTAGTCAATGCCTACTATGTTCTGTTGTGCTGAAGCAAAGCAAGAATTTCATTGTCCTATCAGGGACACATGACAATAAACTCACTTGAACTTGAACTTAAATAATCTGCTTTCAAAATTAGGGCTGATCTTTGTTAAATTTTCAGAAAAAAATCTTTATAAACTTTTTTCCTTTCACAACTGCATGCACTAATGGGCACGACAGTTATGTATTCTTTGTGGATGGTACACATAAAATGCTAATGGCATTTTTCCTAATTACTTCAGTCTGTTCCTTTGTCAAACTTCGGTAGCAGTGAATGTTCGGTATGGTCTGCATGAGCAAACGCTGCCTGAAATATTTTTGACTTACATTTTTTCGAATTTTATAGCCCAGGTTTTATCTTTAACATAGATCATTTTCCTGTTAGAATGCACTCTTTAGTAAATGTATATCCTGCCACTACTGAATGAGGAATATAGAAACAAGGAATGACAAGCGCTGGGTTACGAATGAAAGCACAAAGTGCTGGAGTAATTTAGCAGGTCACGCAACATCTCTGGAGAACATGGGGAGGTGACTTTTCAGGTCAGGACTCTTTATCAGACTGATTGTGCGGGGGGAGGGGGGAGGTGAAAGAGAGGAGGGGCAAGGCGAGGCTTGGTAGGAATAGGTTGATGCAGGTGTGGAGGTTTTTTTATAAGCAGAAGGGAGGACAAAAAAGGACCGAAGAGTTGTGAATTGTGAAGCTAGAGAGAGGAATGTAGATGGAAGCAGAGGGGGAGGGGGAAATAAGTGTGAATCAAGTTTAGGTACAGGGGAGAGGGGTTGCGGGCAAAAGAAGAGGGGGTATTATATGGGCTAATAAGGGAGAAGGGGAGGGTTATGTAGTCACCTAAAATTAGAAATATCAACATTCATACTATTGGGTTGTGAACCATCCAAGTGGAACGTGAGGTGGTGTTCTTCTAGTTTGCATGTGACCTCACTCTGGCAATGGAGGAGGCCCAGAACGGAAAGGTCAGTATGAAAATGAGGTTGAAGTATTATTCAACAGCAAACCTCTCTAAAAGATTGAATTATATCAAGATGAACATGACACAAATTATTGAATCCTATAGTCATTTCCTCAGGTTAGGAGAGTCTAAACTTAGAAGGCATTGGTTTAAGGTGAGAGGGAAAGATTTAGAAAGACCTGAGGGGGCAACTTTTTCACACAGAAGGTGGCATGCATAAGAACCAAGCTGCCAGAGGTAATGGTTGCGGTTGGTACTATCATGGCATATATATGGCACTTGAATAGGTATATGGTAAAGAAAGGTTTTCAGGGATTTGGACCAGGCACAGGCAAGTGGGACAGAAGGGCCTTTTCCTGTGTTGCATAGCACTATGGCTCTATGACGTCCAATGCTTCTTCTTTATAGTGGCGTCATCCATTTTGTAATGTTAAAACAACCCTCGCCTGTATCCAATTATCACTTGCCAGGCATTGTCGTGCCCCCATCTCTTTTCCAGCTTTCTCTCCCCCCACTGCAAATACTGAAGATGGGCCCTGACCTGAAACATTACCTATCCATGTCCTCCAGAGATGCCTCCTGACCCACTGAATTAGTCCAGGATGTGTTCTATGCAAGATTAGGAATCATATGACATTGTCATATGTCCTGAAACAGAACAATGACATTCTAACTTGTAGCACCACAATAGATATGTAAATGTCGTACTCTGTAAACATGATAATAAATAACAAAAATGTTCAGTGTAAATATATATTAAAAACAATTATAGTGCAAAGACGAAAAACAATGCCCCAAGTATATGTAGTTTAGAGCTTATTTGGACTTTGTAGTGTTTAATAGCCTGATGGTTTTCGGGAAGAAGCTGCTCCTGAACCTGGATGTTACAGTTTTCAGGCTCCTATGTATACCTTCTTCCTGATGGCAGGAGTGAAATGAGTGTGTGGCCAGGATGGTGTGGGTCCCTGATGATACTGGCTGCCGTTTTGAGGCAGCGACTCCTGTAGATCCCGTCGATGGTGAGGAGGTCAGTACCCATGATGGACTGGGCAGTGTTTACTTTTTGCAATCTTCTTCATTTCTGGGCATTCGAGTTGCCAAACCAGACTGTGATGCAACCAGTCAATATGCTCTCTACTGTACCCCTATAGAAGTTCAACAGGGTATTCGTTGACATATCGAATCATCTCAATCTTCTAAGGAAGTAGAGGTGTTGATGGGCTTTCTTTATGATTGCATCAATGTGCTGGGTCCAGGACAGATCTTCAGAGATAGGCACGCCCAGAAACTTAACGTTTTTGACTCCACCACCTGTCAATGAAAACAGGTTTATTGATCCTTGTCCATCTTCTTCTTCCAAAGTCAACAATCAGTTCCTTGGTTTTATTGAGGTTTCAAGTCAAGTATCCTTTATTGTCATTCAAACTGTCTGCAGTTTGAACAAAATTACGTACGGTTTCATATGATTCCAACACATGCAGTTAATTGTGTCTACATCTTCTAATGTTGGGAAATGTGGCCGCTAATTTGTAAATATGCAGGTCCCAGAAACATCAACGAGAGGTTTATCTTATTTTCACCTTCCACCACAGTGAGGAATGTGGAGGAGTCACTGTGATGGATGTTTATGTTTAAATGTATTTTGTGTGTTCCGTTGCTTTTTATTTGTACGCTGACTTGGCAGATGAAATTCCTCATATGTTGCAAAACATACTTGGCCTATAAAGTATTATTGTATTGTATTGAGAGATATTACCGATAAAAAATTTACAGGGGAACAGAGGTTAAATCAAAGTAAAAATCATCTAACTTGGCAGTGGAGGAGATTCTACATGAGTGAAAGGTATCAGTTTCAAGTGTTAGGGATTAAGGATTTGGCCAGCTGCCTATCTGAATGGTGATGTATCCACTCCGATATATAAAAATCTTTAAAGTCAATGTGAATATCCTATTCTAATTTTCTTGTCAAACCTTTCTGCAGAAGTATCTAACCGAAAGTGCCATTAAACTAATTGTCGTAGCGTCATTAATTACACTTGCAGTTCGTTTCCATCAGACCAATGCACCTTGAGAGTAATCTCTTTTCAGTATAGGCAGGGAACATATCTTTGCATCCATTCAACTATTGGACATGTGAGTGGCCTATCAAAAGTAATGTGATTAGTGAAATTATTTCTCTATAGATTTATGTAAAATGTTGACGTTGTCGCATTCATTTTTCATTTTACCTTTACTGCATCAATGTTTGGTGGTTATAATAGTTTTGACTCCATATTGGAGTTGAATCACTCAACTCTGTTATACATTAACATTTGCTTTAAAGAAATTAAACCAAGTCAAGGGTTTACAGTTGATTAATATTGATCACCGTGCAGATCTTATTTATTAGACCGCCGCTGGGTTTCCTAATGTAACCTATTACAGATTTTACATTTAGCCTCTAATTTGCATTCAAACTTAATGTAAAAAAAAAGACAAAAGCTACTAAACTGGATGTGGAGTAGATTAGATTAGTTTACAATCCATAAATCTAATTTGTTACTTTGACTTCCTGCATTGAAACAAACGAAGTAAACACTGAATAATGTCAAAATTAGCATGCGTGATCAGTTGCTTTTCTTAGTCCCTCAATTAGATGGAATTGCATTACCGATGATACTGCTTTTGGAGCTCATAAATATTTTTGTAACTTGTTGTCTAATAAAATTTATAGGGGTGCAAATATCCTGCCTTCTTTAATCTTTTAGTTTACTCTTTGACGTATTATAATATCTATAAGCTGATGGCCTGATTTGAGACACTGTTGATCAGATGGAGTGAACGGTCCCTTGTGAGACCCTATTTGGCTTGCCCTAGCAACATTTGTCATATTTTCCATTAGCTGTCAATAGCTGGCAGCATCTTCTGAAGTGGTTGTGGCCAGAAATACTTTTTTTTGTGAAGCAGTCTAGAGCAAAGATAAGGTTGACTTAAAAGCTATTCACTGATGCTTTTTTGACTTGAGGCGACGTACAAAAAATGCAAAATGAAAATGGGATGAGCACGTATTTTGACGGTTCTCTATTCTCAGGCAGCACAATGTAATGTTTCGTCAGATTAGAATAGTATATACCAATAACTGGGAAATATCAAAAAATTACTTCCAAACATATTCTCTCTTCTGATAGTAAGCTTTAATGATACTTGGAGTCACAAATGACTGCACAAATAACTAGGAGTCACAAATGACTGGAGCAAAAACAAACCGCTGAGGAAGGGCACAGTGGCTGTCTGTATGAAGTTTGTGCATTCACCATGTTTTCTCTGGATGCTCTGGATTTCTCCCACACTACAATGACATAGAAGATTGTTGGTTAATTGGTTTCAGTAAAGACATTGTAAATGGTCCCTAGTGTGTAGGATAGTTGTAGTGTACGGGGTGACTGCTGGTGGGCGCGGACTCGGTGGCTGAAGGGCCCATTTCTGCGCTGTATCTCTAAAGTCTTAAGTCTAAAGGAAAGGAGTAATTTAACTTCTACCATGTTCAGCACAACATTGTGCACTGTTTTCAATAGTGTACTATTCTATGTTCTGTGCTGGGGGACGGGCAGCATCTGTGAGGGGAAAATAGACAGTGTACGTTCAGGTTGAGACTGAAAGAGTAGGGGTGGGGGGGGGATAGTCACTATAAGGAGGTGAGGGGGAGTGTTGGGGAAAGAACTGACAAGTGACATGAGTACTCTCAGGTTACTTGCCAGTTTGTGCTTCCTGTGCTAATTAATCTTTCAGCTATCGACTTCCCTGTCCTCGGCCTCCTCCTCTGCCAGAATGAGGCCGCATGCAAACTGGAAGGACAGCACCCCGCATTCTTGGGCAGCCTGTAATCCAATAGCATGAATATTGAATTCTCCAATTTCAGGTAACCCACCCTTCTCTTTCTCATCTACCCAGTTCCCCCCACCCCCACTACTCCCACTATTTAAAAATCATTTGGACAGGTACATGGATAGGATAGGTCTAGAGGGATATGGGCCAAAAGCAGTCAGGTGGGATGAGTGCAGATGCGACATTTTGGGCAAGTTGTGGCGAAGGGACTGTCCTGTTTTGACAAATTCAATCAACCCGGCGTGCACAATCAAATAAGATCAAGTATAACAAGTTGTCCTACAACTTTAGGCTGTGCACACCATACGCAAGAAGAAGAAGAAGACTCTATGACAACGCTGCACATTTTTCTTTCCACTCCCCCCCACACCTTCACCTCCTCCTTTTGCTCATCTCCCACCCCTCTCTACTCCAGGTCCCCTATTCCCCTCCAGCCCCCCACCCCCCTCCACACCAACACCACCCTGTCTGGTCCCCTACTTCCAGTATCTTATCGAAATGGCAATATGAAATCTTGTTGAATACCTTCTGAAATCCATTTAGATATTATCCATACACATTCACTTATTACTGACTCCCACAAAAAATACAATTAGCTTAATGCGACATGACTCATCTTTGATTCAGTAGAAACCTCAGCATACATCCCTCAGAAAATAGGCACAATGGCACACTTCCAATGTCGATGATCCAGCTTCTCACTCACTTCTTCTCATGAATGATAATTTTGAAGCCTTTCTGAAGATTGAAGTAGCGAAGGGCAGATTGAGCCACTATTTTGGGCGTTTACTCATATTAGTTACCTGAGTCGTCCTTTCGGCATACTAATGGGCTATTCAATGTCAATTCCAAGGAGGCAGTTCAATGTAGCGTTCCGCACTTTATTTGCCATTCTTCTCCAAGCTTCCTCTTCAATAAATCAGTCAGAATGGTGACCTTGATTCTAAAACTGTACAGGAACATTAAGTTCCAGAAAAATGAATGGATTGTGTCAGATCCTTGGATATTGGGCATTGGCATAGACAAACTCTGCAAAATAACATAATAGATCGACAATCGGGCCTTTAGTAGCCAAATCAATATAACATAGAGCTAAAAGCAATTGTGGATTTTAATTCAATTCAAATTAATGATTAATTCACTCCCCTTCTTTCTGTATGGAATGCAAGGAACTGGACAAGAATAAACATGACTGATTTGGCAAACATCACTTGTTGACATTTGGAGTGAGCTGATGGCCAAAAAGCTAAGATCGTGGCATTCTTAACCAAGCACTGTCACGTTCATAGGTTCATAAGGTATAGGAGCAGAATTAGGCCATTCAGCCCATCAAGTCTACTCCTCCATTCAATCATGGCTGATCCATCTTCCCCTCTTAAACCCATTCTCCTGCCTTTAGCCCAGAACCCCTAACACCTGGAATAATCAAGAATCTGTCAATCTCAGCCTTATAAATATCAATTGACGTCCTCCACAGATGTCTGTGGCAATGAAATCCATAGATTTACCGCCCTCTAACAAGATAAATTCCTCCTCATCTCCTTTCTAAAGGTATATTGTATTATTCTGAGGCTATGGCCTCTGGTCCTAGACTCTCCCACCAGTGGAAACATCCTCTCCACATCCACTCTATTCAGACCTTTCACTATTCAGTAGGTTTCAATGAGGTGCCCCCCCCATTCCTCTAAGCTCCATCGAGTACGGGCCCAGTGTCGTCAAATGCTCGGCATATGTTACCCTCCTGGTAGGGCCACCCATGGCGGTAAGGTCGAGGGGAAGGTCCCTGACGAAGAGCAATCCAACCAAGGCCTCAACGGTGGAACAGGTGGAGGATGATGGCTGACTTTAGTGACGTGTCACAACGGCTGGGAAGGCGGATGAAGGCTGCAGCAGAAAAGGGTCCCCGGTCGTCTTGGATTCTATGCCACTGGATCCTGACCCAGATCTGTCAAGAACTGTGTGGGGCTGTCTGTGCACCAGTCTCCCCATGTTAAACACAGTCATGCACACACGTCCTCCCAAAACAGGACAGTCATACTCATTTCGAGTGACCGCCGATGATGATGATGATATGTTACCCAATCAGTCCTGGGATCATTCTTGTGAACCTCCTCTGGACCCTCTCCAATGCCTGCACATCTTTTCTCAGATATGGGGCCCCGTTCTGTTTCTAAGCCTTTCAGAGACATGTATAAAGATGCTCCATGAATCGAGGCCTCACTCTTTTCAGTTGTCTATTTACTTTCCTTTAAATCACTTTTCTTGTTCATTCTAAATTGGTGAAGTCCTTGGTCTTTGTCCCTCACCTTCTTTGTCATAGAAAGTATTAGATTAATTGCATTGTATTATTCAACAGTGAACCTGGATGTTTCAAACCTGGATGAAGCCAAATATGCAGCTGAAAAGAAAGTTTCAATTGCAACTATTGCACATTCGTCATGCCGAAAGCAATCTTCAGCAGTGGGCAAAGGTGGCATATTAAAGCCATCCACTTTCAGAGAAAATTATCCAGGAATTTTGTGAATGTGCTGCAACATGCCTGTTAATTTACATTAATAATGAATCTGGGATAGATTTGTCATCATTTTCTGCACAGTGCCGAGTGCTGCGATCAAAATACAATTAATCAATGTTCATTTATGCTTTATTGTCACGTATCTAGGGACAGACAAAATTTTTTTTTTTGCATACATTTCAGTAACAACCTTACTATACATTGGCACAATCGTACTTAAGTACAAGAGTGTAACATAGTCAATTACATCAAGATAGTCATAGTCATACAATGTGGAAACAGGCCCTTCAGCCCATCTTGCCCACACCTGCCGACATGTCCCTTTTACACTCATCCCACCTGCTTGCGTTTGGCCTGTATCCCTCCAAACCTTTCCTATCGTTGTACCTGTCTAGATGTTTCTTAAAAGTTGCGATAGCACCTGGCTCAACTACCTCCTCCAGCAGCTCGTTCCAGACACCCACCACTGAAAAAGTGACCCCTCAGGTTCCTGTTAAATCTTCCCCCCCCCCCCCTCCCCTCACCTTACAATTACATCAATTATGGTGCCATCTTGAACCCTGCAATTGTAAGGTGAGGGAGGAAAGATTTAATAGGAACCTGAGGGGTAATGTTTTCACACAGAGTGGCGGGTATATGGAACGAGATAGTTGAGGCAGACAGGTGGGATTAGTACTAGTGTGAATGGTGATCTCAATGGTCAGCGTAAACCCGATGGGCTGAAGTGCCTGTTTCCATGCTGTATCTTTCTATGAATAAATTCAATAACATTCTGTCTGGAAGTGATGCAAAACTACAATGTCTTACTGCTTGGGACTGCGAAGAACTAATTGAGGATTTTTTGAAGGTGCCAGAGCTACTGGTACTTGTCACATCTCCACAGGAGGATATAACTTAAAGTGACAACTCTCTCGGTAGCTTGTCACTGATACTGACAGACGCTTGCTGACAGTGCTGCTTTAAGCCCACTGCAAAACAAAATGGATAAATCAAAGGCATTTGTTATCTTTTTTGTGGAAAATTTGCATGGTGATCCATTTCAGTAAAACATATCAGTCAGATAAAATACAATCAGAATCTTGTAACATGAGGATTTGGTGTTTCAAATCAAATCCTAATGCTGGAAGTAGAAAAATAGTTTGAAGTTAAAGATTTTCAGTAAGTATATTGATACCTTTATAACAGTGTTCAGATGCTGGTAATTCTGATATTGCAAAATAAAGTTGAAATACGTGTATTTAAAAATGACATGCTTGACCCTGATCACATTCAACGAGGAATGACTCAAGCTGATTGGAATAAGGTCTGGTGACTAGTCAAGATTTAATTGTCATATGTAGCGATAACAGAACTATGAAATGCTTACCTGCAGCAGGTTAACAGCGATAGTTAATAGCTGGCCAAATCAATCATGGTGGAGCGTGATTTTAGTTTCCAAGACGTAAAGATGTCAAACCTTACGGGGAGAATGCAGGAGAATGGGATTGAGAGGGATAGATAGAGTCAGGGACAGTTTCTTCCCAGCTGTTATCAGGCAACTGAACCATCCTATCAACAACTAGAGAGGAGCCCTTTTACCTCATTACCACATTGGAGTCCCTCGGATTATCTTTAATTGGACTTTACTGGACTTTATCTTGCACTGAATGTTACTCCCTTTATCATGTATCTGTACACTATGGACAGCTCGATTGTAATGATATATAGTTTTTCCGCTGACTGGTTAGCACGCAACAAAAGCTGTTCACTATACCTCGGTATACATGACAATAAACTAAACTAAACTACATCAGCTATGATTGAATGTTGGAGTAGACGATGGGCAGAATTGCCTGGTTCGGCTCCTATGACACTTGAACTTTTGCGGCCCTTGGGATCGGCAGGAAAGAGACAGCTTAGTTGCTATTAAATGAGAGCTAGAGGGAACTTGCTGAGCTTTACAAAAATGATCAGCTTGGGTAAACCGCAGAAATTGCAGTTGGGGGTGGAAAAAATGATATATTCAATGTTTCCTAAGGATTGAGAGTATTCCTGCTGTTCCTGGTCCACAAACACAAGAGTCATCTGGCGTTCAGATCCCGGAAGTTTCAGCAGGTTGGGAAATCACCGCAGACTCTCCTGTCAAGTGCCATTCCAATATAACCTATCTGCACATAATCCATATCCCTCCATTTCCTGCATATCCCAGGGCTGCCAACATTGGGTGAGAGTTGGGAGTGAGAAATTGCGAGAGACCAAGCCCGATGGAGCGTAGTGACTGGTGCGGGGGGGGGGGGGTGGGTGTGGGTGCAAATAGGGTGTCCCCCCTCCCATTGGTACGGAACTTTTGCATTTTTCTGCTTGAAATTGTGCAACATGGTCATACTGTAGCGAGTATTTTAACTTACACTTGAATGCAATATATATGCTTCAAATTGGATTAGCTATGAATAAGATTAGAGTAAATTACACTCCTAATTACATTCCACAGTAGAGCCCAGGCTCTGATCAACAGGTGCAGCACATGAATGATCTTAGTGTATTCATGTTTGGAAATCAGATTATAATCAAGCACTTGGCCCATGTTGACCAACCTGGGTCTCACTGCACACCTGGTACTACGCCTGGCCATGATTCCAATTGCATACCTTCTCTTTTTCCTGTCCCTGAGTCCAGCCTTACACCTGGCCACCTATTCTACCCTGATCATAGCTGCTTACCTACTTAGGTTCCCAGTGCTGAACACACCCGTGGTCCCAGCTTTAACTGCACACCAAGTACCTTTCCAGACCTTGACTCTGGATGGACACTTGGCCTTGCTCCTAGCCCCTTTGCACTGACAATATATCTGGCCCACACATAAAGCCCCATATCTGACCCCCTGGACTTAACCTATTATGTTCAAGTCCACAGGTGCTTATCTATTGCAGTAATCCTTTATGGGGCACTTCACAGACCAAATTATGGATAACAACATTTGCTACATTCATTGGCTTCCTTGTTATCTAACACGCTAGTCACTTTGTCAAAGAAGTCATCAATTGGTTGAACACAATTCCCCTCCAAAAAAATTGTACTCACTCAGCTGTATAAGTATTCTGATACCATTTCTTTTATTTTCGTAACAAACTGTCCTGAAGTCATTTTCACCCCCAATATTTTCAGTATTTCACTGTCTTCCTCTCAGCTGGGACTTTTCCGAAATGCAAAGTCCAATAACTATATATTTAAGCAATATTATTCTATTAACTGTGATCTTGAGAGTACATAATATTTTCTGTGGTATTCATTACACAACAATGATAAAAAAGATCTTTGTTTTGATTGCACCTACCAACATGCATATATTATTACATTACATTTAATATGTACCGAGGGCAAAGTTTTGTTCCAATGATCCCCATTCCCAATTACTTCTACATTGAAGTGATTGAAATCCAAGTGAAGTTTAAATGGCATCATAAAAGTAAAACCTCTGGAATGTATAATATTCATTACGTGGTTGGTTGGGGTCAGTATCAGCACAATTCCTATATTTAACTTTGAATCTTCAGATGTCCTGGTTCAAGCTAAACGAAAGACAAATAATAATCTCCTCACACATTACCCTGCAAGTATCTCTGTCACTCCTTTAAAATATGCCCCTTCTTTGAACAAGCTCTTAAATATCGCATCCGAATCAGTTTCCATCTGATTACACTCCTTGAGGATGTTCATCTACATGTTAAATTAATAAAACAATGAGATTGGGGATATTTTTATTCAACCTGTCAAAGGAATTGGGGGGGGGGGGGGGGTTAGAAATAGTCAGTGAGGTAATCAAACATAATGACAATAGTGCTACCTTCCCAATATTTAACTGAAGGAAATAATGGGTTATCAAGGCCTGATACCTTGAATGTCATTTAATATTACACTTATCCCATCCCCCTGGATATCCCGGATTTTGTCAACTAATTACCAATCAGGCTAATTACAAATCAATAACATTAGCCAACTCCGAAACATGAAGCGCTGAGCATTGGATCCAAACATCACGGACAACTGGCCTCAGTTCCGTGCTCACATCTGGCAGCGTTCTCCATCTGAACTAGGGGCGTTTTTGAAAGTGGGGAGGCTGAGAGATCACTGATCACTGGCCTTGGGGGTACCCGGTAAGGGAGTGGAGCAACCGAGTGGGGAGAGGGTGTGGAAGAAGTGTGTCCCCCCTCCCAGGATAGGAACTTTTAAAATATTTGATGTATTAAAATCATGTTTTAGTGCATTGTAGAAGTATGATATCAATGTTTTTTGTATGAAGTATTTTTAAGAGGTAACTTTTTAAGGGGTATCTTTATACACACAAAGGGTGGTGGGTGTATGGAACAAGCTGCCAGAGGAGGTAGTTGAGGCAGGGACCTTCCCAACATTTAAGAAACAGTTAGACTGATACATGGATAGGACAGGTTTGGAGGAATGGACCAAAAGCAGGTAGTGTAGCTGGGACATGTTGGCAGGTGTGGGCAAGTTGCGCTGAAGGGCCTGTTTTCACACTGTGTCACTCTATGACCACATTATACCTCCACCATGCATGAATGCTTCAAAATCAAGTGATCGGGTTTTATTGCCATATACTCAAGCATAGAAACATAGTAAAACAGGTGCAGGAATAGGCCAGCGGCCCTTCGAGCCAGCACTGCCATTCAATATGATCATGGCTATTCATCTAAAATCAGTACCTTTTCTGTTTTTTCCCCATATCCCTTGATTTCGTGAGCTAAATGTAACTCTCTCTTGAAAACATCCAGTGAATTGGCCTGCACTGTCTTCTGTGGCAGAGAATTCCACAGATTCACAACTCTCTGTGTGAAGAAAGTTTGTCCTCATCTTAGTCAAAACTGGCCCCACCTTTATTCTTAAACTGTGACCCCTGGTTCTGAACTCCCCCAACATCGGGAACATTTTTCCTGCAGTTACAGTAAGTGAAAATCTAGCAGGCAAGCAGGATGCTTTCTCCAACCACCCCCATTTGAAGTCCACTATCTACCACTGTTTCTACCCAGTGCCTGGTACATACTTCCAGCAGCCACTGGTTGTCCTCCAGGATGCACCGAGCCGCAGCCTGATCCATGCCGGTCACCTGGGCCACTTTGGCACAGAGACTCTCACGGCAGCGGCGCAACGCTTCCGACGCCTCCGACAGCCCGGGATTCTTGCACTGAGGCTGCTCCATGGCCGGAGCTGCAGTGAGCGACTCGCCAGCCCGGCAAACACTCGCCAGCCCCGCTCCCCGTCCACATCTGGCCCCGTCGCTGCTTCTGCTTCCAACACCCGTGGCCCATGCAGTTGATATGAGTTTTGACATTTTCATTGATCACAGAATTTCTCACGACAGTGTGTGAGTAATTTGTGATCAGTGTGAGAATTTGGCGAAATGTGTGATTCTCACGCTCAATACATGGGAGTTGGCAGCCCTACCTCTCTATCCCCCTCTCTCCCTTCTCTCTCTCCACCTCTCTCTCCCCCTCTCTCTCTCTCTCTCCCTCTCTCCCTCTCTGTTCCTCCTCGCTCTCCCTCCCCTCTAGCTCCACCTCTCTTTCTCTCCCCTCTCTCTTTCCCCCACCTCACTCTTATCCCCCTCTCCCTCGCCCCCTCTCCCCCCTCTCTTCCACTCTCTCTCCTCTCAACCCCCCTCTCTCTCTCCCCCTCTATCTCTCCCCCCCCCTCTCTCTCCCCCCTCTCTCCTCTCTGTCCCTCTCTGTCTCTCCCTCTCTCTCCTCTCACCACTTCTCTCCCCATCTCACTCTTTCCCCTTCCCTGTCTCTTCTTTCTCCCCCTCTCTCTCTCTCCTCTTCCACTCTCTCTCCCCCTCTCCTCCCCTCTCTCTTCCCCTTCCCTCTCTCTTCCCCCTCTATCCCTGCCACCTCACTCTCCCCCTCTCTCTCGTCCCCTCTCTCCTCTCTCTCTCCCCCTTCCCGTCTCCCCCTCTCTCCTCTCTCTAACTCCCTCTCCCCTCTCTTTCTCCTAACTCTCTCTCCCCTCTCTTTCCACAACTCTCTCCCCCTCTCTCCCCCCCTCTCTTCCCCCCTTTCGTTCTTCCCTATCCCCCTCTTTCTTCTCGCTCCCTCTCTCCCTCTCTCTCATCCCTCTCTCTCCCCTCACTTCCTTTCTCTACCTCTTTCTCCCTCTATCTCCCCCTCTCTCTCCCTCTCCCTCTCGCTCCCTCTCCATACACACTCGCCCCCTTACTCTCTCTCCCCTCTCTCTTTCTCTTCTGTCTCTTTCTCCTATTTCTCTTTGCCCCCATCTCTCTCTCTTTCCCCTGTTTCTCTCTTCCCCCCTCTCTCCCTCTTCTCCCTCTCTCCCTCTTCCCCCTCTCTTCCTCTTCCCCCTCGCTCTCCCATTCTCTCCTACCCTCTCCGCCCTCTCCAGCCCCCTCTCCGCCCTCTCCAGCCCCTCTTCCCTCTTTCTTCTCTCTCACCCCTCTCTCTCTTCCCCCTCGCCAACCTCACTCTCCCCCCTCTCTCCCTATCTCTCTCCCCTACCTCTCTCGCCCCTCCCTCCCCCTCTCCCTCTTACCTCTCCCCATTCACTCCCCCTCTGTCTCTCTCCTCTCACCCCCTCTCTCTCTCTCCCCACTGTCTCCCTGTCTCCTTCCCCTCTCTCCAGCTCCCTTTGAGAGTCTCTGTCCCTTTGGCACAGAGATTCTCGCGGCAGCGGAGCAACGCTTCCGACGCCTCCGACGGCCCGGGACTCTTGCACTGCTCCATGGCCGGAGCTGCAGCGAGCGACTCGCCAGCCCCGCAAACACTCGCCAGCCCGGCAAACACTCGCCAGCCCCGGCTTCCCGCATCTGTTCCGGCCGTTGGTACTGCTTCCATCCCTCCCTCAGCCCCGACGCTCCAACACCCGCGGACCATGCTGTTTATCTGAGTTTTTTAAATTTTCGTTGATCACAGAATCTCTCACCACTGAGCGTGAGAAATTTCTGATCAGCGTGAGGGTGTGAGAGTTTATTCAAATGCGTGATTCTCACGCTCAAAGCGTGAGAGTTGGCAGCCCTGATATCCATATGCCTGTCCAAAAACCTCTTACATGCCACTATCGTATCTGCCTCCACCACCAACCCTGGCAGCGCGTTCCAGGCCCTCACCACCCTCTGTGCAAAAAGGTTCCTCTCACTTTCAGGGAGCAACGTGCTTGGACCCCAAGATCAATGTTCCCGTTACATTTGGCCTTACAAAGTGCAAAACCTTGCACTTGCTCAGATTAAACTCCATCTGCCATTTCCCTGCCCTTTTCTGTAGCTGATCTATATCCTGCTTGACAGCCTTGACAGCCTTCCTCTCACTCCACTTTCAACAGTCTTGGTGTCATCTGCAAACTTACCAACCATTTATAAATAATTATTGTATATTATTGAAACAACCCCTGTTGGCTTTGAACGAGTGTCTTGACCACCTACAGTTTAAAGTTGCAGGCAAATAGACCAGAATGGGAGGTTCCCAGTTCTATTTTAACTGTGCAAGAAGGAACTATAGATGCTGGTTTAAACCGAAGATGGACACAAAAAGCTGGAGTAATTCAGCGGGACAGGCATCATCTCTGGAGAGAATGAATGGTTGTGACATTTCGGGTCGAGACCCTTCTTGAGACTGGTTAGGGATAAGGGAAACGAGAGATAGATGATGAAGCGGAGAGATAAAGAATAATGAATGAAAGGTATGAAAAAAATTAACGGTGATAAAGGAAACAAGCCATTGTTAGCTGTTCGTAGGATGAAAATGAGAGTTAGTGCGACTTGGGTGGGGGAGGGATAGAGAGAGATTTTAACTGCTCTTCCTCTCTCTACCCAGCCCCCAATCACTGCCTGATAGAGGTTGATCAATTTCCTCCCACAGATTTTACCAAATCAATTTAAGAGATTACTAATCTTCCTTGTCTGGTGCAATTCAATTTATTTATTGAAGGTCAGAGAAGTTCACTTTAGAAATCCCATAACTCTATTAGTCATTTCCCAAAACAGAACTGCCAACCATTTACCAAGAAAGAAAAGTGACAGATTGCCAGTGATTAAAAATGTAATGGGTTAATCTGCAGTAATGCACAGTCACCTACTTTCCAAGATCAGTCACAGCTGTAATAAGAAACAAGTCTAAGAGGCAGAGAAGGATAAGATAATAATTGTTGTTACTTTTGCTTTTTTTTAGATTTTAAAGCAGAATAGAAATATGGAATTTTTAAGGATGAGGGAGTATAAAGTGAACATTGTGTCTTCAGGGAGCTTTCAATAAGGCATTCATTAACAAGGGGAGGATAGAGTCTAAGTCAGACTAAAATCCCATAAGATAGACACAAAATGCTGGAACATCTCAGCAGGTCAGGCAGCATCTCTGGAGAAAAGGAATAGGTGATGTTTCGGGGCGAGACCCTTCTTCAGACCCGAAACATCACCTATTTATTTTCTCCAGAGATGCTGCGTGGCCCGTTGAGTTACTCCAGCATTTTGTGTAAACCAGCATCTGCAGTCCTTTCCTACACATAAAATCCCATGAGAATTAATATACTTAATACATAAGATTAGTGAATTCTTCGGTACTGGTATACATGAGAAGTTATGCTTGTAAGATTAAACATCAACTTATTAGAAACATAGAAACATAGAAAATAGGTGCAGGAGTAGGCCAGTCGGCCCTTCGAGCCTGCACCGCCATTCAATATGATCAAGGCTGATCATCCAACTCAGTATCCTGTACCTGCCTTCTCTCCATACCCCCTGATCCCTTTAGCCACAAGGGCCACATCTAACTCCCTCTTAAATATAGCCAATGAACTGGCCTCAACTACTTTCCAAGTAGTTGAGGCCTGTCCAACCCCTTAAGAATGTTGTTAGTTTCTATAAGATCTCCCCTCAATCTTCCAAATTCTAGCGAGTACAAGCCGAGTCTATCCAGTCTTTCTTCATATGAAAGTCGTGCCATCCCAGGAATCAGTCTGGTGAACCTTCTCTGTACTCCCTCTATGGCAAGAATGTCTTTCCTCAGATTAGACCAAAACTGTACGCAATACTCCAGGTGTGGTCTCACCAAGGCCCAAGGTCGTAGAACCTCCCTGCTCCTATACTCAAATCCTTTTGCTATGAATGCTAACATACCATTCGCTTTCTTCACTGCCTGCTGCACCTGCATGCCTACTTTCAATGACTGGTGTACCATGACACCCAGGTCTCGTTGCATCTCTCCTTTTCCTAATCGGCCACCATTCAGATAATAGTCTACTTTCCTGTTCTTGCCACCAAAGTGGATAACCTCACATTTATCCGCATTATACTGCATCTGCCATGCATTTGCCCACTCACCCAACCTATCCAAGTCACCTTGCAGCCTCCTAGCATCCTCCTCACAGCTAACACTGTCCCCCAGCTTCGCGTCATCCGCAAACTTGGAGATGTTGCATTCAATTCCCTCGTCCAAATCATTAATATATATTGTAAATAGCTGGGGTCCCAGCACTGAGCCTTGCGGCACCCCACTAGTCACTGCCTGCCATTCTGAAAAGGACCCGTTTACTCCTACTCTTTGCTTCCTGTCTGCCAGCCAGTTCTCTATCCACATCAGTACTGAACCCCCACCTAGTTTACCTTGGCACGATGTTCTGTTTAGTTTTAGTTTAGTTTAGTTTAGAGATACAGTGTGGAAACAGGCCCTTTGCCCATCGCGTCCGTGCCGACCAGCGATTCCCGCACATTAACACTATCCAACAAACATTAGGGACAATTTTACATTAACACCAAGCCAATTAACCTACTAGTCTTTGGAGTGTGGGAGGAATCCGAAGTTCTTGGAGAAAACCCACGCAGGTCACGGGAGATGGTACAAACTCCGTACAGACAGCAGCAGTCGCCAGGATCGAATCTAGGTCTCTGGCGCTACAAGTGCAGTTAGGCGGCAACTCTGCCGCTGCACCACTGTTCTGTACAGACATTGTGGGTCAAAGGGCTCGTTCCTCTGCCGTACTGTTCCATGTGTTATCTGTACACTGTCTTGACTTGTCAACTACTGTAATGTGGTGAAAAGGGGAGCTGTGTTGCAAATAATTTTACTGGGTTGAATATTCCAATGTTTTATATTGTACAGGGGATACCTCTCAAACGTTCTCTGCACCAACCCCAAAGATGAACATGCGAATTGAATAGTTTGTGCCTTTTTATTGAAACTATTTTTTCTGTAGCTGTTGGTTGAGTACATAAATATGACCAAATCTGAGTTTACGCATCTTCTCAATGTTATGGAATGGCAATTCCCTGGGTCAACTGGACTTGGAGTGGTACATCATTTCTAAATCGGCCCTTCTGAAAGGGGAAATAAAGCAAGTATGAAGGAACCAACATTTCTAATTCATAGATGTTGACTCTACTTATTCAGATGAGAGGAGTCGTCCAACATCGATTACAGCCAACATTTGTAACAGTTCTTCTTGCGTGCTGCTTGCTTAATGAAGTTTTATCTACTGCCTTAACCAAATCCATTGACATATTTCTCTGTCATTTTAATCTGAAGTAGAGTACTGTGAGCTGAACTTGGTGCCATGGAACATCTGCTTGTATGTTTAGACAAACAAAATATGTAAATATACTTTCTAAATTACTTTCTCCCTAAAATGTGCTGCCACGTTCTACAGTCCACCCATTTAACATTGTGTAGCGGCGCCCGCTAGCGCACTCATATATCGAACCTGGCGTTCGGAAGCCCGCGGTCACGTGACTCGGGAGGGCCTGCTTGTTTCGCGCGGTTTTCCACTTGCACGCGTTAGTTCAGTGCTGACCACCGTTGTGGGCAGACGTGCCTGGAGAACCTGTATGCTGGATATCGAACTTTTGAATAAAAATCTGTTTAAAACTCCAGGCTGTCGTTTCTCAGACCTCTAAATTGGTGACCCCGACCTGTCCAGCCATCGTTAGACAAGAGGAATTATGCAGGAAGAGAGTGCTCCCGCAGAATCAGCCAGCACGAGGCAGGGCGCACCGGCCTTCAAGCTGCCAGCCTTTTGGACTGATCAACCTCAGGTGTGGTTCGCCCATGTTGAGGCACAGTTTCACCTACATCGCATAGACGACGACAACACCATGAATCTTCATGTGGTGGGAGCGTTACCACAGGACTGTGCCTCAAGGCTGTTGCCTTATGTCTGAGACCCTCGTCCAGCGGTAAGTATGATGGGTTGAAGGCCCTGTTCTTCCACGCTTACGGCCTTACCCGTAGTGACAAGGCTGCTACATATGGACTGTATCAGCAACCAAAGGCCATCAATGATCATGGCAAAGATCTTGGCCCTGATGGACGGCCACTGCCCTTGCCTGCTTTTCGAACAGGCGTTCTTAGAGCAGATGCCTGACGAAGTACAGTTAATGCTCGCCGGAGCTGATTTCAGTGACCCGCAGCGGCTCGCGGAGAGAGCAGCGAACTGTGGGCGTACAGACAGCGGGACGTTTACGCTTTCGTCCGCCCCATGGTCACACACGGGTGCAGCCGAACCGACATCGAGGGGAAGAAAAAGAGACCGACCCGAGGCTCGAAGAGGAATCGCCGCGGCCAGTGGTCTACAGTCAACGCAGATGGTGCTACTACCACCAACGATACGGACCCGAAGCTCGAAGAGGAATCGCCGCGGCCAGTGGTCCACAGTCAATGTAGATGGTGCTACTCTACCACCAACGATACCGACCCGAGGCTCGAAGATGTCGGAGCCCCTGTTCGTTTCCAGGAAACGCCCTGGCCAATCATTCATAGAGGCAAACGCGATCGGTCCCAATGCACGCCTCTTCGTCCGTGATCGACATTCCGGCCACCGTTTCCTGGTGGACTCCGGTGCTCATGCCAGCATCCTGCCCCCAAGCACTCGAGACATTCGTGCTGGTAAGGTAGGACCCGTCCTCGCGGCCAGTAACGGGAGCGACATTCGCATCTACGGTACGCAGACCGCAGATTTAGATTTTGACTCTCGCCAGTACAGGTGGACGTTTATCGTTGCTGACGTCGCCCAACCGATCCTGGGGGCCGATTTCTTGCGCGTGTTCTCTTTGTTAGTCGATGTGCGAGGTGGATGTATGGTCCCTATGTCCGATCCATGCCCCGCCAAGCCGCGCAACCCGTCAACGCCGCTACAGCAATTCGTCGAGGTAGCTGAGATCCAGCAACCTTTTGCAGCGACTTTCCAGCGTTGCTCATGCCTTGTTTCGACGGGGCCGTGCCCCGTCATGGCGTGGTCCACCACATTCCCACCGAGGGCCCACCGGTGCACGCCCGCACTTGCCGTCTCCTGCCAGATAAACTGCGCATTGCGCGGGATGAGTTCCAAGTTATGGAGGACCTAGGGATTGTCCAGCGGTCGGATAGCCGCTGGGCTTCCCCTTTGCACATGGTACCCAAAGCGTCCGGGGGTTGGAGACCTTGCAGTGGTTACAGGCATTTGAACGCAGTAACCACCGCTGATCGGTATCCTGTCCCGAACATCCAGGATTTCTCGGCCCATCTGGAAGGTGCGACAATCTTTTCAAAGGTCGACCTTATCCGCGAGTATAATCAAATCCCGGTCCACCCCGACGACGTCCCTAAGACGGCCTCCATTACCCCTTTCGGCCTTTTCGAATGGCTCAGAATGCCTTTTGGCTTGAAGAACGCTGCTCAGGCATTCCAAAGGCTAATGGACCAGGTCGGCCGGGGTTTGCCGTTTATTTTCATCATTCTGATAGCAAGCAGCTCACAGGCAGAGCATGTCAAGCATCTCCGCCTGCTTTTCAAACGGCTGCGCAAACACGGGTTGGTGATCAACCCTGCGAAGTGCCAGTTCGGATTGCGTTCTATTCCTTTCTTGGGTCATAACATCACTTCTCATGGTGCGCTGCCATTGCCCGAGAAGGTCAACGCTATCTGTCGTTTCCCGAGGCCCCTATTGGTTAAGGGTTTGCATGAGTTTGTTGGGATGGTTAATTTCTACCACCGATTCGACCCGTCTGCAGCCGCCATCATGCGGTCGTTATTCCAATGCCTAGCCGGTAAGCCCAAGGATCTGGTCTGGTCCAAAGAAGCACAGAAGGCTTTCGAGGGTGCAAAGACCGCATTGGCCAACGCCACTATGCTGGAACACCCTAGGGCATCAGCCGAAACGGCCCTCACCGTGGACGGTTCTGAGGTCGCGGTAGGCGCCGTCCTCGAGCAAAGTGTAGTGAGTCGTTGGGTGCCGCTGCCATTTTTCAGCAGGCAACTGCGAGCCCCTGCAGTTAAATACAGCGCTTTCGACAGGGAGCTACTCGCACTTTACCTAACGATCCGCCATTTTCGTTATTTCCTGGAGAGGCGCGCTTTCACCGCATTCACCACAAGCCGCTAACAATTGCTTTGACCAAGGTTTCTGACCCTTGGTCTGCCAGACAGGCAACGGCACCTTGCCTACATTTCCAAATTCACGTCTGATATTGGGCATGTGGCAGGGAAGCTGAATGTTGTGGCTGACACTTTGTCCCGTCCAGCGCTGCCCAAAGTCTCAGCGCTCAGCCTAGGTGTTGATTATGAGGAGCCGGCTGCTGCCCAACAGGCAGATGCCAGTATGGAGGTTTACCGCAATGCTGAATCAGGACTGAAGCTGGTTAAAGTGCCGTGTGGCGCCTCCGGCGTACAAGTCCTTTGCGATATCTCTACGGGTAAAGGCCGTCCAATTGTTCCGGTTGCTTGACGACGTCGCATTTTCGACACCGTCCACAGCCTAGCGCACCCGTTCATTCGCGCCACCTTTGCCTTGGTCGCGGCGAAGTTCGTCTGGCACGGGTTAAGGAAGCAAGTCGCTGCGTGGGCTCGGTCCTGCATCCCATGCCAGACCTCCAAAGTGCAGAGACATGTACACCCACCGATCCAGAATTTCGCCGTCCCGGACGGCAGGTCCCTGCACATCCATGTTGACCTGGTAGGTCCCTTGCCCTGTTCGCATGGGGCTACTCACCTACTCACCATCGTGGACAGGTTTACCAGGTAGGCAGAGGCATTTCCGTTAACGGATACCTCCGTTGAAGCATGCACGAGGGCCATTGTCTCCAATTGGATCGCTCGTTTCGGGGTTCCCATGGATATTACTACTGATCGTGCGGCCCAGTTCACGTCCTCCCTGCGGAGTGGTATGGCGCGGCTGTATGGCGCGAAGCTGCATCAGAGTACCGCTTATCACCCGGAGTCCAACGGGTTGGTTGAGCGTTTCCACAGGCACCTCAAATCAGCATTAATAGCTCAACTCACCGGCCCTGATTGGGTCGACCAGTTGCCTTGGGTCCTCCTAGGCATCAGAACAACGCCTAAGGAGGACCTTAACGCCTCCTCGGCCGCGTTGGTTTATGGCTCAGTTTTGCGAGTTCCTGGGGATTTCTTGCCTACCCCCCAGGACCAAGAGATTCCAACCTCATCGTTGTTAGCGGGCCTTCGTGTGCGAGCGAGCGCTTTGGTCCCGGTTCCCACTTCCCGGCATCGTTCGTCTTCGGTGCGTGTGCCCACAATGTTACGGGATTGTGCTTATATTTTTCTTCATAGAGACGCTCATCGCTCGCCGTTACAGCGAGTGTACAAGGGTCCATACAAGGTGCTCAGTACTGGTGTTTCGACGTTTATGTTGGACATGGGTGGCAGAGAGGAGTTTGTCTCCGTGATCCGCCTTAAGGCAGCACACGCCGACGAGGATAGCCCAGTGACAGTGGCTACGCCACGGCGTAGAGGACGTCCACCTGCCGTTTTACCTCCCTCTGCACCTGTAATCCCCTTGTGTTATCCCTATTTTTACGATCCCCTTTGTTACGCCCGTCCCTCATCCGCATTTTTTGTGCCCCTCCGGTCCTGTTTTACTGGTCCCTAATGTTACGCTCTCCCCGCGAACTCGGACTACGCGTTCCGGTCGAACCGTCCGTTTACCCGTGCGTTTCCGTACCGCGTATTCTGGGCGGTCCATGTAGCGGCGCCCGCTAGCGCACGCATATATCGAACCCGGTGTTTGGAAGCCGCGGTCACGTGACTCGGGAGGGGCTTTCCACTTGCGTGCGTTAGTTCAGCGCTGACCGTTGTTGGCAGACGTGTCTGGAGAACCTGTATACTGGATATTGAACTTCTGAATAAAGATCTGTTTAAAACTCCAGTAGTCGTTCTCAGACCACTAAAATTGCCTAAAAATAATTTATGCCCTCATTATTTCATGATCACCAGGCAGAAACCATATCCCACCACCCACCCTCCCCCAAATCCCCCAACACACACACACAGGCACACACACACAAACTCATGTGCGCACACTCACTCGCTTGCGTACACACACTCGTGCGTTGTGTGGAATTGTACGGAATTTTCTCTTGATATATACAACACGCCTTTCTTTCATTGTAAAACGCTTGTTCTAAATGCTAATAGAGTGAGCATCCAAGAGTTGAAAAGTGGATCCATGGTCATATATACTCTGCAATGCTCTCCTTCTCAGCCTAGATTCCAGATTTTATAGTTATTGACAATAACGTAATATGTCTCAGTGAGATTCTAGTATAATTGGTCTCTGCTGCTCCTGTTATGGAAAGAGAGTAAAATAGGCAAATTTAAAGTTGGTACCAAGCTTCATCCCATATGTAGGGGGCTGGTGACGTTTTGTATTTAAATTGTCAACTCATCCTATTTAAGCATTGAGGACTATCTTACTCCAGTTCTTTCGCTGTTAAATTATAAAGTATTGTAGCACTCTTGTCTTAATAGGAAAGCCCAATTCACAGTGCCATTCTGTATCAATGAAACGCTATTTAGATTTGAAATTAGCTAAACTGCTGATAAAATAATAATATTTAATTTTTCCTTCAGTAGGTTTAAATTGTTTCTTTTCAAATAGTAAAAATCTACTGTAAGACTCAGCTTTTGTATAAGAAATTGCTTCCCTTGTTGTCATGCATTCCTTGAGGTAAACATCTCAGAAACCGTATTGTTTTGGAGTATGAAATCTGCCAAGCTGTCTTACTTGAGAGGCTCAGAGCATTTTTATGTGAAAGCACAAAGGCTTCATAATGAGCAGGAACCAGACAACACTCTGATTATCCAATAGTGGCTCCAATGTCAGCCTGTTATTTATCAACAAAAAACTAATTGAAGAGGGCATTTATAAAATGGGAGTCCTTGAGGATTCATCAATAAATGTTTCAAGCTGAGGATGATTTTACATCAGGCTTTGTGAGAAATTTATATGATCACAGGACATAACTAGACAAACTGTAAATTCACAACTTCGATCAGTTTTTGCTTTGTGATTGCTTGAATATTTAATTATGGCCGATGCAAGAATAACCTGTTAATAACCTGTTTCCTCGCTTTTTTTTTCAACAATATAAACCAGAATAAGTAGAATTGATTAGATTTGCTTTCATGCTTTTCAAGGCATAAATTAGTATTTCTTTGATGCAAATGCCTACTGCACAAGACCAAAGAACAATTCAAATTAAGAGTGTTGCTTGGGGGGAAAAGCATTCCCGTTGATAACTATTGAGGATTTTGTGGGGATATGCTTGTAACCATGTGGAAAACAACAATGGCTTTTAGAGAGGCAACGGTCGGCAGCGTTAACATTACCACAAATGAAACAATGACATCCATGTCAACAGCAGGTTTAGCTTAGCTTAGATACAGGTCCTTCGGCCCACCAAGTCCACACCAACCAGTGATCACCACACACTAACACCATCCTACACACACTAGAGACAATTTATCATTTACAGAAACCAATTAGGCTACAAACCTGTATGTCTTCGGATTGTGGGAGGAAACCAGAGCACCCGGAGAAAACCAATGTGGTTACAGGGAGAACGTACAAACACCATACAGACGGCTCCCTTAGTCACGATTGAACCCAGGTCTCTGGCGCTGTAAGGAAGCCACTGCACCACCGTGCCGCCCAATTTTATTCGTGTTTTATTAAAATAGTGAATTGTACTCTAAATATGTCCAATAAGAAAGGATTGAGATTGTGTATTTGTTCACATATCACTTCAAGATTTATTTCTTAGCCCTGGTCATAATGATAAATTGTACATTGAGGGATTAAGATTTGTTACCTACCTGAGCTATCAAGCAGAGCTTGTATATTGAGCTATCAATAGCGGATGGAAATTGATGACGGGCTGATGACAGGGCCAATTAACTAAAAGGGAATTTACAATTTTTTCTCTAAGAGCTAAGTGCGTCTATGTAAAATAAATGTGACCAGCATAGATAGTAACAAATTGGACAGCTCAGGCATTAAATAACTTTCTGGCATGGACTGCTGCCTTTGAGAATTTTTCAGGGACATAGAATTAACTGGGATATTAAGCAATTAAAACAATATAAGCAAGTTTGTTCCAATAAACTTTGTAATTTACATTACATGAAGTGGCTTTCACTCCAACTCAGTTTGCCTCTCTAAAAGCCATTGTTGTTTTCCACATGGTTACAAGCATATCCCCATAAAACCAGTGGCTCAATCCCCAGTCCGCTCCCAGCAAGAAAGAAAGAACACAATACATAACAGAAATTAAACATAAAACATCCACCACAGTGGGACCAGCACTTCCCACTGTGATGGAAGACACAAACGTTCAGTCAGCCTTCCTCATTCTGTGGACCCATGGTCGGGGCCCTGAACCCTCCGCAGTCGCCGCTACGGACAACCCGATGTACAGGCCCTCTCGCGGGGATGATGGAAACTCTGACGGGACGGATCGGAACACCCCGCAGCTTGGAATTCCTGAATCGGCCGCTTCCTACCGGAGACCGCGGCTTCACGATGCCAAGTCCGCAGGCCCGACGCCCAGGGCACCACTTCAGCCGATCCTCGGCGAAGGTCGCAGGCAGCTCCACGATGGTGAAGTCCATGCCACGCCCGCGGCTAGAAGCTCCACAGACCGACCTCCGGATGTTAGAGCTGGCCCCCGCAGTCGGAGCGCCAACACTGGAGCTCCGCAATGTCGAAGTCCACGCTGCACCTGTTGCTGAAGCGCTAGTCTCTGGGCCGGTCTCTGGTTAGAAAGGCTGCACCAATCCAGTTGATAGGCTGTGAAGGGGGGCGAAAATGCGACACGGAGAAAAGTTGCATCTCAGCTGAGGTGGGTGACTGGAAACGGTTTCTCCCATTCCCCACCAGCACCCCCGGCAAAAGACACACCGAGAGGCATTAATACATACACTAGGACACACAAAAAATAACAAAAGTGGAAAAATACACACGAACTGCTGGCGGGTCTGCCGCACGCGGCACAATCTTGGAGGTGTTTGTCATCGAACCATGTCGTCCAGAGATGCTGCCTGACCTGCTGAATCCCTCCAGCACTTTACATAGAAACATGGAAGCATAGAAAATAGGTGCAGGAGGAGGCCATTCGGCCTATCGAACCAGCACCGTCAATCATTGTGATCATGGCTGATCATCCACAATCGGTAACCGGTGCCTTCCTTCTCCTCATTTTCTTTGCTAAAACAATGTGTAGAATTAGTGAAAATAGGCATTTGATGGTCAGTGCGGATGCAATGGGTTGAAGGACTAGCTTCTGTGCTGCATAACTCCATAACTGTGATAGTTTTGTTTTTAACTTAATTGCTTACTCACTCTGACCCAGAAGGAAGCTATTTATAGCCCATGGGGTTCGTGCCAGATAAATTCTCTATTTTGCCTATTTTGGGATGGTCTGTCGCTGCTTTCTGGTTTGCAGTCTTTGGATAGCCTCGCGGCCTTTCATCTCTTTACGTATTTTTCTAACAAACTCTCCCAGGTAGTAGCTGTTTCCCCCGGGCACACTCCCGGATTCTGCATATAATCCAGTCCCCGATCAGTGAGTGCTGTTACCTGCAAACAATCATAGCTCTGTTCGGAAATTATCAAAATCTTGTTCCTGTTGCTGGTCGGGAGTAATGAACTAGTAACCCTCAGCTGTTTCATTTCTACATGGATTGCAAAGTTCCTGTAATGCATCTGATGCATCCTCCAGGGACTCATTAGAGGGTGATATGATATGAAAGAACTCTCTCTCCTTGTTACTAATGAGATACAATAATGTCTCTACTTTTGTCTACTCTGGTTTATCTGCCACAGCCAGATAAGTATACAGTGTGAACTCTTACATATACTGTTTCTATTCTCTAGTCAAGTTATTTTCTATAGAAATCTAGTGGCTTGCGGCAGTTCTATTTATTCGATTGTGCATGATCGCTATTAGACTTTTACACTTTAGAGACACAGCATGGAAACAGGCCCTTTGGCCCACCGAGTCTACGCCAACCAGCGATCACCTCGTACACTAGCACTATCCTGTACAGTAGGGACAATTTACAAATGTTAACAAAGCCAATTAACCTACAAGCCTGGATGCCTTTTGAGTGTTGTATGAAACTGGAGCACCCGGAATACCTGGAGGAAACCTACGCAGTCACTGGGAGAATGTACAAATTCCGCACAACCAGCATCCGTTGTCAGGATCGAACCTGGGTCTCTGGTGCTGTCAGGTGGCAACTCTACCATTGCACCACCGTGCCACCCCACATTGAATCACACGGATGGTATTGAACCGTGTATCTCAGTTGCAGATGACCATGTCCAGTGTTTGTTATTCTGATTCAGGCATGGAATTTAAAAGTACAAAGGGTTGGAGTAAGTGCGGGACAGGCTGCATCTCTGGAAGACATGGATAGGCGATGTTTCGGGTCGGGATACCCCCACCTCTTCTAGTTTCCTCCTCCCTACTGCAATTACTCTGAGAAGGAATCCCAATTTGAAACCTCTCCCATCCATGTTCTCCGGAGATGCTGCTTGATCCACTGAGTTACTCCAGTCTCTTAGGTGGTCAATGTATCTAATGTGGAAGCTTTTACTAGTAGGCTTCAAAGCTCGGGTGGCCTTTTGTAAGAAAAATAATTGGACCAAACTTTAGGAAGGCATTTGGAAAGAAGTACCTCACTTGATCAGTTGTATTCGCCTTTGCAACAACGTTCTCCTTCCTATAACAACAGTTCTTGTTATTTTTCTAGGCAGCACACAAATATGTTTTAACATCAAACACAAGGAAATGACAGTCTGTAAAAGCATGCTTCCAAGACTGGGAAACACTGCAGTAAGGCTTTCTAGACCGTGGTCAGATACAACAGGCAGCTCTGCCTTTGGGTAAAATCTGCACGGCCCGATTTTACCTTCTCCCCAAAATCCACAAACCTGACTGCCCTGGCAGACCCATTGTCTCTGCCTGTTCGTGCCCCACCGAACACATTTCCACATACCTTGACGCCATCCTATCCCCCTTTGTTAAATCCCTCCCCACCTATGTTCAAGACACCTCAGACACTTTCCGTCGGCTCCGCGCATTCCATTCTCCAGGCCCCCATCCTCTCATCTTTACCAAGGACGTCCAGTCACTCTACACCTCCATCCCCCACCAGGACGGTCTCAAAGCCCTCCGGTTCTTCCTCGACCAGAGGAGCAACCCATACCCATCCACTGACACCCTCCTCCGCCTAGCGGAGTTGGTCCTTACCCTCAATAACTTCTCTTTTGACTCCTCCCATTTCCTCCAAAACACAAGGCGTAGCTATGAGCACACGCATGGGCCCCAGCTACGCTTGCCTCTTTGTCGGGTACGTCGAACAATCCTTGTTCTCGGCGTACCAGGGCCCCATCCCCGACCTCTACCTCCGTTACATCGACGACTGCTTTGGTGTCACCTCCTGCACCCACACACAACTGACTGACTTCATCGATTTCACCACCAACTTCCATCCGGCACTCAAATACACTTGGACCATTTCCGACATTTCCCTACCAATTCCTTGACCTCACCATCTCTATTGCAGGTGATACACTCCTGACCGACATCCACTACAAACCAACTGACTCCCACAGCTACCTGGACTACTCTTCCTCCCACCCTGCTTCCTGTAAGGACTCCATCCCCTATTCCCAATTCCTCCGTCTACGCCGCATCTGCTCCCAGGATGAGGTGTTCCACACCGGGTCATCACAAATGGCCTCATTCCTCAGAGAACGGGATTCCCCTCCCCCACTATAGATGAGGCTTGCACAGGGTCTCCTCCATACCCCGCAACACTGCCCTCGCTCCCCATTCCCCCACTCGCAAACAGGGCAGAGTCCCCCTGGCCCTCACCTTTCACCCCACCAGCCGTCAAATACAACACATAGTCCTCCCTCCGCCAGTTTCGCCACCTCCAACGTGACCCCTCCACTCGCCACATCTTCCCATCTCCCCCCCTGTCTGCCTTCCGCAAAGACCGCTCCCTCCGCAACTCCCTTGTTAATTCTTCCCTTCCCTCCCACTCTACCCCTTCCCCGGGCACTTTCCCTTCCAACCGCAAGAAATGCTACACTTGTCCCTTCACCTCTCCCCTCCACTCCTTTCAGGGACCCAAGCAGTCCTTCCAGGTCCGACAGAGGTTCACCTGCACCTCCTCCAACCTCATCTACTGCATCCGCTGCTCCAGATGCCAGATGATCTATATTGGTGAGACCAAGCGGAGGCTTGGCGATCGTTTCGCCGAACACCTCCGCTCGGTCCGCAATAACCAAGCCGACCTCCCGGTGGCTCAGCACTTCAACTCCCCCTCCCATTCCGTATCCGACCTCTCGGTCCTGGGCCTCCTCCACGGCCAGAGTGAGCAACACCGCAAGTTGGAGGAACAGCACCTCATATTCTGCTTGGGGAGTCTGCATCCTTTGGGCTTGAACATTGAATTTTCTCAATTCTGTTAACCCCTGCTGTCTCCTCCCCTTCCCACCTCTCCTTCAGCCCACGGGCCCTGGCATTCCCTCTCTCTCTATCTCCCTCCCCCACCCCTAGTCGCACTAGCTTCTCATTTTCACACCACAAACAGCTTACAATGGCTTGTTCCCTTTATCATCGATACTTTTTTGCATATCTTTCATTCATTGTTCTTTATCTCTCCACATCACCGTCTATATCTCTCGTTTCCCTGATCCCTGACCAGTCTGAAGAAGGGTCTCGACCCGAAACGTCGCCTATCTCCTTCGCTCCTTAGATGCTGCTGCACCCGCTGAGTTTCTCCAGCTTTTTGTGTACCCTCTGCCTTTGGGTAGTACAGTTTAAAGAGACAGCGTGCAAACAGGCCCTTCGGCCCACTGAGTCCACCCTGAACATTGATCACCCATACACAAGCTCCATGTTATCCCTCTTTTACATCCCACACACCATGGACAATTTCAGAAGCTAATTAACCTGCAAACCCGCACGTCTTTGGATTGTGGGGGGAAATCGGAGCACCTGGAGAAAACCCATGTGGTCACAGGGAGAACGTGCAAACTCCACACAGATAGCACACGAGGTCAGGATCTCTGGTGCTGTGAGGCAGCAGCTCTACCACAGCTCCACCACAGCAGCTCTGCCACCCTAGTAGTTGAGCAGTGCAATAGGGCAGGCTTTAAAGAGCACACAATTAGAACATGATGTGTGCATCTTTGTGCAATAAAAATTCACCTTGTGGTAAGACATCCATTTTCTGTGTTATCTTCCAAATTGGGTTAGGCACCCCACTGACTGGTTGCCTATTCCAGATTAACCAGTCCCAATCTGCATTCCTGTTATCACAGCTGTTTTTGTCAAACTACTTTTCTTTATATTTTAGCCAGTTCTTTTGAACCCTCTTTTGGGTGATACAGTGATGCAGCGGTAGTTGCTGCCTTACAGTGCCAGAGACCTGGGCTCGATCCTGACTACAGGTGCTTGGCTGTACGGACTTTGTATGTTCTCCCTGTGACGGCATGGGTTTTCTCCAGGTGCTCCGGTTTCCTCCCTCTCTCCAACGAAGTACAGGTTTGTAGGTTAATGAGCTTCTGGAAATCGTAAGTTGTCCCTAGTGTGTGGGATGTATGTTGTGATCGCTGGTTGGTGCGGACACGTTGGCCTAATGGCCTGCTTCTACGCTGTATCTCTGGAGCCTGAAGAAATTTCATCAAGTTTTGTCCCAAGTATCCATTTGTTTCACTGTGAAATTAAGACAGTCCAGTTTATTGATTTTTGAAGCCACTTTTCAGAATGCACTTCTACTAAGCTGATAGCTGGTATAAGCTGTGGGCCTCAAAGTAGAATATGGAGAAGTGCAGCACGGGAAGAGGCCCTTTGGCCCATAATGTCTATGCTGAACGTGATGCCAAGTTAAATGTTAAACGTTAGTCCATATGACTATCAAAACGTCTCCCAACTGCCATGATTGTATCTGGCACCACCAGTGTATTCCAGGCAACCATTACTCTCTGTGTGGTTAAAAAACTTGCCCCGCATATCTCCTTTAAATGTTGTCATTCTTCCCTTAAAGCTATATCTCCAGTCATAGAGCATGGAAACAGACCCTGCGGCCCAACTTGCACATGCCAACCAAGATGCCTTACCTACACTAGTCCCACCTGGCCACGTTCGGCCAATTTCCCTCTAAATTGTTTCTATACATGTACCTGTCCAAATGTCTTTTAAATTAAATATTAGCTGCCTCAGCTACCTCCTTTGCAAACTCTTCCACATATCCACTACCTTCTGTGTGAAAAAGTTAAATCTTAAACCATATAACCATATAACCATATAACAATTACAGCATGGAAACAGGCCCTCTCGGCCCTTCCAGTCCGTGCCGACCATTTGTTTTCCCCTAGTCCCATCTACCTGCACTCAGACCATACCCCTCCATTCCCTTCCCATCCATATACCTATCCACTTTACTTTTAAATGTTAAAATCGATCCTGCCTCCACCACTTCTGCTGGAAGCTCATTCCACACAGCCACCACCCTCTGAGTAAAAGTTCACCCTCACGTTACCCCTAAACTTCTGTCCCTTAATTCTCATGTCATGCCTTCTTGGTTGAATCATCCCTACTTTCAATGGGAAAAGCTTATCCACGTCAACTCTGTCTATCCCTTTCATCATTTTAAAGACCTCAATCAAGTCCCCCCTTAACCTTCTGCACTCCAAAGAATAAAGACCTAACTTGTTCAACCTTTCTCTGTAACATGGTTGCTGGAACCCAGGCAACATTCTAGTAAATCTCCTTTGTACTCTCTCTATTTTGTTGACATCCTTCCTATAATTAGGCGACCAAAATTGTACACCATACTCCAGAATTGGTCTTACCAATGCCTTGTACAATTTTAACATTACTTCCCTACTCCTATATTCAATGCTCTGATTTATAAAGGCCAGCACACCAAAGGCTTTCTTTACCACCCTATCTACATGCAATTCCACCTTCAGGGAACTATGCACAGTTTATTCCTAGATCTCTCTGTTCCACAGCATTCCTCAATTCCCTACCATTTACCATGTACGTCCTATTTTGCTTTGTACTGCCAAGATGTAGCACTTCACACTTATCAGCATTAAACTCCATCTGCCATCTTTCAGCCCACTTTTCCAAATGGCCCAAATCTCTCTGTAGACTTTGAAAATCTACTTCATTATCCACAACACCACCTATCTTAGTATCATCTGCATACTTACTTATCCATTTTTCCACCCCATCATCCAGATCATTGATGTACATGACAAACAACAGTGGACCCAACACGGATCCCTGAGGCACCCCACTGGTCACCGGCTTCCAACCATGAAGAATTAAACATGTCCTTTGATTCTTCATTCCCCTTCTCTGCAAGAAAGATTGTGCATTTACTCTATCTATTCCATTCATGATCTTGTATATCTCTATAAGATCAACCCTCAGCTTCCTGCAGGCGAAGGAATAAAGTATTTGACATTTATACCGTGGGATAAAGGTTCTTGTGGTTCCTCTATTTTAAAGAGGGAATTCCTCAATGATACAGTGTGAACAATTGTGCTCTGCCGTGTTCAAGTCTAATGAGTAACTTCAAGTCAGTGTACAAGTCTAATGAGTAACAATCACTGGTCATCCCCCAGGACGTTATTCATGATCAGGTCTCAGAAACCTTCAGTGGAGAAATTTGGCTCCATGCTGACTACAGATCTTTCAATACTAAATGTGAAACACTTTCTAAAAGCTGCTTGGTAGCTTTAAAAATAAACCGATATCGACAATGCACTCTACACTGCAACGACTTGTACCTCAGTGTGCCTTCTCCTTTAAACATGCTTCATTATTTAAAGACACAAAGTGCTGGAGTAACGCAGCCGGTCAGGCAGCATCTTTGGAGAACATGGATAGGTGACGTTTCAGTCTAAAGAAGGGCCCCAATCCATAACGTCGTTCTGAAAAATAGTCTCAACCTGAAACACCATCTATCCATCTATCCAGAGAATCTGCCTAGAACTGCTGAGTTACTCCAGCACTTTGTTCCCTTTTTGGGTAAACCAGCATCTGCAGTTCTTGTTTCTTCGTTATTTAAAGTATTAATTAAAAAAAATGTTGATGGGAAGGACTAAACATGCTGTAGACCTTGTCATAACTTGAAATATTCTGCAGTGTAACTACAACCGCAATATAATCACCAAAGCAACCATAAATGCTTTACATTCATGAAATAATACTGTTAGTAAGCAATATAATAATAAGAAATTGACTGTACCAAACAACTGTGAATCTAACAAATTCTTTATATAAATGCTACTAGTGGAACCATGCTTTACAGCATTTCTCCATTCAAACTCAGTCTGACCTTTCCATTGCTTGCTAGGAACAATTAAGAAATTTCTGCCCTACTTACATGGAGTGGCGATGTTGCTGATTGGAGTCAGGATCCCATTACAGAGTGTCAATTCATGTCTCAGGATGATCAATTTCGATAATGCTGGAACCCCGATCGTCTTCCACCTATTTACCAATCAACCTAATCTTTGGTTCTGTGCTAACAGGAAAATAAAAACCTCACAAGTTGGATACAATCCGTGATGATTTGATTTGGACTATCTGATCCATTAATCATGTCTGAACTACCCGTCTGAAGCGAGTCCTGACCCAAAATGTCACCTATTCATGTTCTCCAGAGATGCTGCCAGCATCTGTAAACCAGCATCTGCAGTTCCTTCTGTCTCCCAAAGTTGTGCAAGGAATTAAACAGGGTGTACAATTAGTAATATGATAGGTTGGAGCAATCACTCAGTCTGGGTTTGTGATGAGATTATCTTCTGTTGTCATTTGCAAGAACCTTAATCGGGTTTGGGTAACCTCAACTCCATTTTTAATGGGCTGAAACCATACTAAGAATCCATTAATTAATTTTCATTCTCACTGAGAAAGTCTGGAAGTATGACTCATTTGAAAATCGATACCACACAGGTTCTATTTTGATTATTCGGAGGTTAAGATGCACATAGACTGTTAGCAGAGAACAGTTGCTTGTGGTATGAGAATAATTGTGATTAACCATTAGGGTGGCACAGTGGCTCAGCTGGTAGAGCAGTCGCCTCACAGAGGCAGAGACCCAGGAGGGGATGAAATAATGTGCCTGGTGGTGTGATCGTGTTGGAGGTGGTGGACATCTTGTTTCTATAGGGATGATTCATTTCTGAGAGAGTGACAGGTACCTGGAAGAGCACTGTGGATCGATGGGGAGGGCAGGCGTTCCTTACACTTCGATTGCTGATACAACACTGTGATCAGTAATGCTATAATGACCCCTTTTAGCAGCTATTACACTGGTGCTCTGGGGTGGGAGATTGAAACCCTCACGTCGTTCACCCTGTTTCGACTAATGAATCAACCCGACGTGCATTAACAAAAAGATCAAATAGAACAGAATAAATCAGCAACACCGCAAGTTGGAGGAACAGCACCTCATATTCCGCTTGGGGAGTCTGCATCCTTTGGGCTTGAACATTGAATTTTCTCAATTCTGTTAACCCTTGCTGTCTCCTCCCCATCCCACCTCTCCCTCAGCCCTCAGGCCCTGGCATTCCCTCTCTCTCTATCGCCCTCACCCACCCTAGTTGCACTAGCTTCTCATTTTCACACCACAAACAGCTTACAATGGCTTGTTCCCTTTTTCATTGATACTTTTTTGCATATCTTTCATTCATTGTTCTTTATCTCTCCACATCACCGTCTATATCTCTCGTTTCCCTGATCCCTGAGCAGTCTGAAGAAGGGATTCGACCCGAAACGTCGCCTATCTCCTTCGCTCCTTAGATGCTGCTGCACCCGCTGAGTTTCTCCAGCCTTTTGTGTACCCTCGATTCTCCAGCATCTGCAGTTCCTTCTTTAACAAATAGAACAAGTTGCCAACTTTAGGTTGTGCACGCCATACGCAAGAAGAAGAAGACTGGTGCTCTGAATCCTGGGAACTCATCCTGAGTGCTACGCAACGTAGCAGCGTATCACTGGAATTTATTAACTATCCCTATTTCTCCTGGGCTGATGGTGCAGTTAATTTTTAAGTTTGAGAGACACAGCATGGAAATGGGCCCTTCAGCCCAGTGAGTCCATGCTGACCATCGATCACCCGTTCACATTAGTTCTATGTTATCCCACTTTCTCATCCACTTCTTACACACTAGGGGCAATTTTACTGAGGCCAATTAACCTACAAACCCGCACATCTTTGAAATGTGGAGCACCAGCAGGGAGCCCACGCAGTCACAGGGAGAACGTGCAAACTCCGCACAGACAGCACCCGAGGTCAGGATCGAACCTGGGACTCTGGCGCTGTGAGGCAGCAGCTCTACCAGCTGCGCCACTGTGTCACTATTGGCATTGGGCCTGTTTCCCAAACTTTCCCTCATGCTATTCTCATGGTTACAGTCATGTTTCACTAATCAAGCTGCAGGTCTGTTTGCCATGGTCATCCTGCATGCTGGGGCAGTCTGTGAATGGCAACCCTTGGTCATCTAGTGGTACATGCCAAAGATTCAAGAGCAAAGCATAATGTGAAGGATTTTTCTACAAAATGCTTTTATGCAATCATTTCCAATGCACTAATTATAAAGGGAAAACACGATGGCACTGCATACAGATGCACTGGGCCAGATCAGATGGACAGCTGGCTGGATTGTTGGTTTCCCTTGATTTCCCTAAGGTCTAACGAAAATGTAAAGCCAAAACTAGCAGTGAGTCCAGTCAACGTCACAGCTTCCATTGCCTGCTGTTTACTAATTCTCCCTTGTCAGTTTTATGCTCTTGCTTCACAGCATGCAAGCACAATGAAAGAAAACTCTGTAGATGCATTTATGTCAAAACAAAGCATTTGATGTTCCTCACTATCAATAATTTTATTATCTCTTAACTTCTAACATAACGTTCTTTTTGTTTGGCTTCACTTTATCTTCCTCCCTCACTTATCGATTCAGTGCTTTTGGTTTCCCATGGATGTATTGACCCATTCTAGATCATGCCTTCATAACCTCTTTACAGGATGAGAAGAATGACAATAGCATCATTTCCAGAAGTGGAGTTTCATTTAAAGATATTTAACTTGTTGCAAATGACTCAAACATCTCAATCTCGTGCCTATACCTTTTAAAAACAAATCTGGCCTGTTTTGTTTTACACACGGCACGTGACCAGTCTGAAGAAGGGTCTCGACCCGAAACATCGCCTATTTCCTTCGCTCCATAGATGCGCCTCACCCGCTGAGTTTCTCCAGCATTGTTGTCTACCTGCAATCTTAAGATTGTGTTTGTAATCTAACAATTCTACAATCCTTATGACTGGATATGTTTCACTGCAATGCTTCCAAAATAATATTGTTAGCTTGTTCAATTTACTTAACTGCAACATGGTTATCAGTGTTGAAGATATACTGTATATGCATCCAACATAAAACTAATCCTTGGTAGACAAAAATGCTGGAGAAATATAACAACCATATGACAATAAAACACTCATGACTTGACTCTTGATTCCCCCCCCCCCCCCCCCCCCCCCCCCCCCCCATTCTTCAATCACAATGTCCTCTTCAATTACATTGGTTCAGCATCAACCCAATGATCTGCCACCCCCCCCTCCCTGCTGTAACCCCTGCCGTGCCACTTACCTGATCGCTGTTCCTGACCCAGCTTCCAGTGATTTGAAGGGACCTCTATTCAGGCTTCAGTCTCTCTGATATATTGTGTTTTCAGTGCCATTAAAAGACATAGCCAATGGTTCGTGACCAAAATATCATTACTGCCCCTGCATCAACCATATAACACCAACAAATAGATGATGCTACTTGGTATCTTATCATCAGCAAAACCACTCAAAATGCCTTATTCTAATAAAAGCATTCAATTAAAATGTCCCAGTCTCATTTTGGAATCTTGTTTCAGCCGCTTTGAAGCCTTGAGGTTGGTGCTGTTTTTAATTCAGGGCTCCTCGCTTTTGTTTCCACTGACCCTTTCCCTGAATCATTTTCCAAATTTGAATTTCATTTTGATGTCCAGTTCTCAACATCGGAGGAGCATAGTGCAGATGGCTTCCATCACCATCGGGAGTAAATTGATATTTGGCACTTTGGACTTTTAACATCTTGTCCTGTGTATTTGTAAACATTTACCCTGGAATTATCCAGTGACTGCCGTGAATAGAATGGCTGACAACAAGGGAAAGACCTTGTGACTGCTGGAAAGACAGCTGACAGGAGGAAATAGACTCCACCTGGGGCAGGCATGGGCTAGCTACCCATGTCAGCAGGATCCAATACTATTTGGTATTTTGGAGACTCCCGCATACATCTACGAAAATAATTAAAGAGAGAATACCCCTAGAGTCTGCGAGAGCGGGGGCGGAAAATGACTCATTGACGGATAACACGGCTATAGACCTAGGAACAGAAAAGACATTGTGCAATACATGCACTCAACAAGAACCATGCGCACAATCATCATCCGAGAAGAGGCTTCAGGTCTGCTCCTGCGGCTGGATGAAAATAACATCTTCAAAGGGCTTGAAAATACATCAAGGAAAGAAAGGGTGCTTGAGAGAGGGAAAACAGGGACCTTGCATTGATAAATACTTCCTGAGAAGTCAATCAAGTCAGTCGAATGAAGTCCAGCGACTGGATTCTCACCAAAGTTCACAGGGCATCAGCCCCCCTGATGAAGGAAACTCAAGCACAGTTGCGCAGGCAGAGGAAGATATAGAGCCCATCCAGCCAAGAAAACCAGCAATGGAGAAAAAGATCAGCGGAAGAAAACCTCATGTGAAATGGCCTGGAGCCTCGGAGAAGAAAGAATGGGAGACCATAAATGTAGACCTGACCCGTATCTTACAGGGTCTAAGGGGTACAGTTGAAAGAAAGCTTGATAAGATGGCTATGGCTATGGAGCAGAACGATATGGAATAAGGGAGAAAAAGGAAAAGGCACCAGTTTTGGAAAACAAGTCCAGACGGCAAAAGGAGATGGAATGCCTAATCCGGGAGAGAAGGCAGCTCAAGAAGCAGTGGAGGAAGGCATCTGACAGTGAGAAGGAGGGCATCAACATTCTCCAGGGAAACATCAAAAACCATTTAGCAACCCTGAGACGAGCAGAGTACCTGTGGAAATCACAAAAAAAGAAAGAACGAACGAGATCACGCTTCTTCAAGGACCCCTATAAGTTCGTGAAATCCCTTTTCATCAAAGGAAAGGGAGGAAACCTGAATACATCAAGGCAGGAGCTGGACGAGCATCTGGAAAGAATGCATGCGGATGACAAGAGACAGCTATTCCATCGGACATTCCACCAATTGAACAACCAGAGCACAAGATGGACATTAGTCCTCCAAAGTGGAGGGAGGTGGAACAGACAGTAAAGCGGGCAAGAGCATCTTCAGCCCCAGGGCCAAATGGGGTTCCGTATAGACTCTACAAGGGTGCTCCTGATGTTCTTCGCATCCTGTGGAGGCTAATGAGAGTGGCTTGGGAGAAGAGAGTCATACCCAAAGCATGGCGCAGATCAGGAGGAATCCTGATTCCGAAAGAGAAGGAATCCACAGATATCAGCCAATTCCGCCCGATCAGTCTCCTCAATGTAGAGGGTAAGATTTTCTTCAGCATCATAGCTTAGAGGATGACCAACTATTTAGAGAGAAACAACCTTGTGGATACAACAGACCAAAAAGCAGGCATCCCAGGATTCTCTGGGTGTCTCGAACACACCAGCATGATTTGGCACCAAATCCAGACTGCAAGAAAAGAAAAGAGAGATCTGCATGTCGTTTTTCTTGAGCTTGCCAACGCGTTCGGAACTGTCCCTCACAGATTCCTCTGGGCATCCTTTGACTCCTTCAGGATACCAGAGACTATCGCAAGCCTTGTCAAGGCTTATTTTCAAGATCTGCAGCTCTGTTTCACCACACCTGACTTCACGACCACATGGCACTGCATGGAGATTGGCATTATGGCGGGGTGTACCATCTCCCCATTGATTTTTACAATGGCTATGGAAGTCATCATAAGGGCCTCCAAGTGGGTAGTGGGTGGCGAGCGGCTGAAGTCTGGAGTCCGTCTACCACCCATCAGGGCCTACATGGATGACATGACAATCATAACAACAACAGCACCTTGCACCAGGCGCCTTTTAGGGAAGCTTCAACAGAACATCACTGGGGTCAGAATGAAATTCAAGCCATCCAAATCAAAAGCATTTCCTTAATCAAAGGCAAACTGACAGATCAAAGATTCTTCATTGATCAAGAACCTATCCCAACTGTGTCAGAGAAGCCAATCAAAAGTCTGGGAAGATGGTATAACTCCAAACTGAAAGACACTGATCAGGCTAACAAGTTTAGGCAAGAAGACATCAAAGGTCTGGTGAACATCGACCGATCCACGCTGCCTGGAAAGCTGAAAATCTGGTGCCTGCAGTTTGGGTTACTACCTCGCCTTATGTGGCAACTAACCACGTATGACATCACCCTCACAAGAGCCGAGAAGATAGAAAGAACAATCAGCTCTTTTGTGAGAAAGTGGGTTGGTGTTCCTCGGTGCCTGAGCAGCGTAGGCCTGTACGGTCAGGGGGTACTCCAGCTGCCTCTCTCTAGTCTCACAGAGGAGTACAAGTGCACTAAAGTCAGATTAGAGATGACCCTGGCAGAATCAAGGGACACTGTCATCCGAGCTGCTGCTCCAACCCTGGCAACAGAAAAGAAGTGGACGGCTAAGAATGCGACACAGCAGGCAAAATCTGTCTCCACCAAGGCGACATGGTAGGGCAAGTTTCAACACGGAAGAAGTGGCTTGGGGCTTGGTGGAAAGCGACCTTGCTGGAACAAGGCATCATCACTGGAGCGCCGGAAGTTGGTCGCGGCCGAAGTCCGCCGACAGGAGGAGTTGAGTAGGTGTGCCAAGGCTGTGTCGCAAGCTAAACAGGGCCAGTGGATGAGATGGGAGAGTGTGGAAAAGAGGAAGATCAGCTGGAACGACATGTGGGAGATGGAGGCAAGCCGGATAAGTTTCCTCATTCGGGCAATCTATGATGTCCTTCCTAGCCCAAAAAATCTCAATCAGTGGCTGAGCGAAGATCCATCGTGCCCCCTGTGTTCAACACCAGCCACACTTAGGCACATTCTCACTGGGTGTAAAGTAAGTCTCTCCCAAGGACGGTACACCTGGAGACATAATCAAGTGCTCAAATTGGCAGCGACTCTGGAACGCAGGAGAACAGCCAACAATGCCTTGCCGCCCAGAAAAACCAACACAGTTAAGACAATTGCCTTTGTTCGGGGGGGGGGGGGGGGGGAACAAAGGCAATAGAAAATTCCACCAAGGACCAGGTTTGGACAGCTGGAGGCAGCCCGGGATTGGCAGATGCTGGTGGATGTGGACCAACGGCTTACAGTTCCATCAGAGATAGCCATCACCAACTTGAGGCTGATCTTGTGCTCTGGTCGAACTCTCAGCGCATGGTGTACTTTGTGGAGCTCACAGTCCCTTGGGAGGATGCTGTGCAGGAAGCCTTCGAAAGAAAGAAACTACGATATACAGAGCTTGCAGCGGAGGCAGAACAGCGGGGCTGGAGAGCTAAGATCTGCCCGGTAGAAGTTGGATGTCGAGGATTCGTGGCAACATCTACCTTAAGACTGATGAAGGACCTGGGGATCAGCGGACAAGCCCTACGCCAGGCCATCAAAGAAACATCACGGGTAACAGAGCGGAGTAGCCAGTGGCTCTGGCTGAAGAGGAAAGACCCCATTTGGTCTCCCAAATAACCGACTAGACAGATGCAGAGGGGGGTGGTTCTGGGACGCCAGAATGCACCGCTGAGCCTACTGGAGACGTCGTGGGTTCAATCAGCGAAACGTCAATGAAAGTAGGTGCCCACTTGATAACCCCAATGACGTGTCTGCCTAGCCTTTCGCAAAATCGGAGGAGCATAGGTGAGTGCAGAAGGCTTCCATCACCATCGGGAGTAAATTGATATTTGGCACTTTGGACTTTTAACATCTTGTCCTGTGTATTTGTAAACATCAGCTCTGCTATTTTCATAGAGACATACAGTGTGGAAACAGGCCCGTCGACCCAACTTGCCCACACTGACCAACATGCCCCATCTACTGTAGTCACACCTGCCTGCATTTGGACCACATCCCTCTGAACATATCCTATCCATGTACCTATCCAAATGTCTTTCAAATGTTGTGATAATACCTGTCACTACAACCTTCTCTGGCAGCTCGTTCTATATAACCACTACACTTTGAGTGAAAAAGTTGCCCCTCAGGTTCCGATTAAATATTCCCCCCTCACTTTCTGGCACCATATCTCAGGATGGATGTGCTGGGTCTGGAGAGGGTCCAGAGGAGGTTGACAAGAATGATCCCAGGAATGAGTAGGTTAACCTATGATGAGCGTTTGTTGGCGCTGGGCCTGTACTCGCTGGTGTTTAGAAGAATGAAGGGGAACCTCATTGAAACATACGGAATAGTGAAAGGCTTGGATAGAGTGGATGTGGAGAGGATGTTCCCACTAGTGGGAGTGTCTAGGACTAGAGCAGTGGTTCTTAACCTGGGGGTCGTGACCCCCTATGGGGGTTGTTTGGGGCTTTGCTGGTGGTCATGAAGGGCACACAAATAACATCAATTTGTTGAGCCCATGTTTAGGAACCTAACAAAGGTACATACCACATACAGTATTTTGTTCACGTATACGAGTACTGGTGCCAAAATGGTTATGAACCACTGGACTAGAGGTTGTAGCCTCAGAATTAAAGGACGTTTTGGGTAGGAGATGAGGAAATATTCCTTTCGTCAGAGGGTGGTGAATCTGTGGAATTCTTTGCCATGGAAGGCTGTGAAGGACAAGTCAGTGGATATTTTTAAGGCAGAGATAGGTATGTTCTTGATTAGTACAGGTGTCAGAGGTTATGGGGAATAGGCAGGAGAATGGGGTTAGGAGGGCGAAATAGATCAGCCATGATTGAATGGCGGTGCAGACTTGATGGGCTGAATGGCTTAATTTTACTCCTATTCCTTATGGCCTTATGACCTGATGACTCTCCTATTCCTAATGACCTTCTGGTCTTATGACTGTAAACCTAAGTCCCCTGATTCTTGATTCTCTTTCTCTGGGTAAAAGACTGTGCATTTACCCTATCTGTAAATGACTTCCAGACTCAGTACATGATTCAAGCACATATTTAATCAGCACTAAAACTTAACAGCATGAAGGATGATTAGTTGTCAACACACCCTGGCTGCTCAAACTGACGGTGCTGGGAAATAGTATTAGTATAAGTATTACAGTGGGGTGGAGTTAGAGATGCTGGCTGGATGCAACATCAATCTACACTATCTATTCCTCTCATGACCTTGAGACACCTATAAGATCATCCCTCATCCTCCAGTGCTCCAAGGAATAAAGTCCTAGCCTGCCCAATCTCTCCACCCTTTTCACCCTTTTCAGCTTAACACCATTTTTCCTATAACAGAGTGACCAAAACTAAACACAATACTCTAAATCTGGCCTCGCCAAACTCTTGCACAGCTCCAACATAACATCCCCACTTCTATACTCGAATGAAATTCTTTTTGAATTTCATCTGTGTAGCTTATGCCTTGGTCTTCATTTCAAGTTATTTGAAGGGACCTCCATTCAGGCTGCAGTCTCTTTTCAGCACCAATGAAAGACGTGGCCAATGGTTCATGACCAAATATCATTAAGCTGCCCCTCATGTAACCGTCTCCAGTTGGTGTCTTTTTTTATTAAACATATGTGCTTTGCTTTGATACAATTTCAGATGTAATGTTGTTCATAATCCTTCATTCTGCCTTATCTGAAAATTCCAGCTATAATTCAATTCTTTGTACATCTTCCTTAAAAATGACAAGAAAACTCTGTGATACATGGTCCCATTGTGCACATAAATCAGAATCCCACAACAGTATTGGTGACTCAGCTACAAACTAAACCGGATGATTCATTGCACAAATTGTTTTGTTCAACCAACAGAGTGAAAAGACTGGAATTTTACAAAATTATAGCAACATGAATATTTAAGCAGGAGTAAAATAATAAAATAAAATCAACAATATGCTGTCAAATTCTGTCATTGTTTAACTCATGACATCTAATGAAGTAGTTAAAATAAGATGTATCTCCTATTCTAAGGGTCAGTCCTCCTTGGCCTACACAATCTCCAGGTTGCCAAACACTTTAAATCCCCCTTCCAATTACCACACTGACCTTTCTACCCTGGGCCTCTTCCATTGCCAGAGTGAAGCCAAATGCAAATTGAAGGAACAGCACCTCATATTTAGCTTGGGCAGCTTACAACCCAGCGGTATGAATATTGATTTCCCCAAGTCCAAGTTATCCTTGCTGGAGTTTCACCATCCCAAGGCTGGAGTGCATCTTGCTGATTTTATTATGTTACTCCGTCTCTCTCCGTCGCTCCCCCACCCTAGTCGTCGTATAGTTTCACTGTCGTCCTGCTGAGTCCTACGCTTGTTGGAGTTATGTGACAGCTGCACCGTTACTGTGCCACACCTTACTCTGAACATTGCACAAAGCCAAGTAGACAGAAATCAATAAAATCAGTGGTCTGAGCAAACAACTCATCCACAACCGTGTCAGGAAGAGAAATATCTCCTGTTGTTAGCAGGATCCGTGTGGGTGAATTCCAGGGCAAAATTATCTTTGCATCCACTAGTGGAGTTGGAAGTAAATCTGGCTCAGTCTATCTCTCTGTGTATGTGGCTAATAATTTGATGATGAGTTGATCATAGCTCTCTTCCCACAAACACTATGAATTGAAATGTGCAAAGCAGCAGCTGAACATTTCTGGGACAAACAACAAATGATATCTTCAATAATATCTGACACAAGGAAAATTGCAAAGAAGCTCACACCAGTAGTCCTGGTTTATAGAATGTATTCCTTTAGACTTTACTTTATTTGGAGATACAGTGCGGAAATAGGCCCTTTGGCCCATCGTGGCTGTGCCGACCAGTGATCACCCTGTACACTAGCACTATCATAGACAAATTACAATTTTACTAATGTCACATAACCTACAAGTCTTATGTGCAAGGAAACCCATGTGGTCACAGGGTGAATGTACAAACTCCATATAGACAGCACCTGTAGTCAAAATTGAACCCATGTTTCTTGCATTGTAAGGCAGCAACTCCAGCACGATGCCACTGTGCCGCCCCAATGCTTTGGTACATGGATTTTGCTTAATTGGCATTGGAACTTGGGAAAGCCAATGTTATCAGCTGAGATGCCTCATACTTTGCTTGAAACGTTTGTTGGGAATTCTGGTGAATCTTTTCCCATTAGCTGCATCCATAGTTGCCCCATTTTCAATCTGAAACTCTGGACCGTTACATCTTGAGCCAATGGTGTTCAGGGTTCATGCGATATCAGAATTGTGTGGTATTGTTTTCGGGCAGTTTTGTGATAAACAAAATTATTTTCGGGAAAAACTTGATCTTATGAATATTCACTAACATCAGCAAACCTTATTGTTAGCTGTGTGATTTCAAAACTCAGGGATGTGCTGCTGTTATTTTCCAATTAAAATTACTAGACAGATAATCATGTAGCCATCTCTAATTTACTACTATGCTTGATTGCAAGTTTTCAAATGGCAAGTCAGAGACAGGTTTTCATGTCTACAAATGTCCAGCCCATATATTTCTGCAGCAGATGTAATTTTCTCCTCTTTATAGTCTATGTGTTTTTTTTTGCAGTTATTTAATTTTTAGAAGTCTCATAAATTATTTCTGGTCGTTCTATCAAAAGGGTTCAATTGCTTATCTTAGATTTCTGACTGATCTAATCGTTCTGTTAGCAGAAAAAGTTGAAGAAACTAGGAACTGCAGATGCTAGACATAAAAATGTTGGAGTAACTCATGGGTCAGGCAGCATCTTGGGAGAATAAGGATAGGCAATATTTTGGAATGAAGCGTTGCTTATCCACGTATTTATATCTACAGTGTTTCCACATGTAAAGCCTCAATGTCATTTTATTTCACACAACTCCTCTTGATAAATGTTTACAGCCAGTATTTCATTTCCCTTTATGATTGCTTGGAATTCATTGCCGCAGAAGGCTGTGGATAGATAGATTCTTGATTAGTACGGCTGTCAGGGGTTATGGGGAGAAGGCAGGAGAATGGGGTTGAGAGGGAAAGATAGATCAACCATGATTGAATGGCGGAGTAGACTTGATGGGCCAAATGGCCTAATTCTGCTCCTGTCACTTATGAACATCTCCAAATCTCCTTCATCCTGAATTACTGAATGGGTGGGGGGTGGAAGGTGACGGCAGGTGGAGAGATGGTGGGAAAAACGGGAGCACACCGGGACAAGTTAAATCAGTTGTGATCTTATTGAATGACAATACTAGTTCAAGGGACCAATTGGGGGGGAGAGTTCCTTTCACAGCATGTGGTGAGTCTGGCCAGGGGTAACGTTGCGGGCAGGGCAGGAGCATAGAGAAGGAGGGGATCATGCCAGTAACCCACTCACTCACCGCTGCCGCGGCGCTCCGGGTGCGGAGCCACAGCATTGTGGCCGGGGAGGGAAGCAGCTCGGGTGGCTGCGAGCAGCCGCCGGACCTCAGTGCCTTTTGCCGGCCCGCTCACCTCTGGCAGTGCTCTACGTCTGAAAGGTGAGGGGACCAGCTCAAGAGCAAAGATCATAGAGCGGAGCGGGTCAGCGGGCGATGGATAACAGGACAGCGGGCAGTGGACACTCCTATGTCAGCGCGAACAAGGGAACAATTGAGGTTACTCGCACTGACACATGGAGTAAGCTCCACCGCCCGCTGTCCTGTTATCCATCGTCCGCTGACCCGCTCCTCTCTATGATCTTTGCTCTTGAGCTGGTTGCTCTGGCATGATCCCCGACCCCCTCCTTCTCAATGCTCCTGCCCTCCCGCAACTTTACCGATGGCCAGACTCCCCACACGCTGTGAAAGGAACTCTCCCCCACCCCCCCACCGGCGCTGTCCTTTTACAGCCGCTTCCCACTTTACAGCCGTTAGCGCTGCGCATGCCCAATAGGCTGCTGCGCATGCGCAGTACACAATCCAAGCTGCAAAGGCAGAATTTCAGCTGCCTTCAGCTCTGCTTGAAACTGACGGCTTGAAGCAGCGTCCACGGCATGTGGGCTGCACACACTTTCCCGTATTACATGTACTGCGCATGAAAGGCACAGAGAATTATGTCTACCTAAGAGATCCATCTCTTAGGTAGGCATAATTCTCCCGTACCTTTACTATTTATATTTAATAATTATCATTTTATAATTTTAGTCAGGGTAGGCAGTGCCTACCTTGCCTACCCTGACGGCCTGGAACATGACCCGCTGAGCTACTCCAACACTATTAATTTCTAACCACTAAAGTTATTTGTTGCAAGAATACTTCCAATATTCAATGTTTTGTCAGGCGATGGCTGGCAGTGCTGAAAGAAAAAAAAGAAAAAAAATATTGCTCAATATACCAACAACAATGCCCTCCATGTAGTGCTTGCTGTTAATGATGTCAATAAAGCCAATTTTGATGCTGAGCCACACAACATAGATGATGACAGGCTTGGTCAAGGAGGGAGACTTAAAGAAGTGTTTAAAAAGATGAAGTAAGTCTATCCTATTTACTCAGAGGGTGGTGAATCTGTGGAATTCATAGTTACAGACGGCAGTGGAGGCCGTCATGGGCTATTTTTATTGTGGAGTTTTAATGGATTCTTAATTAGTAAGGGTGTCAGTGATTATGGGAAGAAGGCAGGAGAATGTGGCTGAGAATGAAAGATAGATCAGCTATGATTGAATGGTGTAGTAGTCTTGATGGGCTGAATGGCCTAGTTCTACTACAATAACATGAATTTATGAACAGAGAGAGTTAATTGGTGAATTTTGGAGCTGAGGGTCAAGGCATCAGAAAGTATATTCATCACCAGTGATGTAACTGAACCTGGAATCAGATGAATGCACGCCAGTAGTCTGTGGGACTGGAATGGGGCAGAAAGAAATGAATGGTGAAGGATTTGGAAATACGGGTAAGATTTTTTAAGTGGAGACATTGTTGGATCCGGAGCCAGTTTTGGTTACAGTGCTGGGGTTATAGCTGGATGGAACATAAGTGGTGACTTAGTGCTGGAGTTATAGCTAGATGGTACATAAAGGCATGATGTAAATACAAACTATTGTTAAATGCTCACATTGCTTAGCCCTGATCAGGAGCAATGGGAGGAGGAACATTGTGCATTTAAAAAACTGCTCCCATTAGCAAGAGCTGTGGAATTTTGCACCCACCCCCAGATACATGGTTGCCTGAAAATGATGACATAGGTGGACATTGTGCAGAAGATGTTTTGCACACATGCATTTATCAATCAGGGCGTTGGTGTAAGTGTTGCGTTACACTGAGCTTTACAACTGTATAATACTTTGATGTGAGTGATCTTGGAGTATTGTGTGCAGATTCTGCACACCAAGCTATAGGAAAGATATCTTTGATCTAGGAAGAGTGCAGAAAAGATTCACGAGGATCTTACTTGGATTGGAAGGCTTGAAATATAAGAAGAGATTGGACAGGTTGGGGCAATTTTATCTGGAGTGTAGGAAGATAAAGGGTGATCTTATAAACTTGTATAAATTCATGAGATGCATAAGATGATTGGTCAGTCTTTTTCTAAAAATATGGAGTCCAAAGCTACATGGCAGAGATTTCAGTTGAGAAAGGAAAGATGTAAAGGAGTATTTTTTTTTTCGCACAGTGTGTGGTAGGAACATGGAATGAACTGCCAGAGGAAGTGGTAGAGGTTGATGCAATTACGATGATTAAAAGACATGTCGACAGGTAAATGAATAGTAAATTTTCAAATTCAGCCAAACAGGGCTTATGCACGTGGGCAACCTGATTCGCAAGGACGAGACAAGCAGATGGGCCTGTTTCCTTGTATAACTTTATGACACTATCTTCAAGATTCAAGATTCAAGATAGTTTATTGTCATGTCCCAGAGAGGTCAATGAAATTCTTGATTTGCTTCAGCACAACAGAATATAGTAGGCATGAATACAGAACCGATCAGTGTGTCCATATACCATTGAATATATATATGCACATATAAATAAATAAATAGATAAAGTGCATTGGGCTATTAATGTTCAGTGTTTTGTTTGATTTGAGTTTAATAGCCTGAAGGTTGTGGGGATCCTCTTCTGGAAGTAGCTATTCCTGAACCTGGATGTTGCAGATTTCAGGCTCCTGTGCCTTCTACCTGAAGGTAGCGGGGAGATGAGAGTGTGGCAAGGATGGTGTGGGCCCTTGATGATACTGCCAGCCTTTTTGAGGCAGCGACTGCGGAAGATCCCCTCGATGGTAGGGAGGTCAGAGCCGATGATGGACTGGGCAGTTTTTACAACTTTTTGTAGTCTTTTCCGCTCCTGGGTGCTCAAATTTCCGAATCAAGCCACGATGCAACCAGTCAGCAAGCTCTCTACTGTGCACCTGTAGAAGTTCGAGAGAGTCCTCCTTGACAGACCGACTCTCCGTAATCTTCTCGGGAAGTAGAGGCACTGATTTGCTTTCTTTATAATTTCATCAGTGTTCTCGGACCAGGAGAGATCTTCAGAGATGTGCACGCCCAGGAATTTGAAGCTCTTGACCTTTTCCACCATCGACCCGTTGATATAAACAGGACTGTGGGTCCCCATCCTATCCCTTCTAAAGTCCACAATCAGTTCCTTGGTTTTGCTGATGGTGAGAGCCAGGTTATTGTGCTGGCACCATTTGGTCAGTCGGTCGATCTCTCTTCTATACTCTGACTCATCCCCATCAGTGATACGTCCCACAACAGTGGTGTTGTCAGCGAACTTGATGATGGAGTTCGCACTATGTCTGACTACCCAGTCATAAGTATAGAGTGAGTACAGCAGGGGGCTGAGCACGCAGCCTTGAGGTGCTCCCGTGCTGACTGTTATCGAGGCTGACACATTTCCACCAATACGAACAGACTGTGGTCTGTGGGTGAGGAAGTCGAGGATCCAATTGCGGAGGGATGCGCAGAGACCCAGTTCTGCGAGTTTGGTAACCAGCTTGGAGGGGATGATGGTATTCATTCATTATCCATTATTGGTGCTGGTGGGTTCCAATCAGGCAAAATGGTCTGTTTTATTTATTTCTATGTTGTTGGGTGACCTGCAATTAAAACATGTGACCTTTCTTATTTTGTGACCCCTTTCATCCAACACTTGAAACCAAAAATAAAGACATTTCTTCAGATCGAGCATTTCAGGCAAAAAATAATGAGAAGTTCTGTCAGAGACCTTGTATGGAAAATAAACCAGAATAAAATCAATGCAGCTAAATATGTGGTGAGATGCCCTGTGGGTCAGTATCAATCAAATAGCTCCTGCTGCTGTTTCGGTAGTGACTAAAAGCTCACTGTAGGACTCTAATTAAACTTTGAGCACAAGCAGAATGAATAAAAATGGAATCGTGGGAGGTTGGTCTGCAGTTAAAGTGGCAAATACATTTGTGTCTCTGATGCTAATGATTAATCCTAGAAATTATTTAATAAGAAGATTAAATAACGGACAATTTTCTTTATTAGTATGTACATGTGAAAAATAAGTTAGAATGATATATTCAGCTTTAGAATGTGAGGATAGTGTACAGATTCACATGGAGCCTTAATCTAAAATGAATATCTGTACTGTTAACTCACTTTAAAGTCATAAAGTCATACAGCATGGAAACAGGCCCTTCGGCCCAACTTGTTCCTGCCAACCAAGATGTCCCATCTACATGAGTTCCACCTGTCCGTGTTTGGTCCCTCTAAACCTTTACCATCCATGTTCCTGTCCAAATGCCTTTCAAATGTTGTTATAGCATATGTCTTAACTACCTCCTCTGGCATTTCATTCCATATACCCACCATCCTCTGTTTGAAAAAGTGGCCCCTCATGTTCCTATTAAATCTTCGTCTTAAATCTTTATCCTCTGGTTCTTGCTACCCTTACTCTGAAAAACGTTGTAACTTTTCCCTGAGTAGCTTTATAATTCCAACCTTTAATGATCTGTTCTGACCTAACAACCTACCCGTACAATCTCTCATCTGGGACTGCTAGGACGAAGGTGGCAAATATATAAGGTGGCTAACCTTAAGGTTAGGAGTAAGGCCAGCTTGCAAGTACACAGATGTTTGACAGGTAATTCTACATTGCATTTCCATTGTTCATTTTGAATTTACATTAATGTACTACATCTTCAAAGCAATCATTCCCAAATGAATAATGAAACAGCACCCATTTATTTCTGAGAGAATTAAAGATTGAGAAAAGAACTGATCAATCTTGTCATGGTTCATTCAAACCTGCTGGCTGGACTAATAACAGCAACATAAGTAATGCCAGGGCTGAATACTCATCAATAATTGCAAATGAACTAATGCCAGTATAAAACTAACAGCTGAAGAGTAATTGACTTGAAAACAGTAGGATTCAGATAGGGTCCAACATCAGCCGCAGGGTGTTAAGGGAATGTGGTTCATTTTCAGGCATGTCAAGTGGGCAAAGCGCTTCACATCTGTTCAGTGGGACACCCAATTAAAATGCAGAGGAAACCCTTATAATACAAAACTTAGGGCCAATGTTTTTGATTGAGGAAATGCACAGTCTTTTGCCCAGAGTAGGATCATCGAGAACAAGAGGACATAGGTTTAAGTTAAGGAGGGAAAGATTTAATAGGAGCCTGAGGGGTAACTTTTTTTGCACAAACAGTGGTGGTGTATGGAACAAGCTGCCAGAGGAGGTAGTTGAGGCAGGTACTATCGCTATGTTTAAGAGATTTTTGGACAGGTACATGGACAGGAGGTATATAGCTACATGGATAGAGGGTGATGGCCAAATGCGAGCAGGTGTGACTAGTATAGATGAAGCATTTTTGATGACGTGGGTAAATCTGACTGAAGGGCCTGTTTCCATACTGTATGACTGTGAATCTATCTGGGTTCACGATGAGCCTACACTGCCCCTGCCTCTCAAATTAAATGCACTTACGTAATTTTAGGGGCTTCTGTGTTCAAGCAACTAAACCATATAACCATATAACCATATAACAATTACAGCACGGAAACAGGCCCTCTCGGCCCTTCCAGTCCGTGCCGACCATTTGTTTTCCCCTAGTCCCATCTACCTGCACTCAGGCCATACCCTTCCATTCCCTTCACGTCCATATACCTATCGACTTTACTCTTAAATGTTAAAATCGATCCTGCCTCCACCACTTCTGCTGGAAGCTCTTTCCACACAGCCACCACCCTCTGAGTAAAGAAGTTCCCCCTCACGTTACCCCTAAACTTCTGTCGCTTAATTCTCATGTCATGCCCTCTTGTTTGAATCTTCCCTACCCTCAATGGGAAAAACGTATCCACGTCAACTCTGTCTATCCCTTTCATCATTTTAAAGACCTCAATCAAGTCCCCCTTTAACCTTCTGCGCTCCAAAGAATAAAGACCTAACTTGTTCAACCTTTCTCTGTAACATAGTTGCTGGAACCCTGGCAACATTCTAGTAAATCTCCTCTGTACTCTCTCTATTTTGTTGACATCCTTCCTATAAACTAGGCGACCAAAATTGTACACCATACTCCAGAATTGGTCTTACCAATGCCTTGTACAATTTTAACATTACTTCCCTACTCCTATATTCAATGCTCTGATTTATAAAGGCCAGCACACCAAAGGCTTTCTTTATCACCCTATCTACATGCGATTCCACCTTCAGGGAACTATGCACAGTTATTCCTATATCCCTCTGTTCCACAGCATTCCTCAATTCCCTACCATTTACCATGTACGTCCTATTTTGATTTGTCCTGCCAAGATGTAGCACTTCACACTTAACAGCATTAAACTCCATCTGCCATCTTTCAGCCCACTTTTCCAAATGGCCCAAATCTCTCTGTAGACTTTGAAAATCTACTTAATTATCCACAACACCACCTATCTTCGTATCATCTGCATACTTACTTATCCAATTTTCCACCCCATCATCCAGATCATTGGATGATGGGGTGGAATGATCTCCTGATCGTTAAACTGTGGGTGATGTTCACTGCTAGTACTCTGCTAAGGTTTGTTGACTCACCTACAATGCTCAGTAGAGTGAGGCCTCCACATGACTGAGACCTGGGAAGGAACATGGTGGGCGTCTGATAACACAAGGCTACAGGAGAGACTCTTAATACTAGAATCAGAGCAAGAAACAAACTACTGGAGGAACTGTATGCTACCACAATGCTTGGTTTATTAAAATACTTGGTAGTAAATCAAACAATAACTGCCAAATCTTGAAACATAAATGCCACAAACGGAAAAGGAATGCAAGTGTCTTCTGATATTCATAACACAATCATTTTCTATGGCAGAGTTTCATGCTGGTTCTAAACTAGGGATTATATTTTCCAAAACAATAGCAATTAGACTCCGACGGAGTTGGGAATGCAAGTGATTATGGCAGATGATTTCCAGCAGAAATCAGATTTTGATTTGTTTACTCAATGGTCAGGAATTTCAAGCACAGTTTTGCGTTGATAGCAGGGTTCATTGCAGTGTTACCAGAGGGACAATTAGACAGGGAGGATCCTGCACCATTAAGGTGGGTTATCCAAATTCTGACAAAGGGTCACAGACCCAAAGTCCTGACCACTTATTTTTCCACAGCTGCTGCCTGACCTTCGGAGTTTTTCCAGCATGTTCTGGCTTTGCTTCAGATGTCTACAATCTGCAGTTAATTAAAAAAATTACATTATTTTGTAAACATCAGCCTGGTTAAATGCAGACGGGATGATTAAATGTGTCGGAAAGAACTGTAGATGCTGGTTTATACCTAAGATAGACACAAAATGCTGGAGTAACTCAGCAGATCAGGCAGCATCTCTGGGGAAAAGGAATGCGTGACTTTTTGTGTCTTAAGAATGGTTACACCCCAAAACGTCACCTATTCCTTTTCTGCAGAGGTTCTGACTGACCCACTGAGTTACGCCAGCATTTTGTGTCTATCTTCAGATAATTAAATGTGTCCACAGGAACAAAGTGACGTACAAGAATAATGCACAGTCTCCAAGTGGCATTAGTACAAAGAGATGTTTAACGAGGAGTGTGAGGATTTGTCAAATTATTGTGGGTGATGGTTGGATGGATTGTGATGGGAGAGACAGCAAATCTCTGACTGGCAGAGATGTGAAGTTGGAACAAGATCTGTGGCGTGGTCTGTCATCTGGAGGAGATGGAGGAGGGGTGGCTGCGGATAACCATATAACCATATAACCATATAACAATTACAGCACGGAAACAGGCCCTCTCGGCCCTTCCAGTCCGTGCCGACCATTTGTTTTCCCCTAGTCCCATCTACCTGCACTCAGACCATACCCCTCCATTCCCTTCACGTCCATATACCTATCCATTTTACTCTTAAATGTTAAAATCGATCCTGCCTCCACCACTTCTGCTGGAAGCTGATTCCACACAGCCACCACCCTCTGAGTAAAGAAGTTCCCCCTCACGTTACCCCGAAACCTCTGTCCCTTAATTCTCATGTCATGCCCTCTTGTTTGAATCTTCCCTACCCTCAATGGGAAAAACGTATCCACGTCAACTCTGTCTATCCCTTTCATCATTTTAAAGACCTCAATCAAGTCCCCAAGATGCAGCAACAGCTTGAGAAACAAGGACATTCATTTACAAAATGTTGAAGACCATCTTGAAACTAACAAGAAGTCGGCACATTGGCCTTTGTCCATCAGAGTTATGAGTATAGAAGTTGGGAGGTCATGTTAGAGTGTATAAGACAAGTTACATGGTGTACAAGGTGACGCCACAGTTAAGGGGCTGTCCCACTGCGGCGACCTAATTGGCAAGTTTAGAAGAGTTTGCCCTTGACTAATACCCGCAGCATGGTCGACACGAGGTCCTAGGAGGTCTTTGTAACTCTCCTTCGTGCTCGAGAGTAGCCCCCCGCGTACTCAAGGCCTCAGCTAGGTCGCGGCGTATTTTTCAACATGCTGAAAAATGCCCGCGAGAAAAAAAAGATCGCTGTGGAAAAAATTGTAGGTTTAGTCGAGGTAGGTCGTAGTAGGTTGGCATGTTATTCATAGGTAATCGCGGGTAGTCGAAGGTAGTTGTAGATAATCTTTAACATAGTCAAAGGGAGGCCGAAGGAGATCGAAGGAGGTCGTCTTCACTCTCCACTATTTGGTGTCCAATTTTCCCGAAGCTAGTCGAAACTATTCAAAGCTAGTCTTCTACATAGTCGAAGGAGGTCTTCATCAATGACACTTTTTCAAACTCTCCTAAACTCTTCTAAACTCACCATTTAGGTTGCCACAGTGGGACAACCCCTTTGAAAAGATGTTGTTAAACTGGAAATGATGCAGAGAAGATTTATGAGGATGTCATCAGGACTCGAGGGCCTGAGCTATAGGGAGCGGTTGAGCAGACTAGAACTATATTCCTTCGAGCACAAGAGGATGTGAGGTAGTCTTACAGAGGTGTATAAGAAAATGAGAGGAATAGATAGGGTAAATACACAAAGTATTTTCCCGAGAGTAGGGGAATCGAGGACCAGAGGACATAGGCTTAAGGTGTGGGGGAAATAAGAATAAGGGGTAGTCCATTTAGGACAAAGATGAGGAAAAAAAATTCACCCAGACAGTTGTGAATCTGTGGAATTCTCTGCCACAGAAGGCAGTGGAGGAATTTTACTTCGGAGTCACGTGAGTGACTACGTGAAGAAGGCTGTCAGTCGTCATGCACGTCATTACATCTGAAGCATGCGCCAAAGAATGACTGGCAGGTGCGTTGCGTCCTTCCAGCGGTAAGTTTTAAATACCGAGGTAAGTGTTTTTAAAAACTACTCTGTGGTCGGTCGTCTTGGCGGGTTCGGGTTTTCTGTTTTCTTACCAGAAGGAACCTACCATGTCGAAGATGAGGAGACGGTCTGCGGTGAAGCCAGCTACGGAAGACCGCGGAGGTGCGGGTAGCGGGCGACTGTCCGAGTCACCTTCCAGGCCACTGGCTGTGGAACCAGCGGCAGCAGACTCGGTGCCTCAGGAGAGCACCGTGGCAGTCCCGCCGGGGCGCAAGGCCACTCACAAGTCTGCCAAGCCCGTAGACTCAGACGATTCCGGGCCGGAGGGATCCCCTCCTACACTGGGAAGCATCTGCGGGCTCCTCTCCCAGATGGAGCACCTATTGGAGAGGTGGCTCCAGACTGATCTGTTCCAGAGGAGGGAGCAGTATCAGCCCGGGTTTCCACGGGAGCCCGCGCTAGCAGCACCTTTCACAGGGCTGCGACGTGTCTCCTATGCTGCCCAGGCGAAACCAGCCTAGGGGCTCTGGGACAGGAGGAAGACTCGAGCTGGAAGCACCAAGGTCTTTTGTAGGGGTAGGCCCCAGCCAGCCAATGGCTCGAATGTGGGGGGGGGGGGCATCCGCCATCAGCCCTCCTTCCCAAGGCACGAGGACGGAAGCCAGGACCACACCGGCGGTAACGTCCAAGGTAGGAGAACCAAGTTCCTTGTGGAACAACTTACACATCCCTAACTTACAAGTTGGGGGGAGATTGCGACATTTCTTGAATGAATGGAATTGGATCACAGCAGACCTGTTCACACTGCACAGTGTATAAGGGTTTAAAATTGAGTTCCTTCTTGATTCATCACCACCCACACAAAATTTACCAAACCGCACATATGTGTTCTCACAACAGGAAATATTTGAGGTACAAGCTGAAATTAAGGCTTTACATACAAAAGGGATGATTCCGAGGTCAAACCAGGAATCACACTAATTTGTATCTAACATATTACTTACAAAATTCTTAAGGGGTTGGACAGGCTAGATGCAGGAAGATTGTTCCCGATGTTGGGGAAGTCCAGGACAAGGGGTCACAGCTTAAGGATAAGGGGGAAATCCTTTAAGACCGAGATGAGAAAGACTTTCTTCACACAGAGAGTGGTGAGTCTCTGGAACTCTCTGCCACAGAGGGTAGTTGAGGCCAGTTCATTGGCTATATTTAAGAGTGAGTTGGATGTGGCCCTTGTGGCTAAGGGGATCAGAGGGTATGGAGAGAAGGCAGGTACGGGATACTGAGTTGGATGATCAGCCATGATCATATTGAATGGCGGTGCAGGCTCGAAGGGCTGAATGGCCTACTCCTGCACCTAATTTCTATGTTTCTATATTCCCCAAGCGAAAGAGGGATGGAGGAAGTCGTATCATCCTAGACTTGATGGAACTCAATACCCATGTGCAGTATAAACATTTTAAAATGGATAATTTTGGTACAGCCATCCAGGTGGTTTCCAGAGGATGTTATATGGCATGCATAGATCTAAAAGATGTATACTACTCAGTACCCATTCACAGGGAGCACAGGAGATATTTGAATTTTAGCTGGATGGGGCAGCTGTGGCAATTCAAAGCATTGCCTAATGGGCTGACTTCAGCCCCCAGACATTTTACAAAATTACTAAAACCAATTCTGGGGCTGCTATGAGCTCAGAATCACATGGTGATGGCTTATTTGGATGACATTCTAATAATTGGGGACACCAAGGAATCAGCTAAATCATCTGTTTCAGCGACCAAACACATGTTTGAGAGGTTGGGATTCCTAATCCATCCAGTTAAGTCAAAATTGAATCCAATCAGGGTAATTGATTACCTGGGGTTCACAATTAACTAAATTCAAATGTCAGTGACACAGCCAACTGGTAAGCAATCAGACTTGATGGAAGCCTGCAATAAGCTAATTGCTAACCAGCAGCGAACAATCAGACAAGTAGCAAGTGTAATTGGCAAGCTTGTGGCAGCCTTTCCAGCTGTACGCTTCGGACTTTTGCACTACCAAAATCTACAACGTGGAAAGGAATGGGCTCTCAAATCCCACACAGGACAATTTGGGAAACATATGCAATTACCACTAGACACCATGGAAGAATTGCACTGGTGGGCTACGAATATACATCACTGCTCTAAGAAAATTCAAATTGATACACCATCGGTAATATTACAAACCGATGCAAGTGGCCTGGGCTGGGGAGCAACAGATACCATCTCCAGTTGTGGGGGCAGATGGAATGTGCAGGAGTCCTTAATACTACAGCAATATGGCATTAACTACTTAGAGTTGTTGGGAGCACTCTATGGTTTAAAGGCTTATTGCAGCAATATGCTTCATGTGCATGTTCAACTACAGATTGACAACACCACGGCGGTGGCGTATGTCAATCACATGGGTGGAATAAAATCTGTATCATGTGACAAATTGGCAAACCTTATTGCAAGGAACATTTGGGTCACAGCTATTTACCTACCAGGTAGATATAATATGGTGGTGGACACTAGATCACGGAAATTCAATAATAACACAGAATGGATGTTGAATCATGTTGTGTTTAACGACATTGTTGGCCAATATGGCACGCCAGATATTGACTTGTTTGCCTCCAGATTGAATGACCAGTTACCCAAATATGTCTCATGGGAGCCAGACCCAGGGGCAGTGGCAGTCGATGCATTCACACTGCATCGGGGATGAATGTTCTTGCATGCTTTCCCTCCATTTTGCCTCATTAGCTGACGCTTGGTTAAAATTGGCAAGACAATGCCACAGGCATTTTGGTAGTGCCAGATTGGCCTACACAATCTTGGTTCCCACTAGTCCTGGGAATTATGACACAGCCTTTCATGGCTGTCCCCAACAGCAGGGACCTGCTGGTACACCCAGTTACGGGGAGCTATCACCCGCTACATTTATTGGTTTGCAGATTCTGAGGAGACCATACCTGGGACTCGGACTGGCTAACCAAACAGTGGATGTCATTACAGCGGCCTGGAGGGACAGTACACAAAGGCAGTACGTCTCTCACATCAAGAAGTGGGAGATGTATTGTCATGCATCCAACATCTCATATGACACAGTGTGCGTCATGGATATACTGGAGTTTCTGTCAACCTTATATTATGACCATAAATTAGGCTGCAGTCCCATCAACAGTGTCAGGAGTGCATTATCCTCATATTTAGTGCTGGGAGCGGGGCCCCACCCGATGGGAACACATCCCCTCATTACCAGGTTCATGAAGGGAATATACAACACTACACCCCCCAGGCCATGGTATACGGACACATGGGATGTTAGCGTGGTGCTAACACTACTCCGTCAGTGGGCCCCAGCCACCGCACTACCCTTACCCAAGCTCACCCTCAAGATGGTCATGATGATGGTGCTGGTAATGGCGCTGGTAATGGCGCTGGTAATGGCGCAATGAGTCCAGACGTTGCACAAGCTACGACTGAACAACATGACCACCACTGTTAACACCAAGAGGATGGATTAGGAATCCCAACCTCTCAAACATAATTTAATCTATGACTTAGTTAAACAGAGCAGGCCGGGGGTACCAAGCTTGAGTTCCCGGCATACCCCGAAGATCCACGATTATGTGTAGTCGCACACTTGCACCAGTACATAAAAGTCACCAGGAGCCTCAGAGGCTCTGAGTTAGCTGTCCTAATCAGCCACAAAAAACCACACCACAGGGTAACAGCACAAACCATCTCCAAATGGTTAAAGGAGGTACTGGCGGGTGCAGGAGTGAAAACTGACACTTACAAATCTCACTCCACCAGGGCTGCATCAACGTCGGCAGCGAGGGCTAAAGACGTGCCCCTCGACAACATCCCTTCGGCTTCAGGATGGGCCAATGAAAGGATGTTCCACCGGTTTTATAATAAACCCATTGCCAGACCGGGGGTGTTTGCACGTACCATTTTAAATTCTGTTTTATAGTTTCCCCCCAGGTTGGGCGGGGTCACTATCATTTTGTTTTTCACATTAAAGCATCAGTATTGTTACCTAACTATGTTATGTCTGAATGCATTAATTTTTTCTCACTCATCCATGGTCAATCCATTCAGTGTGTGACACCTGGACTCGAACCGGCGTGAAATCACAGAGCTTTGAAATCTTCACGTAGTCACTCACGTGACTCCGAAGTAAAATAGTAATATTAAATGAGAACTTACCAGTTTGAAGTTTGATCTTGATTTTATGAGGAGTTACGATGAGCGATTACGTGCCCACCGCTCCCAACCCTCATATTATAAAGGTCATCTGGTAGTTCTAGTTCTCCAAATCTTACTATGTTCAGGTCAACTTGTCTTATCTGTGATTCCACACCACTGCTTTGAAGATTGACGCGCATGACGACTGACGGCCTTCTTCACGCAATCGTTCATCGTAACTCCGCATAAAATCAAGATCAAACTTCAAACTGGTAAGTTCTTGTTTAATCTTACTATTTTCACTAGATGTTTTCAAGAGAGAGTTAGATTTAGCTCTTAGAGCTAAAGGGATATGGGGAACAAGCGGGAACAGGGTACTGATTTTAGATGATCAGCCATGATCATATTGAATGGCAGTGCTGGCTCGAAGGGCCGAATGGCCTACTCCTGCACCTATTTTTCTATGTTTCTAGGACCTGAGGGGCAACTTCTTTACACAAAGGGTGATAAGTGTATGGAATGAGCTGTTGGAGGATGTAATTGAGACTGGTACTATCATAACATTTAAGAAATATTTGGATAGGTACATGGATAGGAAAGGGTTGGAGGACCAAACGCAGGCAGGTGGGATGAGTGTAGATGGAGCATGTTGGTTGGTGTGCGCAGGTTGGGCTGAAGGGCCTGTTTTCACGCTGTATGACTATGACTCTAAGTCACATTAGTTTCAACCAAGATGGGACCATAGTGACTCATTTCTGTCTGCTTACTGACCAGAGGTAGATGCAGCTGATGATTTTCTATGAAGTAATGGCTGAGTGGGCGCATTCTTGTTTTTGTTAAGACTGTTTAATTGCCACCGCCAACAGCCCTTTGGAGCACTTACCTCTCTCACAGACACATGGTGCAGTGTAGCCCACCACCCTGCTGAATATCAACGCTGAACATATCAGATCTGGTTTAATTGGCTTGCTCTCCGCATTAAGTTGACACAGGTTGGGCTTGTTTGTCTGAATATTTTTTACTGTAATTCCCTGCAGGGATTTTAAATCTGCAGATGTAGGAATAGTATAGACAGAAATGTATTTTTAACACCATCTGCAATTTTGAAAGGGATTGTTTTGTTGTAACCTTTTAATGATTGGACTAACTTTTGAACTCATGAATACATTTTGGGAGGCAATTTGATGTTGTTCAATTTCCAAAGCACCAGTCAAAATTAAAATAAACTCTGGGTCTGTTTAACCCTGGCATAATTTATTCCCACATTGTCCAATTTGGAAGAGGAATAAGGTGTCAGGTTGTATGTGTGAAATGGAAAAAGTAACGTGTGATTACCACTGGCATCATCAGCAAGTGCAAAGGCCAATTGCGGGACCTTGCCAGAGACATGGTGTAGGTGTTTGGCAGGGTTACCAGGGGTTCACTGAACTGTTAGTCCTGGAGAGGAAGCAGCAAATGATCAGTTTGTTGTTTAGCCTCATGGTCTCTGTAGTACGATGTTCAATTCATCCAGAAACAGAATCTAAAAGTACCTCTGGAACACAACAAGCAGGCCAGTCTACAACGCAGCTTGATTCGTATGCAAAATTCTAGTCAAGTTGCAGTATGTGACTTGAGTGTAGAAGTTGGGGGATAGACCAAAAGTGCTGGAGCAACTCGGCGGGTCTCTGGATTAAAAGGATAGGTAATGTTTTGGGTCGGGACCCTTCTCAGACTGAAGAGGGGTCTCGACCCGAAAGGCCACCCATCCTTTTTCACCCTCTTATTGTGGCTATCTTCAGTATAAACAAGCATCTGCAGGTCTTTGTTTCAATATGGATAAGTGACTTTTCGGGAGCTTGTTCTCTGTTCTCCAGAGATGTTGCCTGACCCGTTGAGTTATTTCAGCACGTTGTATCTTTTTTTGTAAACTAGCATCTGTAGTTTCTTCTGTTTCAATTTGCAAATCAGATATGGATGTAATTTCTTCATATTAAATATGATTGTGCTACAATTAAAACTGATAGCATCCTTGAATTTAATGTGAAAAATATTGCATTATATCTAACAGTAAAAACAAACCAGTAAAAAGCAACCAATGGAGATTCAGTTTGCAACATTGTTTACTGACATTTTTTATGTTCCTGCAGCTATTGATTATAGAGATTTATATTTATTTGTGTGTGGTATTTTGTGCCACCAGTTGTTTATGTGCAATCAGTAAATCTCATGGATTGTAATGTTCCACGAGTTTCAGTTAATGCAAGCTAATAATGCTTAGTATAATGTAAGAATTATACTAAAACTCTGATGTCACTGATGAACTTGCCCGGCATCACTAATTTTCTTCACAATGACTTAAAGAAGAAGGATGACAAATGGGCAAACATCTCATGTCCATATTCTGTAGATTCCAGAAGAACTGGAAATGACAAGAATAGGAAAGATTTTTGTCAAGTAAAGAAATCAATAGATGTGCAGCGAAGGTTGAGTGCCCTGGAGAGGAAAAGACTACAAAAAGTAGTAAACACTGCCCAGTCCATCATCGGCTCTGACCTTCCTTCCATTGAGGGGATCTACCACAGTCGCTGCCTCAAAAAGGCTGGCAGCATCATCAAGGACCCACACCACCCTGGCCACACACTCATCTCCCTGCTACCTTCGGGTAGAAGGTACAGGAGCCTGAGAACTGCAACGACCCGGTTCAGGAATAGCTACTTCCCCACAGCCATCAGGCTATTAAACCTGGCGCGGACAAAACTCTGAACATTAACACCCCTCCATCTGTTATTTGCACTTTATTAATTTATTAATTAATGTATGTATTTGCGTATATAATTGTAGTCAATGCCTACTATGTTCTGTCGTGCTATGCAAAGAAAGAATTTCATTGTCCTGTCAGGGACACATGACAATAAACTCTTTTTGACTTTGTTTGTAAATTGAATTTGGATGCAGGGCAGCAACAATTTAATTGAATGGCAGAACAAATTCACCAAAACTATTTCTTGAGTAATACTTATTTTCTTCAGATCCCCAACCTCACTAGATTGTTGGTCCTCTAATATTTCTGGCAGGTTTTATGTGCCTTCAGTGTAATAAGAGTTCCTTGGACAAGTGGAACCAAAGGTCATGGTTATGAATTAAATAGAAGTAGACCTCGATGAAAAATGAAAATCAATTGTTTCACGTAAAATGTGGATTGCACTGGGTTCTGTTCCATAGGAACTTTTAAAAGGCAATCAGATTTTGCAGCAAAAAGCGGCACCAGTGGTGCAGCTGGTAGAGCCACACTCACAGCACCAGAGAAACGGGTTCAATCCTGACCTTGGGTGCTGTCTGTGTGGAGTTTGAACGTTCTCTCTGAAATCGCATATGTTTCCTTCGGGTGCTCTGATTTCCTCCCACACTCCAAAGATGCGTGGATTTGCAGGTTATTTGGCCTCTATAAATTTCCCCTAGCGTGTAGAAAATGTTTCCAAAGTGGGATAATAGAACGAGAATGATTGTGCAATTGATGGTTAGTGTGGAGTCTAATGGTGCAAAGGGGCTGGTTACATGCTGTATCACTAAATCTAAAAAAAACTAAAACCAAAACCTACTTTCATTGTAAAGTAAAACAGGCAATAAAGAGAGGAGATTCATAAAAGATGAATTGCTTTGATGAGCAAAAGATAGGAAACATTTTGACATTACATCCTCAGTTGCAAAAAAAGGCAGGCAACATGTCTTTACCAAATAGAGATGGCTTGACAATGCAAAGTGAATTGAGCTTGAATCACTAGACAAGCTAAAAGGATCAAAATAAATAAATCCCCTGGGGACTAGACAACATTTGTCTTGGGTTAATGCAAAAAATTAGAAAGGAGATTGATGATTATTGGCAGTCCTTGTGCGGGAGTCTCTAGACACTGGATTGAACAAGCAGATTATAAATTAGTTAATTTAGTTTAGTTCAGGTTAGAATTACACCATATAAACAGGCCCTTTGGCCCACTGAGCCCATGCCAACGAATGATCACCCATTTGCTAGTTCTATGTTATCCCAGATTCATATCCCACACACCAGGGGCAATTCACAGAAGCCAATTAGCCTACAAATCTGCACCTCCTGAGAATGTGGGAGGAAACCAGAGCACGTACAAACTCCATACAGACAGCACCCGTAGTCAGGATCAAACCTGGGTCACTGGTGGTGTAAGGCAGCAACTCTACCTCTGCGGAACTGTGCCATCCAATGTGATGTAATGTGGTGTCCAGATTCAGAGGTAACATCATACCTGATTTGTTCATTTCCATTTATAGAAAATGATGATCGATAAGGATAAATTAATGTGGTACGAGCACAGTAAATACCTGTAGAAAGAATCAATGACTCCTTGGTTCATTCTACCATCTCGACTAAACACTTCCTCTTCATGGCACGTTTCCAAGCCACTGCAGGAGATAGCACACTTACTCTTTATCTCATTCCTTCCAAACATTCAGATGAATCAGTCAATCATTTGCACTTCTTCCAGTCTGGGAATTGCATTTGACATTTACGATGTCATCTCCTTTGCACCTGAGAATCCAAATGGTCATTGGATTAATTTCTTTGTAGAGCCCTTGTTCGGTTTGGGGAAGCTTCAGGTTACCTTTATTTCTCCATCGTATTCCTTCTCTGACCTATCTATCATTGGCCTGCAATCTTCCACTGAGGCACAACGTTGGCCTCATCTTCTAGCTGGGCATATTACATTCTTTGGAATTCAATATTGAATCAACAATTTCAATAAAGGACACAAAGTGCTGGATTAACTCAGCTGGTCAGGCAACATCTCTTGGGAATGTGGACAGGTGAGGTTTTGGGTCGTGACCCTTCTCCAGTCTGAAAAAATACCACAAAGTGCTGGAGTAACTCAGTAGATCAGGCAGCATCTCTGGAGAACGTGGAACCATATCTGAAACATCACCTACCCATCTTCTCCAGGGATGCTGCCTGACCTGCTGCGTTACTCAAGCACTTTGCTTATTTTTCTAAACCAGCATCTGCAGTTCCTTGTTTCAATAATTTCTTTGCTCCCTTTCTCTGTTCAAATTAGAACGTGTCAAATCTGCTGCAGGTTATCATCCATAACATTAACTCTTTTTTTCCATAAACATTGCCTGATCTGTTGACCATTTCCAGTCTTCTACTTTTGGTTTTAGCTCTGAGCAACATTTATGCCCTGCATTTCACATTGTACCTGTTTCTTTTGTTAACTTTCTCTTTCTGCAACTAGCTTCATTAAGCTATCTTCCAGAAGGCTTCACAGGCAGAATATCATGATGACAAGCTTCAGTCTGAAGAAGGGTCCTGACCCAAAATGTCACCCATCCTTTTTCTCCAGAGATGCTGGCTGACCCGCTGAGTTACTCTCGCACTTTGTGTCTATCTTTATCATGATGACAACTCTGGCTTCACCCAATCAGAAGTATTCCTTTAGACTTGTCCACCACTTCACTATCCTCCCTACAAATTAAAACAAACTTTACCAGCTAAGATGAAGTTTTTGATATGAAACCTTAACTCCCCTTCTCTTTCCACAGATCTACCTGATCTACTGAGTCTTTCCAGCATTTTCTGTTTAATTCCATCAAAACTATGCAGAATACGTCTCGTGTTTTGGCCACCCATTGTTGCTGAATGTTCCTCAAATAGACAATGAGCTCACCAATTACTGTGTGTTACTGGAGCTGGCCATCTGTGGCAACTGAAAGTAGACCACAGCTAAATTTTCAAGGGGCGTAATTCAGGAATCCTTGTGGCAAAGTTCACTGAGCTGGGAGGTTGGCTATTTTGACCCAAACCTTTGCATATGATGTGCTTGGCGCAGCGCACTTTTTTAACCTCCTAATTCATATTGGCTCATGAGTCAAGCGTGTTTTATTGCCATACATTCCGAAACTGAACAATAAAATTCTTAGTTGCTACAGTACAGAAACGAATGCCCCCAAGACTATGTGTTTAGGAGCTTATTTGGAGGTGGTAGTGTTTAATAGCCTGGAGGTTGTAGGGAAGAAGCTGCTCCTGAACCTGTACATTAGTTTTCAGACTCCTATACCTTCTTCCCAATGGCAGGAATTAAATGAGAGTGTGGCCAGGGTGGTGTGGGTCTCTGATGATGCAGACTGCATTTTTTGTTGCAGTGACTCCTGTAGATCCCTTTGATGGTGGGAACGTTTTCTTATTCTGAAAACATACCTATTATTCCAGACAAACAATTAGAGCGAAAAATTTAAATGTTAGTTTCTTAAAATTGTAATTATTGGATGACTATTCGTTTGTGTCAACTTTATGTGTAAATTTGTATTTTGTTTATCTTTAAGATATTATTTAAAGAACCAGTAAAAGCATATCCTTTTGCATTGCACATGTTCCTGCATTTGCTATTATTTTGTCAATGCAATATTTGTCTTTGGGCAACTATTTGACCAGTACAATTCATGTATTATGCTGCAAAATCATTAAAGCTCCTAAAGGGGTTATATTCATGAATGTGCCATGAAGATTTTCTCTGGAATTCACAGTAACAATCACTGTGTGCACAATGATGTCCTAGCTGATCACAGCTGGCTGAATTTGTTTGGACTCAAGGGAACAAACTCATTTATGGACCTTATGTCTGATTTATATCTGAGTAATTTGTCTCTTTTGAGTACAATAACATTATTGTGTCATATAACACTGACAGCTGAGATGTTTGACGTCATGAGAATGCAGGAGTGATCCTACCAGGTGCACTTTGTCACCACACTTACATTTTCAATTGTATATTAATTTATCAGTCCGCATGAGCTGCTGAGCATGTAATTTGTGTTATTGAAGGGTTTTCTGCTCCGTGTCTAAATGATAACATCTGTCATGCAAACAGGACTCTTGAATTCCTGCCTTGAACTACCCAGTCATAACCCACGCCCATTGGAGTGATTTCTAAAAATCGAATAGTTTTCGATCTGGTCCAAATATTATGTTTTTATTCTTAATATAAATGAGCTATTTATTCTAAATGAGCCATAAATGAGCCATATATTTAAAATATAAATGAGACACTGGCATGGTGGCACAGCACCACACAGCGCCAGAGACTCAGGTTTGATCATGACTTCAGGTGCTGTCTGTATGGAGTTTGTACGTTCTCCCCGTGACCAGGTGGGTTTTCTCCAGGTGCTCCGGTTCCCTCCCACACCTACAGATTTGTAGGTTAATTGGCTTCGGTAAGAATTGTATATTGTCCTTTGTGTGTAGGATAATGTTAGTGTGTAGGGTGATTGCTGGTCGGTGCGAGCGCGGTGGGCCAAAGGGCCTGTTTTTTGCGCTGTATCTCTAAACTAAATGAAACTGAACACATTTCTTTTAAGGACTTACTATCATAAAGGGACATTTGGTAGTTCAGTGGCAGCTCTACTAAGTTATATTTGATATTATAATATATTCAGTGATGGTAATGGGGGGGGGGGGGGGTTATGAAGGGGTTAGGCGTTCCCCTAGTTTTCAATTTCCAACTCGGGTTTAATGAATACTGCTGAAAGATTCGAGCCGTTTCTCGCTTTACTCAACTCAGATGAAAACGACAACTGCCACTGTTAACACTTGTTAACAGCCAGTAGTTAACAGTAGTTATAACCATAACCATGTACAATGTGTCATCAATACATCGATCCACATTCCTCAGTAAATGTAATTGTGTTTTAACACCGCGTACCTTTGAATAAAATTCAAGGGAGACTTTCTTAAACTCACTGTCAGGGCTACCGGACTGCGAGCATTGGCTCAGGTAAAGTCACGTTATTTTATTATTCCACGTTATTTTATTTGCCTTCCTGCCTCCTTGCCTCTCTGCCTCCGTGCCTCTCTGCCTCCGTGGCTCTCTGCCTCCATGCCTCTCCCCGCTCTCCTCTCTCTACCCCGCTCTCCACCCTCTCCCCCACTCTACGCTCACTCTCCCGCTCTACCCGGTCTCGAAAACTCTGATGTATTTTTGGTGGTATTTTGGAGATGCATAAAATGTGCACATTTAAAAAATCAGGGTTCAGATATACAAACCTTCAAAAGCAAATGTCATGCTACAATTTCAAATGGGATATAATGCTGAAGAAGCTAATAGAAAAGTTGTATAAATCATTGGTTGTGCCATAGTTAGAATATTGTGTTAAATTTTTCTGGAACGATATTTCCTTCAGCTAACAAAAATAATGAATAATTTGTCTTAGTCAATTAGTTAATGGTGCAGTAACGCTAGGCACAGTTGAATGGTTTTCGATATAGAAACATTGAAACATAGAAAATAGGTGCAGGAGTAGGCCATTTGGCCCTTCGAGCCTGCACCGCCATTCAATATGATCATGGCTGATCATCCAACTTAGTATCCTGTACCTGCCTTCTCTCCATACCCCCTGATCCCTTTAGCCACAAGGGCCACATCTAAATCCCTCTTAAATATAGCCAATGAACTGGCCTCAACTACCTTCTGTGGCAGAGAATAGTACGATTAAACGAGAACTTACCAGTTTTAAGTTTATTCTTTATTTTATGAAGAGTTCGCATGTGCGTCAATCTTCAAAGCAGCGGTGTGAAATCACAGATAACAATAATCGAAGTAACATAGTAAGATCAGCAACTTGAGAACTACCAGATTACCTTTGTGAGAGAGGGTTGGGCGTGGAGGGCACGTAACCACCAACGTAACTCCTCAAAAAATAAAGATCAAACTTCAATCTGGTAAATTCTCATTTAATCTTATTATTTTACTTCCTGCATCTAGCTTGTCCAACCCTATAAGAATTTTGTAAGTTTGCGCAAGATCCCCCCTCAATCTTCTAAATTCTAGCGAGTACAAGCCGAGTCTATCCAGTTTTTCTTCATATGAAAGTCCTGCCATCCCAGGAATCAGTCTGGTGAATCTTCTCACTACACCCTCTATGGCAAGAATGTCTTTCCTCAGATTAGGAGACCAAAACTGTACGCAATACTCCAGGTGTTGTCTCACCAAGGCCCTGTACAACTGCAGTAGAATCTCCCTGCTCTTATACGCAAATCCTTTTGCTATGAATGCTAACATACCATTCGCTTTCTTCACAGCCTGCTGCACCTGCATGCCTACTTTCAATGACTAGTGTACCAAGCCACCCAGGTCTCGTTGCATCTCCCCTTTTCCTAATCGGCCACCATTCAGATAATAGTCTACTTTATTGTTTTTGCCACCAAAGTGGATAACCTCACATTTATCCACATTATATTGCATCTGCCATGCATTTGCCCACTCACCCAACCTATCCATTTCACCTTGCAGCCTCCTAGCATCTTCCTCACAGCCAACACTGCCCCCAGCTTCATGTCATCCGCAAACTTGGAGATGTTGCATTCAATTCCCTCATTCAGATCATTAATATATATTGTAAATAGCTGCGGTCCCAACCCTGAGCCTTGCTATACCCCACTAGTCACTGCCTGCCATTCTGAAAAGGACCTGTTTACTCCTACTCTTTGCTTCCTGTCGCCAGCCAGTTACCTATCCACATCAATACTGAACCCCCAATACCGTGTTCTTTAAGTTTGCATACTAATCTCTTACGTAGGACCTTGTCGAAAGCCTTCTGAAAGTCCAGATATAACACATCCACTGGTTCTCCCTTATCCACTCTACTAGTTACATCCTTGAAAAATTCTATAAGATTCGTCAGACATGATTTACCTTTCATAAATCCATGCTGACTTTGTCCAATGATTTCACCAATTTCCAAATGTGCTGCTATCCCATCTTTAATAACTGACTCTAGCATTTTCCCCACTACCGATGTTAGACTAACTGGTCTGTAATTCCCCGTTTTCTCTCTCCCTCCCTTTTTAAAAAGTGGGGTTACATTAGCTACCCTCCAATCCTCAGGAACTACTCCAGAATCTAAATAGTTTTGAAAAATTATCACTAATGCATCCACTATTTCTGGGGCTACTTCCTTAAGTACTCTGGGATGCAGCTTCATCTTTTGTTTTGATACTATCCCTGATTTCCCTTGTTATCCACAGATGCGCTACCTTCCCTGATTTATTATTTTGCCAAACTGGGATGAACAATTGTTGTAGTTCATCCATGCAGTCTTTAAATGCCTTCCATTGCATATCCACCGTCAACCCTTTAAGAATCATTTGCCAGTCTATCTTGGCCAATTCACGTCTCATACCCTCAAACCTTTCTTTAAGTTCAGAACCCTTGTTTCTGAATTAACAATGTCACTCTTCATCCTTATGAAGAACTCAACCATATGATGGTCACTCTTACCCAAGGGGGCACGTACAACAACACTGCTAACTGACCCTTCCACATTACCCAATACCAAGTCTAGAATAGCCTGCTCTCTTGTTGGTTCCTCTACATGTTGGTTTAGAAAACTATCCCGCATACATTCCAAGAAATCCTCTTCCTCAGCACCCCTGCCAATTTGATTCACCCAATCTATATGTAGATTGAAGTCACCCATTATACCTGTTTTACCATTGTTGCACGCATTTCTAATTTCCTGTTTGATGCCATCCTCAACTCCACTACTACGGTTCGGTGGCTTGTACACAACTCCCACTAGTGTTTTCTGCCCCTTAGTGTTTCACAGCTCTACCCATATCGATTCCACATCCTCCAAGCTAATGTCCTTCCTTTTTATTGCGTTAATCTCCTCTCTAACCAGCAACGCTACCGCACCTCCTTTTCCTTTCTGTCTATCCCTCCTGAATATTGAATATCCCTGGATGTTCAGCTCCCAGCCTTGGTCACCCTGGAGCCATGTCTCCGTGATCCCAACTGTATCATATTCATTAATAACTATCTGCACATTCAACTCATCCACCTTATTACGAATGTTCCTTGCATTGAGACACAAAGCCTTCAGAGACAGTAAGACTGGTGGGAGAACTGGGAAGGGGGAGGGGATGGAGAGAGAGGGAAAGCAAGGGCTATTTGAAGTTAGAGAAGTCAATGTTCATACCGCTGGGGTGTAAGCTACCCAAGCGAAATATGAGGTGCTGTTCCTCCAATTTGCGCTGGGCCTCACTCTGACAATGGAGGAGGCCCAGGATAGAAAGGTCAGATTGGGAATGGGAGGGGAATGGTGTGAATTCACAGCTTTATCCTGCGCTACTTAATCCAAGGGCGAACGAACGAGCGGACAGACAGCCAAAAGCAACGATCATAGAGTGGAATAGATGACATTTGGGGTCGAGACCCTTCTTCAGACTGAGTCAGGGGAAAGAGGAACAAGAGATATAGACAGTACTAAGGACAAATGAATGGAAGATATGCCTATATCTCCCGTTTCCCTTTCCCTTGACTGTCATTCTGAAGAAGGAATTAACTCTATTCCTCTATTCCACTCTATGATCATTGCTTTCCTCTGTCGGAGAGAGAGAGATGCAAGAAAGCAGCTATGACATATAATACACAATAAACTATATTATAAATACACGATAAACAAGTGATGCTTTCTTGTACTCTGACGTGGGTATGACTGCACATAAAAAATCCCCCCCCCCTCCCAACCTCGGCCTCACGGACCTTAGAGTGCCCCTCGTTCCTAAAACCCATTTCCATCACTGAATATATTGAAGCAATATTTTCTGGGAGTACAATATTAGAGACAACTTTCTTTATCATTCCTCATGTGAGGATGTTGGGTAGAATAATTCTAGTGTACGGGACTAAGACCTATTGAAGGAATACCTGGAATAAAGAGGGAGATGTGGATTGATTGACGGTTCTTCAAGGTAGTCCTCCTCACCTTTAATGTAATCTTTATGCTTTTCTCTCTGCCTCTTCCTCCTGCTTTCATCAGATGGACATATATGGAATACACAAATTAAGATCCAGATTTGAGCCTCTATGACTGATGGGCTGACAACAAAAACTCTCCCTGCCCAACAAGTGCTGAAGGGTCAGAGCTGCTTGAAGACTTTTCTATTTGCGTCAAATATCATATCAAAACATCTTGTCTGCTTATGCGGAGATTGCTGGATGTGCAAGATGGAAGCGCCGCAGGTACCTGTATAGAGCACCAGAGTGAACAAGGTAATGAATTAGATCAATCCTTAACTAAATCAGATTCAAGAATTGTGAAGTAAATGGTGTATATAGTGCAAGGAAATGTATAGAGTGTGTGGAAAGGAACTGCAGATGCTGGCTTATATGGAAGATAGACACAAAGAGTTGGAGTAACTTAGCTGGTTAGGCAGCATCTCTGGAGGAAAAGGATGGGTTACGTTTTGGGTCGGGACCCTTCTTCGGACTGAAAGTAGAGGGGAGGGAACTAGTAAGAAAAGGCCAGAATCAGTTGGTCATCTGTTGCCAGCTCTGCTTGGTTCTGGCCTTTTCTTACCTGTTCCCTCCCCTCTACTTTCAGTCCCGGCAAGAGAGTGGGTGAATTCAATGCTAAATGAGGGTGGAGGGTTGAGGATTGAAGGGTTAGATTAAGGGAATAAGAATAAATAGATTGGAAAAAAGTACACAGAAGAGTAGATTTAGAAATCTCCAGTGTTAAGTAATATGAAAAGAGTTGAGTCTCTACCTTCGGTAATATTTAATTGTCAGTGCTGGAGAGCTTGATTGTCAGGAGTTGATGTGTTGTGCCATCAAATGTGTACAAGGACTGAAAAGAATAACCATTTGTGGCAAGATTAGTTTCCACTTGTCTGTTGTTGGTGCTGCTATCCTTAAATTATTTAGTCAGAGTTGTTTGAAATGTTTTAATATCAATCATGGTATCATTATAACTCTCTGTGGAAAATTACAATCTATCTCAATGTTTTGCTGAAGTTTTGAATAAACTTTGAATAAAGTATTCATTATTGTGTAGCATTCTCTTGCAAAAAAGTCTTTAACTTTCAATTTCACCAAGTTTGGGGAGGGCAGGGGATTTTTTACCTCTCGAATGCTGTATGGACACAATACAGTTCTCTAGTTCTGCTGGACTTTGCAACCCCAGCAACGGCCGTTTTGGGAACTTGAGTAAAGCACAAAGTGCTGGAGGAACTCAGCGAGTCAGGCAACATTTGTGGAGGGAATGGACAGACAATGTTTCGAGATGGGACTCTCCCAACTTGAAATGTTGCCTGTCCATTCCCTCCCCAGATACTGCCTGACTCACAGAGTACCTCCAGCACTGGGTGTTTTGATCACAGTGTAATTGGATTTTGTTTGAATAACAGAAAACTCGCTTTGAGTTGCGAATAATTAAATTTTGATTATTAGACAAATTCAGATGTATGCAACACATTAGCAATCAACAATGAGGTGAGTTGGCTATATCAGAATTATCATGAAGTAACTATTTATGAATTCCTGTACCAGAATGCCAAGAAAACCTTTATAAAGTTGAATCTGAATACTGAAAACAATGACAGTATAATTTTAGGTCCATTCCTAGGTAAATTATCCAAGCAAATAATTCCACAAGATGGCTTTAGACTTTAGACGCTCAACTTTAGAGATACAGTGTGGAACCATGCCCTTCGGTCCTCTGAACCTATGCCATCCACAATCAACCCATACACTAGAATTATTCTACACACTAGTGGGCAATTTACAATTTTACTTCGGAGTCATGTGAGTGACTACGTGAAGAGCCCGCCTGGCGCTGGCAAACGGCATTACGTCGACGCTGACGGCAGAAGCAGGAGCTGCACAGACAGCTCCTCGACAGTGGTAGGTTCGGAACCGGCAGGTAAGTGCTGTTGAAAAAATTTTTTAGGACTTGAAAACTCCGTGCCTGGTGGAAAACCAGGATTTAAAGGTTTTAAAAACAAATTAAAAGTCTAAATTGAACAGATATACTCTGTTAAAATAACGGAGTTTTAAAAAGAACGTCCCAGGGGAATACCCAGCGATCGGGACGAGAGATAATTACGGGGCCGGTTCCGATACTGGTACCGTTTAAAATACGGTAGAAAGGTTTAGATGCTCCACAATTTTGGCAGGATATTTTAAAAGTCAGAAAGACTGTATTTTTTAAAAAAAGTTAATAAAATTCACGATATGGAGAAAGTACTCCATAATATATAAAAAGAGACTAGGGTCACAGTACCCAAACAGTTCCCCAAAAAAGACCCTGAGGGGCTTGAATGTACTAAAGACCAGGGTCACAGTACCCAAACAGTTCCCCAAAAAAGACCCTGAGGGGCTTGAATATACAAAATATGGCTATGTGCCAAATTGAGATATAAAAACTCTGACCCTGGATAGGGTGGAGGAAGTCTCTTTGGATATAATTCCAAGTGGATCAGGGCTGCAAAAGACAGACCCTGCAAGTGGTGATGTGAATTATGAATGCACACCACAAATAAAATAAAATAAAAGTGAGGCCAGGTGTGCCTGAGATAGCAAACGTTTTGCTATATCTAAAGGAAGTGGTGAGGCTATGGGAAAACCTAGCTGCCTACATTAATTATATGGTATCTCACCAACTTCAAGAATACGATAAAACTTTATGTTTTATTTAAATATCAATGGTTAATCCATTTATAAATATCCATATCTCAAATATATGAGATATAAGAAATACAATTTCAAAGTTCAAAATGGTGCAAATATGTAAAATATAAAATAAATTGCCATTAGTTGTGGAGCTTAATAGGAAGAAAAATATATAATTTACCGAATCTGCATTATAGGGTTGCAGATTAATACAAATCAGGATATATTAAACTCCTGATTATTATAGAATACCTGCCTTATGATTAATCAAAGATATTAATTACAAAAGAACAGACCACTGATCTTTAAACTTTGGGGAAGAAAAACTATGATCCAATAAAAATTTTGATTATGGATCAAAACAAAGACAAAGATCTTTTATTTTACGGTGGAAAAAACTATGATCCAATGGAAAATTTGATGATGGATCAAAATAAAGACAGAAGTGGTATTATCCAAACATAGCCTTATCTTAACCTATATAATTGGGGAAAAGAAGGCTTGATGTACGTTGAAGAGGTGCAAACATCTGGTTACAAAATAAGTCATGAAATCTCCAATTATGGGGGATTACAGGTGTATTATGATGGTTAAAATTTAATATAACTAAGGAGGATTGGTTCACCTGTATTAGGGGAAAACTGATTTCAGGTTTGCACTCAAAAGTAAATTTTAAAAAGAAGGGGAACGTACATGTATATTATAAAATTACCTTAGTGTAAAGATTCATGGTATAAACCATACAATAATATCATTATTTACACTTTCACAGTGTAAGAAAATAGAAACATCTAGAACATGGAAAACTGTTGTGATTAACAAAGTGTTAATCAATATTACAGGTGCTTGAAATTAATTAAAGTGGGTCAAGCTGTGCAAGTTAAAACTTGTCCAAACAATCAATCAGTTCAAGTTGTTAAACTGAACACTGAAGGAACAATATACTGATAAAAGATCAGCACTTGCACTAATGAGGTACATGGTATGGTTATCTCGATTACATTTAAATTAGAAGAGATAAAGAGCAGCTGCAAATTAGTGCCTGCCATTATAAACCTGGTGGACTTGACCCATTACATAAAGCATATGCTCAGGCATTAATAAAATATTTTTAAATTACTATTCTGAATTCAGAAGTAATTTAAGCACCATAAGAGTGGGGAGAATTGTTCCATGATACAAATATGTATTATTGTTGTTGACATACTTTGTTCCTCCATTAGGTTAGGGGAAAATATAAATAAAGTTCCAAAAGAAGGAATACAGAAGCTTATAGAATATGTATGCCTTGTGAAGAGGTTTATGCAAAATATCAAATGATACGTTATCATTATTAGTAATGTAAAAAAGGTTCATAAGCTGCTTCAACTATTTAATTACAACTGAAGCAAGATTACAGATGATGTACAGCTTCTGTGAATGTTTGGGTAAAGATAAGAATATTATCTATTCTTATAACAATAATTGATATGTTTTTTGTTAAGCGGACTGCAGACAATTATACCAGGCAAACATAAATGGTTTGTCCTAAGAATTTTCCAAACATTCGTATTAATTGTTGAAGTATAAGGAGTTATGGATAAAAAAGATTGATTGTTTTATTATGGAACTGTCCATGTCGTATTAAGATGAACAATACCACGGCTGTGGCATATGTTAACTATGGTCAAATTTGGGAGGAAAATATATTGTCATTATTTTGCATACTTACGATTAATCTGGTTGTATACAGATTAAATCACTGATTTTAAATATTTCTTGTGGGTCACAAGATAAATCAAACAACAATTATGGGATTATCTAAGTAAACAGATGTGGTATGTTTTAAAGTTAGTCCACCTGTTTATCTCTAAGGAAGAGACAATGGTATCGGAAGATAACTAATTTGGTAAGAAAAACATATTGTCATTAATATGGATTACTTACGATTAATCTGATTGCATACAGATTAAATCACTGATCTTTCGATTATTCTTGTGGGTATCTAAGAACAGTGAAGGTGGATGCTTTTCTCCAAATTACATGAGGAAAAGATTCTTTGTGTTCCTCTTTTTTGTTTAATAGAGCAGTGTCTGATGAATATGTAGCAGGACACTGCCAGAGGCATTTTGGTGGCCCAATATGGGTCCTTTATGGTTATTTATATTGTGTGATTTTGAACTGCTGGTGATGATTCATAATGGCAGTAATTTATTGAAGTCAAAAAAGGGGTCTCGACCTAGGTCGTTGCCTGTCTCCCTTTGTTCTTTGGATGCTGCTGCACCCACTGGGATCTCCAGGTTGAGAAACCCTGCAGTAATTTATTGTTGTACAAAAACCTCCATAAGTGAAAATATGAATTTGACTATCTACAGGTTGACTAGACCATCTCAAACAGCTGATGGTCAAAGAAGTCTATGAATGTAAACAAATATTACGATATATCAATAAATAATTATGTATAAAGAAGTGTTATACCTGCAATTTGCGAAAATAAGTCTAAATCTACCAAACAAAGCACGCCAAGAAGACCTGAAAACAAAACCAAGGTAAACCTATAAGCACATCCTGCTGACTTTAAGTTGTGTGTGTGTGTGTGTGTGTGTGTGTGTGTGTGTGTGTGTGTGTGTGTGTGTGTGAACATTGATGAAAATGTTGCAGTAGGTAAGAGTCTGTGGCAATGAGACTGCTTATTACACACAAAAACCACATTGGGTTCAGTAAAACTGATGGTTATAGAGGAATGTATTTCTAGATGGTTAATAATTGGATACATTCAGTAGGAACTAGACACTGAAAGGTGGAAAATCACTCTGTTAATGAGGAAAATACATTCACAGGAATGGCACAGGATGAGCCACTCGAGCAAAGATGCAAGGCCGCAGGAGGCTGTAGATTACTGTTAAAATAAAGGAACCAGTCATGGTGTCAGATTTAGACACGCAATGTTCGGTTCGCTATAATTGTTGCTTTGTCAGGCCATAAAAAATATATATCAATTGGTATTTGTGATAAATTTGCTTTTCAATAGAAAGGGCATTATTTTCATTTTTTATAATGTGAAAATTATTTATCACATAACTTGAGGCAATGTTTGGGGGAAAATGTGTTATTCGCTCGTTATTGTGTTAATGAGCCGTACTGTCGTATGGAATAAATTCTACGACACGAAAAACACAGAAAGCTTTAAACTCTTCACGTAGTCACTCACGTGACTCCGAAGTAAAATAGTAAGATTAAACGAGAACTTACCAGTTCGAAGTTTGATTGTTATTTTATGAGGAGTTACGATGAGGGATTACGTGCCCGCCACTCCCCACCTCATAAAATAAATGATCATCTGGTAGTTCTAAGTCTATTATGAGCCTTACTATGTTACTTCGGCTATTTTGTGTGTTCTGTGTTTTTCATGCCGCTGCTTTGAAGTATGCCGTTTGCCAGCGCCAGGCGGGCTCTTCACGTAATCCCTCATCGTAACTCCTCATAAAATAACGATCAAACTTCGAACTGGTAAGTTCTCGTTTAATTTTACTATTTTACCAAAGCCAATTAACCTACAAACCTGTTTTTGGAGTGTGGGAAGAAACTGGAGAAACCAGAGACAACCCATGCAGTCACAGGGAGAACGTATAAACTCCGTACAGCCAGCACCCATAGTCAGGGTCAAACCCATATCCCAGGCGCTATAAGGCAGCAACTCTCCCGCAGCGCCACTGTGACACCCACAATGTGCTGCTACATTAACTTGTGTTGCTGTGAGAATTGTGCTGGAAACAGCATCCAGCAGTTCCACACTGACATGTTGCAATACAGAAGTCTAGAATACACTCGAGGCCAGATGCTGATGTGCATGATCATCAGAGACATTTAAACGCAGCTCCATTGGGACAGATAGGGATGGAACATTAGAATCCGCTGCCCGAATGTCAGTCCCTGCTCACACACTGCTCCACCACCCAAGTTGAAGCCCAGTGTTTGATGTAAAATATGAGGCTTCAATAACTCAGTTCAGTCACAGGGATGCTGGGAGGGTTCGTTGATGGGAGTGTGGGGGGGGGGGGGGGGGGGGGGGGGGGGGGGGGGGTCAGGAGTAGGCATAAGGTGCAGGCTGGACCTGGCATGATCCAGCTAAATATAAAATTACTTGCACATTTGCTGCAAGATGAGGTCAAAGTCTGTGATCAGTAAAGATAGAAACAAAATGCTGGAGTAACTCAGCGGGTTAGGCAGATTTCCTGAAGAAAAGTAATTGGTGATGTTTCGGGTTAGAACCCTTCTTCAGACTGATTGTGGTGGGAGGGATTGCGGTCTCGACCTGAAACGTCGCCTATCCTTGTTCTCCAGAGATGCTGCCTGACCATATTTCCGAGGGCTATCCACTATTTACAAGAGAAGTGGTGTTTACAATTGCAACATCACTCAAAGAGTTTGACACCATCCAGGCTACAGTTTCTTCAGTCAACACACATGACTGTATACTGTCTTAATTCTGGTGCCTTGTTGCTGCATCAGCCATAGAGTCATAGAATGATACAGTTTGGAAACAGGTCTTTTGGCCCAACTTGACCACACCGGCCAACATGTCGCATCTACACTAGGACATTAGTCACTAGTCAGTGTGAAGGTTTTGTCTGGCATGTTGTCTCACTTGTGATATTTGCCACTGCAGAGGACATGAGCAATAACATCTGGTGTTTGCCAATTCCTTGTGTCTCATATCAGGCTGCACATCACCATGGCTAAGTGTACATCAGCACTCTGTCATTTTTCAATTATTATCCTGAAAAGTCCTACTTATCGTCACCATGGAAGTGAGAAGTTACCGAGAGTTGTGGATGTAGCTCAGTCCATCACACGGTCCACCAATTACTCCACCTACACTTCACGCTACCCGGGAAAAGCAGCCAACATAATCAAAGAAGTGTTAAAGAAGGAACTGCAGATGCTGGAGAATCGAGGGTTACACAAAAAGCTGGAGAAACTCAGCGGGTGCAGCAGCATCTAAGGAGCGAAGGAGATAGGCGACGTTTCAGGTCGAGACCCTTCTTCAGACCCTTCTTCATAATCAAAGAAGTTATTGCCAGGACTCAAGGGCCTGAGCTGTAGGGACAGGTTGAGCAGGCTAAGACTTTATTAATTGGAGCACAGAATGATGAGGGGTGATCTTATAGAGGAATACAAAATAATGAGAGGAATAGATTGGGTAAATGTGCAAGGTCTCTTGCCCAGAGTAGGGGAATCAAGAACCAGAGCGGGTGTATGGAACGAGCTGCTAGAGGATGTCGTTGAGGCAGGTACTATTGCAATGTCTAGGAAACATTCAGACAGGTACATGGATAGCATAGGTTTAGAGGGATTTGGGCCAAATTCAGGCAGGTGGGTCTGGTGTAGCATGTTGGTCGATGTGGGCAAGTTGGGGCGAAGGGCCTGTTTCTATGCTGAATGACTCTAAAAGGATTACTAAAGTTTAATAAAGAAAGTCTATTAATTAAATTAGGTGGCCAAACCCTTAAACATCCACATCCAAAGACTAACGCAAAAATAAAATGTACAAATTTCTCAATGTCTGCGAACAGGAAAATAAGGCGATGGTAATATAGATAAAATTTAAGATTTATTTTGAGGACTTTGAATAGAAATCTTTCTGTGTGAAGATATTTTTAGATGTGCAATTCACAGAAAAAAAAAATTGATATTATTTTAATTCCATAGAATGTAGTCAATGTATCTTAGTTAAGCATTATTCATTTTTACCATGTGTCTATATTTTATCCCCCCCCATTCCTAGGAAATCACATTAGCGTGTGAATTATAATCCAGAACAACTTTGCAGTGTATAGTGATTTCACGGAATTGTTTTCTTGGATAATTTAGAAATCCATGGACCTAAAATTGCTCCTGCATTCATTTTCTGAATCCCCAGAGTACTCTGCTGTAAATATTCACAAATAACTCCTTCCTATCTCTGCTGACGATGTCAGCCATGACTGCACTGTCAAATCAGTTTAATTTGATATTATTTACTGCTCATGTGCTATTGGTCTTCATCTGAGTTACTCTGTCCCTGGCAAAGATCACACATTAATTGAGTTGTGCTATAAAAAAACGAATTTCTTTTGAATTTAGTTATGTCCCTTGTTATTCTAACTAAAGTAATATTGATATTGTGATTGCTACATTAAGTGAGACATGACGGCAAGAGAAAGATAGCTCAAGAAAAAAAGTATAGATACAAGGAACTACAGAAGATAGACACAAAATACTGGAGTAACTCAGTGGGTCAGGCAGCATCTCTGGGGAAAAGGAATAGGTGACGTGTTGGGTCAAGACCAGAATGAGTGTCAGGGGAGAGGCAACCGTGATATAAGAAAAGGTACACAGAACAAATTAATGAAAGATATGCAAAAAGGCAGATCAAAACCAGCAACGATGATCAAGGAAAGGTGGAGCCTACAATGATCCACAGGCTGTGGGGAAGGTGATAACGAATAATACAAACAATGAAACTACTATTACTCTTGGGTGGGAGGGAGAAAATGATAGAGTGGATGCGACGGTTACTTGAAGTTAGATAAATTAATATCCATACCGCTGGGTTGTAAGCTGCCCAAGCGGAATTTGAGGTGATGTTCCTCCAATTTGCATTTGGCTACTACAGATGTTGGTCTACACAAAAGAACACAAAGTACTGGAGTAACTCAGCTAGTCAGGCAGCCTTTCTGGAAAAGATGGATACATCACCTATCCGTGTAATCCAGAGAAACTACTTGATCCGCTGAGTTACTGTAGTACTTTGTGACCTTCAAGGAACAAGGTGTTGGGTACACATTTTGAAGGACAAAAGAGGAAAGTTGGCTTATTGAGGTCGGTTTTGCCAGCAAGAAGGAGGAAGTGTGGCATTAGTCTGCATATGGTCATTATTGGTGGTGAATAATTAAACTGTCTACAGTAAGAGAAAGCTCCAAAAACATCCTCAAACTCAACAACAGTGGAGACTGACGGCTAGATGTTAAAAACAAGGCTACAATATATCCTCCATTATATCCTACCATAGGATGTGGCCTGGATTCAAGAACATTAGTTCTGGGAGAGATGAGTAGGCAGTGTTTGTTTTCCTTGGAGCGAAGGAGGCTTAAGGGGTTGGTACATGACAACATTTCAGCAGCATAGATAGGGTAGATGGTTAGAGTCTTTACCCCATTGACGGGTAGATGCTGAAAACAACATCTGCAACCATCTTTAGACAGAGATGCTGAAGCAATGATCCAGCTCAACTCCCTCATGAGACCTCCACCATCACTAAAGATAGCTTTCATACAATTCGATTCACTTCATGTGAAAAACTGGTGAGAGCACTGAATACAGCAAAGGTTATAGGACTGGACACCATCCCAGTTAGAGTACCAAAGCGCTTCATTGGTGCCTCTAGACAAGTAGCTGCTCTTTGTGACATTTTTTTCATTTAAGGCTTAATTCCTCAGCCATCTCTTCAATGCTGGAATCGATGTTATCTAATTTAATCTATTTCTGGCCTCCAATGTTTCCTCAGTTTTAGCAGAAATAGTTATTTATTATCGCATGTACAAAGGTATAGTGAAATTCATTAATTTGAATACAGTTGAGTATAATCCCAGATAAAGTGCAAAGTGTATATGAATTGTCCACTGAGACCATATGCAAGAATTGCCAAATTTTGGGCACCATTTTCAAAGTCCAATCTGCAGCCATCACCTCCATCTGGAGAGTGCAATGGACCCTTGTCCTTATCCTTGCTCGGCCACCATTCATGCCTCCAGTGGTCGACCTTGAGGCCGCAAAAGGGAAGAGCCCAGTTCTTCTAACCAGCCCTTTGTTCATGCTTCCGCCGTCGCCAGCTCCATCTACCCTCCTCTCCGGTTCTCAGGGACGAGCAAGGGCCAGGCTCGGTGGTTTCACTCTACAGGTGAGAATTATAGAATCATACAGCATGGAAACAGGCCCTTCAGCCCAACCTGCCCATGCCAACCAAGATGCCCCATCTAAACAAGTCTCACCTGCCAATGTTAAGCCCATATCCCTCCAAACCTTTCCTATCCATGTAGGTGTCCAATTTTAATTGCTGTTTCAATGACAACTTTGCAACAACTGCCAGAACCAAGAACACTGGAACCCTTGACCAAATCTTCACCTTGCTAACACTTCTCTTCTTTTCCCTTAGCTTACTTCATCGTCAAGTTTTCGGTCATCAGCTCTGAGGTAGTATTATGTTATAATTTGATAGGAATCTTAGGAAATATACTGGGAGATTTTAAAAAAAGCTAACAAAAGGCTTGATTGGAGTGGATGTGGAGAGGATGTTTCCACTAGTGGGAGAGTCTAGGACTAGATATCATAACGTCAAAATTAAAGGACGTTCTTTTAGGAAGGAGATGATGAGGAATTTATTTTGTCAGAGGGTGGAGAATCTGTGGAATTCTTTGCCACAAATGGCTTTGGAGGCTGTCAGTGGATATTTTTACGGCAGAGATGGTTAGATTCTTGTTTAGTACAGGGGTCAGAGGTTATGGGGAGAAGGCAGGAGAAGGGGGTTAGGAGAGGGAGTTAGATCAGCCATGATTGAAGTATGTATAACAAATCTTTATAAAGTCACCAAATGTGCTCCAGCCAAAATTCTCCATACAACTAAATGTATCTCCTTTTATCAGCATTATATTCCTCAACAAATAAATCTGTATTATTGATCAGAGATCTCCTAACCCTATCATTTTACATTCAAGTTTTTAGTGATCCATTTATCTGTGTTCTCAAACCTATTTGTTATGTCTTCCATTTTGTTCCTTATCTTCCAAACATTCATAATTGCTTTTTAAATTTGTTCTCTGGAAATGGATGATCTTGATAAAGCTGCAACAATTTGACTGACTGTTTCAATCCATTTTTGTTTTGGAGTCAATTTGGACTTCACACCTGATTTGTATTTGAAGGTTAGCATTTATGAGAATCTGCGGATTTATACCATCAACATGTTGCAAATGCACTGCAAATGTCGGGAATAAATTACACAGGGAAGTACAGCAAATTGTTTAACGTAAAAAGAGTAAAACATGTTTGCAGTGTGCTACTGAAAGATGACTTTTTGTAAAATTTGATGAATTTATAAAATTTGTTGGTGCTATTTTTGACAGGTGGATGTTAATTGTCATACATAAAGATGGCCTTGTGTGAAGATTTCTGCCATTTTTTGAAGCTGAATTGATATGCATGCATTTCAACCCACCCTTCAGTTTCCTTTTACTTTTGCACGCTTCAAACTGATTGACTGGGAAAGTGTTTTAATCTTGTGTTGGACACCCAGAGTGTAGCATCAATCAGAACCCTACACAGATTGCAATAAATGTAGTCGACTCGATCCTCATCTGTTCCGGCAGAGCGATTCTGAACCTATTTCATTCTGCTTTCCAAAGAGAAAATAGAGATAAATCTCATACCATGTCTGCTTTAAACCATTTGACTTTTATAAAAGAAAATGGTTCATGAGAAAAATGTTCAAGGATGTGGAATTCCATATAATCACAGAGTCAGAAAGAGATCCAGCACTGAAACCACCTTCGGCCTGCCAAGTCTGCACTAAGTTTATATCCAGACATTTCCAAGCCGCTGAGGCGTGTTCACCCGACGCCGGAGTTCCAGCTTTCCGGCAAAGAGAGCCTGAAAACGTCGGACTGACTGCGGAGGCCACAAATAGACCCCGACCTCGGCTGTTTCACAGAGGAAGAGGACTAAACTTTTTGATGCCTTTCCCCACAGTGGAAATTTTTTATTCTGTTGTGGGGGGACGTTCATGTTGAATTCTATAATGTGTTGTGTCATTTTTCTTATTTTTAATTTTTCTATGGATGTACAGAAACTTTATTATTTATTTTATGTAAAGCACTTTGCTGTCAACGCGAGTTGATTTAAACGTGCTATATAAATAAAATATACTTTATTTTACGTTACTATATGTTCATAAGTTCATAGGTTCTAGGAGCAGTATTAGGCCATTCAGCCTATCTGGTCTACTCTGCCATTCAATCATGGTTGATCTATCTTTCCCTCTCAACCCCATTCTCTTGCCTTTTCCCCATAACCCCTGACACCCATACTAATCAAGAATCTGTCAATCCCCGCCTTTAAAATATCCATTCACTTGGCCTCCACAGCTGTCTGCGGCAATGAATTCCACACAGCAATCACCCATTTACAGTAATTCTACATGAATTCCATTTTCTATTCACTCCACATTCTCGCCAACTCTTCCAAGATTCTACCACTTGGTGTTAGAATAGTAAGATTAAACAAGAACTTACCAGTTCGAAGTTTGATCGTTATTTTATGAGGAGTTACGATGAGGGATTACGTGAAGAACCCGCCTCACGCTGGCAACGGCATACTTCAAAGCAGCGGCATGAAAAACACAGAACACCAAAAGCCGGAGTAACATAGTAAGGCTCATAAAAGACTCAGAACTACCATTTGATCATTTATTTTATGAGGGTGGGAGCGGAGGGCACGTAATCCCTCATCGTAACTCCTCATAAAATAACGATCAAACTTCGAACTGGTAAGTTCTTGTTTAATCTTACTATTTTACTTCGGAGTCACGTGAGTGACTACGTGAAGATTTTAAAGCTTTCTGTGTTTTTTATGTCGTAGAATCAATCCGTACGACAGTCCGGCTAAGTAAACACATACATGAGAAACCAGACTAATGTTAGATCATTTCACAATTAACTTTTTAATGGTTTAAAGACCATATAATAACCCTCCTTATATCTGAGGGAAAATGATTACAAGTGATAAAAGATAGAAGTGACTACACCATTGATTATAGCAATTAATAGTAAACAAAGCAGGTGATTATCGTGCTCCCAACACCGCGTGTCCAAAGCTTGTCATAGTGTGAACAGGTTTATTGTAGAACTTTGAAAAAGTTTCTTCTTTACTCCACCCTGCGACTTTTAAAATATGCTCGAGAGGTACGTCCCGCCCCTTCGCCGCGGACGTAGCTGCCGCCCTGGTGGCGTGAGATTTGAACACATCAGTGTCTACTCCCGCTAAAACCAACACCTGTTTCAACCATTTTGAGATAGTTTGAACTGAAGCTTTTGTGTGTGGTTTTTTGTGCGTAACCATTAACGCTTTTTCATTTCCTCGAAGGGTGTCAGTAACTTTAATATATTCGTTCAAATGTTTAACCACACACAAAGTAGGATCAATATGATAAGCTTGAAAGGTTACCTTTGTTCCAGATCTCCCTGGTCTGCTTTGTTTGATCAACTCGTAAACATAGAACACAACATTATCTGTAGTCACATGCATACAGTCTAAACGCAACATTTGTAAAGTTTGCACTCTTTGAGCTGAGACCAGTGACATTAACATGACTAATTTCAATGTCAATCTTTCCAATGTCAACCCTTCAATTGGAGTCCATTGTCTAAGTAGCGTAAGTACAATGCTCACATCCCAAATCTCTGTGTATCTTGGTTTGGGTGGATTAATATTAAAGATTCCTTTCATGAATCTAGATATTAATGGATGCGACCCAATTGATCTCTGATCAGTCATAAGCCCTAAATAGGACGACAAAGCACTGTGTGCAGTGTTAATGGCACTGTAACTTAAATGTTGCTGAAAATGCAAATTGGCAAGGAATTCCAAAACATTTGCAATATTTACAGTATCATAAGAAATATTTGACTGTGTGCAAAAGTCTTCCCCATTTCTTAATATGTGTCATATATTGCTTTTGTGTGCTATTGCGCCATGATGCAACCATAACTTTCATAGTTTGGTCCGACAATCCCAGCTCCTGTAGTGGTCTGGTCAAAACCTGCAGATTAACAAATTCATATATGCATACAATGGGTAAATCTCTTTAGTTACCGGATTAGTCAAAATATCACTACAGTTAGGAATCGACATATATGGTTCTTTGATCATATTCAGCATTACTGGGAACCAAGGTTGAGTTGGCCAATTTGGAACTACCAACAATCCAGAAGCAGAATCTTGTTCTATCTTCTTCAGGCATCTCTGAATCAAAGCAAATGGTGGAAAAGCATAAAAGAACATCTTTCCCCAGTGTAATGAAAAAGCATCTACTGCTACTGCATCTGGATCGTGTTCCCAAGACACATAAGTAGGCAACTGATGATTAAGCCTAGATGCAAACAAATCTATTTCTGGCAACCCAAATTGGTTTACAATATTCTTAAATATTGCTGGCTTAAGCATCCATTCCGTATTATCTTTAAAAATCCTGGACCTTTCATCTGCTACCACATTGTCCTTACCCGGAATGTAGCTTGCTGAAATCCATATTTGGCGACCAATACACCATTGCCATATCTCATTGGCCAGACAATCACATGATACTGACCTAACTCCCCCCATGTGATTAATGTATGCAACCGCCGTTTTATTGTCTAACTGTATTAACACATGTAGACCTTGTTTAGCACAACAATATGCTTTAAGTCCATAAAAAGCACCCAATAACTCCAAATAGTTAATACCATAAACTTGAAGAAATGCTTCTTCTTGAGCTTTCCATCTACCTCCACAACTGGAGGACGAATCTGTAGCCCCCCATCCGAGAGCACTAGCATCCGTTTGTAAAACCATTTCAGGTTGTTTAATCATGATATTCTTAGCAGCTTGTGGGACATTTTCAACCCACCATTGTAATTCCAACACGGCTTCTTTTGTTAATTGCATAGGCCTGTCAAAGTGACCTGCCTTCTCTTTAAGAGCCCTTGTTTTGTCCCTTTGAAGATTTTGATAATGTAATGGACCAAATTCCACTGCCGGAAATGCTGCTACCAGTTTTCCAATGGTTTTCGCCACTTCTCGGATGGAGGGATAAGGTTTGTGAATGAGGTAATTACAAGTCATCAAGATGTCATTGGCCTTCTCTGTTGGCAAAGTAACTAACATAGTCACTGAGTTAATTACAAACCCCAAAAAGTTAATTGATTGTGCTGGCTGCAGCTGGGACTTAATTGGATGAATCAAAAACCCTAGCTTCTCAAACAAAGCTTTAGTAACTGAAACTGAGTGCTCAGCTGACTCTTGAGTATCACTAATGATCAGAATATCATCCAGATAAGCCATAACAATGTGTTTCTGTGCTCTTAATTGGGCTAAAACTGGTTTCAACAGTTTTGTAAAGAGTCTAGGAGCCGAACTCAATCCATTTGGTAAAGCTTTAAACTGCCATAATTGTCCCAACCAATTAAATTTTAAATACCTCCTGAAGCATTGATGAATTGCTACAGAATAATAGGCATCCTTCAAATCAATCTTAGCCATATAACACCCTGCTGAGATAAGATATTTTGCAGTACTGAATGTCTCCATCTTAAAATGTTTGTATTCTACAAACTTATTCAGATCTGTAAGGTCCAGAATAATTCTGCAACCACCATCTTTTTTATCTCTTCGAAATATATTAGAGACAAATTGATGCTTATGATCATAAGTCTTTTCAATTACGCCTTTTCCAGATAATTTGTCAATTTCCACATTAATCTCCATTCTTTCCTCTGCAGAAAACACATAAGCAGGTCTATTCTGTACAGGAGGATTAACCCCTTCTTTAAAAATAATAATGGCTCCCGAAACTGCTTGTAATACATATCGATCAGAAGTAATGTTAAGCCAGGCATTATAAAATTTTTGCAATCTCCCTCCAACTGGAGAGTCATCCACAGTTTCTTTAAGTACATAAGTCTTTAATACCTCTGCGTATGAGCGTGGTGGTCTCCTTCTTCCCGAATACAGGGAAGCACTTGCCTGCACAGCACGATAGTATTTTCGTGACAAACTTCTGCTTCTATAACGGAAATCGAAACCCCTTCGGGTCGAAAAACCCCTTCTTTGTCCAAAAACAAAAGGTTTAACATTGCTAAAATATTTAGCTTCTTCATCCAACTCTTTCAGCTGTTTCGGCAGATTTTCTCCAAACAAATACCCAGGAGCTTGAACTCCACTTTCTTGACACAGGCTTGCAAAATCTAAGGTGAAATATGGGCCGAATCGCCGTTTTCCTCATGCAATTAATTTCATAGAACGAATTACATAATAAGCCCAAAGTATCCTTTTGAATCTTTTCCATTTCCAGATTCTCCATTTGCCTGCCATAGGCCGTAATGGCGGCAGAAATTAATTTGAGCACCTTTTGAAACTTCACTTCTAGGGCTCTCATACTTGGAGTCATAGACGTCCATATCATCGGATTCACCGTAGGTACTTCCAATGAGGCACAATTTCTTGGAGCTTTATATAATTCTGATGTTTCATTCATCACAGAATTGTGAAGTTGGTGAGATACCATATAATTTATGTTTGCAGCTAGGATTTCTTCCATAGCCTCACCACTTCCTTCAGGTATAGCAAAATCTTGTGCTATCCCAGGCACATTAGGCCTTTTCTTTTTACTTTGTGGTGTGCTTTCAAAAGCCATATAGCCACCAGCAGGGTCTGCCTTCTGCAGCCCTAAATCAATTGGGATATCATCCCATGAGACTTCTTCCAGCCCAAATCCTGGGTCTGGAGTATCATATTCCCAACTTGGCCCACAGCCATATTCATCATATTCAAACCCCTCAGGGATTTTTTGGGATTCATCTGGGTACTCTGACCCTTGTCTCATTATTGTTTGGAGAACTTTCTCCATATGCTCCATTTTTAGCCACATAGTTTTATTGTCTGGAGGTCTTTTCAATATCAGAGTCATCAGAAACCACGGGCCTCTCAGATTTCTTTTTGCATTTTTTAGGAACATTTTCCTCCGTGGTTATTATTTCTGGAGAATCTGGAAACTCACTATCGGGTACATCAGCGGCCAACGGTATCGGAACCGGGTCCGCACTAACTTCGCGTCCCGTATTTTTACTTTCACCCCGGGAACATCTTTTTACCCGCGAAAACTTCTTTCCCGATTTCTCCATTTTTCTTTAATAATCAGTGCTCAATCAGCACGTTAACGTGGCTCTAAATTTTTCTTTTGGTTTCGTTTTGCTGGAGCCACCCAGCGTAACCTAAAAAAACGCCCCGGTCTAACTGCACTTACCTGCGGGCCGTTCCGACCGCTGCCGAGGAGCTGCTCCTTACTGCAGCTCCTCCTCGCGCCGTCAGCGTTGACGTCATGCCGTTGCCAGCGTGAGGCGGGTTCTTCACGTAGTCACTCACGTGACTCCGAATTAGATTCTAACACAAACACTTAGGGTAAATTACAATGGCCAATTCACCACTATTCATTTTCTCCTTTACACGACCTGATTCGCCTGATGTCTGATTTGATCTGCTAGGATAGCATACTAAAAAAAAGTGCTTTCAACTATATCTTGGTACAAGTGACAATCATAAATCGATACCAACACCGATGGAGGTTGCAACCTTCACGTGATCCACCCTGTTTTGACTAATGCAATTAACCCGACGTGCACAAACAAATAGATCAAATAGAACAAGTTGACCTACAACTTTAGGCTGTGAACGCCATATGCAAGAAGAAGAAGATCAACACCGCTAACCCACTAACCTACACATCTTGGGATGTAAAAGTAAACTGGAACAAGGGGAAGAAATCCATGCTATGATAGGGCAAAAGTACAGACTTCACAAAGATGTTTAAGAAGGAACTGCAGATGCTGGAACAATCAAAGGTAGACAAAAATGCTGGAGAAACTCAGCGGGTGAGGCAGCATCTATGGAGCGAAGGAATGGGTGACGTTTCGGGTCAAGACCCTTCTTCAGACTTCACAAAGATGGTAACTAACCTCAAGAATTTCCAGCAAAGAGTCTTTGATTTGAAATGTTAACTGTGCTTTGCTTTCCACAGATGCTGCCTGACCCACTGAGCATTTCCTTTTTTTTAATCTCAGATTTCCAGCATCTGCAGTTTTATCATTCTCTACTTTACTTTTTGTCCAATCACTGTCCACCAATCTGGACAAAACCAGTATTTGAAAATAGTTTAGTTTATTATTGTTACGTGTATCTAGATACAGTGAAAAGCTTTTATGCTGCATACTATCCAGTCAGCATAAAGACTACATTATTACAATCAAGCTGTCTGCAGTGTACAGAAGATAGCCATGAAGTGCTGGAATAACTCAGCGGGTCAGGCAGCATCTCTTGAGAAAAATGAGGGGTGACATTTCGGGTCGGGAACCTTTTCCGAAGAAGGGTCCCAACCCAAAATATCACCAACCTTTTTTTTGCAGTTTCTACACTGTGTACACATACAGGATAAAGGGTATAATGTTTAGTGCAAGATAAAATCCAATAAAGTCCCATTAAAGATAACTCAAAAGTAAGCCAAGATAGAGTTTTACCGTATGTCTGACTTAAGCAATCAGCGCGATTATTGAATGATGATGATGTTCGATTGGGGGATGATGATGGGGTGGGTGCATGTCACCATCTTCAGCGCTCTCTGGGCTGCCAAGGGTTTTCTATGGTTGCTTCAAAAACAGGTGGACTCGCCATCAGGTAGATAATATCTTGCAGTGGATCAAAAAGCAGATAATATCTTGAACGTGGATCAAAAAGCTTGCTTCTGTACTATAGTTTCAATATTCTAGTCTGAAGAAGGGTTCCGACCCAAACGTCACCTAATATATTTCTGCAGAAATGCTGCCTGACCTGTTGAGATATTCCGGCAATTTTTTGGCTATCGTCAGTATAAATCAACACCTGCAGTTCCTTCCTACACATTGTTTCTGTAGTCTATGGCTTTATGATTCTGTAAGTTGGAAACACTATGAATCGTTTTGGATAATTTGCCAGCCAGGGTTTAAACAACTGTCATGGTATGGAAGCTGCAATTTATAAATCAACGCTCTGGAAAATTATATAAAAAAACATTAAAATGAATGGATTGAGGAAATCAATGATTTATTCCAGTTTGTCATTTTCTGCACTCAATATCTTTGTGAGGACTAGAGTTCATGAGTATGCTGACAGGTTTAATGGTGTACTGAGTTATGGAGAGAAGGGGCTCAAGTGATCAGGCACTGGGTTAGTGTGGATACCTCTCAGCAATCCCCATCGATTCTTATGATAAGAGGTATGAATGAAGTGTAAGACCATCATATGTGGTGCATTTCTAGTGAACGGTTACATGGTTGGCATGGACAGGTTGGGCCCAAGAGCCTGTTTCCGTGCTGTATAACTGTACGATTTGGCGTGACACTGGTTGAGACAATCTTTGAAAATCCAATAGCAAATTTGAAAGACGAAATGCTGAGAATACACATGCTGAGAATCCACAGCACCTGTGGAGCGCACACAGCTTTAGGTTAGTGACCTTTTATCAGAACTAGGAATTATTAAAGATCAAACGTGTTTGAAGCCACGCAGGACACGTGGAGAGATAAATGGGAGGAGATGCAGTGACACAATTGTGGTCCCAATGAAAGAGGATGGCAAAGGGTTGTTAATTGCTCGCACTCTGTCCCATGGAGATTTTTTGTTGTTTTTTAAAAATATATTTTTTAATTAGAAATAATGTACAATAGTATAAACCAAAAATAACATAATACATTTCATGTACCACTTCTTGCTTTAAACTTTAATAATAGAAAAGTAAGAGAAGCAAGAAAAAGACAAATAGAGAAAGTTAGATAAGATAGTGATATTGATATTGCGTGAAAAAGTGGAAAGAGAGAGCCCATAAAGACATAATGCACGAGAAAGAGAAAGAGAAAACGAAAGAGAGAAAAAAAAGGAAAATACAATTAAAATAAAATAAAAGGGATGTACCTGCTTCATATCTTTAGACACCCCTCACCCGGTCCTGAAACAGTTTATTTCCAGAGTTATGTTGCACCTTATGCTTGTAATACGTCGATAAATGGAGACCAAATCTTCAAGAATTGGTCTTATTTGCCTGCTAGGACGAATCTCATGTCTTCGAGGTGTAACATTTCGGACATATTTGAAATCCACATTTTTAACGTTGGTGTGGGTGTGTTTTTCCAAAATGTAAGTATGTTTTTTTGCCGTTATTAAGCCATAATTAAGGAAACTCTTTTGGAACGAAGTCTGCTCAAAGCTGACTTCCATTGTTCCTAAAATAATCAGTTCTGCGTTAGGTTTCAATTTTATTTTAAATAATTTTGTAAAAATTTCAAAAATTTCATTCCAAAATCTTTGGATTTTTATGCAAAAACAAAGGAATGTGCTATAGTTGCATCATGTTTATTTATCACAAATAGGGGAAACATTTGGAAAGATTTTATTCAGTTTAGTTTTCGAATAATATAATCTATGTAAAATTTTGAATTGAATTAAGATATGTCTTACATTGATTGAGCATTTATGCACATATAGCAAGTATTTATCCCAACTCTCTTTCGAGATTTTTATAGATAGTTATTGTTCCCAATCTCTTCTAATTGTATCAGATGATGGTATTTCTATATTTAGAATGATATTATACAAGTATGATATTAAGTTAGATGAGTCCGCCTTTCTGTTCATAGCTTCATCTAATAGGTCTGGAGTCAGAGTTTGGTATTCTTGTGTATGTTTTTTCAAATAGTCACGGATTTGAAGATATTTAAAACATTGATTACTTCTCAGGTTGTATTTGAGTTGCAGTTGTGGGAATGATAAAACATTTCCTGTTTCATACATGTCTCCAAGCATTTTAATTCCTATTCTTTCCCAATGGGTAAATGTTTTATCAATAATGGATGGTGTCCCATGGAGATGTAAATAGAAAGGGAACTAAAGAGAACACAGAAGAGTTAACCAAAGTTCTGGAGTAACAGCGGGTCAAGCAGCATCTCTGGAGAGGAAGGATGGGTGACTATGTTTTTGTAACTTTGCACCAACAGTTTTATCTTCTTCTGGAGGAAACCAGAGCATGCAGAGGAAACCCACACAGTCACAGGGAGAACGTACAAACTCTGCACAGACTGCACCCACAGTCAGGATCAAAATCGGGTCTCTAGGGCTGAAAGTCACCAACTCTACCACTGCGCTCCTGTGCCACCCTCCTACCACCCTCCCCCTCCCCCCCTTCTTCTTCAATGGACAGTGGAAGCAAAGACTAAACATTTTTAAGCTGTCGTAGATACTTGGTACGGAAGCAGATGAAAGGTTGGAATTGATTGAAAAATGCAGCTTCGAAGCAGGCCTTTTGACCCACCAAGCCTACGCTGATCAACGATCATCGATTCAGACCTTTGTCCAATCATCTGCCTATCAAATACCTCCCTCGCCTGTGTCAGTTTATTATCTGCCAGATATTGTCCTGCTCCTCCTCGCTCCCAGATTGCTTCCCACCCCCTCACAATCAGTCTGAAGAAGATACCAGACCCAAAATGTCACCTTTATGTTCTCCTGAGGTGCAGCCTGGCCCGCTGAGCTACTCCAGCACTCTGTGTCTTCATGTGGAAACCAGCATCTGCAGTTACTTTTTTCTACACTAGTGCTATGTTATCCCACTTTCTCATCCGCTCCCTACGCACTAGAGGCAATTTACAAATGGCCAATTAACCTACCTACCTTTGGGATATAGGAGGAAACAGGAGCACCCAGAGGAAACCCAAGCGGTCACAGGGAGAATGTGCATTCTTGACGCAAACAGCACCCGGCATCAGGATCGAACCTGGGTCTCTGACGCTGTGAGGCAGCAGCTGTACCAGCTGCGCCACTGTGTTGGATGTAGGTAGATCGGATGAGGTTTCACTCAGATCAGTGGTGATCTTATTAAATAGCAGGGCATCCTCGGTGGGCTATTCCTGTATTGGTGATCTGTGCTTAAATAATTCTTACACATGACTTGAAGGCAGGATTATGATTATGATTAATTGTCCCTCGTACATTTGAAATACATACCAAGCTCATTGCTAAGTGTTAATCGTTAAAAAGAATGAAGATAGCAGAAGTTTTTAACATGGACGGCACCCAATCCTACAATTATTCGCCACATTTGTCAATAACAATATATAATTTTTTAGTTCTTGAATGTATTACAGTAATTATGATGTTTAAATGGCAATGGTTTCAATTTAACTACCAGAGTTCGAGTCGATTCTAAGAAACCTTAAAAATGAGTGTGAACACCATCTTGTCACGGAAATGCACAGATCTCAAAAATTATCTACATTAAAGTCTTCTCATAATTCCCAAGGCTTTTAGAGATATAATGCGGAAACACACTAAGTCTGCATCGACCAGCGATCAACCCTTATTAAGGTCTGAATTATGCAATGGATTAAAAAAATATATTGCTTTGCCTCACATCAAACTCACCCATACGCTCATGCAGATATGGATACACAAACACATGTTGAATTAGTTGGTTTTTAATTCACGTGACAAAAATGAGACAGTGGCTGACATTTACCATTGCCTGTCTTCCTGGATTGCAGTCTGGCAGATTTCTGAGTGAAAGTCATTTATCTCTTAACTTGATTTGAGTTTGCAATCCTACCCGACATGTGATGTATCTTCTTTCAAGCTCTTTTCGAAAGTCTGCTTCATCAGACTGAAACCAGAAACATTGGTTTGCTTAGTTATGAAATATCAACTGAGTTATTATTTATTGAGAGTTGTGTAGGTGCAGTTGAGCTGCATGAATGCAGATAGATGATCAACCAACGCATCTTGTTGTTTATAGTATTGATGCATAAGACAGAAACTGTAAGAGCAGGATATACAATTTGGAGAATAACAATGGTAGATTATGTAGAAACAAAGAACTGCAGATGCTGGTTTATACACAGAAGGAAACAAAGTGCTTGAGTGACTCAGCAGGTCAGGCAGCATCCCTGAAGAACATGGACAGGTGGCGTTCCAGGTCAACCGTTCTACAGAATGATTGTGGCGGAGCTGGTGCGGTGAAAGTGAGGACCGGGGTAACCATATAACCATATAACCATATAACAATTACAGCATGGAAACAGGCCCTCTCGGCCCTTCCAGTCCGTGCCGACCATTTGTTTTCCCCTAGTCTCATCTACCTGCACTCAGACCATACCCCTCCATTCCCTTCACGTCCATATACCTATCCACTTTACTCTTAAATGTTAAAATCGATCCTGCCTCCACCACTTCTGCTGGAAGCTCATTCCACACAGTCACCACCCTCTGAGTAAAGAAGTTCCCCCTCACGTTACCCCGAAACCTCTGTCCCTTAATTCTCATGTCATGCCCTCTTGTTTGAATCTTCCCTACCCTCAATGGGAAAAACGTATCCACGTCAACTCCGTCTATCCGTTTCATCATTTTAAAGACCTCAATCAAGTCCCCCCTTAACCTTCTGCGCTCCAAACAATAAAGACCTAACTTGTTCAACCTTTCTCTGTAACATAGTTGCTGGAACCCGGTCAACATTCTAGTAAATCTCCTCTGTACTCTCTCTATTGTGTTGACATCCTTCCTATAACTAGGCGACCAAAATTGTACACCATACTCCAGAATTGGTCTTACCAATGCCTTGTACAATTTTAACATTACTTCCCTACTCCTATATTCAATGCTCTGATTTATAAAGGTCAGCACACCAAAGGCTTTCTTTACCACCCTATCTACATGCGATTCCACCTTCAGGGAACTATGCACAGTTATTCCTAGATCCCTCTGTTCCACAGCATTCCTCAATTCCCTACCATTTACCATGTACGTCCTATTTTGATTTGTCCTGCAAGATGTAGCACTTCACACTTATCAGAATTAAACTCCATCTGCCATCTTTCAGCCCACTTTTCCAAATGGCCCAAATCTCTCTGTAGACTTTGAAAATCTACTTCATTATCCACAACACCACCTATCTTAGTATCATCTGCATACTTACTTATCCAATTTTCCACCCCATCATCCAGATCATTGATGTACATGACAAACAACAGTGGACCCAACACAGATCCCTGAGGCACCCCACTGGTCACCGGCTTCCAACCTGACAAACAGCCATCCACCATTACTCTCTGACATCTCCCATTCAGCCACTGTTGAATCCATCTTGCTACTCCGCCATTAACATCCAAAGATTGAACCTTCTTAACCAACCTTCCATGGGGTGAACCTTCTTAACCAACCTTCCATGGGGTATGTAGGTAATAGTAGATTATTGGTAATCTATATAATAATGGTGGATTATTGCAGCAGGTTAAGCACTATTTTAAAGTAGTACCAAAGATTTTGATTCTGTATTAAAATAATTTTCTGATATAACACAGGAGAGCGGAAAATAGAGTATGTCAGTGACCAGGACAAGTGCAATAAAGAGATTAGAAAGTGCAGATAAATAACTTAGTGCATAAATTTCAATTGTGTAAACCAGAAGTAAAGGGCCTTGTGATGACGTTATCTGGAATACATGACTATGCTTCAGACTTAAGTAAGACAAAAGAACAGAATCAGATGGTCATGTTGGCACAGCACACAGATAGAGTCATAGAGTCAGTTATACAGTGTTGAAACGGGCCCTTCGGCCTAACTTGCCCACACCGACCAATATGTCTCATCTACACTAGTCCCACTTGCCTGCATCTGGTCCACATTGCTCTAAACCTATCCTATCCATGTGCCTGTCTAAATGTTTATTAACCGTTGCGATGGTAATGTGATGTGGAAGCTCAGAATATATTTTTTAAAGTATTCTTTTTTGAATCCTCAAGGAGGGTTAGGGGAAAAGTGTCTTGGATAGAGGAGTTAAAGTCTGGGCATGTTGAGGTTTTAGATTTTACGGTGTTTCATAAACATGGCTCTGCGTCTCATTATTAATAGAAGTGCCTTTGAATACTGGCAAGAAACCCACTTACTGCTTTAATTAATGCACTTGGGTGGGTTATTGATGAGAATAATGCACTTACGAGACATTAATTAAATTATGGGAAATTTAATTTTACTTTGCTTTAAATTTAAAATGTCCAGCAGAGATTTCTCGCAGCTCAGAATACAGATGAGGAAAGAGAAGGTGAAATTCAGGGTGTGTTTGCACTGCAGCAAGGAGCACAAGGGAGAGAGAGACAGAGCTGGGAAAAGTAGAGCAAGTAAACAAGCAAAGTGGACATGGCTCATGTGGAGGATGGAAAAATATGAAACAAACATATAAAATTATTAAGGAATTGGACATGCTAGATGCAGGAAACATGTTCCCGATGATGGGGGATTCCAGAACCAGGGGCCACAGTTTAAGAATAAGGGGTAGGCCATTTAGAATTGAAGCGAGGAAAAACTTTTTCACCCAGAGAGTTATAAATTTGTGGAATTCTCTGCCTCAGAAGGCAGTGGAGGCCAATTCACTGGATGCATTCAAAAGAGAGTTAGATCGAGCTTTTAGTTCAGGGGATATGGAGAGAAGGCAGGAATGGGTACTGATTGTGGATGATCAGCCATGATCACATTGAATGGCGGTGCCAGCTCGAAGGGCTAAATGGCCTACTCCTGCACCAATGAAAGTGTGGAGGTGGGGAAACGCAGACATGACCTAGTGCAGAGGAGAGGAAGTTCAGAGACAGGGAATATCGCGAAGGGGAAGAAGACAGTGGAGAAAATGTTCATTAGCAAAGGTAGACACAAAGTACTGGAGTAACTCAGCAGGTCAGGCAGCATCTCTGGAGAAAAATAGGTGATGTTTTGGTTGGGAACCCTTCTTCAGACTGGGTATATCTTCCTTATAAACAAGCATCTGCAGTTCCTTCCTACACCTGTTCATTAGCAAAGTATTTTCTGTCTCCCGAACTGGTCATAAACTGGTATTATGGTTTGGGAAGCTTACAAAACTATTACATAAATCTTTGAATTATGATCGAAAATATTCTGGAGGGAATATACATATTTTGTAGCTGTAGGAAATATTGTTTTATTTGATTAAAATGGATCTTATTAAAATTAATTTGACATTTTTAAAAGCTCTTTGGCAGTTCAATGAATGCTCTCAATTAATAAATGCTCTGCTTTATTAATGTCATCTGAATGGGCTGAATGCTACCTGGGGGGTTCAATTCACTAACACTAATGCTATATTTGCTCACTGCACAGATTTTTATGGAATTAGCACAGAACAATAGCATTTTATGTTTAAGAAAGAGATGCAGATGCTGGAAAATTGAAGGTAGACAAAAATGCTGGAGAAACTCTGTGGGTGAGGCAGCATCCATGGAGCGAAGGAAATAGGCTCTTCTTCCTGAAACCATGAGGTACAAGAGACCCTTCTTCCTGAAACCATGAGGTACAAGATGGAGGCGCAGGCAAGTCACTAGAAAGCAAACGTGGCTGTGGTAACGGGTCTGGGTTAAGATGTGATCGTAGAGTTGGAGGACAGAGGAAATCACGGGGGGGGGGGGGGGGGGGGGCTGTGAGAGAGGAGGTTGTTAAACTGTCTTCTGAGAGAGGAGGAGAACTTCTTCAAAGTAGGCATACCTTGAGGAGATTTTGCAGTGGAGTAGACAAAATGTTTAAGAACGAACTCAGATGCTGGGAAATCGAAGGTAGACAAAATGCTGGAGAAACTCAGTGGGTGAGGCAGCATCTATGGAGCGAAGGAAATAGGCGACGTTTCGGGTCAAGACCCTTCTTCCTGAAATAGCATTTTATGAGTCATAAGTGTTTAATTGTCTAATGTTATGCTAATATTGGTTTTAATGATGGATAATCTTGTGCCTCTATTTAAGAAGGGTTGCAAGGAAATACCTGGGAAATATAGACTAGTGTGCCTAATAGATCAGTGGTGGGCAAATTACTGGAGAAGATTCTGAGGTATAATATATATATATATATATATGTATTTGATTAAGCATAGTTCTGTACGTGGGAGATCATATCATATGAATCTGATTGAATTTTTTGAAGATGTAACCAAAAAGGTTGATGGGGGCAAAGCCATAGATGTTGTCGACGTGGTCTTCAGCGAGGCATTTGATAAGGTTCCGCAAGGTAGGCTGGAAAGTTAGAGCGCATGGCATCTACGGAGAGGTAGCCGACTGCAGAGGGTGATGGTGGAAGGTTGTTTCTCCGACTGGACGCTTGTGACGAGTAGTGTGCTTCAGGGATCGGTGCTGGACCCATTGCTGTTTGTGCTTTATATCAGTGATTTGTATGAGTATGTAGAAGGCATGAGTGGTAAGTTTGCAGATGACACTAAAGTGGGTGGTATCGAAGATAGCGAAGATGGTTATCAAAAATTACAGCAGGATCTTGATCAGTTTGGGCAAGTGGCTGAAGAATGGTAATGGGGTTTAATACAGATAAATGCGAGGTGTAGCATTTTGGGGATTTTAAACTGGACATTGGCTATATTTCCTTCACTTACTGTGGGATAGTGGAGTCACCTTGTCGGACTCCTTATTCAGGAGGGCTTTGGCTGTCTGTCCTTGCTATCCCTTACATCAACTTGAAGTGTCTCAAACAATATCTCGTTGATGCCTTCATTAAATCATTTACAACAGCTGTGCTTCTGCAAAGTGCTATGAACCACTTTTGCTGCATTACTCCTTATATGTGCCCAAGTGCCCAAGTGGCTCTGGCAATTACATCAAGAAAGCTGCTGCTTTGTACATCTTTCACATTTAATGCTGAGGTTTATGAGACTCTAACTAAATTTACTACCAGCGGCTCCCATTAAAATTAAACAAATATATCTTGTGTATTAAAAGTGTGGCAATCTTTAAATCACATGATTCATTTTATTAGCTTTGCATAATGAACAACAGAAATAGACAATTTGTTAATAGCTACTGTTCTGAAAGTAAGGAAGACGAGGAACATATTTCACAGTCTGTTTTCTGAAAAACACATTTAAGTTCTATGATATTCCTAAAAATGATAAATAGGCAAATAAAGTTGCATACGTGTGTTTGATTGAATCCTCAGACAACAACCTTGATACAGACAAAAATATACATTGTGTATATACATTATACATTCAAAACATGGTGTTATGATTTATCTGAGGCATATTTTATATATAATGTCAACTCACATCAATACATCTGATTAAGTATTTTTGCAAATTAAAGGCAAAATTATGAATTATATTGACAAATAACTAAAAATATTTTTTGCAAAAACTAAGTTCCTTGTACACTACAGGCATTGTCATTTTGAACCCTTTATTTAGCTTATAACCACTTTACATAGCTAAGGTACATCTAAAAACTAGCATTTTGCATATCATGTGATTTATCCTACATTTGCTTTTGTTCTTGTATCTCAATCCCCATTCAAATGCATTGAACAAGGAATATCTGACAGCATCCCACTTTTCAGACTTCAACCACAAATAGAATTCCTATAGTGCTTTACTATAATTATTGGCACAGGCTAAAAACTTTCCTTACCTCTTAGAATATCAAGTCTCCATAACTAAAACCTGGGTCTTCTATCAAACCCCCACAAAGTTCTGTTCACAGTGAAATTAAATAGTTACCATAAAACGTTTAAATAATTACTTCAAACCATAGCAATAACCGTGAATTTCAATGGTTAAATGAAATACAGGTCCATCACCGATTTTCCATCAACTGACAGAATGGCACCTCTTTTAACCCGGCTCAATATCGACAGGGCATTTGAAATCCCCCTCCAGAAGTCTCCTCGAAAATGTGGCGCCTAGGCTGGGTGAGGCGGCCGATCTCGATCTCATCGGGGCTTCCGCAGCTGGACTTCCAATCAGCGGGTCGAATTTGCCACCTGTGGCTAGGTTTCTGGAAATCCAGCCTGACCGGAGCCGACAGATCCATTCCCATAGCCGACTTCCGAGGCCGACTTTGTGGGCCGGTATCTCGGCTTCACCCATCGGCCTCGGCGGACGGTTCCAGTACTGCCGACTCCTCTCGGAGGCTGAAACCTCCGTTGGGCCAGCAACACGGGTAAAGCCGGCAGGGCTCTGGAATCAAGGGTGCCTGAAAATTAGTGGTGGACCTGTACTTTTGAATGATGAAAAGATGACAATTTGGGCATAGAAGCCCACGCTTTGTGAAAGAGCAACATTGCCCCTGTGCTAGAAATGCATGTAATTGCCCCTGTGCTAGAAATGCATCTAATCTTTTATGTCATCTATGTGAATGGTTTTGCCCAATGACATAGAAACCTAAAAAACATAGAAATTAGGTGCAGGAGTAGGCCATTCGGCCCTTCGAGCCTGCACCGCCATTCAATATGATCATGGCTGATCATCCAACTCAGTATCCCGTACCTGCCTTCTCTCCATACCCTCTGCTCCCCCTAGCCACAAGGGCCACATCTAACTCCCTCTTAAATATAGCCAATGAACTGGCCTCCACTATCCCTCTGTGGCAGAGAGTTCCAGAGACCCACCACTCTCTGTGTGAAAAAAGTCCTTCTCATCTCGGTCCTAAAGGATTTCCCCCTTATCCTTAAGCTGTGACCCCTTGTCCTGGACCTCCCCAACATTGGGAACAATCTTCCTGCATCTAGCCTGTCCAACCCCTTAAGAATTTTGTAAGTTTCTATAAGATCCCCTCTCAATCTCCTAAATTCTAGAGAGTATAAACCGAGTCTATCCAGTCTTTCTTCATAAGACAGTCCTGACATCCCAGGAATCAGTCTGATGAACCTTCTGTGCACTCCCTCTATGGCAATAACGTCCTTCCTCGGATTTGGAGACCAGAACTGTACGCAATACTCCAGGTGTGGTCTCACCAAGACCCTGTACAACTGAAGTAGAACCTCCCTGCTCCTATACTCAAATCCTTTTGCTATGAAAACTACCATACCATTCGCTTTCTTCACTGCCTTCTGCACCTGCATGCCTACTTTCAATGACTGGTGTACCATAACACCCAGGTCTCGCTGCATCTCCCCTTTTCCTAATCGGCCACCATTTAGATAATAGTCTGCTTTCCTGTTTTTGCCACCAAAGTGGATAACCTCACATTTATCCACATTATACTGCATCTGCCAAACATTTGCCCACTCACCCAGCCTATCCAAGTCACCTTGCAGTCTCCTAGCATCCTCCTCACAGGTAACATTGCCCCCCAGCTTCATGTCATCCGCAAACTTGGAGATATTGCCTTCAATTCCCTCGTCCAGATCATTAATATATATTGTAAATAACTGGGGTCCCAGCACGGACCCTTGCCGTACCCCACTAGTCACTGCCTGCCATTGTGAAAAGGACCCGTTTACTCCTACTCTTTGCTTCCTGTTTGCCAGCCAGTTCTCTATCCACATCAATACTGAACCCCCAATGCCATATGCTTTAAGTTTGTATATTAATCTCTTATGTGGGTTTGTATACTATACTTGTATACCACACTATACTTATGTAAGTTTGTATACTAATCTCTTATGACATAGATAGTATTGCATAGATCTACATTAATACATTAATTTCGAAAATATAAGAAGGAGACGCAAGGAACTGCGGATGATGCTTTTCCAAATAAAAAGCAAAGTGCAGGAGTAACTCAGTGTGTCAAACAGGATCTCTGGAGAACATGGATTCAGTGCTCCTGATGTGTCCGCCTTTACATTGTCAAGACTATGTGTAGAAAACGCAGCCGTCTTGCAATATACGTGCACTCGGTCCACCTAGGCCTGTTGGATCTCCCAGTTATTAACCGTTTTAACTCTCCTCCCATTCCCATACTGACATTTCTGTACTGGGCTTCCTCCATTGCTGAAGTGAAGTCACACATAAACTGGAGGAACAGCACCTTATATTATGCTTGGGTAGATTAAAATCCAATGGCATGAACATTGAATTTCCCAAGGTAGCAACCCCCTCTTTTTCCCCCATCTCTTTTATGTACCCCACCCTGGTGCGCATCCATTTCTTCCACTTTGCCTTTTCCTCCCACCCATTTACATTTCACTTCTCTCTCCTCCTCATCTGACATCCATTTGCCTTCTTTCATCTCAAGCTTTTGTCCACCCTGTTGCCAAACAAACCCCCCTTCACCTGTATCACTATTACTTGCCAGCGTTTGTCCTGCCCCCACCTCTTTTACGGCTTTCCCTTCCCCTACTATAATCAGTCGGAAGAAGGGTCCTGACCTGAAATGTCACAGATCCATGTTCTGCACAGATGTTGCGTGCCCTGCTGAGTTAGTCCAGCACGTTGGCAAATTTGCAAACCATAAAGAACTTTAGAGTCAGTCTAGTTCAAAAAAATGAGCTAAGAACATCACATGAACCAAAATTCAACAGGGACATTTTAATGTACCGAAGAGAGAAAAGAAATGGGCTTTATACTTAATGAATGCTATTTATGTCACTCAAAATGATCTCAAAAGAAAACGGGAGAAATTACTGTCCAGGCATTATGAGTTCACAAACGTTCCTGTTAAAAACAGTGGAGTACAATTCATGGAGTTAGTGAATCAAAATTCATTAGAACATGATAGGTACTTTCTGTGTGGAGTTTGCCTGTTCTCTCTGTGATCACATGGGTTTCCTCCGGGTGCTCCGGTTTCCACCCACATCCCAAAGATGTGCTTGTTTGTAGGTTAATTGGCCACTGTAAAATTTGACCCTAGTGTGCAGGGTGTGAATGAGAAAGTGGGATAACATAAAACTATGGTGGACCACTGATCGATCGATAGTCAGCGTGGACGAAGGCTGCAGTATCCTGCAGTATCCCTGCAGTATCTCTAAATTAATGATCTTACCAAACTAAGTTTGCAGAAAGATGATCACCTACCAGGTGAAAACGCATCTACATTCTGTACCCTACCCCATGTGCAAAAAACACAAAACATACTTCCATTAAGCATTAACACATTACAAAAATATATGGAAATTTAAATCTTGCTTTACATTTACAGCACTTGATCTGAAATATTTTATTTGATTAGTGTGAAGAAGAAAACAAATGTAAATAAATACCTTATGCATTAACTCCCTCCAGCCTCAGACAAAAAAAGTTTTTGTTTTTTGAAGAAAATTCCTGGCCTTCAATTATTAGATATCTATTGGGTTGCTTTTTAATTGAACAACAATCTGCATAATTACAACAGTAATAGTAATCTGAATTATAGTCTCATTGGTATTGCAGATGTCTAAGGTGCAAATAATGTTAAACTTTATCTGGTTTCATAAATAAATTGTGTAGGAAAGAACTGCAGATGCTGGTTTAAATCGAAGGTAGGCACAAAATGCTGGAGTAACTCAGCGGGACAGACATCATCTCCAGAGATGCTGCCTATCCTGCTGACTTACTCCAGCATTTTGTGTCTACCTTCATAAATAAATTGTTAGTTTTATCCTAAAGATTAATGACATTTAATCATTATATTTATTTGAAAATGTAGATTGCATGCATATATTCTATTTTGGTTATATTTAATGAGAAATAAAGTTTCAAGATTGTCTTTACTAATTTCCCCCAAGTATGACGAAGGAGAATCCAAATTATAGACTCATTGATTAATGAAGGAAAGAGTACTGAATGGGAATGTCATTAAATATTTTGTTATTTGATCAGTTACAAACAATAAAGTAATAATTGACTTCTTATGGTCCATTATTTATGCATCTATATTTATATATTCTTGAACGTGCATGAAGATGTTTAGGTGCTGGTAGATGGGATAATAAATGACAAATGAAATTGCATCAACAATAGTTGAGATCATGACTTGCTGAGTCATGATCTCAATTCTTTCATTGGAGAAACCACAGCAGCAATGAATTCCTAACACCAGTTACATAAAGCCACACAATACCACACTCTTCACATAAATGATGACATTAGTTATCTGTACTGTGCCAATAGAGAAGTAGCTAGAGTCCACAATATATTGAGATTCAAAAATTATAGCTCAACTTGATTTCACATGTGTGAATTAAAACAATACTGTACAACAGTATTTAAGGGAACAATCATCAGTAAAGCACTGATGTAGACAATTTCCTTTGCTAAAAATATTGATACTTGCTAAAATTCTCTCTAAGTTAATAATATTAATGTACTGCCCTTGATTGCCTATAATTGCACTGCACATTGTAAAGATGAAGGATTTAGCATCAATCATTTTCTGATTTAGAAAAATTGGGAATTGGCTCAGTGTCTTCAAATGCTTCCTTATTGGTGAAAGTATTAACTGAAGCACTGTGTTTTGGATTAACACGTACCAGCTCTGACAAAGTAATATTGTCATGATTCACCAATAAGGTTTTGTCCATGTTTTCTTTACTGTGTTGTGACACAACGCTGTCAAGGAAGTCTAATTTTGGAGGCAATATTCCACTTTCGAATAGGTGCTTGGCGAGATATGAAACACCAAGGTTGCCCAGGAAGGAGAATAACATTGACATTGTTTTAAAGGGAAATCTTTGAACGTAGACAGGGTCTGCTCCAAAGGAATGCTCTAAATAGCATCCAGGGTAACAAATAAATGGATCCATGTGTAAATATGGTTCACCACCACTAATTCGAAGCAAAAAGCCAATGATATATCCAGCAATGGACCCATACGTGTTTGTTCCCTTGACAAAGAGCACTGATATTAACTGAGGAAAGATAATAACGTAGACAAGATCTGAGCTCAGAAACCAGAGGCCATAGATTGAGTTAGCCAGCAATGCCATAGATGTTGCAGCTCCTCCAAATAGAAATATGGTGATTCGCATTACCCACACAATTTCGTTGTCTGTAGCCTGCAATAAATAATTATTTTGAGAGAAAATATTAATTATCATGAAACAACTGCAAGAAAAAAGTAATTTAGATTTCCCATAAGGATACAATTATCATGGTATACGAATGAGGTGTGTGACAATAGACAATAGGTGCAGGAGTAGGCCATTCGGCCCTTCGAGCCAGCACCGTCATTCAATGTGATCATGGCTGATCATCCACAATCATTACCCCGTTCTTGCCTTCTCTCCATGTCCCCTGACTCCACTATCTTTAAGAGCCCTATCTAGCTCTCTCTTGAAAGTATCCAGAGAACCGGCCTCCACCGCCCTCTGAGGCAGAGAATTCCACAGACTCACAACTCTCTCTGTGAGAAAGTGTTTCCTCATCTCTGTTCTAAATGGCTTACCCCTTATTCTTAAACTGTAGCCCCTGGTTCTGGACTCCCCCAACATTGGGAACATTAAGGGTTTCCTACATCCAAACCCTTAATAATCTTATATGTTTCAATAAGATCCCCCTCATCCTTCTAAATTCCAGAGTATACAAGCCCATCCGCTCCATTCTCAGCATATGACAGTCCTGCCATCCCGAGAATTAACCTTGTGAACCTCAATAGCAAGAATGTCCTTCTTCAAATTTGGAGACCAAAACTGCACACAATACTCCAGATGTGGTCTCACTAGGCCCCTGTACTACTGCTGAAGGACCACTTTACTCCTCTACTCAACTCCTCTTGTTATGAAGGCCAACATGCCATCGTTTTCTTCATTGCCTGCTATATGTGCATGCTTACTTTCATTGACTGATGAACAAGGACCCCCTGATCCCATTGTATGTGTGTGTGTGTGTGTGTGTGTGTGTGTGTGTGTGTGTGTGTGTGTGTGTGTGTGTGTGTGTGTGTGTGTGTGTGTGTGTGTATAATTAAAACTCTTGTCTTGTTTGTTTGGATGTCTGTGAGTGAGTGAGTGAAATCCTGAAATTATGCCAAAACGGTACATGATAGCGCTACAATTTTTGCACCACCTTACTCACAATTGTCTTATGGCGTATTTTCAACAAGTTTCGTTCAGATTGATATTATATTTTACGTTATCACATTTTTAAGTTTACAAAATCTAGTTTGAGAAAGAATGACTTGAATACTGCAGTGACAGTAACTGGCAGACACAGGTATGATGTCACAATGGGGTCTCATTTGCAACAATGTTGCAATCACAGAACACTTAGTCCCGGCAGAGGGAGGCTGAACAGGAGGGGGAGGGAGTGCTGGGGAGGCAGGGGAAGTGGAATTGGATTTTTTTTTAAAGTCCTGGTAGCAATTGCTTGCATTTTTTTTAAGTTTAAAAAGAGGGAGGATGAAGAGGAGGGGAAGGGAGTGCCAGGGGATAAGCTGCTGGGCAACCTCAGGCAGGTTAGAACTTTATTCCTATGAGCACAGGAGGCTGAGGGGTGATCTCAAAGAGGTGTATAAAATCATGAGGGAAACAGGTGAATGCACCTTTTCCCTGGGTAGGGGAATCAAGAACTTGTGAGCAAAGGTTTGAAGTCAGAAGGGACAGATTTAATAGGAACCTGTGGGGATGGGGGTGGGGTGGGGGGGCAGTTTTTTCACACAGAATGTGATGGATATATGAAACGTTGCCAGATGACGAGGTTGAGGTAGGTAGTATAACAATTTTTAAAAGTCATTTGGACAGGTACATGGAAAGCAAAGGTATAGAGGTATGTGGACCAAATACAGGCAAATATGACCAGCTCAGATGGGACATCTTGGTTGTCTTGGGTGAGTTGGGCAGAAGGGCATGTTTCCATGCTGTATGACTATCTCTTTCTGTAAGTGATTGGTGGAATTGCTTACACCATTTTCAGTTAGTGCATTCCAAATCCTAAACATTCATTTTTCTCTTCAGTACCATTCATGACTGAACATTTTTATCAGATCTCATCGTTTTCTCCTCCCCCATAGAAATCCAGCTGCCTTCCAATTCACTAATTTTAGATGAAATATTATTTTATCAAAATTATAGTAAAAGATGATATAGAGATTAGAAGCACCCAACTGCCTTCCAAATGTAATTTTGGATCATATTATTTTATCCAAATATTAATTCAATATGATTTAAAGATAACGAAATCCAACTGCCCTCCAATCCTTATATTCACTGGATTTAGAAGGATGTGATGGGATCTTATAGAAGCATAAAAAATTCTTAAGGGATTGGACAGGCTAGATGCAGGAAAACTGTTCCAGATGTTGGGGTAGTCCAGAACCAGGGGTCACAGTTTAAGAATAAGGGGTAGGTCATTTAGGACTGAGATGAGGAAAAACATTTCCCACCAGAGAGCTGTGAATCTGTGGAATTCTCTGCCACAGAAGACAGTGGAGGCCAATTCACTGGATGTATTCAAGAGAGAGTTAGTTCTTAGAGCTAATGGAATTAAGGGATATTGGGAGAAAGCAGGAACTAGGCACTGATTTTGGATGATCAGCCAAGATCGTATAGAATGGTGCTGCTGGCTCGAAGGGCCAAATGGCTAACTCCTGCATCTATTTTCATGTTTCTATGTTCCCAGTCCACCATTTTGGATAAAATATGATTTAAATATATACAAATTGATGCAAGAATGTTCTTGTGTTTTTATGAACCACAAAATCAGTTTCTGAAAACAGTCAGTGCTTCTTTGCTTTTATGAAAATGGCTGCATGAAAAAGTCTTATTGATATCCAACCTTACCTCTTGTCTGAAAGCAAGATGGTAAATATTCCGTGCAAACATAGAACTTGCTGATAAAATAGAAGAATCAGCCGATGACATCACTGCAGCAGAGACAGCACCAAGACCGAAAAAGGATATGTAGGAAGGACACAGATGCTGCAGCACTATTGGCAAAATCATATCCGTCTTATTCTCGCTTTTCGGGTCAGGCAAACCATAGGAAGTCTGATTCCAGTCTATATAAAGGGAAGATCTTAATATAAATTACACATAATCCATAATCACCTGTATACAAAAGGATTGTTATTCAAATATTTGATTTAATTAAAAAAGTACAATAAGAAAGTTTTGTGATTCCCAGCTTATGGAAATCCTCAATTTGTTGTCAAGTCATTGGAAAATGGAAATAATATGGAGAGGAATATGAAGTTTGGAGATCATTTATATAAGTTATATAAGACGTTGGTGAAGCTGCATTTGCAGTATTGTGTATATTTCTGGGCACCAAGTTATAGGAAAGATGTCAAGTTGGAAAGGGTGCAGAGAAGATTTAGAAGGATGTTGCCAGGACTTGAGGGTCTGAGCTCCAGGTAAACGTTGAGCAGGCTGAGACTCTACTCCCTGGAGCGCAGGAAGATGAGGGGTGATCTTATAGAGGTGTATAAAATCTTGAGAGGAATAGATCTGGTAAATGCACAAATATCGCCAATACCCAGTTTTGACTTTAGTTAGTGGTGGCATCACAATTCGTTGTCGAGTCATTGCAAAATGGAAATAATAGTTGTTTTCAGAGATGCAAGTTGGTTGCGAGCACATTGGACAGTAAATGATTTGGTTTTTAGCTAGTGGTGGCATTACAATTCATACACTTGGAACTTTTATATTTTAATTAATTATCAGAAAGATATTGGGCTGGAGCCCACTGCCCTAACATGCCATCTCTCCTGTATGTACTTCAAGGTTGTGTAGGAGAGAACTGCAGATGCTGGTTTACACTGAAGATTGACGCAAAATGCTGCTTCTTATTCCAACAATTTGTGCGTACTTCAAGGTTTTGTGCGTACTTCATATATAAACAGCAGGGAAGTAAAATCTACTGAGGTCGACATTACTGATTTATTTTAAATGGCTACATACTTTGATAGACTATTTTAATTAAATATTTCCACTGATAGATGGCTGGTTAAAAGAAATTGTGCTCAGGCAATGCTTTAAAAGGGCCATCTATCACAATTAGATGTATGGGAAATTAGGCAACGCTGGAGTAAATGCTCCAATCAATATATTGCTGCTCTGTCGCTACATTTTGCAGATTTCCATTTGGCGTCCTTTGGTAATCCTAAAATATTTGACTTTGCAAAGAAAAAAACAGCTCTATTTGCTTTATTTAATGCCTATGGCACCGGTTAATGGATTATAATGCAAAACAGCTTTTTTTTTGCAGTCAAATATTTTAGATATTTAATATTTCATTGATATTCGACAGTTAAATGTGTGTTACACACACACACACACACACACACACACATATAGGTTTGTAGGTTAATTGGCTTGCATTTGTATACTTAGTATAAGTGTAAAAATATCCCTGGTGTGTCGCTGGTTCAGTGGGCCCAATTTCCGCACTGTATCTCTAAACTAAACTAACAATAAGCACACACACACACACACACACACACACACACACGCTATATATATATTTAAATAAGCATATGGCACAGGTGAGGATTACTAAAGGTCAACCAAATGGAAATCTGTAAAATGTGGGAGCAATATAATTTTTTACATATATATATATATAATTGTTTATTTATAGTGTTTACGGATTATTATTATTATTATTATTATTATTATTATTATTATTATTATTATTATTATTATTATTATTATTACATATATGTTGTGCTGCTGCAAGTCGGAGTTTCATTGTTCCGTTTCTGGACATATGACAATAAAAAACTATTGACTCTTGGTAAATCATGGTCAAGTTCAGGCTCCATGGGCTAACTGAGAAGTTCAAAACTGCCCTTCAAAAACTCTTGCATTTGTGATATAGCAGCAATACTCCCCGCCTGGAACAATTGGAAGTGTGTTGAACAAAAGTGCACAGGTTGTATTGGAATAGGAAATGCATTGAAGTATACAGGGAACAATGGCAACTTTAAATTTGAAGGCCAGTTTTTAATATAAGGTAATAATGATAACTTTTAACTCGAGAGACGGTTCTTAATATAAATTATCAATTAATTTAAACAACATGACAATGAAACAGACAGCGAACATCCACGCAATCACTCAAATGACTGAAATGGCAATATTATGTATAAGGGATAAAATAAATGGTATTAAAATGATCTATCAGTTATTCAGTGATTTGGAATGGTGTAGGTCAAAATGATGGCAGAGCGAATGAAGCTGCTTTACCGGTGGAAGCTCCAATTGCGCCAATTAGAACAGACGGGATGGCCATGACAATACAGCCGAAGGCAGCCAGAAAGGACAACACTTGTGCATAGGTAGCAGAGGAAGCGGAAAGGACTCTCTGAAAATATACCTGCCACGGGATTCCACCCAGCATCTGGAAAAAACAAAACAAAAATGTATTGTAAAACAGAAAACACTGACATGATTCAGCAATTCGGGTTGCATCTGTGGGATCCTGCTGTGTAATCCCAGTATCTTCTGCTATTTCTGAGGCCCAGCATACAAATATGTATATCTTTCGATATACATTAATGAGAACTGTTCAATATACTTCATGTTTTGTTTTTCCTCGTATATATATTCATTTCTCGTATATACATTATTAATTATATATATTTATATTTATATATATATATATATTTATGATAGATAGATAGATAGATAGATAGATAGATAGATAGATAGATAGATAGATAGATAGATAGATAGATAGATAGATAGATAGATAGATAGATAGATAGATAATATTATAACAATATCAAATGTGACCTTCGGCGGTGTAGCGGCGGTTACGAAGGCCTCAATTATAACAGGCATACCTACCAGCAGCAGGAAGTTGTCCATCCAGATTAAAATGTCCTTCTGATCTATCGTTCCTATCCAAGGGGCCTGGTAAACTTCATGGTTTGCAGTTATGGCAATATCTGTGACTGCAGGGTTTAGCATGGCGAAAGGAATGCTGATCCACTGAAATTAAAAGTAATTCAAAGTATGAAACAGTTGCGTAGTGAACTGACACCCCACCCCCGGTTTGCTTTGATCCCGGTTGAAAGACGAACAATATGTTTTCACACTGATCTTACCAAACCCACGAAGATGCAGAATAACTGGACGACATCTGTATACGCGACCGAGTACAATCCGCCGACCAGAGTGTAGAATATAGCGATCACGGCGGAAATAATCACTGATAATTGAATGTTGATGTCCACAATCACGCTCAAGGTTGCACCTGAAAAACGAGAGTTTAATTAATTAATATTAGTAATTTCAAAGACTATGTCTTGGTCAGAGTCACAGAGTCACAGAGTCATACAGCGTGGAAACAGATGCTTCGGACCAACTAAACGTTGCGATAGTACCCGCGTCTTCCCAAGGGAAAATATTGTTTTTTTCTGACATTTATTTGCTCCAGCTTAAAATATCGCACTGACCTCCTTAAAATAGGAGCCACCCATTTACTTCAGTTGCTGTGACTTTAATGTTACTTTTTGTTTAGAGACACGTCTTGACCTAGCTGACACTGAAACCGCGATTTCACGCTATGACACGGGTCCTTAATACTGGAGAGGGTCACTTTACCTAGAGCGGACAGTACGGCTGCAGACCAAAATATTTCTCCCAAGAGAGCGGGTATAAAGAGCAGGCCTCCCATTCGCTTGCCATAGATCTGTTGAAAGGGATCCAACATGGTCACGTAACCCCGTGAGCGCATGGGTTTGGCGAAGAACAAACCTCCTGCAAGGTACAGAAACATTCAAATCCTAAATCACCAAACTCCAGCTTCAGCTATGGCAGTGAAAGAATGCACAAATAATGTATCTATTCAGGAGCAGCTTCTTCCCTACAACCAACAGGCATCTACAAACACGATAACCCCCAAAAGGGCTCCCAATTACACATGCATTGTTTTTGTATTTGCACCATTTTTGTCTGTCTGTCTGTCTGTCTGTCTGTCTGTCTGTCTGTCTGTCTGTCTGTCTGTCTGTCCGTATATATATATATATATATATATATATATATATAAATATATATAATATATACATAAATATATATAATATATACATTTACAGAGTACTATGTTTACATATTTCGTTGTGCTGCTGCAAGTAAGAATGTCACTGTTCCGTTTCTGGACATAGGACAATAAAACACTCTTGACTCATGCCCTTCGTCCCTCCCCTGTTACAATCCCCCCCAAAAAGCATTAATTTGAGTAGCACAAATATCATTTATTTGAAGGCAAGGCGGCCTTAAGAGAGAGCAACAACGCTGATGTCAGTCCATCATGGACTTGACACCATGCTCTTTGATCTGCTGTGCATTTGCCGTTCGTATTTATTCACAAATAAAAACGATACCAATATTATAATATGGACGATATTTGTCACAATTTTCGATATTATTTAATTTCAGGGTAAAACTATATTCCACGTATTTTATACGATTTAGAACCTGCCTCGCACTTGCGTTTAGTTCCACATACGTTTTACCTACTTCCATTTAGTACCTATCCGAAGAAGTGTCCAGACCCAAAACATCGCCTATCTATGCTCTCCAGAGATGCTGCCTGGCCCGCTGAGTTACTCCGGCGCTTTGTGTCTTCCTTTGCATACCATCATCTGCAGTTCCACGTTTCTAATTTATATCAATGTTCTTTATCCTCACTTTGCAAATCATAGGGTTTCCTGAACATTGCACCTTATCACGAATGCTATTAGATAACGAGAGACGCTACAATAAATATTACTTCAAGTGACAAGATCCACAGGTGATAGACGTACGTTCGATGGGCAGCTAAGTTCGTGGATAAGACCCAAACCACGTCATTATTTAAACACGATGGTTAATAAAAATCCTCAAATATTGTAGCATGAAATTATAAGCCGTTTGCACAAACCGTGTAAATATTATTGGGTTTCCAGCGTGTGGATAACATTATTAGACATGTTCATAGACACATCCACACGCATCGTTTGCGCTCTTCAACAAAACTGTCCATTTAGTAATCCATGGAATCTTTTAGAAAGCGGCAATCAAATTTGTGTCCATATTTTCAGAACTGACATGAAACCTTGTCTGTTAAAAATCATTGCATGGCTAAATTATTGTTATGCGTTAACCGGTTCTATTGGTTCTAGTTGGTATTGGAAGGTTGGCTGTTGAGCTTTGAAATGATTGCTGACTGGAACCGGCAGCTTCTCCGCCATCGGGGTTGCTAAAAACAGTGACTGTGGGCGAGGGGCGTTGGCGGTGTGCATTTTGCAGGGATTGTTGAAGCCTGCTGTTCATTTCAATTGTACAATTCCCCAAAGAGTCGGTTCATACCTACAACCAAACTGAGCGCGTATCCGAATGGAGCCTGTGCCCACGCCAATCCGTAACCAGGGACATACACCGCTTCCGCCGTGCCATTGATATAACCACCGCCAACCCAGGTCGCTGTCTCGGAAGAAAAACATTTGGTTAATGAATGTACAGTGACAGATTAGCTCAACATCATTAGTACTCCAGGGGTGGTGGAGAAAGTGGGGTCTTATAATTCCGGTTACAGCGCCAACATAAATAAAATAGGTTTAGCTTTACTCTTAAAGATAGACACAAAATGCTGGAGTAAACTCAATGGGTCAGGCAGCAGCTCTGGAAAAAATGGTCGGGACCCTTTGCAATGATGAAGTATGTAGAAATGTCCCGACCTGAGGTCGCCGATCCATTTTCTCCAGAGATGCCGCCTGGCCGCTGAGTTACACCATCATTTCGTGTCCATCTTTGGTATAAACCAGCATCCGCAGTTCTTCTTTATTACATTTGGGTTTATTATTGTCATTTGTACGATGGACAATGAAAACTTTATTTTGCAAGCTATCCAATCAACTCAGAAATACTGTACATAAATACAATTAAGCCAAACTCAAGAACAATGGGTGGAGCGAAGGGAGAGATACAGAGTGCAGAGTTTTTCTAATTCACCCATTATTAACTTCTGCTGTGAAGCTTGCGTTACTTATACCTTGCTTGGACTACTGGTGGGGAAACTAGAATTACGGGGAGCAATATGTGCGGCAATGCCAGAACCGTGGTAATAGTCCTGCTTCATTTTGTTTTTGATTCTGAATCTATTTTCAAATGTTGGGTTACGGCGATTCACACCGTTCTCACTTCGACCAAACTCCAATGGGCTGGAGCAAAAAAAAACGCAAAGTACTGGATGAACTCAGCTGGTCAAGCAGCATCTGTGGAGGGAATGGACAGACGACATTTCGGGTCGGGAGAAGTGCTCCAGATCCGAAACGTCGTCTGTCCATTTCACTCCGCAGATGTTGCCTGACCAGCTGAGCTGCTCCCGCAGTTAGATTTTTGCTCAAGATTCCATCATGTGTAGTCTCATGCATCTATTATATGCTAGAAGATAGATACAAACCCGCTAACACAGCGAGTCAGGCAGAGATACATCTTCGGTGTAAACCAGCATCTGCAGTTCCTTCCTACATACAATGTGGTAGACAGGAGTTTAATGGAACAGCAAGCCCTTCTGTTTTTTTTTGCATTTTTGTAATAGTAACACAGCGGCTCAATACGCAGCATTTACATTGGAGGGTAAAAGGATACAAGAGCAGTGGACATCAAAGTACGACATTCCCTATTAACAGCGCGCTTTTCCTTGCACCACTGGTGAACAAGGGTCTGAAGAAAGGTCCAGACCCAAAACGTTATCTATCCTTTTCCTCCAGAGATGCTGTCTGACCCGCTGAGTTATCTTTGGTGAACGTTATCCTCCGCTTTCAACGCAAATGCGCTCGAACCGGCTGAGCGATCGCGAGACTATTCCCGAGCAACTGAACGAGCATGAACAAAAACAAACTTCTGGAGGAACTCGGCAAGTCATAGAAACATTCAAATATAGAAAATAGGTGCTGGAGTAGGCCATTCGGCCCTTCGAGCTAGCACCGCCATTCAATATGATCATGGTTGATCATCCAACATGCCTACCTTCTTCCCCGTATCCCTTGATTTCGTTGGAGGTAAATCTAACTCTCTCTTGAAAACATCCAGTGAATTGGCCTCCACTGCCTTCAGTGGCAGAGAATTCCACAGATTCATAACTCTCTGGGTGAAAAGGTTTCCCCCCATCTCAGTCCTAAATTCCCTACCCCTTATTCTTATACTGTGACCCCTGGTTCTGGGGACTCCCCCAACATCGGGAACATTTCCCCTGCATATAGCCTGTCCAATCCCTTAAGAATTGTATATGTTTCCATAAGATCCCCTCTCATCCTTCTAAATTCCAGTGAATACCAGTCCAGTCGACCCATTCTTTGATCATACGCCAGTCCCGCCATCCAGGGAAAGTCAACCACCTTATGTGGAAAGAAAGGAATGGTCGACGTTTCGTTCCCCATGCAGGGTGTCCACTCGGGATCGGGAACCGCCCCTCAGCCTCCATCGAAGCTGCTTGACCCGTTGAGTTTTCTCCAGCAATTTGCTTTTTGCTCCAGATTCAAGTACATGCAATATCTTGCATCTCCAATTTAACGCGGAATGAAAAGCCAGTAGATACCTTACCGGTCATAGTGAAGCCACCGACCAGTAATCCGATATCTCTTCCTCCGATCATGATAGCTTCACTCCGATCCATGGTCCCTAACGTGGGCGAGTTTTTACTTTTCCAAGCAGCCCATAATCCAACAATTAAGATCACCATGTAAAATATAACGATCGCTACGATCCCATCGACGTGAACGGTCATTTTCCTATTGAAACGAAGCCAGCAATACGGCTGTTAATCCTTGGAAACCTGGAATAGTAAGAAACATGCACAACATTTGTGTTACTGGTAATGAATGAATTAGTAATATAAAACAGACACGTGAAACACTCCGATAGAGAAGTAACCTGGTTTGATGGTAGCTAGGGTTGAGCGAATTCCAACGCGGACTGGGTTCAATAGGATATTTTTCCGAAATAAACTAGGGCCAACAATGTTCGGATGTGGCAAATCGCCCCGGCGGTTCTAAAGCACGGAAATCCGCAGCTAAACGCCGTCGTGAAGACGTCTCCTCAGGAGTGAGGGGCTTGTGAGCACACAGCCAGCCACCCAGTTGTAGGGCGAGTGAAGCGCGGCGCTTTGTGAAGATTGGCTGCTCGGGAGTCTGAGACCACTGAGCGAATCCTTCATTGTTTGGGAAAGGGTGCTCGCACTCGCAGCACCAATCTCCGCGTTCGCTTCACGGGGATGAAGCTCTCCTTCGCTCTCCGCAATCCGCGTGATCATCCTTTCTTTCCCAAAACGTGTCAATTCCTTCGACTCATAGAACCCGGAAAAAAGACCGGCGTCGTAGTTTTTTACCGGGGAACATTGAGCATAGAAAACAGTACAGTACGCGTGTGAAGAATGGTCTCAACCCTAAACGTCGCCTATTCCTTTTCTCCGGGGACGCTGCCTGACCCGCTGAGTTGCTCCAGTTTTTGTGCCTAACTTCGGTGAAAACAAGCATTGTGTAGTTCCTCCATACCCAATGAATAGTACAGCACATCAACAGGCTGTTCTGCCCACAATATCTCTGCCGAACATGATTCCAAGCCAAATTCCTAGGGCCCGCACATAATCCACATTCCTCCATCCCCTTCATTCGCATGTGCCTATCCAAAATCTCCCTGAACGCCACTACCGTATCTGCCTCCACCACCACCCCTGGCAGTGCGTTCCAGGCCCCCAGCACCCATTGTGTAAAGAAAAACTTGGTCTCCTTTAAACTATGCCCCACTCACCATGAAGATAAAAAACTAAACAAGAAACTGCAGAGGCTGCTTTACAAAAACTATGCCGCCTAGCATTTGTTATTTCCATCCTGGGGACAAGGTTCTGACTGTCCTATCTATAAGACAAAATATAGACACAAAATGCTGGAGTAACTCAGCGGGACAGGCAGCATCTCTGGAGAGAAGAAATGGGTGACGTTTCAAATCGAGACCGTTCTTCAGACTGAGGGGTCTCAACCCAAAACATCACCCTTCATAGATGCTGCCTGTCCGTTGAGTTACTCCAGCTTTTTGTGTCAATCTTCGGTTTAAACCAGCATCTGCAGTTCCTTCCTACAGTATCCAGAAGACAATTGAACAGTGCCTTGCCGGTAACTATAAAGCTGACGTATACGTATATCGTTTAGTATTTGACACTTCCACCCTGGTGAAAAAGTTCTGGCTGTTAATAGACAATAGACAATAGGTGCAGGAGTAGGCCATTCGGCCCTTCGGGCCAGCACCGCCATTCACTGTGATCATGGCTGATCATCCCCAATCAGTACCCCGTTCCTGCCTTTTCCCCATATCCCCTGACTCCGCTATCTTTAAGAGCCCTATCTAGCTCTCGCTTGAAAGTATCCGGAGAACCGGCCTCCACCGCCCTCTGCCCTGCCTACCCTATCTATGCAACAATTGAACAGTGCCTTGACAGTAACTGCATAGTTGAGTTATACGTCTCTAACCTAGACTGGTCAGTTTGGACCGTATTTAATCTGTTTGTTCGCACAATGTTCGGTGAATGGTTTGGACATCTAAGGGCCACGTTATGGACCCTTCCTCAGAACGATGCATAATCAAAGTTTACGCCCACCCCCCCCCCCCCCCCCAACTTTGACTCCAAACCAATTTCTACTTTTACTTGCAAATGTCCTCCCCCCGCAGTTCCATGATCGCAACATTTCAACAGTTCAACTCGCCGGTGACGAGGAAAGAACGTAAAGCGATCTTAAAGCACTTGGAACACAGCGTTATCCTGGCGTGATGGAGGCAATACCATAGAGCGATGTTGAGACTGATCAATGGAAGGATCCTGCTACAAGCCGGTATCAACACCAGAGCAAACACCCATGCACGGACACACCTTCACTTTCTGTATTCTCAGCCTGGGGTTCCTTCGTATTTCATGGACGCGACACCACTGGGAACAATGCACCAATATATAACAAACATATCCATACATTATCTGAATAAGCTCTCTCTGTGACAGTGGCGCCCAGTCAATCGACCTACCGTGCCTTCAAACTCAAGACGCAACGTGCTACGTACGAGTCCTGTCAGGAGAAGGTACATAAAGACCAAAAGCGACCGCGGTTCTCTGGACCGTCCTGAACGGGCACTTTTCACATTGGTTTATAGAGGCGAGCGTTTCGTCAGCAACTCCGGATGAGGAAAGAAACGAACGTCACCTGGACGGTAAAGAGAGCTCTCTATGAATAATTTTGACCCTGTTACTTTTTGACCTGAAATTCGTTAAACAAAGGGCAGTGGGCGGGCTTCGTTGCAACAAGCTTGACGCACAGTATGTATATTTATAGACAAGGTTTAATTAAGTAAAAGTAACATTTATCACTCAACTTTGCGTCCTTCATAATTCACGGCCAGTGTATAATAACTTCGATCTATTTATGTTGAGCACCAAACTACCGCGTATTGAGGAAGCTGGAGATGATTTCCTTGAAGAATAAAATAATAGATGTGGCCTATACCTGGATAACTGCTAGTCCATCAAAGGTGTTAGGTTGATGCACTTAAAGCCCTCGAAACGTTGTAATTTTTAAATACAAAAGACATTTTACGAAATTCCGAATGAATGGTTACTGACAAGGTCAAGATGGTTTAAACGGTTCATCAAGACCTTTGTCTGACCATCAGCTCGAAGACAAAGTGATTTAATTTGCAATTTAGTGTAGTGACTTTGATACTTTCGCAAGGCAAAAAATCCCTTATATCAGGGCGGCACAATGGTATAGCGGTAGCTGTCTTACCGCGACAGAGACCCGGGTTTGATCCTGACTACAGGTGCTGTCTGTACGGAGTTTGTACGTTCTCCCTGTGACCAGGTGGGTTTTCTCCAGGTGCTCCGGTTCCCTCCCACACCTACAGATTTGTAGGTTAATTTGCTTCTGTAGAATTGTTCCAAGAGTGTAGGATAGGACAAGTGTATGGGGTGATCACTGGTCCGCGCGGACTTGGTGGGGCGAAGCGCCTGTTTCCATGCTCTATCTCTAAATGAAGGTGACAAAGTACGGTGGGATAAAAGTTAAAAGTCTAAACCAAAGTTTGACAACCTTGGTTTAAAATGGAAGCTGGCATCTTCATGCAGCCGACGAAGTATTGAGTAGGAAGGAACTGCGGGACAGACAGCATTTCTGGAGAAAATGAATGGGTCACCTTACGGGTGGAGACCCTTCTTCAGGAGAGAGGGAGACTAAAGATAGGGTAAGGATTCACACCCGCTCCCACGACTCTCAGTCTGAAGAAGGGTCACCACCCGGAACATCACCCGTTCCTTCTCTCAGAGATGCTGCCTGTCCTGCTGAGTCACTCCTGCATTTTGCGTCGATCTTCGATGACGTACTGAATTGCATCTCGGATGCGGCATTGAATTGTATGCCCTAGAACCCAGAATAGTACAGCATTAGAACAGGCCATTTGACCCACAATGTCTGTGCACTAGTGACAAAGGAATCCTCCACCTGGGTCTTTACTGTTAACTACCCGTTAGATCAATATCAATAATCAATAATTTAAAGGGCTCCTTAAAAAAAAGTGCCAATATCTGAATTATTCCCAATCCCATGCAGAAATAGGAAGGCAATGATCAGTGTGTCTCAAAGTGCAAGAGGAAGGTCTTGGATATTTGGGTGACTAGGATCAGTTCTGGAGTAGAGGTAACTGTTCACAAGGTACTTCAACGGGAGTGAATTGAATGTCCTTCTGAGGAGGCTCAGAAAGAGAGTTTAAATCAAATTGGTAGGGTCTTTGGGTACCAAGGTGTAAAACTAGTGGAAAGGAATAGAGTGCATAAAGGAATATTAGTCTTTCATATTACTGGAGAGGGAAATAGTACCATGTGATATAGGGTAGTCCAGAAAGGATTAAATACACAGGTACATGAATTGTGGTGAATAAGGTTGGCAAACCATGTAGAAATATATAGCAGCAACAATTAAATGCAGATTAAATATGAAGAAACACTTAATTTTCATGGATAACGCTATTTAGATAAGATGCGGAGGATGAGGTAGCAATGCTAATTGGGGAGCAAATCCAGTGTTGGACATGTGTGTGTGCGCATTTGTGTCTATGCGCATGTATGTCTGTGTGTGTGTTTGTGTGTTGTGTGTGTGAGCGTGTGTGTGTGAATGTGTTGTGCGTGTGCACGTGTTTGTTTTAGAGAGAGGAGAGGGATGGGGGGAGCAATACATTCCAAGAAATTACAAAATTACAGCAATGTGTAGGAACTATGGAGCAGTGATAGTGAGAGACATCTATTTACTCATGATGATTGGGGCAATTCCACTCATAAGAATGGGAAAGAAAGATCAGCCATGATTGAATAGTGGAGTAGATTTGATGAGCCGAATGGCCTAATTCTGCTCCTAGAACATGAATTTATGAACTTATGAACATTAGAGTAAAAGATAAAACAGAGAGGAATCTCTGAACTGTGTCTAGAGAACATCCTTGACCAGTTAATCCTTAGTCTGTCCCGAAAGATGAATCTGATGCTATGGAGTTAACCGGCCTCTATGGAAGAACACTTGGGTAAGCATGATCACAACGTTTAAATTAGCAAGGGAGAAGTAATAGGAACAATTTAAATTAGAACTTCTAAATGACAGCAATAACATCAATGGGATGAAATTAACATTTTGGTAATGTGGAGTCAAAAAAGTCAAAAATTGATGGCAAAAGTTGTGATAAGACAATGAGAGATTTAAGTTACTTATGCCCCTGTCCCACTTAGGAAACCTGAACGGAAACCTTTGGAGACTTTGCGCCCCACCCAAAGCTTCCTTGTGGTTCCCGGAGGTTCCCAGAGGTTTTTGTTCTCCGGCAACCACCTTCGACTAGCATCGCAACCGGCTTCGACTAAAAAATTACCGATTTTTAAAACGGCAACCAATTTCGACCATTAGGGAGACTGACAAAGACCTCCAGGAACCGCATGGAAACCTTGGGTGGGGCGCTAAGTCTCCAGAGGTTTCCGTTCAGGTTTTCTAAGTGGAACAGGGGTATTAGTTTAGTTTATTACTTTCAGATGTACCGAGGTACAGTGAAATGCTCGTTTTTGCACGCTATCCAGCCAGTGAAAAAACTACACATGATTACAATCGAGCCATCCACAGTGTGCAGTTACGGGATAGAGGGAATACCATATTGTGCAAGATAAAGTCCAGTGAAGCCTGATTAAAGATCGTCCGAGGGACTCCAATGAGGTAGATGGGAGCTCAGGACTGCTCTCTAGTTGTTAATGTGATGGTTCAGTTGCCTAATGACAGATGGGAAGAAACAGTGTGTGTGAAACTGGAGGTGTGCATTTTCACACTTCTTCACCTTTTAGTCTGGTGGGAGAGGGGAGAAGAGGGAGTGACTGGGATGAGACTTGTCCTTGATTATGCTGGTGGCCTTGTCGAGGCAGCATGAAGTGTAAATTGAGTGAATGGAAGGAGATTGGTTTATGTGATGGTCTGGGCTGCGTCCACAATTCCCTGCAATTTCTTGTGGTCCTGGAAGGAGATGTTCCCAAACTATGCTGTGACGTCTACTGATAAAATACTTTCTATAGCATATCTGTAGAAGTTGGAGAGAGTAGTTGGGGACATGCTAAATGTCTTAAGCCTTCTAAGGAAGTAGAGGGATTGGTATGCTTTCTTGGACAAGGCTTTGATATGGCCGGTCCAGGATAAGTTGCTGGTGATATTCCCAAATGAAAAAACAACAACAGGGTATGTGGAATAATGCAGGAATTGGAAAATACGGTGAACCAAGCATCGAGTATACAATGCTTATTTTCATGTGAGACCATGCTAAATATAATAAAATTAGAGGGGAAGTGAAGAACAAAATCAGAAAATCCATTTAAAGAATAGAATGGCAGATAGCTTAAAATTGATAGAAACTAAGATGGTTAGGCTAAAATTGATGCACATGATGTGTTTTAAAGTTTGACAATGGGAGAATGGATAAGTCACCTGGATAAGATGGCTTGCATTACAATGGTGGTGGAGAGTGTAAAAGGGCTTTTCATATTTTTTAAATCTTTCTTCGATGCAAGAAATATTCTACGTGTTAAATGTGTTCAAAACATGGTCTCCTTCTGTGCCAGAAGTGTAAAGTTTGAGAAACGATTTAAAAAATGAATGGCCATTTGGAGAGGTAATTACGAAAAAGCAACATAGTATGTGGAGGATTGACACAAAGTGCTGGAGATACTCAGCAGGACAATCAGCATCTCTGGAGAGAAACAATGGGTGATGTTTCAGATCAGGAATTTACCAAAGACTTCCTGCACATAGATTTGTACTAGACTAAGTGGGACCCGTTGGGTCCCATGTTCACGGGAGGGTTGGTCCCCCAATGCAATAATCCACCGCTTCACCAATTCCAATATTGGGGGGGGGTTGGTTTCCAGAGGGCTAGTATGGACATTGTGGGCTGGATGAATTCTTTGGCTGGCAGCTCAGACACTCAGGCCTGGTGGGCTGGCAGCTCAGTCACTCAGGGAATGGTGGGCTGGCAGCTCAGAAACTGCCATAAATTCTGCCCAAAACAGAGACTCTGTGAGAGAGAGAAGGGGAGAGGGCGGAGAATCAATTTTAGACATTTTTTTATCTTTTTCTGCAGATCACAGCAATGAAGGAGGAAAGCCTATCCTGGCCTGGATCTCACAGGGAGCCAATGAAGAGAGGGAGAAAAATACTTGGGTGAGGTTTAATATTTGCAGGGGGAATACTTACGGATGCACCAAAGGGACTCCTCCTGGGACAGTACAGCCCTGATGGGCCCAAGGGGATCTTTTAAGAAAAAATCGGAGTGAAATCTCAGTGAAAGGCACTTTTTCCGGACTTTTCCTGGCCTGTCACGGGCCTTTTGGGCCAAAATGCTCCTCCTTGGCAATTACGGTAATTTTGGGCAAAAGGGACAGGTTTCACGGCTAATTAGTGGTTTCAGGCAGGCCAAACAACTTATTTAATTTCATTTCCATTTCAATTTCAAGCACAGGGCAGGCCAAACAACTCATTGCATTTTCAATTCATTTCCATTTCCGTTGCAGTTTCAAGCACAGGGCAGGCCAAACAACTCATTGCATTTTCATGGGGAACTTTATCAAATGCCTTAGTAAAATCCACACAGACAACATCCACCACCCGACCCTCATCAGTCACCTTCACCTTGTCAAAAATCTCGATCAATTTAGTAAGATCAATTTATGACCTGCTGTGTACAAAGCCATGCTGACAGTCCCTAATTAACCCATTCTCCCTAATTGGAGTAAAACCTGTCCTGAATTATCTTCTCACATAGCGTCTCCACCACTGACGTGAGACTCACTGGTCTATAATTTCCTGGATTCTCTGTTGTGTGACCGCGTGGGTTTTCTCCCATTGCTCTGGTTTCCTCCCACACTCCAGCCACATATAGGTGTGTCGGATAATGCTAGTGTACGGGATGATTACTGGTCAATGTGGACTCGGTGGGCCAAAGGGTCTGTTTCTGCAATGTATTTCTAAAGTCTAAAGTCTAATGCTCTTCAAGAGCCCCAACACCTCCTTCTTAAGGTCAAATTGGAGTAAGAATTATTTGATTGTTCTGCAGAGAATCTGCAATAACATAATAGACCATATGTCCTTCTTCTGTGCTACAATAATTCTACGACTTGCAGAGGCATTTTTATTGAGAAAATTATAGACAGTTGTTTTATTTCATCACCTCATCTTTATCAGTTGCTGCCATGTCAGTAGCAAAACCATTTTGGCTCTGTGCTCTGATTTGTTGTAGAAAACGCCTTTTGTGTAACCTACAACACTGATAAATGTTTTCACATGTGCATTTACTCACCATCTCTCATCATTTAATGAGTAAATAATGAAACTCAACGGTATCAAACATAAACCTCCTAAACAGGTTTTTGTCTGATCATTTAACAATGGTCACTCACAGAGGTTTATACTTACATACATGTGTTCTATATGAGGATTCAGATATGCTCTACTCATTTGTATTTAAGATTCAGAAAAATGTATCAAACCATATGTGGTTTCAATTAACTTTATGGCTCATAATAATTCCAGCAATGTACCACAGCAACTCTCTACTATGGGCTTTGTACAGGTTGGATAACATACTTTTGTTTGCGCTATTATGGTCTGGTTCCCGAGTATTACAGGGAGTTTGTTGCATTAGAATTATTGTATATTTATTTGTTGCGGTGTTACATTAATGCGCCTGATGAGTGTATAGTTTATCTGTGGCACCATGCCTCACAGCACTTAAGGCCCAGGTTTCATCCTGACTTTGGGTGCTGTCTGTGTGGAGTTTGTATCTTCTCCCTGTGACCACATGTGTTTCCTTCGGGTGCTCGGGTTTCCTCCCACAGTGCAAAGAAGTAAGGGTTTATAGGTTGATTAGCTGCCCCGGGTGTGTAGGGAGTGGATGCAAAATGGGGATAGCATACAACTGGTGTGAACAGGTAATTGACGATCGGCGTGGACTCAGTGGGCCGAAGGGCCTGTTTCCATACAATATCGCTAAAACACTATCGCTAAATTTCACTGTTCTGTTTCCAGCAAATATAACAATGAAACACTCTTGACTTGAACTCTTGAATAGCAGACAAGGGAATGTGCAGTGCATGGAAAGTGCACTCTGGGCCAGATAGGCTGCATCCCAGGGTACTTAAGGAAGTAGCCCCAGAAATAGCTGATGCCTTAGTGATAATTTTTCAAAACTCTTTAGATTCTGGAGTAGTTCCTGAGGATTGGAGGGTAGCTAATGTAACCCCACTTTTTAAAAAGGGAGGGAGAGAGAAAACGGGGAATTACAGACCAGTTAGTCTAACATCGGTAGTGGGGAAACTGCTAGAGTCAGTTATTGAAGATGGGATAGCAGCGCATTTGGAAAGTGGTGAAATCATTGGACAAAGTCAGCATGGATTTACGAAAGGTAAATCATGTCTGACGAATCTTATTGAATTTTTTGAGGATGTAACTAGTAGAGTGGATAAAGGAGAAGCAGTGGATGTGTTATATCTGAACTTTCAGAAGGCTTTCGACAGTCCCACACAAGAGATTGGTATACAAATTTAAAGCACATGGTATTGGTGGTTCAGTATTGATGTGGATAGAGAACTGGCTGGCAGACAGGAAGCAAAGAGTAGGAGTGAATGGGTCCTTTTCAGGATGGCAGGCAGTGACTAGTGGGGTGCCGCAAGGCTCAGTGTTGGGACCCCAGCTATTTACAATTTACAATATACATTAATGATTTGGACAAGGGAATTAAATGCAACATCTCGAAGTATGCAGATGACACGAAGCTGGGGGGCAGTGTTAGCTATGAGGAGGATGCTAGGAGGCTGCAGGATGACTTGGATAGACAGGGTGAGAGGGCAAATGCATGGCAGATGCAGTATAATGTGGATAAATGTGAGGTTATCCACTTTGGTGGCAAAAACAGGAAGGTAGACTATTATTTGAATGGTGACCGATTAGGAAAAGGGGAGATGCAACGAGACCTGGGTGTCATGGTACACCAGTCATTGAAAGTAGGCATGCAGGTGCAGCAGGCTGTGAAGAAAGCGAATGGTATGTTGGCATTCATAGCAAAAGGATTTGAGTACAAGAGCAGGGAGGTTATACTGCAGTTGTACAGGGTCTTGGTGAGGCCACACCTGGAGTATTGCGTACAGTTTTGGTCTCCTAATCTGAGGAAAGACATTCTTACCATAGAGGGAGTACAGAGAAGGTTCACCAGACTGATTCCTGGAATGGCACGACTTCCATATGAAGAAAGACTGGATAGACTCGGCTTGTACTCGCTGGAATTTAGAAGATTCAGGGGTGATCTCATAGAGACTTACAAAATTCTTAAGGGGTTGGACAGGCTAGATGCAGGAAGATTGTTCCCGATGTTGGGGAAGTCCAGGACAAGGGGTCACAGTTTAAGGATAAGGGGGTAGTCTTTTAGGACCGAGATGAGAAAATCGTTTTTCACACAGAGAGTGGTGAATCTGTGGAATTCTCTGCCACAGAAGGTAGTTGAGGCCAGTTCGTTGGCCATATTTAAGAGGGAGTTGGATGTGGCCCTTGTGGCTGAAGGGATCAGGGGGTATGGAGAGAAGGCAGGTACAGGATACTGAGTTGGATGATCAGCCATGATCTTATTGAATGGCGGTGCAGGCTCGAAGGGCCGAATGGCCTGCTCCTGCACCTAATTTCTATGTTTCTATGTTTAATACCTTTGCCATTTCACTTTTGCGAGAGAATACTTAGCTGCAGCTTTGGACTACCAAATAACAATCCAGTTAACTCCTGACTCTCCACCTCAACACCACCCGTGTATGCCCCGACACTGTCCTCCACATCAGACACAAAGGACGAGTTCTATGAGAACCTCGCATCCATCATCAGCAGTATCCCCAGCAAGGAAGTTCTCCTGGGCGACTTCAACGCCAGAGTGGGCGTAGTCCACGAATCATGGTCTTCCTGCCTTGGGCAGTTTGGTGTGGACAAAATGAATGAAAAGGGACAGTGACTGCTTGAGCTGTGCGCTTACCATGACCTGTGCATCGCCAACTCAAACTTCCAGACAAAGCCCCAGCACAAGGTTTCCTGGAGACACCCACGCTCAAAGCATTGGCATCAACTGGATCTGATCCTAGTCAGAAGTGCTGCCATCAAGAACATTCTCCAGACACGTTCCTACCACATTGCGGACTGCGAAACAGACCACTCCTTGGTGTGTTGCAAGATCAGGCTGCAACCAAAGAGGTTTTACCGTACCAAGAAGCAGGGGAACCCCCGCATCGATGTCAGCAAGATTCCCCATCCAGATCTCGTGCAACAGTTTGCAGAGACTTTTGAGAGAGAACTTGGCACTGTGTGTCCTGGAGACTCTACAACAGAGAAGTAGGAAATTCAGCGGGTCACCATGCACCGCACAGCCTTGGCTAACTTTGGGAAGAAGACCCCGAAGACACACGACTGGTTTGAGGACAAGTTGACCGAGATGACTCCCGTCATCGAAGCCAAGCCGAGTACAAGCGGTCAGCTAATGAAAAGAACCTGCAGATTCTCAGGGCTGCTAGGAGCAAGGTTCAGCAGACTGCCAGGCGTTGCGCTAATGACTACTGGACACAGCTTAGAGGACATCCAGACAGCCGCCATAACAGGGAACATCAGGGGAATGTACGATGGCATTAAGATGGCACTAGGACCAGTCCAGAGCAAGACAGCCCCCCTCAGATGCTCCACTGGGGAAGTAATCACAGACGAATGCCAGCAGATGGAGAGATGGGTGGAACACTACTCTGACCTCTACTCGAGAGAGAAAACTGTCTCTCCTTAGCCCTTGATGCCATCGAGTGCCTGCCGACCATGAATGAGTTAGACGCAGAGCCGACGGTAGAAGAGCTCAGCAAGGCCATTGACAGTCTGACCTCAAGCAAGGCCCCAGGCAATGACAGGAATTCCCCTGACCTGATCAAGCATTGCAAGACTACATTTACTGCTTCCTTCGTATGAAGTCCCCCTGCCAGTGCTGGCAAGAAGGAGCTGTACTGCAGGACATGAGGGATGATGCCATGATCATTACCCTCTACAAGAACAAGGGCGAGAGAAGCGACTGCAACAACTACAGAGGCATCTCCATCCTCAACATCGTCGGCAACATTTGCTCGAGTCATTGATCCGCCTGCAGAAGCTGGCAGAACGTGTCTACCCAAAGTCACAGTGCGGTTTCGGAGCTGGAAGGTCAACAGTGGACATGGTCTTCTCCCTTCGCCAGCTCCAGGAGAAATGTAGAGAACAGCGGATGCCACTGTATGTTGCTTTCATTGACCTCACCAAAGCGTTCGACCTCATCAGCAGAGATGGCCTATTTAAGGGTCTGCCAAAGATCGGCTGCCCACCAAAGCTGCAGAGCACGATAGAATGCTTCCACATCAACACGAAGTGGACAGTGCAGTTCAATAGCAGTTTATCTGAGCCCTTCGACATCCGCAGTGGCGTCAAACAAGGCTGTGTCCTTGCTCCCACACTCTTTGGGATTTTCTTCGCTCTGCTCCTGAAACATGCCTTCGGCACTGCAACAGAGGGGATCTACTGAGTACTAGATCAGATGGCAGGCTCTTCAACCTCACCCACCTCAGAGCAAAGACAAAAGTACGTGAAGCTCTCATCAGACATATTGTTTGCCGATGACGCCATAGTCGTGTCCCACACCCAGCAGGATCTACATTCACTGATGGACCGCTTCTATCGGGCATGCAAGGACTTCGGGCTGACCATCAGCCTGAAGAAAACAAACGTCTTGGGGCAGGAAACAGAGGCGCTGCCTGTCATCACCATCGACGACTACGAACTTGATGCCGTCCATCAGTTCACGTACCTAGGCTCCACCATCACCGACAACCTCTCCTTTGACAGCGAGATTGATAAAAGGATCGGGAAGGCAGCTACAACTCTCGCTCGCCTCACAACTCGAGTGTGGGCAAACCCAAAGCTGACAGTGAAGACAAAGATAGCAGTCTACAACGCCTGTGTCATCAGCACGCTGCTGTACGGCAGTGAGACATGGACTACATATGCCAGGCAGGAGAGAAGGCTCAACACCTTGCACCTGAGAAGCATCAGCCGTATCCTGGGAATATCCTAGCAAGACAGAGTGTCCAACGCTGAGATCCTGTCTCGCGCTGGCCTTCCCAGTATGTACACTCTACTCAGGCAGTGCAGACTGCCGTGGCTGGGCCATGTCCACCACATGGAGGATGGCCGTATTCCAAAAGACATCCCCTATGGAGAGCTGATATCTGGGAGGAGAGCCATCGGCCGCCCCCAGCTACGTTACAAGGATGTCTGCAAGAGAGATATGAAGGTGCTCAACATCGATGTGGAGTCCGGGGAGAGCCTTGCAGCTGACCGCACGAGGTGGAGAGGTACCCTGAAACAACATCTCAAAACGGGGGAAGAGAAACTGTTGAACGCAGCAGCAGACAAGCGGGCACGCAGAAAGGAGCGCAGCAACTTCAACAAACCAGAGACCACACACAAATGTGACCTTTGCCACAGAGACTGTCACTCCCGCATTGGTCTCTTCAACCACAAGCGGTGCTGCTCCAGCCGAGGCTTGGAGCAAGCAGCCAACAACTAGGATGCATCATCCATGGTCAGTCATGACCGAGGGGGACCTATGAATACTTCATTCTGGTAAGATGGCACTGGATCTAGGCAACTCTTTGCATTCTGGTCCCAGAAGAGGATCTGCTCTCATCTATTACAATCGCTCCACTCTTTCTGGAATCTCTATTTCAACAGCAGCATTTCTTCTCTTTTTCCTTTATCTGTACACTGTGGGCAGGATGATTGTAATCGTGTAGTCTTTTCTTTGATGGTACGCAAACAAAAGCTTTTCACTGTACCTTGGTACATGTGAGTATAATAAACTAAACTAAACTATATTAAATTAAACTGAACGAAAATAAAATAAACTAAACTAATCTAAAATGCAAAAAGTTAACATTGAAACACATACCTGTACCTCTATTGTGTAATATTTTGTATATAATATAACATCAGTTTGTAAAATAAAATAAAATTTGATTCCAATGCAGTGGTATAAATCTAGTAACCATACTTGACTGTAAATCTACACAGTTTTGAGATCAATAAATGTTGCCATGTCTAAATATTTTTAAAGTATTTTGTGATTTTATCTCAATTTGCCTTCAAGCTGGGAAAGCTATCGGCATGTTTAAACTGGAGAGAAACCATTTACATCAGTGGTTCTCAACCTTGTTTGCCCCATGCACCCCTTTCACCATATGTCAGAATGTCATTCCCCCCCCCCCCCCTCCTTTCCAAGATTGTCTGCCTCAAAAAGTGCATTCCGAATAATATGCAAAGGCAATAAAAAGATCAACATTCTAACAGTTTGAGTTTGCTAATCTGTGGTCCCAAATCCCCCCCTGAAAACCTGAAATCCCCCCCTGGGGGGAATTCCCCCCTGGTTGAGAACCCCTGATTTACATGTTCTGACTGAAGAAAGAGGTTCACACAGTTGATCCATTTAGCCAGGCCGATAATTGGAGATCTCTTTGGTGCTCTGACCACAAAAATGTTTCAGATTTTGCTAAAAATAGTAGCATATTCACATCGTTAAGAAACTATTCAAAGTACTCTCATGGTACGAAATGAACCAAAAGTACTAGCTTTGAAAACCTCAAGTTAAATTTACTGCAATGGTTTTCAACTGTAGTCAGAAACGCAGCAACCATCTTGTGCTCCCGCAACCAGCAATCAAATCTATGAGAAGATTATTTTATTCTGTGATATTAGTTGAGGGGTAAGTATACAAATATTGGCCAGAATATGGGCGGCACAGTGATAGAGTTGCTGGCCTACACACCAGAGACCTTGACTATAGGTGTTGCCTGCACAGAGTTTGTACATTCCCCCTGTGACATCGTGGGTATTCTCTGAGTGCTCCGGCTTCCTCCCACACTCCAAAGACATACAGGTTTGTAGGTTAATTTGCTTTGGTAGAATTGTAAAATTGTAAATTGTCCCTAGTGTGTAAGATAGTGCTAGTGTATGGGTATCCATGCTGTATCTCTAAACTAAACTAAACTAATTGCCATTTTCCTTTGCAAGCATCAGAGATGTTAAATTGAACTCTAGAACCTAGCACATGTGTAGTATTTTACTGCAACACCATACCTGGGATTGGATATTGAATCTTTGAAGAGGGAATGAGTGAAGGAGACTTCAAATCTGAGGTGAATATACTTTCATTCAGACAAGGCTGATATCTAACCAATCACCCCAACCTATTTGAAATGATTACTATTCATATAGAAGTAATCATTACCGGAAAATTGTTATGAAGTGACAAAGAGTGGGATTGAATATTTTGGATGTTTAACGTGTAGGAGAGATGGGGAAAATATAAAAAGAGGCAACATATCCCTGACATTAAAGAAAGAGATAAAGACAGTGAAGAAAAAGAGGCTTAGTTCTGAGAATTAAGAATTTGAATAAAGATTAAAACTACAATCGGACAACATTTGTTGGAGTTGTATATAGGAGCCCAATCAATAATGATATGTAAGGCATTATATTAATCAAAAACATGGTGGTATATGTAACAATGGTAATGCAATAATCATGGGGAATTTCAATCTACATATAGAGTGGATAAATCAAATGAACAGTAATTGTGTGGAGGATGAATTCACTGAGTACATAAATGTGATTCTAGATTTGGAATCAAGAACCAGGGCCCTAGGTTTAAGGTGAGAAGAGAAAGATATGGATATGGAATGAGCTGACAGAGGAGATAGTTGAGACAGGTACCATAACACCATTTAAAAGACATTTGGACACGTACATGGATAGAAAAGGTTTTGAGGGATATGGGCCAAACATGGGCAGGTGGGACTAGTGTACATGGGGCATCTTTGTCAGAAACAGTGGGCGAAAGGGCCTGTTTCCACACTGTATCACTAAATTAAACTAAACAAAACTTTCTACACCCAGAGTGTTATAAATTCTCTACCCAAGAAGCTCAGTTCCAGAGAATATTCAAATTGGAGATCAACAGACTTCTAGATGTTAAGTGAATCAAGGATCTAGGGAGTCAGTGCAGGAAAATCATTTTGAAGTAAAAATCCACTACATTAGTATTAAATAATGGAGTAGGTATGAGGAGCCATTGGGCCGAACACACTTCTACCAGGTTTTATTTTTCAGCTTATATGGTTGCACTCTTTTGAATCAGCCATGGGTTTGAGTTTGGGCACAAGATCAAGGCTGACACTCTAGTGCAATGGAAATTGGTAATGGCGATGATTGAATTTTACTTCGGGGTCACGTGAGTGATTCCGTGAAGAACCCCGCCAGTCCGCATTACGTCTGACGCATGGCGCAGTGACTGGCTGGGAGGAGCAGCGCTTCTCCAGCGGTATGTTTAAAAAGCCTCAGGTAAGTGTCAAACTTGTTGGAGGTCGTTTCTGCGCTTGTTAAATCTTGTTACAGGAGGACAATCCGAGCATGGAGAATTCATTGAGAGCAAGGCGAGCCGTTGCAAAAGTAAAAAAAGACCGTGGGAGTGCGGGTAGCGGGCGGCCGCCTAGCTCATCACTAATAACAAGACCAGCGACTACAGACTTGGTGTCTGAGGGCACCGTGGCTGCGCCGGAGGGGCGTAAGGCCACCAGAAAGTCTGTCCGGCCGATAGACTCGGACGAGTCCGGTCGGGAGGGATCTCCCTCGAGAATGGATACTATATCACGGATATCCAGGATGGAGCTCCTATTGGAGAGGATGCTCCATCAAGAGCGCCGGCCTCTCCAAGAGCCCGTGCCAGCAGCACCTACAGGGCTGCTTAGTGTCTCCCTCTTGGAGGAGGAGAGCATAATGGGTCAGTACAATTCTGACGCCGAATCTGTGGGCTTAGCATTGGAGGCTGTCCCATGCGACGGAGGGCACGAGCCAGAGGTCCCATTCCTGGCATCTAGGTTTGCCGTCCCAATAGACTCCGGAGAGCCGCTGGGAGAAGAGCTGGCTGCCAGTATAAATTACTTGGCCTCGCACCAGCTTCAGGAGCTGTGCATGGATACAATGGTCAAAAAGTATGAAACCCCGGCGAATTGTATCCTGCTTAAAGTACCGGCCGTAAACCATGCCATCTGGGGCCATCTGGGCGTAGGCATCAGGGCGCAGGAGATAAAGCTGCAAAGGGTGCTGAAGCTGCTCGCATTGGGCATTACGGCTTTCGGTAGGTCGGTGGATGGTGGGTACCTGACTGACGTTCAGCAGGATGCCCTGGCTCACATGTGCAATGTGCACTTTGTGATAAACTGCCTTAGGAAGAGCGCCATCCGCCCTACCATTAACCCGAGGTTCGCTGCCCTGTGTAAGCCTAGTAACATCCAGCCACCGAATCTGCTGTTCAGAGAAGACCTCGCAAAGCGGGTGAAGGAGCGAGACGACGAGGCAAAAACTGTTGGGCTCATCAAGGTGCCAGTGACCAGCAGAACCCTTCAGAGGCAGTACCCCTAAAAGCGGTTTGCTGAAACCGGGTTCGGCCAAGGACCAAGCCGGCCATTCAATGTGCGCAGCTGGCGCACTCAAGCAGGAGTACAGGCAAACATGCCTTTTCCCTCCAGAACCAGGGGACAAAGAACTCCACCGGTAACCATGGAGGTAGGTGGGTCTGGTTCTTGTCGAAACATATTGAGTGAAAGTTACCTACCAGTTAGGGGGCGGTTACGCTGGTTTCTGAAAGAATGGTATGAAATAACATCAAACTTGTTTATACCGCAGAGTATACAAGGGTTTTGAATTGAATTTATTCCCAATTTGTGTCCACCCACCCAGCACATGCCAGAGCGAGCACTCATTTTCTCACAAAAAGAGAGTTTGGAGGTTCAAGCTGAAATTGCAAAATTATATTTTAAAGGTGTAATTGAGAAGACAGTTTAACAAACTCACCAATTCATATCAAATATTTTTCCTAGACCAAAGAAAGATGGTGGGAGCTGGATTATTTTGGACCTTTTGTGCAGTATAATCATTTTAAAATGGAAACATTTGCTACTGCCAAGCAATTGGTTTCCAGAGGGTGTTATATGGCATGTATAGATCTTCAGGATGCATATTACTCAGTGCCTGTTCATACAGAATATTGGAGATATTTGAAATTTAGCTGGATGGGGCAATTATGGCAATTTAAAGCACTGCCTAATGGGTTAACCTCAGCCTCTAGATTATTTACAAAGCTGCTAAAAGCCAGTACTGGGGTTACTCCGGGCTCAGGGTCATATTGTAATGGCTTATTTGGATTACATCTTAATAATTGGAAAAACCTGTGTGGCAGCTGAGTTATCGGTTTCAGCTGTTAAACTCATGGTTGAGAGATTGGGGTTTATCATCCATCCAGCTAAATCAAAATTGGTACCGGTTAAAGTAATTGACTATTTGGGATTCACAGTTAATTCAACTCACATGTCTGTGACTTTGCCCAAGGGCAAGAGATTAGATTTAAATGAAGGCTGTATCAAGCTCTTGGGGGAGCAATCACCTTCAATTAAACAGTGGCCAGCTTGATTGGCAAATTGGTAGCTGCCTTTCCAGCTGTGCAGTATGGACCTTTGCATTACCAAAATTTACAGAGGGCAAAGGTACAGGCACTCTGAATACACGCAGGTCATTTCAACCGGCCCATGCAATTACAATTTGAAGCAGGCACATGCCGTCAGGGTAGGCAAGGTAGGCAGTGCCTACCCCCCCTGACTAAAATTATAAAATAGTAATTATTTTATATATAAATAAAATATATATAAAATATATATAAAACATATATAAAATGGTCATAAATAGTAAAGGCACGGGAGAATTATGCCTCCCTAAGAGATCAATCTCTTAGGGCGGCATAATTCTCCCGTGCCTTTCATCAGCAGTACGTTTTAAACGCGGAAGTATGTGCTACTCACGTGCTGTCGACGCTGCTTCAAGCCATCAGTGGGAACGGTCCGTAAAGGCAGCTGAAACTCTGCCTTTACACTGTGAACTGCGTGCATGTGCTGCGTTGCGCACTGCACATGCGCACCAGCCTACTGCGCATGTGCGTGCGCAAGTTTCTTAGCGGGATTTTCAAGGGTGGATAGTGATTACCTGAAGAGTTTCACGAAGCAACCTTATGGATATTTTTGCTGCAGAATGGATTTTGTGCACAAATAATATGGTAAGTAATTTTTTTTGAGCTATATGTTTTTAAATACTTTATTAAGAGATAGGACCTATTGAAAACAAATTACATCATAAAAGTCGAGAGAACAATCTGCGCATGTGCGGTTTCCACGATTTAAAAATAGCCGAATGACAGTTCACTGGGGAGGGAACAATGTGCGCATGCGCGGTTTTCAAGATTAAAAAAATGCCGACCGGCAGTTTACCGGGGAGGGAACAATGTGCGCATGCGCAGTTTCAAGATTAAAAAAAGCCGACTGACAGCTCACCGGGGAGAGAATAATCTGCACATGCGCGGTTTTCAAGATTTTTAAAAGCCACTGCCTACCCTGGCTGATTACTCATGGCACGTGCCTGATTTGAAGCCATTGCTGAAGTACAGTTGTGGATAAGAAACATTTCAAATTGTTCTAGCAAAATTCTGATGGAAGCACCTTCAGTTGTTTTGCAGACTGATGTTAGTGCCCTAGGTTGGGGTGCTACTGATACCATTTCTAGCTGTGGAGGCAGATGGAATATGCATGAGGCATTTATTCTCCAATCACATTGAATTAATTATTTAGAACTTTTAGGAGCATTTTACAGGTTCAAGGCTTACTGTATCATTAAGCATCACTTACATGTTCAGCTTCAGATTGACAACACCACGGCAGTGGCGTATGTTAATCACATGGGTGGAATCAAGTCGAAATCCTGTGACGGATTGGCTAATCTTATTTGGCACTGGTGCATTAAAAAGAATATTTGGATTTCAGCTGTCTATTTGCCAGGCAGATTTAATATGGTGGCAGACACCAGGTCAAGCAAATTCAATGACAACACAGAGTGGATGTTGAATCATGATGTATTTAATGAAATTGTTGTTCGGTATGGGATGCCAGATATCGATTTGTTTGCATCCAGACTCAATCACCAGGTACCGAAGTATGTTTCATGTGAACCAGATCCAGGGGCAATAGCGTTAGATGCGTTCTCGCTACACTGGGGTGGAATGTTTTTATATGCATTTCCCCCATTCTGCCTCATCAGTCGGTACTTGACCAAGATCAAGCAGGACTCTGCTTCAGGGTTTTGGTGGGACCCGACTGGCCTAAGCCATGGTTCCCTCTCATTTTGGACATTATTACACAGCCTATTATGGTGGTTCCAAAACGTCATGGTCTATAGGTGCACCCTGTGACTGGAGATCAACACCCGTTGTATGATCGTGTTAATTTGTTAATTTGCAGATTCTAAGAAGGCCATACCTGGGTCTGGGACTATCCAATCGTACTGTGGATGTCATCACATCATCCTGGAGGGATAGTACGTAAAAGCAGTACATCTCTCATGTCAGGAAATGGGAGGAGTTTTGTTTACATGGGAACATTACATACCACACAGCTTCCATCCCAGATGAGCTCGAATTTCTGTCCAAGTTACATTTTGATGAAGGGTTGAGCTATAGTGCCATCAATAGTGCCAGGAGTGCCCTGTCGTCGTACCTATGCCAGGGTCGGAACTGCAGTCTGTAGGATCTCATCCGTTAATATCCTTATTTATGAAGGGTGTTTTTAATTCCAATCCCCCCAGGCCTAGGTACTCTGAAATCTGGGATGTGAGCATGGTACTCACGCTGCCTCGTCAGTGGGGTCCAGCCACATCCTTGTCATTGCCAAAGATTACCCTAAGGTTGGTTATGCTCATGGCGCTGGTATCAGCACAAAGGGTTCAGACTTTGCACAAACTGCGTCTGGACAGGATGGTGTCATCAGGGAATGACGTTATGTTTTACATCTATGACCTAGTTAAACAAAGCAGACCAGGGGGGTCGGGATTCAAGCTTGTACTGTCAGCATATCCCAGGGATTTATGGCTGTGTGTCGTGGCGCACTTGAGGCGTTATATCGAGGTCACCAAGGCTCCGAATTAGCATTGTTTATTACCCACAAAAAGCCACATATGGAAGTGTCCGTTCAGACCATTTCAAGATGGCTGAAACAAGTGCTGGGTTGTGCAGGAGTTAATACTGACAATTTTAAATCTCACTCCGCCAGGGCGGCATCAACGTCAGCAGCGAGGGCAATGGACGTCCCTCTAGACCATATCCTTGCGGCCGCAGGATGGTCAAATGAATTGAATTTTCAGAGGTTTTATAATAAACCACTTATTGAACCTGGGGTGTTCGCCCATTCCGTTTTCAGTTCTGTTTCATAGCTTCTCCCTGGGAGAGAGGAGTCGCTATTGTGTTTTCTTTTGTTTATTTGTGAATTAAAGCATCAACATGTTAATCAGTACCATGTTTCAATATATTGCTCATTATTCACTCCTCCTGAGTCAACTGATGCAGTGTGAGACGCCTGGATTTGGATCGGCGTGAAATCACAGACCTTTGAAGTTTTCACAGATTCACTCACATGACTCCGAAGTAAAATAGTAAGATTAAACGAGAACGTACCAGTTTGAAGTTTGATCTTTATTATATGAGGAGTTACGATGAGCGATTACGTGCCCACCGTTCCCCGCCCTCAAAATATTAAAGGTCAACTGGAAGGTCTGGTTTATAATCTTACTATGTTACTTCAGTTACTGTTATCTGTGATTTCACACTGCTGCTTTGAAGATTGACGCGCATGCGGACTGGCGGGGTTCTTCATTTGATCGCTCATCGTAACTCCTGATAAAATAAAGATCAAACTTCAAACTGGTAAGTTCTCATTTAATCTTACTATTAATGATGTATCCTCAAGAGCAATGCTGGTTGTGAAGCTTAATAGAAACAGAGCCTAAGATAAAGTTCTTCAGATGCAATCTAATGCTTGGATGGTTGTCAATGTCATCATATAATGTCATAACATTAAAATGTCATAAAGAAAGAAAATAAGCATTCACTGGGAACTTTAAATAACATTAAATTTAAGCCGAGCATCTTTAAAAACTTTAAATATTAACTCAACTTACCCATACCAACCAACATGTCCCATCTACACTTGTCCCACCTGCTTGCATTTGGCTCATATGCCTCTAAACCTGTCCTATCCATGTACAGTACCTTTCTAATTGTTTCTAAAACATTGCGATAGTCCCTGCCTCAAATACCTGCTGTGGCAGCTCGTTCCATACAGCCACCACCCTTTGTGTGAAAAAGGTGCCCCTCACATTCCTATACATTTTTTTCCCTTCAACTTAAACCTATGTCCTCTAGTTCTCAATTCCCCTACTCTGGGCAAGAGACTCTGTGAGTCTACCCAATCTATTCCTTTCATCATTTTATACACATGCACATGTGTACAGGTATACACACATTTGTATTTAATGTTAGGCATGCTGAAAATACTTTATTGTTTGCTGATCTATTGATCTGACATGATAGACTGAATCTTTCTCTTACAGTTCCAATAGCACCAATTCATAGGAATTTCAAACTTCCGTATGACTTTCAAACTGGGGAAAGGCATTGAGTCCATCCTAGTTGACTGAATGATGTTATAATCGGTGACTCATCTGTTACTTTGTTTTGCTTAGCTATATTTCTCAAATGGGAAGCACAGCTATATGAGGAAAAGCAATTTTATTTATTACATTATCTTTTCTCCTTTCCAAGTAATTACCATATTTCTCACCTCTCTGGTATTCATCCAATCAAACCCCATTTAGGTAATCTGGACTGCATCCAAGTGCTTTTTAAACATTTAAGCATCGTGGATAATAAATTCAAGGGGGCAGTCAAAATCCTGGCGAGAGTTTATCAAGTACGGCATTGTCGACCATTGCATGTAGTAAAAGGAATATTTGCTGACTCCACGGTAATGTCATGAGGAGACATTTTTTGCTTATCATTGTCCAACAATTAGTCATTTTGAAGGTTCTTGCAGCATCTTCTATATTGGAACTTCTCACCACCTCCTCGACCATGAAGTAGTGTAGCAATGACAGGAGGATGCCTTGCTTTGTTGGTTCTCTGCTTAATGTGCTTAATTCTAACTTGAATATATAGTCACAGAACTATATTGTTGCTATGACAATTTTTTACGTTTTCGGATTATGAAAGGATGGCACTTCACTGACTACCAAGGCACCTAACTCTGTAGTGAGTTTTATTTCCTTTCCTCTCCGAATTACTGTCAGGTACCATTTGCAGGAGATCAATAACATTTATTGATCCATGGACTAGAGGGCATTGCTTCAATGTGAGAGGGGCAACATTTAAAAGAGCTGTGCAGGGCACATCTGTTATAGAGTGGTGGGTGCTTGGAATGTGCTGCCAAGGATGGGGGTGGAGGCATATACAATTGTGGCGTTTCAGAGGATTTTACTTGGGCACATGGCTATGCAGGGTGTGGGGGAATATGGAACACATGCAGGCAGAGGAGATTAGTTTAACTTGGCATCATGTTCATAGAATCATAGTCACACAACGTGGAAACAGGCCTTTCTGCACAACTTGCCCATGCTGACCAACATGCCCTATCCACACTAGTCCCAGCTGCCCACACTTGGTCCATATCCCTCTAAATCTATTCTATCCATGTACCTATCCAAATGTTTTTATTAATATTGAGTACCTGCTCAGCTATTTCCTCTGGCAGCTCGCTTCATCACTCTTTGTGTGAAAAAGGTCACCCTCAGCATCAAATATCCTTATCTATCTATCTATCTATCTATCTATCTATCTATCTATCTATCTATCTATCTATCTATCTATCTATCTATCTATCTATCTATCTATCTATCTAAAAAATCTGTGTGTGTGTGTGTGTGTGTGTGTGTGTGGATGTGTGTGTGTTATTTTGCATGGAAACGTATCTCCTCAAAAACCAGACGCAAAAACGCAGAGATTTTTACCATTTCGGTAGGGATTTAACTTATGAGTTCAGAAATCCACTCCTTGGTCAATTATTTCCCCAGATTTTGAATAAAATTGATCACAAAACTCAATTTAAAGAATCTAAACGGTGCTCACCAGCTGCTGACGTCACAATGCCCACATGCCAACCAATCCAGGCCCACCTGCGTTCTGGCCCCGCCCCCCGCTGCTGTGGATTAAAGGCACAGAGATATCGAGAAAGTTCTGCAGAACAAAGATTCTACAGCTGCGTTCCACTGTAGCTTCTTTGTTCTATAGATCTCGGAGCAGCAACTCCCCAAGCGCTGAATTTCTCCACATAAGTTCCGCTGAACTTTCTCCTCACAGCTGGCGCAGCTCGCGAACCCCCCCTCCCTTACGCGCCCCTCCCATCCCCTGCGCGCTCATTCCAGCTGTGGGTTTCCAGAGAGTCAGACACCGGTGCTTCTTTGCTGTGAATGCTCGCTCCTGGACGAATGAGTGCCCACATTCCCACCAATCGAGGCCCACCTGCCTTCAAGTGCCGCCCCCCGCCGCAGTGGATTAAAACCCCCTGCCCAGCACAACTGCGCTCGCGCCACGCCTCCCGCAGCTGGACTCCCACACCCGCCCGCCCGCCCACTCAAAACACCCCCCTCCCCATTCCCAAAATGCTCTGCAGATCGGGAAGTCACCGGAGGTCACAGCCGGTCACCGGAGGCCACCGGCTTGAACATGACGGCGGCAGTTATTATCACGCGGGGCATTACTCCCTTTGGGAAACCTGAAATTCCTCCGTTGATCACAGGGACACGAGGAATCATCATGCGAGATCTGCCAAGGCTCTCCACACCGACCCGTCCAAGTCGTCCACTCACCGAGTTCAGGTCCGCCCTCTCCTGCTCTCTCCCCATCCTCCTTCCCTCTCCCCCTCTCTCGCAAGTCCTTTGATAAAAAATCTCTCTCTCTCTCTCTCTCTCTCTCTCTCTCTCTCCTCTCTCTCTCTCTCTTCCCCCCCACCTCTCCCTCTCTCCTCCCTCCCTGTCCCCCCTTCCTGTTCCCCCCCTGTCCCCCCTCTTTCTCTCCCCTCCCCCTCCCTCTCCCCCCACCCTCCCCGCTCCCTCCCCTCCCCCCTTCTCTCTCTGCCCTCACTCTCTTCCCTCCCTCCCTCGCTAGACATGTCTGTGAGTTGGGGGCTATGCGTCAGTAGATAGGCCGATTATGGGGTAAAAGGAGCAAATAAATAATATTAATATATTAACAAGGGGGGTAGTTAGCGTGTGTGCAGGGAGGGGGTAGTTTGTGTGTGTGGGGGGTGGTTAATGTGTCTGATGCCGCATGCTGCCGCCCCACCCCCAACTGCACATTGGGGGAACAGACCCAACGGGTCTGCACTTGGTCTAGTATACTTTTAAAATGCTGTGTGTGTGTTTGTGGGTGTATGTTTTTTTTTAATATAATAATATTTTTATTAGAAGTAATCCATCATAACAACGGTATAACAACTTTTCAAATACACAACCAACTTATTTCAATAAGTATACGGATGTTACAAATAATTCTTATAAACTTCTAATTTTTAGAAAGTAGAAAAAGAAAAGAATAGATTTTAATCAATAAGAATAGTGATTAAATAATCATTTTGATTATATATAGAGAGAAAGAAGAGAGAAAAAAAAAGAAAAAAGATTATAGTATACATCTTAATAGTGAATCACACAATCATGCATACAAATCCAAAAATAAAAAAGAATTATTTTCATCTAATCCTGCCGGGTACCCATTGAGTTGTGATGCCAAGAACAGCGACCCCTTCAAATATTCTGTATACGGAGACCATATCTGTTCAAAGAGTTCGTATTTGTCCATTAGGACAAATCTGATTCTTTCCAAATGCAACGTCTCCAACATTTCCACTGTCCACATTTTAATTGTGGGGGATAATGTTCCCTTCCAAAATTTCAATGTTAATTTTTTCCTATTATCAAACAGTAATCCAAGAAATTTCTTTGGTTTACTGTTAATATTAGATTTGAATCCGGAACTCCTAATATTATTAATTTTGGATCTGGGTCCAGTTTAATTTTAAGAACTTCAGAGATAACTCTAAAGATTTCTGTCCAATAATAGTTGAGTTTTATACATGTTACAAAACTATGCGTTAAGTTAGCTTCCAAGTTCTGACATTTATCACAAATAGAAGAAATGTTAGGATAAATTCTATTTAATTTCGTTTTTGAATAATGTAATCTGTGTAATACCTTAAATTGTATCAATATATGTCTAGCATTTAATGAGCAACGATGTATACATTGTAGGCTTTCTTCCCAAGTTTCCTTCGTTATAGATAAACCTATTTCATTTTCCCATGTTTGTCGATATATTTCCAAAGTTGGGATTTCCCTATCCAAGATAGTATTGTATATATACGCTATTAATTTTTCTGTATTTGGGTGTTTATTAAACAATTCATCTAATAATCCTGGTTTTCTATTTTTATAGTCTTGCGTATTTGACAATATAGTTTCTAATTTGTAAATACCTAAATATGTTATTTGAGTGCAATCCATAGATTTCCTGTAACTCTTAAAATGAAACAAAATTTCCTTTCTTGTAAAGGTGCTCTATCCTTTTAATTCCTTAATCATTCTAATGACTAAACCAAATACAGAGGGCTTAAACAAAGGATTATTCATAATTGGCAAACAAAGTGACAAATTATCCATATGTAGGGTCTTAACTATTTGTTTCCAAATACGTCTATTGCTATGAATTATAGGGTTATCACCATACGTTTTTTTTTGTACTTCCCTTGGTGCAAAAAGAATCGAACCTACATCAAAAGGCAAACAGTCTTCCTTTAGCCAGGTTGGCTCATAATCTAAATTTACCAACCAAAAATTCATATTCTTAATCTGAACTGCCCAGAAATAATATAAGAAATTTGATAGTGCTGGTCCACCATTTATTTTATATTTACATAGATGTTTTTTACTTATTCGATGATTTTTATAGTCCCAAATAAAACTATTAACCAAAGTATCTATTAAAAAAAAAACATTTTAGGGAGATATAAAGGGATGGCTTGAAATAAATATAACAATTGTGGCAAAAAAATAATTTTTATAGCATTTATTCTACCGATCATTGAAATAGGTAGTGTTTTCCAATATAAAATATTTTTTTTAAGTTTATTTAACAATTGAGGGTAATTATATTTAAATAGACCGTTATAGGATATAGATACATTAATTCCTAGATATTTAAATTTGTTTGTGACTATTTTAAGTGGGAATTGTTCTAGTATATTTAATTTTATTCCAGTTATAGGCATAATTTCACTTTTATTCCAGTTAATTCTATACCCAGAAAATGTGCCAAACTTAGTTATAACATTAAGTAGATTGGGAATACTAATCTCCGGTTTTGTGATATAAATTAAGATGTCATCTGCGTATAGAGATATTTTATTTGTTGTAGTTTTGGTATTATATCCATATATTTCTGGTTCTGATCTAATCATTTCGGCTAATGGTTCTACTACCATAGCAAATAGTAATGGTGATAACGGGCATTCTTGTCTACAACCCCTAAAGAGATTAAATTTTGCTGATAACATTTGATTTGTTAATATTCTTGCAGTTGGATTCGAGTATATGATTATTACCCATTTGGAAAATCTATCCCCCAGTTGAAATTTCTGCATTATTTTAAATAAATATGGCCATTCAACCTGGTCAAATGCTTTTTCAGCATCTAAGGATATGACAGACAGCTAGTTCAATATCATTCACTCTTTTTGAGTATATGATATTGAATAGACGTCTCAGATTATAAGAGGAATAGCGTTTTGGGATAAAACCTGTTTGGTCATGATGTATGAAGTTATTAATCACTAAATTTAGCATCCGAGATTAAATTTTAGTTAGTATTGTTTGATCAGTGTTTAAAAGAGCTATTGCTCTGTATGACCCAGAGTCTTCCAAATCTTTATCAGCTTTAGGGATAAGTGTAATTGTAGATTCATTTAATGATTCTGGTCACTTTCCTTGTTCATAAGCATATTTATATATTGTTTGTAAACGTGGAGAGATCAGATCATAAAACTTCTTATAAAATTCAACACTTAAGTCATCAGGGCCTGCGGCTTTTCCGTTATTTAATGATCCAATTGATTCTTCAATATCTTTTACTGATATATCAGCATTTAACACGTCTCTACCTTCCTGATCCAAACTATTAATATGACATGGGGGTCACAAAAAGCTGGAGAAACTGTGCAGGAATGTTTCCGAGACCCTTCTTCAGACATCTGATTGTAGGAATGTTTCCATGATGTCTGCTAGTTTAGATGAGTAAAGATTTTGATAATATTGTAAAAATGTATCATTGATATCTTTTGGTAAAGTCAATAGTTCTTGTTCAGATCTAATTTTATGTATCATTTTCTCTTCGTCTAATTTTCTAAGCTGGCATGCCAGTAATTTTTGTGGTTTATCCCCAAATTCAAAGTGTATTTGTTTAGTCTGTTGAAAAAGTTTAATAATCTGATTTGAATATATTTTATTTCGCTTATATTTTAATGATGCAATTTTATTACTTATCCCCTTTGAAGGGGATATTGCATTTTCAATATCTAATTGTTTTATTTTGTTTTCCAACTTTTGTTGAGTCTTTCGATTTTCCTTATTAAAGTATGCGTGTGCTGATATTATCGCACCACGCATAAATGCTTTAAATGTATCCCAAAGCAGTGATGGTGAGATTCCAGGTTTGTCATTAGTTTCAAAAAATAATTTAATCTGTTTTACCAAGTAATCATAACAAGCCTTATCATTTAATATTTGGGGGTTGAGTCTCCAGTTAGAGGTTTTAATAGTTATGTCTTTTAATTTTATCTTAAATGTTAATGGAGCATGATCCGAGATAATAATATTATGATATTTTGAGTCATACGTAAATGGGATTAGTTTTGAATCTATTAAAAAATAGTCTATCCTTGAATAGGTTCCGAATACAGGGGATAAAAAATGAATATTCTCGACCAGATGGGTTATCTGTTCTCCAGATATCCTTAACATTTGCTGTGTTAATAAAATAATTTATAAGTGTACTTGACTTAGAAGTGGTTTTCCTTTTCATTGATGATCTATCTAAATAATTATCTAAGGTACAATTAAAATCACCTCCAATTATTAGATTATGTTGAGTGGATATAGGGATATTGTTAAATATTTTCTTGAAGAATAATGGGTTATCAAAATTAGGACCATATATATTCATAAGGATTACTTTTTTAGAATGTAATTCACCTATAATTATTATATATCTACCCTCAACATCTTCTATTATTGAGCTTTGTTTAAAAGGTATATCTTTGCGAATAATTATTGCTACCCCTCTTATGTGTAAATGAAGAGTGATATACTTTGGAAATCCATTTTGCTGTTAATCTATACTGCGCGTCTTTTTTAAGGTGTGTCTCTTGGAGAAAAATAATATCAGATTTCAATCTATTTAATTGAGCTTAAACCTTACCTCTTTTAATTGGTTCGTTAATTCCCTTAACATTCCAACTACAGAAGGTGATTCCATCACCCCCAATCCTAGTATTTATGTCATACATGTTATTATTAAGGTGGTTTATAATGGAGTAGATGTCTCAGCTCATCTAACCCAATCCTATACCCAAACATCAGATCGATGAAATTTAATTTCTGTGTCATTGTCTTATACACACGTCTCTTTGAACTAACTATATAATAACAATCATACTTAAATCCATATAATATATAATATGAAATAAAAGACATAATATAAAAGTAATAATAAAAAATGTGAGTAAAGTAAGTGATGTTAGTAAAGTGTAAGGGGGAAAAAAAGTGACTTCAACTATAATTAGTGTAGTTAGTATTGGTGTAAGCCACACTAGCGTGGCTATTAATCTACGGACGTCCGTGAAAAAAAAAGATGTTAATAATTCCAGCTCCGTTTTTGCCTTAAGGGCTATATATGTTGGGGTGGGGTATTAAATTTATAGACTTAGTAATTAATTAATAATACTACTAATATCAAATATAGTTAGTGTCATAGCACTATATTCGGAGAGCTAACGTACATTTTTAAGGGGCAGGTAATACAAAACTATATTTATTAATAATACATTCATCCCTCCTTAACCCCAAGATAGAGTCCATGTCCATTGTTCCTCCTCCTTCCCTGCGGGTCCTCCTTCAGTGTGAATCCTCCTCCTTTTCTGTGGATGAGCAATATCATGAGGTAAGTTATCAATAATATTCAGCATTGTTCATCTTCATCTACTTCTTCCTCTTCCAGTTTCTTCTGAATGTTTCGAGCGAATTCAAGAGCTTCTGTATGTTTGGTGAAGTGGTGCTCATTGTTATCATAAGTTACTCTTAATGTTGCCGGGTACATCAGGCCATATCTCAGCTTCTTCATGTTCCTCAGGATACCTCCTGTTTCTGTAAATAAAGATCTTCTCTTGGCCACTTCCGCAGGGTAATCTCTGAAGATACTGATGTTGTCTCCCTCATATTTGAGATTTTTCTTACGTATTATTATCTTCATCATATCTTCAAAAACATGATCATAAGCCACCTTCACAATCATCCGTCTTGGGGGAGCATCCCTCCTAGGGGTACGTCTCAATGCCCTGTGTGTTCGGCCCAGCAGAGGTTCTTGGCCCAAGTTCAGAATATCTTTTAGGAGTTTTGCAACAAATTTTCGAGGGTCTTGATCTCCCTCTCGGCCTTCACTCAATCTAACAATACGCAGATTCTGACGCCTTTGACGTCCCTCCAAGTCAATGCATTTCTCAGTTATTTTGTGTAATAATTCTGATAAACGCTTGTACTCGGCAAGACGCTTCTCTGCTGATTCAGTCAATTCTTTTATTCCGTCATTTTGTTGGTTAAGTGAGGTTTTAATAGGTTCTAACTTGGTATCCAGAAGCAACTCCATCTCACCAGTTTTACGGTTTACGTCATTCAACTGTTGTGCAAATCAGTACCCGCTTTATCTTTCCATTCGTCCATCATAGTCTTTACAGTAGTTATAACTTCTTTTTTGAACTCTTCTTTCAAATTTTCATGATACACCAAAATATCATTTCTTAAAGTCTTTATTTCCTCTTTATATTCTTTTTTCATATCCTTAAGCATTTTTTTTAGCTCATCCATAATAATTTTTTTGAGGTCAACCATCTTTAAAATATTTTCCTGGGAGGCACTCAAACTCGAGCCCGCGGCTCCAGTGAGGCCTACTTCCTTTTTCACAGGCTTTTTCACTTGGTGGGGGGGGGAGGGGGAGCGATGCATCAACATTTTCTTAGTAAAGTCGCGCGCCTGATGACGTCACGCACCTTTTTAACGCTACAGGAGCCGTTCACACCCGTTCTCCTCTGGTGAGTAGTTTCAGTTAACCCCTTTTACCCCTTTTTTTCATGCAATTCTTAGCGGAGCTGAATGGCGCGAGTTCCACTCACTCCATAGCGCCACCGGAAGTCATTTTGCCTTTGAAATGTATCTCCTCGAAAATTCGGTCAGGGATTTTATGATTTCATAAGTGTACTCCTCTCTAAATTCGGTCAATCATTTCCCCAGATTTTGAATAAAGTTGTTCACATATATAATCGCCGCTTGCCAGCTGCTGACGTCACAATGCCCACATGCCCACCTACCTCCTGGCCCCGCCCCTCCGCCGTTGTGGATTAATGCAGCTGCTGTCAACGCGCATGCGCAGTTTTCCACGAGGTACGTGCAGAAAAATCGAGAAAGTTCTGCAGAACAAAGATTCTCCAGCTCCGTTCCGTGAAAGAATCTTTGTTCTGCAGATCTCGGGGTCAGCGGCGCCTCACTCACTGAACCTTCTCCTCACTGCCGGCGCAGCTCATGGAGCCCCGCCCCTCCCATCCCCGGCCCGTTCATTCCAGCTGTGGGTTTCCAGAGGTGCGTCTAGAGAGGGGGGGTAGAGAGTGAGGGCAGAGCGAGAATGGGGAGAGACAGAGAGAGAGGCAGAGACAGAAGGGCAAGAGACAGAGGGAGAGGGCGGTGGAGGGGTGGAGGAGAGGGAGGGTGGGTGAGGGGGGGTGGGTGAGGGGGGAAGGGTGGGAGAGGGGTTTCCAGAGCCAGAAGCCGCTTCTGTCTCTCTCCTCATTTGGCTGCACACTCACTCGCCCGGCTCCCCTCCACTCGCCCCCCCTCCTTTTCTCACCTACTCCCCTCTCCTTCCTCCCTCTTTCCCCTCTCCTCTCTACCAAAGATCCTATACCGCTATAGGATCTTTGCTATCTACCCATCACAGATGACTACCTCCTCTTCGGGGAGGCCCGATCGTCTGCCCCTCCCGGCCCGGCCCAGCTCTGTCACGCTGGCGGAAGCCACGATCGTCTGGTCCCCCCGCTGCTTTTCACCGTCCTCAGATCTCTCTGTGCCTTGCTCGTGCTGCCACCCTGCCCCTCTCCTCTCTCTCTCCCCCATCTCTCTCTACTCTCCCCCCTCTCCTCTCCCTCCCCCCCTCTCCTCCTCCCCCTCTCTCTCTCACTCTCTCCTCTCTCTCTCTCCCCTCTCTCACTCTCCTCTCGCTCTCTCCCCTCTATCTTCCTCCCCTCCCTCTCTCTCTCCCCCTCCCACCCTCTCTCCCCTCCCACACTCTCTCCCCTTCCTCTCCCCCAACCCCCTGCCCTCCCCACCCACCCTCCCCTAAACCCCCCTCCCTCCCTCCCTCCACACCCTGCCCAACCCCCTTCCCTCCACCCCCCCTCCCCTACCCCCTTCCCTTCACCTCCCCCTCCCTTCCCCCCACCTCTCCCCCTCCCATCCCACCCCCTTCCCTTCCCCCCCTCTCAGCCCCCCTCTCTTTTCGCTCCCCTCTTCCTCCACCCTCCCCCCCCTCACCCACCCCCCCCTCACCCACCCTCCCTCTCCTCCACGCCTCCACTGCCCTCTCCCTCTGTCTCTTGCCCTTCTGTCTCTGCCTCTCTCTCTGTCTCTCCCCATTCTCGCTCTGCCCTCACTCTCTACCCCCCCCTCTCTAGACGCACCTGTGAGTTGGGGGCTATGCGTCAGTGGATAGGGCGGTTATGGGGTAAAAGGGGCAAATTAATAATATTAATATAATATCAAGGATGATAGTTAGTGTGTGTGTGGGGGGGGAGCTTAGTGTGTGACACCACATGCCGCCCCGCCCCCCCCCTCCCGCAAACGCGCATGGGGGAACTGACCCAACGGGTATGCACTTGGTCTCATTCCTATTAAATCTTTCCCCACTCACCTTAAAACTATGTCCTCTGGTTCTCAGTCCCCCTTCTCTGGGCAAGAAACTCTGTGCGTTTAAGAGTATAACAATATGAAAGATGATGTGACATTATGAGGAGGTGTTACTTTGATTAATGCTTCTCCCTGTATTCAAAATGTGTGAGCATGGTTGAATGGCTGGGGCAGAGTGCCGAATATGATGTTCAGACCAATTTTTATCCCTCCATATCCGTATCCCTCCATTTGATTTCCTGCATATCCACGTGCCTATCCAAAACTCTCTTATCTGCCTCAACCACCATCCCAGGCAGTGTGTCCACTCACTCACCACCCTCTGTGTAAAAAACTTGCCCTGCACATCTCCTTTAAACTTTGACCCTCTCACCTAAAAGCTATACCCTTTAGTATTTGATTTGTCTATCCTGGGAAAACATTTCTGATTGTCTATCCTATCTATGCCTCATACAATTTTGTACACAAGGAGCTGACATCTCAATGTTAGAATTTTTGAAGTATCTTGGACTAAACACCTTGGACTGAATAAGAGTAAATAAAACTAAATAAGATGGCAAATTAACTGCATACATTAAGAATCAGCCAGTTGTTTATCACTTTTCACCAATCACATTCAATTTACCTTTTGCAAATATTGACCCATCCAATTAATGGTGAGCATTAATGATTGGAGATAATATAGATATTAAAACCTTAACTACCACAGGTCATTCGACAGAAGAGATAACAGGAACATTCAGAACTGATTTTTTTTTTAAATCAAAGAATGTCAGCTTTATTGAATTAAGGTAGATGTGGCAAAAAAGTCATAAATAAGCATCCAACAACATCAATCTTTTCCTGAACTGGACTGTTTGTGACCTTGTTGCTAGCTCCAAACCTGATGTGACAAATCCTATCTGTTTTTATTGCAAGTACGGCACATTTCCTTTTCTTAATATCACACACCTGCATACTGCATCATGTATTTAGGTAACTTCTAGATCTGATTATTTCACTACTCCTGGTCAGCCTCTGATCGTCTCTGCATTATTTTAAGCAAAAGTGATGTCCACATTGTACTGTGCATGTGTTTTATTCACTCAACAACACATGAGTTCCTTCGCCCACTTTGGCTCCTGGTCCAGCGATACATTGCTTTTAAAAATATCATGCTCATGTTCAAATTCCACCAGAGCATCATCACTGACCAGGTTTCATCAGTGCAATTTTCTGAGAACTCTGCTTTACAACACTGGTCTCATACCCCTACTTCCTTCACTACTTTGGGGGACTTAAAGCTATAATTCCCATTCTAAACTATTCAATTCTTTTAAAGATATTTCTGTGTTAGAGATGTTAGCTACAACCAAGCATTTACCCTAATGTGTCTTGCTTCAATTTACTTATTTATCTAATTATGCTTCTGGGGAATACATTGTGATGTTTCCTTATGTTAAATGTGCTATATAAATGAAAATTGTCTTGTAAAGTAAACTGAACAATAACTAACAGATGATAGCTAACTGCTAATAATTGACTCAATTGGGATTTTTAGTCCACTGGTTTTAAATGTTTTACAGAGAGTTTTGTTTTATTTGTTATCATATCCTTGCTTCCCAAAACCACTAGGCATTTTCATCATGTGTAATACATTTTTGTAACAATATGCATGTTTGAGGTTATCTGTAATTGAGTGACTTGTCAGTTATCTACTTTGTAATTACTGGTTCTACAACTTCAACAGTAACCTTTTTTCCGCTTGGCCGAGGAGTATCAAGGGAATCTTCTGTTTCTCCATCTAAAGATTTTTCTATCTCGTCATCAATGCTATCATCGGTAAGTGGGATTACTTTATTTGTTTTTTCCGTTGTAGGCTCTGCAACAAAGTTTTCAAGAAAGTCCAGCTTTCGAGGCAACATTCCATTATTGAAAAGATATTTGGTCAAATACGAAACGCTTAAATTTATCAGCAAAGATGACAACATCGACATTGTTTTGAATGGAAATCTTTGAACATAAATTGGCCCACCTGGAAACTGAATATCCAAATAACACCCAGCATAACAAATAAAGGGTTGTAGGCGCAGGTATGGCTCACCGCCACCAACACGCAGGATCAGACCAAAGATGTAACCAGTGATGCAGCCGTATGAATTACTTCCCTTGATGAAGAGTACGGACAACAGTTGTGGGAAAAGAAGAACAAAGATAAGATCCGAACTCAGATACCACAATCCATAGACGGATTTGGACAACCATGTCATTCCTGCCGCAATTCCTCCGAATAAAATGATAGCTCCTCTCATGACCCACACCAGTTCATTATCCGTGGCCTGTAACACACATAATTAGGGAAAGAAAATATACTGATTAACAGTTCTTAATGAGTAAACATGAGAATATTAAATTATATGATGCGATCATGTTTGTTGAATTGCTTCTACAAGGAAATAATTTTTACACTGCCCCTCTGTTCCCTTCCATCCTCTAATCATAGAACTAGTCCCCTGGTTTAGAGATGCAACCCTTGGTTATAGTTGTAGTAGAAGGCCCCTCTCAGTCATGACTGACCATGGGTGATGCATCCTGGTCGGATGCAAGCCTGGGCGATGTCATATGGAGGACAGGCTGTTGCCCATGCAGCTCGTCCCCCCTCTCCACGTCGCTTATCAATTCAAAGGAACAGCAGGGCCACTTGGCGTCATTTGTGCGGCATTATTTAAGTCGTAACGCGCGCGTGACCCACGCATGGCTTTCATTACGCGCGTGTGGCATGCATTACGAGCGTATGGCACATGGTGACGTAGGCAGTGACGCGCGGTCGCGTGAGGCGCTCCAGGATTTTTGGATTCTCAAAATCCTTGCGTGCCAATGACGCGCAAATAACGCCCAAGTGGGACAGGCCCTTTACAGTTTGGCATCAGCGCTGCCACAGAAGCTGCCAGTGCGAGGTTGTAGACAACGACGAACAGCCTTAGGGGCTCCGACTCCGGATTTTCTTGAGGTTTACACCTCGAGCCTTTTCCATGACTGGATATGGCCTCAAGGCAGTGGAGGTTTTCAATCAGAGTTTTCCTTCTCCTAGATGGACTGCCTTCCCAGGCTGAAAAGCCCCATCTGCCCGAGACTCGTGGGGGCAGGAGCTTCTACCTTTACGTGTAGGTTTATACACCTGCCCACTGCCCACCACCCTTTGTTATATGATTCACAAAAGTGTCATAAAACAATCTCCTATGCATTGAGGTTTCAATCCATCAAATAGAACTTATTTTAACACATTTGCAAATTATTTATGAATGAAAGTGTTCAAGGTAAATTAACAAGATACTTTAACTCTGAATGTTTTTGCTCAAAGGTTTTTATCTCTGTGACTTGAATTGATTGGTCTCTGAATTGATTGGTCTCCTGAATTGATTGGTCTCTGACCCAACTTAACATTAATAAAAAAGAAACACAAAATTGTGGCTAATTCAACAACAATCTTGTTCTCATATTTAGTTTTTACACTGTGCTCTCTCTGTATGTCTTTTTCTCTTTTCCATTTTTTTTCTCATTTCCATTTTCCTATTTTTAATAATGTTAATCTGTATTATCATTTTTAACCAAAAGCCCTACTAGGGACAAGTGTTGCGAATTAGCTTTGGCTAAAAACACTATGATGCATACATCAGATGACTGTTTCAAGTGTATCTATGTTTTTGTATCTGTCCCTATTTAAATAAATCTTAATCAATCAATCAATTGCCAATGGACACTAGGAACTGCAGATGCTGCATTACCAAAAACGACACAATGTGCTGGAGTAACTCAGCGGGACCGACAGCATCTCTGGAGAGAAGGAATGGGCGACGTTTCGGGTTGTGACCCTTCTTCAGACTGATGTCAGGTGAGTGAGCGGTGCATAGATAAGGATGTGCATAGATAAGGAAGTGTAAGGTGTGAAACCAGGACAAAGGGAATGAGGGTACACAAAAGGCTGGAGAAACTCAGCGGGTGCAGCAGCATCTAAGGAGCGAAGGAGATAGGTGACGTTTCGGGTCGAGAGCCTTCTTCAGGTAATGAGGGAATGAGGGTCAAGGAAAATGTAGAATAGATCATTGTTAGTTAGGAGAAGGTGACAAAGCAAACAGAGATAAAATGTAGATTAGTTTATTAAATTAGATTATGGGTCAGTTTGGTTTAGTTTACTGTCACATGTACAGTGAAAACTTTTTTGTTGCGAGCTATCCAGTCAGCAGAAAGACTGTACATGATTACAATCAAATCATCCACAAGATGAAGAGAATAACATTTAGTGCAAGCTAAAGTCCAAATAAGCTCTGAACTGCGTAGACTATTGCACTATTATTGTTTGTTTGTGTGTGGGTATTTATACATATGCATGTGTGTGTATATATACACACACACACACACTGATTTTTTTTCTTGTTTATTATATTGTGTATTACGTTTACTTATCCTGTTGTGTTGCTGCAAGTAAGAATTTCATTGTACTATCTGGGACATATGACAATAAAACACTCATGAATCTTGACTCTGGAAAGTCCAGTTAAGACCGATTAAGGACAGTCCAAAGGTCTGCAATGAGGTGGATAGTAGTTCCGGACCACTCTCTAGTGGGCGATAAGATGGTTCAGTTGCCTTATAACAGCTGAGAAGAAAACCTCCCTGAATCTGGGGTGAGATTTATCCTTGATTATGCTGGTGCCTCGCCAAGGCAGAGTATAGATGGTGTCAATGGAAGGGTGGTTGACTGACTTGATGGTCTGGGCGATGTTTTGGGTCATGTTCTCCAGAGCCCACTGAGTTACTCCAACATTTTGTTTCTTTTTTATTGCCAGCATGATCACTATTAATATTACCTTGAGTTCAGCCTGGTGTTCAGTCTCAAGATGCTGACTAATTGAGCATTTAATTTGACATTAAACAAAATAATATATATTAAAATATTTCAGCAACCTTCAATCGTAATAATTAATACATTTGAAAGTTAACATGATCGAATAGGTTGAATTAATTTCCCGTATTCCGAACTGAACGATCATTGCAAATTTAATGAAAATGTATTACTGTGTGAAATATATGAATTATGAAATAATATAAATAAGTGCAGTACATAAATTTGAAGACTTGTAGGTTAAGGCATGCTCACTTCATTCCTCAATGCACATTGATAAATATTCCGAGTAAACATGGAACTTGCTGATAGGATGGAGGAATCAGCTGATGACATCACCGCAGCAGAGATGGCTCCGAGGCCAAAATATCCAATATAATTTGGACAAAGGTACCGTAGAATTAAAGGCAGTATCATCTGAGTCTGATTCCTTTCTGATGGGTCTGGAAGACCATAGGAAGTCTTATTCCAATCTGCATTAATGTATTAAAAAAAATAATTTTAGTTAACAACTTGCATTGCTAATAAATATAATCCTCCATTTAGTAGTATCACGAGCGCCTGATATTCAAAGTGTTACAAATTTAAACTTGTTTAGTTTAGTTTTATTTTAGTTTTATTTTAGTTTAGTTTCGTTTAGTGATACAGTCTGGAAACAGGGGCTTCGGCCCACTGAGTCCATGCTGACCAGCAATCATCTGGACACTAATTCAATCCTACATATATAGGGACTATTTTATAGAAGCCAATTAATCTACAAAATGCACGTCTTTAGAATGTGAAAAGAACCTGGAGCACCCGGAGAAACCCATGCGGTCACAGGGAGAACGAACCGTACAGGCAGCACCCATAGTCTGGATCAAACCGAGGTCTGGTGCTGTGAGGCAGCAACTCTACCTCTAAGCCACTATGCACAATGTCATTTGTGGATAAAATCATGAGAGGTATAGAAAGGGTGAATGCACAGAGTTTTTTACCCAGAGTAGGGGAATAAAAAACAAGAGGACATATGTTTAAGGTGAGAGGAGCAAGATTGACCTCAGAGTCAACTTTGTCAGTCAGAGGGTGGTAAGTATATGGAACACGCTGCCAGAGGAGGTAATTGAGGCAGATCCTATAACAGCATTTAAAAGTAAAATGGACAGGGGGATGGATGGGAAAGATTTAGAAGTTTATAGGCCGAATGTGAGCAAATGGGACTTTGCATAGACCAAAGGACCTGTTTCTGTGCTGAATTACTTTATGGTTTTATTTCCCAGCTTCAATATTTTAAGGCAAAGAGTCTATCTTCGGTTTAAACTAGCATCTGCAGTTCCTTCCTACACAGGCTAGTTTCTACTGGATTTGGCCCATGAAATAAACATAGCTGCATTATTTTGATGTAAATGAAGAGGGCTGCTGGCTCTTCATAACTAAAAGTCATAGTGACAAGCAGATTGGGGTGCAATGGGATCCAAAAGTCACTCCCTTAGGACACCCTGGCAGCTAGCGGTTGTAATAGGCTTTCTGAACATGGTGAAATAATGTAAAAAAATTTCCAGATGAATTTAGCTAAAAAATCCTAAGTTTCATGAAAATATATATTTTTAAATATAGACCAGTGTAGTGGCGCCTACTGGCGCACGCAGTTATCGAACCCGGCGTTCGGAAGCCGCAGTCACGTGACTCGGGAGGGGCTGCTTGTTTTCGCGCGGTTTCGCTTTCACGCGGCAGTTCAGCGCTGACCACCGTTGCGGCCAGACGTGTCAAGAGAGCCTGTATACTGAAGAGTGAATTTTCGAATAAAAGTTTGTTTAAACATTCAGTTGTCGTTCTTGAGACCGCCAAATTGGCCTCGACCTGTCTAGCCGTCGTTAGACAAGAGAATCATGCAGGAAGACTACGTTCCCGCACAAACGCGGCGGAGCTCACCGGCTTTCAAATTGCCATCGTTTTGGCCTGACCTACCTCAGGTGCGGTTCGCCCACGTTGAGGCACAGTTTCACCTCCATCGCATCGTAGCGGACGATACTATGTACTTCCATGTGGTGGGGGCATTGCCGCAGGACTGTGCCTCGAGGCTGCTGCCCTACATCAGCGACCCGCCGACCATCGCCAAATACGAAGGGCTGAAGGCCCTGCTGCTCCACGCTTACGGTCTCAGCCGCAGAGACAGGGCAGCGAAGCTGCTGCACATGGACAGTGTCAACGATCGGCGGCCATCCACCATCATGGCAAAGATGTTAGCCCTGATGGACGGGCACCGCACATGTCTGCTCTTCGAACAGGCGTTCCTGGAGCAGATGCCTGACGAAGTCCCACTAATGCTCGCCGGAGCTGATTTCAGCGACCCCCAACAACTTGCGGAGTGAGCCGACGAATTGTGGGCACACAGACGGCGGGACGTGTGTGCTTTCACCCGCCCCCTGGTCACGGCGTGGATGCAACCGAGACGACATCGGGAGGAAGAAGCTTAGCCCAGCGCCGAAGAAGCATCGCCGCGGCCAGTGGTCGACAGCCAACGTCGCGGGTGTTGCTACCATCAATAATGCGAAGCCCGAAGATGTCGGAGCCCCTGCCCATACCAGGGAAATGCATCGGCCGATCGTCCATAGAGGCAAACGTGATCGGCCCAAGCGAACGCCTACATCTGCGATCGCCATTCCGGCCACCGTTTCCTGGTGGACTCCGGCGCCAATGCCAGTATCCTGCCTCCGAACGCCTGAGATACTCGCGTCGGTAAGGTAGGACCCGTCCTCTCAGCTGTTAACGAGAGCGACATTCACACTTATGTAACGCGGACCCTGGACTTAAATTTCGACTCCCACCCGTAGAGGTGAAAGTTCACCGTTGCTGACGTCGCCCAACCGATCCTGGGGATCGATTTCTTGCGCGCGTTCTCCCTGTTAGTCGATGTGCGAGGTGGACGTATGGTCCATGTGTCGGACCTGTGCCCTGCCAAGCCGTGCAACCCGTCCACGCCCCTACAGCAACTCGACGAGGTAGCTGAGATCCAGCAACCTTTCGCAGCCCTGCTCGCCGAATTCCCAGGGTTGCTCACGCCCCGGTTTGACGGGGCTGTTCCCCGTCATGGCGTGGTCCACCACATTCCCACCGAGGGCCCACCAGTACACGCCCGTGCACGTCGCCTCCCGCCCGATAAACTGCGCATCGCACGAGACGAGTTCCAGTTTATGGAGATCATGGGAATTGTCCGGCGGTCGGATAGCCCTTGGGCTTCTCCGCTGCACATGGTGCCCAAAGCGTCCGGGGGTTGGATACCTTGCGGTGATTACAGGCGTTTGAATGCGGTAACCACAGCAGATCGGTACCCAGTCCCGAACATCCAGGATTTCTTGGCTCATCTGGAAGGCGCAACCTTCTTCTCGAAGGTCTACCTTATTCATGGGTATAATCAAATTCCGGTCCATCCCGATGATGATATTCTGGTGGCCAGCAGCTCGCAGGCAGAGCACGTCAGGCACCTCCGCCTGCTTTTCGAACGGCTGCGCAATCACGGGTTGGTGATCAACCCCGCGATGTGCCAGTTCGGATTGCGTTCCATTTATTTCTTGGGTCACAGCATTACCTGCCTTGGCGTGCAGCCGCTGCCCGAGAAGGTCGACGCCATCCATCGCTTCCCGAGGGCCCCATCTGCCAAGGGCCTACAGGAGTTTATCGGGATGGTTAATTTCTAGCACCGATTCTTCCCGTCAGCAGCCGTCATCATGCGGCCGTTGTTCCGATGCCTGGCCGGTAAGCCTAAGGATCTGGTCTGGTCCGAGGAGGTGGAGAAGGCGTTTGAGGGGACTAAGACAGCATTGGCCAATGCCACTATGTTAGAACACCCTAGGGCATTGGCCCAAACGGCCCTCACCATGGACGCTTCCAACATTGCGGTAGGCGCTGTCCTCGAGCAACGAGTAGGTAGTCGCTGGGTGCCACTGCCATTTTTCAGCAGGCAGCTGCGAGCCCCCGAGGTTAAGTATAGAGCTTTCGATTGGGAGCTCCTTGCACTCTACCTAGCGATCTGCCATTTCCGTTATTTCCTGGAAGTCCGCGCTTTCACTGCATTCACAGACCACAAGCCACTCACGTTCGCGTGGACCAAGGTATCCGATCCCTGGTCTGCCAGGCAGCAACGGCACCTTGCCGACATTTCCGAATTCATGTCTGATATTCGGCATGTGGCGGGGAAGCTGAACGTTGTGGCTGATGCGCTGTCCCGTCCAGCGCTGCCCAAAGTTTGAGCGTTAACTCTAGGCGTGGATAACGTGGAGCTGGCCGCTGCCCAACAGGCAGATGCCGGTATGGAGGTTTACCGCAATGCTGAATCAGGTCTCAAGCTGGCTAAGGTGCCCTGCGACGCCGCCGGCATGCGAGTCCTTTGCGATATCTCCACGGGCAAAGCCCGTCCCATTGTCCTGGTTGCTTGGAGGCGTCGGATGTTTAACACTATCCACAGCCTAGCGCACCCGTCCATTCGTGCCACCTTTGCCTTGGTCGCAGCCAAGTTCATCTGGCATGGGTTGAGGAAGCAGGTCGCAGCATGGGCCCGTTCCTGCATCCCATGCCAGACTTCCAAGGTGCAGAGACATGTGCGCCGGTACAGGATTTTGTCAAACCGAACGGCAGGTTCCTGTACATCCATGTCGACCTGGTGGGTCCCTTGCCGTGTTCGCGCGAGGCTACTCACTTAGTGACCATCGTGGACAGGTTTACCAAGTGGGCGGAGGCGATACTGTTGATGGATACCTCTGCTGAGGCGTGCGCGAGGGCCATTGTCTCAAATTGGATCGTTCGTTTCGGGATTCCCTCCGATACCACTACTGATCGTGGGACCCAGTTCATGTCCCCCCTGTGGAGTGGTATTGTGCAGTTGTATGGCGCGAGGCTGCACCAGACCACCGCGTATCACCCCGAGTCCAACAGTTTGGTTGAGCTTTTACACAGACACCTCAAGTCGGCGTTGAAAGCTCAACTCACCTGCCCCGATTGGGTCGACCAGTTGCCTTGGGTTCTCCTAGGCATCAGAACCACGCCTAAGGAGGACCTCAACACCTCCTCGGCCTAGTTGGTTAACGGCTCGGTTTTGCGAGCTCCTGTGGATTTCCTGCCTGTCTCCCGGGATCAAGAGATCCCGGCTTCGGCGGTGCTAGCAGACCTCCGCGAGCGGGCGCGTGCTTTGGTCCCAGTTCCCATTTCCCGGCATGGTTTGTCTGCGGCGCATGTGCCTACTATGTTATGGGATTGTGTTATGTTTTCCTTCGTAGGGATGCTCACTGCTCGCCGTTACAGCGGGTGTACGATGGCCCGTACAGGGCTGCTGAGTACTGGTGATCGACGTTTACGTTGGACATGGGTGGCAAGGAGGAGTTCGTCTCCATGAGCCGCCTTAAGCCAGCACACGTCGACGAGGATAGCCCGGTGACAGTGGCCACTCCTTGATATTAAATATCGAACCCGGCCTTCGGAAGCTGCGGTCACGCGACTCTGGAGGGGCTGCTTGTTTTCGCGCGCTTTTGCTTTCGCGCGGCAGTTCAGCGCTGACCACCGATGTGGCCAGATGTATCAAGAGAGTCTGTATACTGAAGAGTGAGTTTTCGAATAAAAGTTTGTTTAAAAGTTCAGTTGTCGTTCTTGAGACCGCCAAACCAGCTTAGTTTAGCTTAGTTTAGAGATACAGCATGGAAACAGGCCCTTTGACCATCGAGCCTGTGCCGTAGTCAATGATTTTATGACTTTATGACTAAATTAATGAACGCGAGTATTAATTTTCCGGACTATAAATGTATATGGCATTAAAAAAGTATACATTAAAAAAATCATATTACCAGTTGATGCTCCTACAGCACCAAAGATTACAGATGGAATCGCTAGTCCAACTGTGCAGACAGAAGCCAAGATGGACATTTTTTGTGCTTGTTTGGCAGTGGAGGCAGACAGTACTCTCTGAAAATATGCTTGCCAAGGGATTCCTCCGAAGATCTAGATGTGGAAAAAACAACAGTTTGGGATTCATTTGATATCCTGCTCTTAATTAAATTGTTGACTTTTAGTACATACATTTCTCATGCTTGACCAGAGAAATAATTTTAAGAAAGACATAACATTTAAATAAAGTTCCAACATTTAACTTTGACTCAAAAAGTAACTTTTGGTTGTATTTTAACACGTTATGTTTTTTGTACGCCATACAATGTTATTGTACCCTAAATGAACAATGGCAGATTGAGAAAGTATGTCTTTGATTTAGTTTAGTTTTGGAGATACAGCCTGGAAACAGGCCCTTTGGCCCACTGAGACTGTGCCTACATTTTAGGACAATTTACAAAACCCAATTAACCTACAAACTCGCACGTCTTTGAAAGGTGTGAGGAAACCAGAGTCCAGGAAAGAACCCATGCGGTCACAAGAAAAATATGCCAACTGCATATAAACAACATCCCTAGTCAGTATCTAACCTGGGTCTCTGATGCTGTAAGGCAGCAACACTACAGCTGTGCCACTATGACGCCCATCTGCTATCACCACAGGGAAAATCTAAGCTTGTAGAAGTTCTAGACTGCATAGATTCTTACTGCACAAAAATTGCTCATTTCAGACTGACTGAATCAAAACCTGTAGGTTTGCCACCAAAGAAACAAAGTTTCTGCCACAACCTACTTCATCTAACTTGATGCACAAAACATGTTCCTTTCTCCCTTATCTTGCTTTCTCTTAAGTGCATTTTTGTTGGTCATCACTATTAATCAGTTAGAATTTCTTAATTTATTCTTTTCTCAGGATTTGGGTGTTACTGTCATGGAATTATTAACCATCCCTCATTCCCTTTAGAAGATTATGGTGAACTACCTCCTTGAACACCTACTGTTCTTACAGTGAAGGTACTTGCACCATGTTGAGTAGAGGATACATCTAGTGATGACGAAGTATCTCCCATATTTATATTTATAATTATGTTACAATTGAAATCTAATGTGTAATTTTCTCCCCCAAAAAATGATTTTTCTTCTCTATCTCTAGTCCTCACTAATCCATTGATAATTTTAAAGAACTCTATTTACTCTCCTTTGAACCATCTCTTTTCTGGGCACATGCTTTTCACTCTTTCAGTAACTTCTCACAATGAATAGTTTCTTTACATCTTTTCCAGTGCTTTTCTATCCTTCTTGTCATATTGTGACTGGAACTGTATTTTAACTGTAAGGAGAGGAGTATTTTTTGCAGTTTGCACTATTTCTAGAAAGGAATAGAATAGAATGGAATGTCTTTTATTGTCATTCAAACAGGTTGGTTTGAACAAAATTGCATTTTCTACAGTCTTACATTACAAAAAAACCCAAGACCCACAGTTTACATAAACATCTCCTCACTGTGATGGAAGGCAGAGTCTTATCTCTTCCCTTTGTTCTTCTCCCACGGTCCAGCAGTGCAACTGCAGCGTCGAGGCGAACTGGGGATCCTGATGTTAAAGGCCCCCGGCGGGTGATGGTAAGTCCTGTGGCCGTTTAAGCCACGACGGGCGATGTTAGGCCTCGATCTGAGTCCTTTAAACCCCGCGATTCCAGCGGGAGAAGTTGCCATTGCGGGAGCTCCGAAAAGCGGTCTCCCACCAGGGACCTTGTGAGCTCCCGATGTTCCTGTCCACCGGGCTTGTGGCCGGAGCCGCAGAAGCTCCGAAGTCGGGTCGCAGCCGCGCGCCACCACAGCTCCTCCCGCTCCGAAGACGGCCAGCTCCGCGATGGTGAGTCTGCAGGCTCCGTGACTGGAGCCCTCAGGTTGGTCCCGGCCGGAGGCCGCCGCCGGCTCCATGATGTTAGGCCCAACAACACTGGAGACCCGACAGGGAAAAAGTCTGGTCCCTGAACAGGGAAGAGATTAACGGTTCCCCCCCCCACCCCACCCCCCACATTAACACAGCTAAAGAAAAATAATAAAAACTAGAGCCAAGACATACATTTAATGGGACAGATTGTAAAAAAAAGACAGATGGAGTGTAGTCGAGCCGCTGCCGATAGGCGCCACCACACCACACCAGGATAAAAACTAACTTGAAAACGCTGCAGTCTGAATAAGAGTCCTGTCCTGAAATGTCACCTATTCATGTCCTTCAGAGATGCTGCCTGACCCGCTAGCACTTTGCTTTTTTTTTTTGTGGAAACTAACCTATCATCGTATAATAAAAGAAGATGCAAAGTGTTGGAGTAACTCAGCAGGTCAGGCAGCTTCACTGGAGAACATGATCGGGTGATGTTCCAGCTCGGGAAACTTTCTTCAAACCCTTCTCAAGGTTCAAGGTTTAAAGGTCAAGGTCAGTTTATTGTCACATGTACCAATTAAGGTACAGTGAAATTTGAGTTACCATACAGCCATACCAAGTGATAAGCAACAAGACACACAACCACATAAAAGTTAACATGAACATCCATCGGGGGTGGGAGATTGCAACCTTCACGTGGTCCGCCCTGTTTCAACGAATGCAATCAACCCAGCGTGCACAATCAAGTAAGATCAAATAGAACAAGTTGCCCTGCAACTTTAGGCTGTGCACGCCATACGCAAGAAGAAGAAGAGCACCCATCACAGCGGATTCCACATTCCCCACTGTGATGGAAGGCAATAAAGTTCAAACTTCTTCCTCTTGTTCTTCCGAGGTCGGGGCAGTAAAACCTTCCGCAGTCGGGATGATCAAAGCCCCCCGCAGCCGACGATCGAATACGGTCATATAATATGAATTGAGAGGCACTTTCTATACCAAATATTGAATAGGGTAAAGAATGGCAGGCTGGAATTGGAGAAGTCCAGCCCTCTTAAGAGGGTTAGAGAAGTGGCAGAGATTAGCGAAACCCTGAAAAGACCTGAATACAATGAACAGAATTTTAAGATGGGATAGGGTTAGACTAAAAAGCTTGCAATTATCAGGGGCAAATCTGAGGTGCAGATCACGGCACTAAAGTAAAAATTAACGCTGTGTGTGAAAGGCAAGTCATTGTCGGAGAGGAAGACAGAACAAGATGACAGCCTAATCCAGGACCAGTTATATTGGAAATCTTGGGAGTGAAGACAATGCACAAGAATCTTTCCACTCGTGCATCAGGCAGGTGGAGATGTTTGTTGGAGAATAACATGGTTAAGTCCATGTTGAGAATAAAAATGCTCAAAATAAAGTCATAAGTGAACCCAAGAGGCAATCCTTTTAGTGGAAACAGTTTCACATATTTGGTTGACACTGGCAATCTTACTTGTATGCTTCAGGACTATCCATGTCACATTTAAAAGTAATAGGGAAGTTGTAAAATTACATTCAAACCATCATCTTTGGGTATTGTGGAGTTATAAATTGTAATCTGCAGTTGGATGGCATGTCAATTCTTCTTGAAAAATTACCACAACATTGCCTGCTTTTAGATTGCAATTTATGGAAGACCAAATCCACCAGCACAACCAGTCCGTGTTACAAGGGATTCTAGATCAAAACATCAAACTGGCAAGGAAGATAGCTACATCTATTGGAATGGCCTTTAAAATCATGAAGGGATTCCAGCCAGCACTGAATATTATGTCCCCGAAGTACACTAATCGATAGCAGTTGTTCTGACATTTCTTCCAGTCACATAAGCCTTAAAGGCATGTGATATTTTTATCAGGAACAATTGTGCTGTCACCAGTGTCTTTCTTTACTTTTAGGCTTTAGACATAAAGTGCGTAAATAGGAACTTGGGCCATCGCATCTGGCCAAGCAGCAATAACCCCATACAATAGTTTTAGTTTTGTTTTTTGAATTTTAGTTTTGTTTGTTAACCATATAACCATATAACAATTTACAGCACGGAAACAGGCCCTCTCGGCCCTTCCAGTCCGTGCCGACCATTTGTTTTCCCCTAGTCCCATCTACCTGCACTCAGACCATACCCCTCCATTCCCTTCACGTCCATATACCTATCCACTTTACTCTTAAATGTTAAAATTGATCCTGCCTCCACCACTTCTGCTGGAAGCTGATTCCACACAGCCACCACCCTCTGAGTAAAGAAGTTCCCCCTTACGTTACCCCCGAAACCCCTGTCCCTTAATTCTCATGTCATGCCCTCTTGTTTGAATCTTCCCTACCCTCAATGGGAAAAACGTATCCACGTCAACTCTGTCTATCCCTTTCATCATTTTAAAGACCCCAATCAAGTCCCCCCTTAACCTTCTGCGCTCCAAAGAATAAAGACCTAACTTGTTCAACCTTTCTCTGTAACATAGTTGCTGGAACCCTGGCAACATTCTAGTAAATCTCCTCTGTACTCTCTCTATTTTGTTGACATCCTTCCTATAACTAGGCGACCAAAATTGTACACCATACTCCAGAATTGGTCTTACCAATGCCTTGTACAATTTTAACATTACTTCCTTACTCCTATATTCAATGCTCTGATTAAAGGCCAGCACACCAAAGGCTTTCTTTACCACCCTATCTACATGCGATTCCACCTTCAGGGAACTATGCACAGTTATCCCTCTGTTCCACAGCATTCCTCAATTCCCTACCATTTACCATGTACGTCCTATTTTGATTTGTCCTGCCAAGATGTAGCACTTCACACTTATCAGCATTAAACTCCATCTGCCATCTTTCAGCCCACTTTTCCAAATGGCCCAAATCTCTCTGTAGACTTTGAGAATCTACTTCATTATCCACAATACCACCTATCTTAGTATCATCTGCATACTTACTTATCCAATTTTCCACCCCATCATCCAGATCATTGATGTACATGACAAACAACAGTGGACCCAACACAGATCCCTGAGGCACCCCACTGGTCACCGGCTTCCAACCTGACAAACAGCCATCCAGCATTACTCTCTGACATCTCCCATTCAGCCACTGTTGAATCCATCTTGCTAGCCATTAACACCCAAAGATTGAACCTTCTTAACCAACCTTCCATGGGGAACCTTGTCAAAGGCCTTACTGAAATCCATATAGACAACATCCACTGCTTTACCCTCATCAATTTCCCTAGTTACCGCTTCAAAAAATTCAAGAAGGTTTGTCAAACATGACCTTCCAGCACAAATCCATGTTGACTGTTCCTGATCAGACCCTGTTTATCCAGATGCTTATATATATTATCTCTAAGTATCCTTTCCATTAATTTGCCCACCACTGACGTCATACTAATAGGTCTATAATTGCTAGGTTTATTCTTTGAACTCTTTTTAAACAATGGAACAACATGCGCAGTACGCCAATCCTCCGGCACTATTCCCGTTTCTAATGACATTTGAAATATTTCTGTCATAGCTCCTGCTATTTCTACACTAACTTCCCTCAATGTCCTAGGGAATATCCTGTCAGGACCTGGAGACTTATCCACTTTTATATTTTTCGAAAGTGTCCGTATTTCCTCCTCTTTGAATCTCATAGTTTCCATAGCTACTCTATTCTTTTCCCTTAACTCACCGAGTTCAATATCCTTCTCCTTGGTGAATACCGAAGAAAAGAAATTGTTCAATATCTCCCCATCTCTTTTGGCTCTGCAGATTGCTGTCCATTCTGGTTCTCTAATGGTCCAATTTTATCCCTCGTTATCCTTTTGCTATTAATATAGCTGTAGAAACCCTTTGGGTTTACTTTCACCTTTCTTGCCAAAGCAACCTCATATCTTCTTTTAGCCTTCCTAATTTCTTTCTTAAGATTCTTTTTACATTCTTTATACTCCTCTAGCACCTCATTTACTCCATGCCTCCTATAATTATTGTAGATATCTCTCTTTTTTCGAAACAAGTGTCCAATTTCTCTTGAAAACCATGGCTCTTTCCAATTTTTACTATTTCCTTTCAACCTAACAGGGACATAAAGATTCTGTACTCTTACAATTTCCCCTTTAAATGTCCTCCATTTCTCTTCTACATCCTTCCCATGAAACAAAGAATTCACTCCTTTAAAATCCTTACGCATTCCCTCAAAGTTAGCCTTTCTCCAATCAAAAATCTCTACCCTAGGTCCAGTTCTGACTCTCTCCATAATTATATTGAAACTAATGGTATTGTGATCACTGGTCCCGAAGTGCTCACCAACGCATACCTCCGTCACCTGACCTGCCTCATTTCCTAACAGGAGGTCCAGCACTGCCCCTTCTCTGGTCGATACCTCTATGTACTGCTGCAAAAAACTATCCTGCACACATTTTACAAACTCCAAACCATCCAGCCCATTTACAGAATGTGTTTCCCAGTCTATTTTTGGAAAATTGAAATCCCACAATCACTACCTTGTGCTTACTACTAATATCTGCTATCTCCTTACATATTTGCTCTTCCAATTCACGCTCCCCATTTGATAATACACCCCTAAAAGTGTTGCTACACCGTTCCCACTTCTCAGTTCCACCCAAATAGCCTCCCTAGACGAGCCCTCTAATCTATCTTGCCAAAGCACTGCTGTAATATCTTCTCTGACAAGCAATGCAACACCTCCCCCTCTGGTCCCTCCAATTCTATCACACCTGAAGCAACAAAATCCTGGAATATTTAGTTTCCAATCACAGCCCTCCTGCAACCATGTTTCACTGATTGCCACAACATCATATTTCCAGGTGTCAATCCAGGCTCTAAGTTCGTCCTGTTGTTGTCCTGTGTCCCGAGGTACAGTGAAAAACTTTTGTTGCTTACTAACCATATAACCATATAACAATTACAGCACAGAAACAGGCCCTCTCGGCCCTTCCAGTCCGTGCCGACCCTTTGTTAGCATTAAGTCAACCAGTCAGCCAACCAGTCAGCATTAAGACTATACGTGATTACAATTGAGCCATCCGCAGTGTACAGATACACGATAAAGGGAGTAAGGTTTGGTGCAATGATCCCCAGCGATGTAGATAGTAGATAGTACCTAGCACTATCCTACACGCTAGGGGCAATTTTCAATCTTTACCGGAGCCAATTCACCTACAAACCTACAAGTCTTTAGAGTGTGGGAAGAAACCAGAGCACCTGGGAAAACCTTATAGTCAGGATTGAACCCGAGTCTTTGGCGCAAAGGAAACAACTCACCACTGTGCTACCTTTGCCCTCGAACTACAGATTACAACTTAAAACTCTCCACAATACCCAACGCTGCTCCCTTTTCAATGGCAATAGTTTAGCAAAAGTGAGCTAATCAGAGCAGCAGGATATTCAAGTGAAGAAAGCGAGGCACCATAGCCCCAATTGGCAGTCACAAAATGTTCATAGCAAGACGAGAGGGTGGCAGCGAAATAGTGCTCCACACAGGTGGAGAGCTAGGGAAAAATATTTATATAACAAGACTGAAGGATGAGCAACGCAAGGTGCACAGAAAAATGCACATACACCGTCAAAGAGACCAAGACCAGAAATGTCCACATTACACTTTCATGACGCAGATTAAACTGATATTGCTGCAGCAATATACTAATCAATTATGGGAAGAAATTATATCGTACATTGTCATTATTAAAAAGCAGATGAATACGTATTCTGCTGCAATGCCGAGACTATTAGGACAAATTAAGGTGCAGTAATCTAGAGAGTCGTAGAGTCATACAGCACGGAAACAGGACATTCGGCCCAACTCATCCACGCCTACCATGGTGCCCCATCCAACCTTGTCCCACATCTGTCCCATGTCCCTCTAAACCTCAATTATGGGCAAACATTGGGTCTTCTGGTAATAGCGGCTGATTATATGAATGAATCAACCCTGCTCAGAAGAGTTTGTATGAAAGTGTTGAGGATGGAATAAATCAATGTATTTGACTTAAATAAACCATGACCAAATTTAAAACAAAATCTGAAACAATATGAGGAGATATTCAAACATTCATACATGGCCACTAAAGTTTAGTTTCCAATGTACAGTGAAAAGCTTTTTTGTTGCATGCTACCCAGTCAGCAGAAAAACGATATATGATTACAACCAAGCCACCCAGAGTATACAGACACAGGATAAAGGGAATAACGTTTAGTGCAAGATAAAGTCCAGGAAAGTCCGATTATTGATAATCTGAGGGTCTCCAATTGAGGTAGATGGGAAGTCAGGAATGGTTGGTGACAGGATGGTTCAGTTCTTGGTTCTTGGTTTTGGCTGATTATATTTTAACGCATACTATACTACAGTATTTGAATAGAATATACACTTCCACATGCTATACTAGACATACTTGAGGTCATAGCCTCAGAAATAAAGAATGTTCTTTTGGGAAGATGAGGAGAAATTTGTTTAGTTAGAGGGTGATGAACCTGTGGAATTCTTTGCCACAGAAGGCTGTGGAGGTCAAGTCAGTGGATATTGTTAAGGCAGAGATAGATAGATTCTTGATTGGTACAGGTGTCAGGGATTATGGGGACAAGGCAGGAGAATGTTGGAGAAGGTTGGAGACTCCATTGTGAGAGGTACGGACAGGGGTTTCTGCGGCAACAGACGGGATTCGAGGATGGTGTGCTGCCTCCCGGGTGCCAGGATCCAGGATGTCACGGACAGAGTGCAAAAAATCCTCAAGGGCGAAGGTGAACAGCTGGAAGTTGTAGTGCATGTTGGCACAAACGATGTCGGAAAGAAGGGGATGAATATTCTGAAGCGTGACTTTAGAGAGCTCGGAAACGTGCTGAAAATGAGAGTAGAGAGTGACTTCCCGGAAGGGAAGCAAACACAAGCCTCGATGAGTATACGGACACTGTATCATCATATGTCAGCTTTTGCGAGGACAGTTGCATTCCAACTAAGACCTGGACATGGTTCAACAACAACAAGCCCTGGTTCACTGCAGAACTCAGACAGCTCCAACGGTCTAAAGAGGAGGCCTATGGCATCGGGGATGCAGACCTCTACAGGCAGGCCAAGTACAAGCTGAGAAGAGGAATCAGAGCTGCCAAGGAAAGGTACTCTGAGAAGTTGAGGAGCAAGTTCTCAGCTTGTGACTCTTCTTCAGTTTGGAAGGGCTTTCAAGAAATTACCAGCTACAAGAGGAAACCCCCCCGCTCTTTGGACAATCATCAGCTGACCAATGACCTGAATGAGTTTTACTGCAGGTTTGAGCATCAGAAACGTAACCCTGGTACCCCCTCCCCAACCAACAGAGTCAGACCCCAGTCCACAAAGAATGGACCCTGCACCCTCTCCTTCCCATTCACCACTTCACACCTACTTCAGGCAAGACTCCAGAATGAAAAGACTGTCACTTCACACCCACTCACAGCCTGACCTCAGTCTGCAAAGACTGGGCCCTTCTACACCCACCCCCCTCCAATCACCACTTCACACCCAATCACCCACACCCTCTGAGCTGCAAAACATCACTTATCAAATATCAACAATAAAAGTAGAGGAGGTGGAGAGGCTTTTCAGAGGACAAAAAGGAGGAAATCTCCAGGACCTGACAATGTTTCCCGCTCTACTCTTAAGCTCTGTGCCAAACAGCTGGCACCGGTCTATACCGACATTTTTAACCAGTCCCTCAAGCATGTACTGTCCCTGCCTGCTTCAAAGTCTCCACTATTGTCCCTGTACCCAAAAAGGCAAGGATTACTTGTCTTAATGACTACAGGCGTGTCACACTGACCTCTGTAGTCATGAAGACACTCGAAAGGCTTGTGCTGGCCAAGCTGAAAAATATCACAAACCCGCTGCTGGACCCTCTGCAGTTTGCATATCGGGCCAATAGATATAACCATATAACCATATAACAATTACAGCACGGAAACAGGCCCTCTCGGCCCTTCCAGTCCGTGCCGACCATTTGTTTTCCCCTAGTCCCATCTACCTGCACTCAGACCATACCCCTCCATTCCCTTCACGTCCATATACCTATCCACTTTACTCTTAAATGTTAAAATCGATCCTGCCTCCACCACTTCTGCTGGAAGCTCATTCCACACAGCCACCACCCTCTGAGTAAAGAAGTTCCCCCTCACGTTACCCCAAAACCTCTGTCCCTTAATTCTCATGTCATGCCCTCTTGTTTGAAACTTCCCTACCCTCAATGGGAAAAACGTATCCACATCAACTCTGTGATCTCAGATCTGTGGATGTTGCAGTCAACCTGGGCCTGCACTTCATCCTACAGCACTAGACCGCCAGGGGACCTATGCGAGGATCCTGTTTGTTGATTTTAGCTCTGCATTCAACACCATTGTGCCAGAGCTACTACACTCCAAACTTTCCGAGTTGACTGTGCCTGAACCCCTCTGTCGGTGGATCACCAGCTTCCTGACAGACAGGAAGCAGCATGTGAGGCTGGGAAAGCACAACTCGAACCTGCAAACGCTCAGCATAGGAGCACCACAAGGCTGCGTACTCTCTCCTCTCCTCTACTCTCTCTACACCAACAACTGCACCTCCACAGACACCTTTGTCAAGCTTAAATGGTGTCAAATGGGATAGTCAAGGACGGAGTTAAAGGGAAAGGGAGTAAAGGGATAGTTAATGACCCCAGAATTAACAGGAAAGAAAGCTCACATAAGGGATAGGAAAGTATGGCCAAGTGTAGTAGGGATCGATGTGAATGGTGAGATGTGTAAGGAATTAAAAGTACTGCATTTGAATGCGTGAAGTATAAGAAGTAAAGTAGATGAGCTTGAGGCTTAGATAGAGGTTGGTAGATATGGCATTGTGGGGATTACCGAGACGTGGCTGCAGGAGGGTCGGGTCTGGGAACTTAATATTCAGGGTTATACATCCTATAGAAAGGACAGGCAGGTGGGCAGAGGAGGGGGGGATAGCTCTTCTGGTGAGGAATGAAACTTCCCTTGCGAGGGAAGACATAGGGACTGACATGGTAGAGTCGCTATGGATTGAGTCGAGGAATTGCAAAGGCAAGAAGACACTAATTGGTGTTATCCACAGAACACCCAAATAGTAGCCCGAACGTAGGGTGTAAGTTGCAGCAGGAGTGGCATGTAACAAAGGTAATGCCACTGTGGTGATGGTGGATTTCAATATGCAGGTAAACTGGGAAAATCAGGTTGGTTCAGGACCCCAAGGAAGAGAGTTTGAGGAGTACCTCCGCGATGGATTCTTAGAGCAGCTTGTAATGGAGCCGACCAGAGAAAAGGCAATTCTGGATTTAGTGTTGTCCAATGAACTAAATTTGATAAGAGAACTCGAGGTAAAGGAACCGTTTGGAGGTAGTGATCATAATATGATTCGTTTTAATCTCAATTTCAGAAGGAGAAGGTTAAATCGGAAGTGGCAATGATGCAGCTGAACAAAGGGGATTATGAAGGCATGAGAGAGGAGCTGGCCAAGGTAGACTGGAAAGGGATACTAGCAGGAAAACTAAAAGAAAAGATGTATATCACAGCAAAGAGTATGGCAGACAGTGGCGAGTGGAGTGCCGCAAGGCTTGGTGTTGGGGCTGCAACTGTTTACCATATATATTAATGGTATATTTGGTTTATGATTTAGTTAATGATTTGGACGAGGGAATTAAATGCAACATCTCGATGACACCAGATGACACAAAGCTGGGGGGCAGTGTTAGCTGTGAGGAGGATGCTAGGAGGCTGCAGGATGACTTGGATAGACTGGGTGAGTGGGCAAATGCATGGCAGATGCAGTATAATGTGGATAAATGTGAGGTTATCCACTTTGGTGGCAAAAACAGGAAGGTAGACTATTATTTGAATGGTGACCGATTAGGAAAAGGGGAGATGCAGCGAGACCTGGGTGTCATGGTACACCAGTCATTGAAAGTAGGCATGCAGGTGCAGCAGGCTGTGAAGAAAGCGAATGGTATGTTGGCATTCATAGCAAAAGGATTTGAGTACAAGAGCAGGGAGGTTCTACTGCAGTTGTACAGGGTCTTGGTGAGGCCACACCTGGAGTATTGCGTACAGTTTTGGTCTCCTAATCTGAGGAAAGACATTCTTGCCATAGAGGGAGTACAGAGAAGGTTCACCAGACTGATTCCTGGGATGGCACGACTTCCATATGAAGAAAACTGGATAGACTCGGCTTGTACTCGTTGGAATTTAGAAGATTGAGGGGTGATCTCATAGAGACTTACAAAATTCTTAAGGGGTTGGACAGGCTAGATGCAGGAAGATTGTTCCCGATGTTGGGGAAGTCCAGGACAAGGGGTCACAGTTTAAGGATAAGGGGGAAGTCTTTTGGGACCAAGATGAGAAAATCGTTTTTCACACAGAGAGTGGTGAATCTGTGGAATTCTCTGCCACAGAAAGTAGTTGAGGCCAGTTCGTTGGCCATATTTAAGAGGGAGTTGGATGTGGTCCTTGTGGCTGAAGGGATCAGGGGGTATGGAGAGAAGGCAGGTACAGGATATTGAGTTGGATGATCAGCCATGATCATATTGAATGGCGGTGCAGGCTCGAAGGGCCGAATGGCCTGCTCCTGCACCTAATTTCTATGTTTCTATGTTAATGATTTGGAAGAGGGAATTAGGAACAACACTAGCAAGTTTGCGGATGACACAAAGCTGGGTGGCAGTGTGAACTGTGAAGAGGATTTTAGGAGGTTGCAGGGTGACCTGGACAGGTTGAGTGAGTGGGCAGATGTGTGGCAGATGCAGTATAATATAGATAAATGTGAGGTTATCCACTTTGGTGGCAAAAACAAGGAGGCAGATTATTATCTCAATGGGGTTAGGTTAGGTAAGGGGGAGGTACAGTGAGACCTGGGTGTCCTTGTACACCGGTCACTGAAAGTTGGCGTGCAGGTACAGCAGGCAGTGAAAAAAGCTAATGGAATGTTGGCCTTCATAACAAGAGGATTTCAGTATAGGAGTAGAGAGGTTCTTCTGCAGTTGTGCAGGACTCTGGTAAGACCACATCTGGAGTATTGCGTACAGTTTTGGTCTCCTAATTTGAGGAAGGACATCCTTGTGATTGAGGCAGTTCAGCATAGGTTCACAAGATTGGTCCCAGGGATGGCGGGACTGTCATATGAGGAAAGATTGAAAAGACTGGGCTTGTATTCACTGGAGTTTAGAAGGATGAGGGGGTATCTTATAGAAATATATAGAATTATAAAAGGACTGGACAGGCTAGATGCAGGAAAAATGTTCCCAATGTTGGGAGAGTCCAGAACCAGGGGGCCACAGTCTTAGAATAAAAGGGAGGCCATTTAAGACTGAGGTGAGAAAAAAACCTTTTCACCCAGAGAGTTGTGAATTTGTGGAATTTCCTGCCACAGAGGACAGTGGAGGCCAAATCACTGGATGGATTTAAGAGAGAGTTAGATAGAGCTCTAGGTGCTAGTGGAATCAAGGGATATGGGGGGAAGGCAAGCACGGGTTATTGATTGGGGACGATCAGCCATCATCGCAATGAATGGCGGTGCTGGCTTGAAGGGCCGAATGGCCTCCTCCTGCACCTATTTTCTATGTTTTTATGTTTCTAATGGATGAGAGCTAGCTCAGTCATAATTGAATGGAGAAGTAGACTTGATGGGCCGAATGGCCTAATTCTACTCCTAATCACATAACCTTTTGACCTTATTTTAAATGAAGCTAATGGGATGTTGCAATAATTTGGAAGTTTCTGAATAGAACTAATTTTTTAAAATTCCACATTAGTTAATTGTCTGAATTTACGTTCCCCAACAAATGTTGCCACCCTGGATTATTAGTTCAGCCTCTGCATTATTATTCCAGTAACGTAACCATCCATGCTGTCCATGTCTACATGATATATTTATACCCAGTAATAGTAAGATTAAACGAGAACTTACCAAGTTTGAAGTTTGATCGTTATTTTATGAGGAGTAACGATGAGGAATTACGTGAAGAAGTCCCGCCTGCCGCATGATCGGCATACTTCAAAGCAGCGGCATGAAAAACACAGAACCAAATAGCCGGAGTAAGATAGTAAGGCTCAACATAGACCAGAACTACCAGATGATCATTTATTTTATGAGGGTTGGGAGTGGCGGGCACGTAATCCCTCATCGTTACTCCTCATAAAATAACGATCAAACTTCAAACTTGGTAAGTTCTTGTTTAATCTTACTATTTTACTTCGGAGTCACGTGAGTGACTACGTGAAGATTTTGTAGCTCTGTGTTTTTTATGTCATAGATTCATTCCATACGACACTCTGGCTCAGTCAACACAGTAGTGAGTAAATAATGCATCTTTTACACATTGCTTCAGTTTATGTAATAAGTCTTTTCATTATAAAAGAATGAAAGTAATAACCCTTCTATCGTAAGGGAAATTTATAAGCAAAGATATAAATTTTAAATCTTAAATTTTATAAGATATAAATTTATAAATTTATATAAAGATATAAATGTTAAAGATGTCAATTGATAATATAAAGTGATAATATAAAACAAAGCAACAATCAAAGAGAACCCAACACTGCGTGTCCAACCCTGACACCGTGAGACTGGTTCCTCGTACTTTGAAAATTTTCTTTTACATCCTCCTACGGCCTCTAATTACTGATCGAGCGGCCCATCCTGTGACTTTACCGTGGATGTATCTACCTCCCTAGTGGAGTGATTTTTCACATCTCAATGTCTACTCCTGCTGAGTCCCAAACCTGTTTTAACCATCTAGAATGTAACTATCTAGAAACATCAGTTTGTACTGATACTTTATGTGGTTTTTGTGTGTAAAAAGTAGCACTGTCTCACCACCATGGAGACTCTTGCCTACTTCAACATATTGAGTCAATGCTTCACCACACACAATTTTTTGGTCGACAGGATATGCTTTAAATTTTACCTTGGTTCCAGCTCCTCCTGGTCTGCTTTGTTTGGTAAAGTCATAAACATATAAGCCAATGTTATCTGTAGCCACATGCATACAATCTAACATAACATTTGTAACGTTTGCACTCTTAATGCTGATACTAAAGTCATGAGCCTTATTACTTCAAATGTAAACTTTCAACACAGTGATAGAATTGGAGCCCATTGCCTAAGCAAAGTAAGAACTATGCTGACCTCCCAACTTCTGTATTTCTACTTTGGGCAGATTTTATATATTCCTTTCCATATCCGGATATTAACGGATGAGCCCCCATAGATTCTTGGTCAGCAATTTGTCCTAAATAGGACGATAAAGCACTATGAGCCCTATTAATGGCCCTATCACTTAGGTGCTGATAAAATGCAATCCAACAAGGAACTCCAATATATCTGATATGTTAGCAGTAAGATTAACAAATTCATATGATCATGCCATGGATGAATTTCTGCAACAAATTACTGCAGCTAGGAATCATCATAAATGGCTCAATAATCATTCTAAACATCAATGTGAACCTGGACTGTGTCCGGTTTGGGCCACCAAACCGCCCGTGGCAGAGTCTTCCTATATTTTCATCAGACATTGCCTAATCAGACAGAATGGGGAACATAAAAAACATATTTGCCCCCCCCCCCCAATGTAGCGAGAATGCATTCACCGCTACTGCTCCTGGGTTGGGTTCCCATGAGACGTATTTGGGCAATTAGTTATTTAATTTAGACACAAATAGATCAATGTCAGGTAATCCATACCACTGACAATGTTTTTCAAACTTGTGGATTTAATATCCATTCTGTATTGTCTTTAAATTTTTTCCCACGATCTGTTGTCTGCCACAGTATTGTCTCTCCCTGAGAGAGAGATAGCTGCAATCAAATATTCTTAATGATACACCAATGCCACATCTGGTTACCCAGATAATCACATGATAATTATCTTACTTGACCCATGTGATTGATATATGCCACAGCTGTGGTATTATCTACTTGATTGGACATGCAAGTCTTTCATAGTAGAACAATAAGCTTTTAATCCATAAAAGCTCCTAACACTCCAAATAATTAATACCAAATGCTTGGAGAAATAAGTTTTCTTGGACAATCCATTTGCCACGCCCTGGTGTTATTGTCCGTAGCCCCCTAGATAATGGACGTATCAGATATTAACCTGATAACAGATATTACACTAGGCTAATATGTTTTTAAGCAGCTTGTGGAACATTCTCAATCCACCACTGTAATTCTGATAAAGCGTCCTTTGGCAATTGCATCGGCCTGTCAAAATTTGGCCTGCACACTCTTCTAATGCTTGTGTTTTTTCCCTTTGGAGCTTTTTTGGTAATGCAGTGGACCAACTCTACTGCTGAATTTTGTTACTAATTTACCTAAGCTGCTTCTCGGATAGAGGGATAAGGCTAGAGTCAACAAGGCAATGACACACATTTGTAATATTGACACTTTGTCTCTTGATAAATTTTTACCGAACATGGTACTGAATCACTCACAAACCCCAAATAGTAAATTGTTTGGTGATGGCTAAAGCTTAGATTTTGTTGGATGGGTCAGGACTCTAGCCTCTCAACAGGCTTGTAATTCCTGCACTAAATCTTTCAGCTGACTCCTGATCAGCATTGCCAATTAAAATTTGTCATCAAGATAAACCATGACCATGTGTCCTTATCAGTGCAAGTGCTGGTTTCAATAATTGTGTGAACAGCCTAGAAACTGAGTTCAATCCATTAGATAATGCCCTAACTTGCAAAAGCTGACCCATCTAATTAATTTTCAAGTACCTGTGAACATGATAATTGGTACTAAAACACGCATCCTCCAAGTTTTATAGTAACAAATTAACAACTTGTTGATATCAACTGTCTTGCAGTGTGAAGGTGTCAATTTTGAAAAATGTTTTATACTGGACAAATGTATTAAAGTGTGTGATGTCTAGAATGACTCTACAAACATCGTCTTTCTTCTGCCTGGGGAAATTATTTGATACAAATTGTTGTGGATGCTTACTCTGTTTTTTCCCCCATTACACTTTCCCTAAGTAAATTTCTTACCTCTTCTTTATTTGAGATATTTCAGGTGCAGAACCTAAAATAAGATTAGGTTTATTCTGTACAGGTGGATTAACTCCTTCTACAAATTTTATTGCAGATCCTTACACAGTATCTAATATAAACCAATCAGCTGTTATGCAATATGATTTATCATAACACACCTGTAATCTACCAGGTTCATCAAAAGGTTTTTGTACCTCTCCAAATGCACGTGTTGGCCTTCTTTCCCCAACCACATGGGTTTACATAAGGCTGTGCTGGATGAAACTTCCTTACCATACTCCTGCCTCTGCTTGATCCAATATCAACTCTTCGCATTGGACCACAATTTTGCAAATGTTTTATGAGACTGATAGTCTTTGCTTCTTTATCAATGTCTTTGATTTGTTTTAGGCAGATTTACTCCGTAAATAATCAGAAGTTTGAACATAGCTTGATTTGTATTGACCTGCAAATCTAAAGTGCAAAATGGTTCCAATGGCAATTATCTCTTATACCATTGAGCTCAACATATGTGCTCTAAAACAATGCCAACTTGTCTTTTTTTTTAATTTTTGGTCATTGCACAATCTTTCACTTGCTTCCCACAAGCAGTGATGCCACGCACAAAGTTGACATTTCTTTAAAATCGTATTCCTTGTGCCTCCGTATAATTGAAGACATGGGTACCTTAAACTTAATTTGGCACCCTAGTAAAGCACAAGTGTTTTTATATATAAATCTGCTGTTTCAACCACAACAGCCTCCTGAAGCTGGTGAGAAACCAATTAATGTTGGCCACCATGGTTACCTTCCATGGCCTCACCGCTTCCTTCAGGTATCGTACTTTGTACCCCTAAAGTACACCTGGATTTATACTTGTGCTGTGGTGGGTACTTATGACCAGCCACCACTTTCAGGGTCAGTTTTTTACTGCCATGGTACTCCTGAGACTTGCTCAAGGCGACTACCTCCAGCCCAAACTGAGGTTCATATTCCCACAGTGGTAAAAGCACCATATATTTGTATATGGAAACCCCTCAGGGCCTGCCTGGGAATATTCTGGGTTTTGTAAGACCCTTGGTTGAAATTTAATCTGGAGTATTTCTCCATTTAATTTATTCTGAGCCATAAGGCTTTCTTGTCTGGAGGCCTTTCCCTATTAGAATCATCTAAAACCACGGCCTCTCACTTCTTTATTTTACTCCCCACTGGAGATTCTTCCTGTGGCTTAAGTTTGTGGAGCGACTAAATGCTCCCTACAGTTAATTTTAACGGCCACCGGTATCGGAACCGGCTCCGCACTAATCTCCCGGCCCGATCGCTGAGCTTTTACTCGGGGACGCATTTTAACCTCCGTTTTTCCTCCGGAGTATTTTTCTTTTTCTTTTCAACTCCTGCTGGCTCTGCACGCCAGCACCACGGAGTTTGAAACACGCCCTGTAAATAATTCAATGCACTTACCTGCGGGCCTGTTCCGTACAGCTGGTGGAGCTGCGCTCTGCAGCTCTTTACCTACCGACAGCGTCGACGTAATGCCGATCATGCGCCAGGCGGGTCTTCTTCACGTAGTCACTCACGTGACTCCGAAGTAAAATTACCCGATAGGTTACCATTGACTATAATGAAAAACAGTTTCATACTTAACTGTTCATTTGCAGTTTGCCTCCTTATATCTTGTTGAAAAATGTAGAACAGTTTTGAGTCATTTGGAAACTAAATTATTTTACTGATGAAATAAAATTGGTTTCTAAAATAAGTATTAATAAAATATTCTTAAACCTTGGAACGTAATTTAAACAATTATGCAGCAAACAGTGATACAGCTGGTAGAGCTGCTGACTCACAGTGCCAAGGAATCGAGTTTGATTCTGGCCTTGGGTGCTGTCTGTGTGGATTTACAAGTTTACCCCAAAGATGTGCGGGTTTGTCCATAGAATGCAGGATGATAAAGTGTGATAGAACTAATGTGAATGGACATGTTGGGCCGAAGGGTCATGTTTACATGCTGTATTGCTAAACTAAACTCTTAACACATTAAATAAAATAAATACAGACCCTGCTGTTCTGATTTGTGTTGAGGCAACATCTCTGGATAGGTGATATTTCGGGTTGAGGCCTTTCTTCAGACTGGATAGTTGACATTTTGGATTGAGACCCTTCTTCGACCCAAAACATCACATATCCATGTTCTCCAGAGATACTGCCTGACCTGTTGAGTTACACGAGCACTTTGTGTCCATTTGTAAATTAATTGGCCACTGTAAATTTCCCCCAATGCATAATTGAGCGGTAACATTTGGCCGGTTGGGGAGGGGTAAGGGTGGGATACGGAGAGATAAAGATGGGATTAGTGTAGGATTATTAAAAATGGGTATTTGATTTTCTGCATGGATTCAGTGGATCTGTTTATATGCTGGATGACTCTATGACTCGAGATAACATTAATAGCCCAGTTTTTATGGGAATAAGGCCCACGGTTGGTTGTAGGCAGTTGTTTCCTCCGTAGAAGTTAGAGGTTATTGTGGTTAATTGTGGCAGTAATGTTACCAACCGCATCTGCTACTTTCTTACATAAACAAATTTCTCAAGTGAGAACCAGCTCCATATTGTTGTTTTAGCCATTCAAAATGGGTCTGTGAAGTTGGGAGATAGTGTTAGCACCACAGCCAGGAATTAGTGTCTATGTGTGGTCGACAGGAACATTGAAGGCAGGAGGAATTTAGTGCAAAGCCTAGAGAATGCTTGCTCTTGTTCCGTTTTTCAATATACATGCACCAATTTCGCACCTGTGCAATTGTTTATCTGTTCACAAAGTCTACCTTATTATGTCATTCAGAAAATGTGGGTAATGCGCCACAGACCAGTCAATATCTGTAAGAGAAAGATAGGTTAGCATTTTGGAGTTAACGTATGAACCATTAACTCATCTTACAGATTCTGACTGACCTGTAGTGGATTTATGCTCTTTATTTTACCTCTGGATCATTTTGTTATAATTTTAGTGTAGAGGTTTTGCAAACCATGAGCTTTAAGGGCATTGCCTTCAAACTCTTGAGATAAGGAGATCTGGAATTGAGGATCTCTCATCTGCAAATTCAGAGAATGGGCTGAGGTGGGCAGAGGGGGGGAAGGAGCGAGGGAGGCTGGGGGAGAAGGGGAAAGGTAGAGAGGAAATGGGGAGAGGGCGGCGGGAGAGAAGGGGAGGAAGAAAGCAGCAGAGGAGGGAAAAACAGAGAGAGAGGAGAAAGGGAGATGAAGGGAAGGAGGGACAGAGAGAGAAATGTTGGAAATCTTGAAGCTGGAAGAAGTTGGAATGGGAAGATAATTAACTTAACTTACTATTTTGTTTCAGGGTTTCCCTAGTGTCTGCTCATGACTGATGTGGCTGCCTTGTGGTATACAAATGTTATATGGGGAAATCAAATACAATTTGAGCCATTGGATTGCATTTGACCCTATATAAATCTGACCCTGAAGTGGTGACCTCCCGTGACCTCCAGTGAGCATCAGTCGGGAGAGACACGACATGGGGACCCAGCACAGCAGCACCTTGTTAGGGCTGTGTGTGACCTTCTGTGAGCATCAGCCGGGAGAGCCAGGGCTGTAGGATGCTGACCCTGAAGTGGTGTCACTGCTTATGTGCATACACCAAAGCACAAGAGCCACGCTCCAGGTGTCCCAGATGTGGTTAGCAATTTACCATACCAGTGAAGTCAGGGATGACAATCTGGCCAGCAAATTAATGGTCCTCACCAGTTCCAGGACTTCATAATGGGAAAAAATTCACATAGCAAACACCTGTTTACTGTGCATCGCTCTAAAGGAGCATGAATTAAGGCTGCAAAAGTCCTAAAAAAAACAAACAAAAAAAAAGCAGGAATTATGGTGGTTGGACAAATGGCAAGGCCACTATCTAAACACAGCAGGATAAGGACCCTGCTGTGTAATGCCCATTTGTTAGTTTAATATTTACGAATAAATATCCAGCCTACGCTCAACCCACGGTTCACAGCCTTGCGCGGATCCTCTAGTACCCAGGGGAACGATGAGACTAAAACTGAGGCCAGGATGCCACCTCAAAAACCATATCCTTTCAGATTAAGAAACAGTAAGTGAATATTGGACTGTATCCGGGGATCTCGAATAGGTATCTCGGAAGTACATCCACCCGTACAAAATACACATAGTTGGGTATTGGGGTTCAATATCACTAACTCTATAGGTGGATGATGCATATCAGCCTTAACAATTGTGTCCAATTCCCCAGCCAAAAGGATGATGGTGGGTGTAGAGTCATTCTGGGCCGGAACATACTTAACCCTTAATGTCCAGTATAAAAGATTTAAATACAAATTTCAGTATTGTAACTGGGATAAAAAAGGGTGTTATATTGGCAGCCATAGATCTGAAAGATAAATATTCAGCTACCACACACCTGTTGAGAGGTTAGGTCCTCACCCATCTAATAAAACTTAGATTAGTACCATTTAGAATGATTGGCTATTTGAGGTCATCATTGGTTAATTAACATGGCAGTACTTTGCCTACGGCCAAAATTGTAACTAATGTCTCGCGATGAACTAGCGACATTCTGACTCAATAACCTTTAGTTTACAAACTGATGTGAGCTTCAGGATGAGGAGCCACTGATATCAAGTCTGGCTGGGGCGGCAGATAAAATGTGAAAGAAGCATTAACCCTGCAGAGGCTGGGGTAAACTTTGTAGAATTGCTGGGTGCATTCTATGGCCTAAAGAATTCTGCTCAACAATGCATGATTGCATGCGCAGCTTCAGATTCATAATACCATAGCTGGTACCCATATCAATCACATGGGTAGAATGAGGTCATTATTCTGTAACAGTCTGCCTGGCCTCATCTGGCACTGGTGCATTACAAGGAACATCTGGGTCTCAGATATCTACCTATCAGGTAGAGATAATGCAAAAGTTGCAGATACCAGGTCATGTAAATTCCATGACAAACAAAAAATGAATTAAGAATCCAAAAGTTTCAAAATTATTGTTAGCCGGTATGGATTGCCAGACATAGATCTGTTGCATCTGGGTTAAATTACCAGTACCTGTATTCGACATGGGAGCCAAATCGTGGGGCAGTAGGGGAAGATACATTCTCGCTACATTGGGGATATACGTTCTTACGCTTTCCCCATTTCTTCCTCATTCAATCAAGGTCTCACCAAAATAGAGTGTGACTACACTTAGGTGTTTAATGGGTTCTAAACTAGTCCACACAGCATGGTCCCATTGGTTTGAGACGGATGACACAGCATTCATGATCATCCCAATTACAGTAACTTGTTGGTTCACACTGGGACAGGAGGAAGGTTCCCCTTTACATGAGCTTATTAATTTATTGATTTGTATCTTCTGACCAGACTGTTCCAGGGACTCAGACTATTGAGTAGAATCGTCGATGTGATTACGATGGTCTGGAGAGATAGTAAAAAAAATAAAAATAAACAATATGTATCTCATATTAAGAAATGGGAGATGTCCTGTTTACAGTTAAATATATCTTATCATAAGTTGCAGGCATACCGGATGTATTGGAGTTCCTGGCTACATTGCATTTTGACGAGCAGTTAAGCTATAGTGCCATTTATAGTACTAGAAGTACTTTGTCCTCCTACTTAGGGCAAGGCGTCCGGACAACACTCTGTCGGACAACACTCTGTCGGATCTCATCTATTGGCGGCCGATTCATAGGAGGTATTTTAACAAAACCCTCCCAGACGTACATATTCAGAAATCTGGGTTGTGAGCATAGTTCTCACACTGCTTTGGCAATGGGCTCCAATTACATCTCTGCCTTTCCGGAAGTTAACGCTCAAAGTGATCATGTTCATGATGCTAGTGACAGCATTATGGGTCCAAATATTACAAAAGTTATGACTGGACAGCATGCATTCTTCTGTAGATGATATTGTGTTTTATGCATATGATCTAATCAGAGCAGGCCAGGGATGGCTGGAACCAAAATAGTAAGATTAAACGAGAACTTACCAAGTTTGAAGGTGGATCTGTATTTTACGAGGAGTCGCGGTGAGGGATTTCGTGAAGACCCCGCCAGCACGCATGCGCGGCATCCTTCAAAGCAGCGGTGTGGAATCACAGAACCAAACCATGACTAAAAAATAGTAAGATGAAAACGTAGAACTACCTGGTTGACCTTATGATAGAGGGTGGGAGCGGTGGGCACGAAATCCCTCACCGCGACTCCTCGTAAAATACAGATCAACCTTCAAACTTGGTAAGTTCTTGTTTAATCTTACTATTTTACTTCGGAGTCACGTGAGTGACTTCGTGAAGATTTCAAAGCTCTGTGATTTCACGCCCTGGACATCGTCCATGCTTATCACACTGCCGCCAGTCTGATGGAGGAAGGCTGTTAATGGAGTTCAGTCGAAACTGGCTGAAAAATCAACACAATTTATTAATCAAATAAACAACAAAAACCCCTAATTCGGGGCCAGACATTTACTGAGCGGTTCCCAGGATAGCTTCTGCGAATGTCGCAGGGGCGGCCAGAGGCTTGTTATAGAACCGCTGAAAGGTTTTTTCACTGGCCCAGCCCGCGGTGGCGAGAATGTGATCCATGGGCACCTCCATGGCTCTCGCCGCCGATGTGGATGCAGCTCTGGTGGAATGGGACTTAAAAATGTCAGTAGCAACTCCTGCTGCATCCAGCACCACCCTGAGCCACCTGGCGATAGTCTGTGTAGTCACCCGACGATGCGGAGGTTTATGACTGATGAGTCCCTGTTCCTTCATCCTGATAACTCCAGTAACTCGGATGTAGTGGTGGAGATAGGTGACTATGCAGAGAGTGGCATCTACAGGGTACGCCCGAAATTCCAACTGCAGCCCATGCGCCCCTGGCCTGTGCTGTTTTAATAATTCTTTGACAAAGAAATTTATTTGACCAGGGGTGGCCACCATGCTGTCCAGTCGCAATTTCTGTAACGTCTGGACTCGTTGGGCTGTAGTCAGTGCCATGAGCATCACCACCTTGAGGGTGAGCTGTTTCAATGGTAGCTCATCTATTGGAGCCCTGCTCCTCAGTAGGGTCAGCACGATCCCCACATCCCACGTTACTGTATATCTGGGTCGTGGAGGGTTGGTGTTAAACACTCCCCTCATTAGTTTAGACACCAGGTGGTTGGAGCCGACACCTATATCCAGGTATGAGGACAGCGCACTCCTGGCGCTGTTGATGGCACAGTAGCTTAGGCCAGCATCGAAATGGAGGCCTGCTAGAAACTTCAACACATCAGGTATTGTTGCCGAGTTGGAAGACTTGTTGGTCCGGGCACAGAATGCCTCCCACTTTCTGATTTGAGTGAGGTATTGTTTCCGAGTTGATTCTCGGCACGATGCAGCGATAAGGTTTATGGCTCTTGACGAGATGCCTGCCCGGATGAGCGGTCTTTTCATAACCTGCAGGCCAACAAGTTTAAATGACCACGGCAAGGATGACTGATCCCCGTAATGGGGTGAGTAATCAATTTGGGATGTTTCCCAATCGCCATCCATGGCTGTTTAAAAATTTTTACAACCATCGGGTACCATGGTTGTGTAGGCCAGTCGGGAATGATCAATATGCCAGTTGCAGAATCTAGTTTAATTTTCTGCAATACCCGACTGATGAGGCAGAATGGGGGAAATGCGTAGCAAAACCATTTCCCCCAATGGATAGAAAACGCATCCATTGCTATTGCCCCAGGGTCTGGTTCCCATGACACATACGTTGGTATCTGATGGTTCAACCCTGACGGAAATAGGTCAATATCTGGTGTCCCAAAGTGAGCTATAATATCTCTAAACATTTGGGGATTCAACATCCACTCGATGTTGTCATTAAAGACTCGTGACCTGGTGTCCGCCACTGTATTAAGCTTCCCAGGCAAATAGGTCGCAGTAATCCAAATGTTTCTTTCAATGCACCAGTGCCAAATTGTATTAGCCAATTCATCACAAGATAGCGACCTGATACCACCCATATGATTGATGTAAGCCACCACTGTAGTATTATCTATTTGAAGGCGGACATGTAAATCCTGTGAATTAGTACAGTAAGCCCGCAGTCCATGAAATGCTCCCAGCATTTCTATATAATTTATCCCGTGTGACTCCAGGAATGTAGACTCATGAGAGTTCCATCTGCCACCACAACTGGACATCGTATCAGTTGCTCCCCAGCCTTGTGCGCTTGCGTCAGTTTGTAACACCAGGGTTGCTCACTATGATAGGTCTATGACACTCTCTAATATTGTCAACCCACCATTGTAGCTCATTTCTAGCTTCTGGTGGTAGCCGAATTGGCCAATCAAAGTGCCCAGCATTTGTTTTTAATGCTGTGATTTTTGATCTTTGTAAATTTCGGTAGTGTAGCGGTCCGAATCGTGCAGCTGGGAATGCAGCTACCAATTTGCCTATAACTTTTGCTGTTTGCCGAATAGTCGGTACCCTGGCGCAAGCAAGATTGTGGCACTCTTCTATAATAGCTGTAGCATTATTAGTTGGGATGGTAATCTTCATTAAATTGGTGTCTAGGGTGAACCCGAAATAATCCATAACCCGTACCGGGTGCAATATTGATTTGTCTGGATGGATTACGAATCCCAGCTTCTCGAACAGAGCCTTGGTTGCAGCCACTCCTTGAATTGCCAATTGGAGGGTCTGACCCACAATAAGGATATCATCCAAGTATGCCATTACTATGTAATTTTGTTGTCGGAGAAGAGCCAATATAGGTTTTACCAATTTGGTAAACAGCCTAGGAGCTGTGGTGATTCCATTGGGCAATGCCTTATATTCCCATAATTGACCCTTCCAGACAAACTTCAAAAATTTCCTATGAGCCTTAGCAATGGGTATCGTATAGTATGTATCTTTCAAATCGATGCATGCCATAAAGTACCCTGGGTAAAGCATCTGCTTAGCTGTTTCAAAAGTATCCATTTTGAAATGGGTGTATTGTACAAAATTGTTCAATTCAGTTAAGTCTATTATTATCCGACATCCCCCATCTTTTTTAATCCTAGTGAAGATGTTAGACACAAACTCAATTGGTTCATGCTTGGTTTTGCCAATTACCCCTTTTGCTGCTAGCCGTATAATTTCAGCATGTCCTGCCTCCACCTCTTTTTGGATAGAGTAAAATTTCTACGAGGCGAATGCTGAGTAGGGGGATTTACACCTCCAATAAATTCTATAACATATCCTTGAACACTTTGTAAAATAAACTCATCTGTGGTGACAGTTTTCCATATGTCCAAGAAAGCCCGCAATCGCCCACCTATTCGTGTAGGAGGGGATGCTACTGCGTGAAAAGAACCAGACCCCCTTACCTCCATGGTTACCGGTGGTTCCATACATACAGTTTTTTGAGTGGGCGTTGTGGAGGTTGACGAGCCGGCGGCCGCATTTTCCATGCAGGCCGTTGTTGGCCTTGCCCTAAAAAAGGTCGTTGTACTTGTTGGGATGGAGGTGGGTAGGATCTTTGTGCCCTATCCGGCAGCCGTGTTCTCCAAGATGTATTAGGCTGTTGCCGGTGATATGGGTGAGGTCTGGCCGGTGGAGGTTTCATGAGGCCAGCTGTTTTGGCCTCCTCATCCAGTTCCTTCACCTGTTTGGATAGGTCTCCAAACAACTGATGTGGCGGTGGAGCGGTTGATGGTCGGCACAACCCCGCGAATTTGGGGTTGAGTGTGGGCTTTATGGAGCTCTTACGCAGGCAGTTTATCTCATACTGGGCGTTGCATAGGAGTGCCAGTGCGTCTTGCTGATCGCTCGACACATTATCCCCGTCCAGGGTCCTAGCAAACGCCGTTATGACCGTGGAGAGAACTTTTAATATATGCTGGAGGCGGACATCCTGCATCCTGGTGGCCGCACTCAAGTGTCCCCAGATCTGGGCGTTAACCAAGGGCACACTGAGGTTGATGCAGTTTTCGGGCGGTTTTATTTTCTCCAAGGTATCATTGAGAACCTGACTCTGGAGTTGGTGCGTAGTCAGGTAATCAATGGTGCCCGCCAATTTGTGGTGCAGAGGTTCACCTGTCTGGGTGGTAGCGGCAAACTTACTCACCACTTCCAGAATATCCTCCTCATGCTCTGGCTCAGCGGTTACCGGGTCGTCTTCAAACACAGCAGCTGGGCAATCCCTCATGCTTCCGGCTGGAGACGATGAGATGCTGAGTGGGGTCCTCGCACGACTAGTGGATGCCCGCGAGTCCCGCTCTTCTCGTTCCCGGTCCCGCTGGAGAAGTTGCTCCACTAAGAGCTCCAACCGCTCTATGCGACCGTCCCTGCTATATGCAGCGGACAAGCCGACTTCCCCAGGCCCTGCGAACTCACTGGGGCTTCCACCATCGGACCACACCTCCTTAAGGTGCTGTCTAGGGTCCAATGGCAGGTCGTCGTGACCTACAGCCCAAGTAGGATCATACGACTCCCGCACGGACTCTCCGCTAGTCTGTCTTCTCCCAGACTGTGGCGGCCCACCTGTCTGATATGAAGGCAGGTGAGTTGAATCGGCGCCGGCCCCCGGAACCTGGCTCCCCGGAGTCCGTGCAGGCTTACCTCCACACTTGCCCATCTTTTGGCGTGGAGGCACATGGTCGGCCGCCCCCAGAGCTGAGCTGACCGACCGCTTCCTGCTGCCACCTCCGCCCTTGACCGCAGCCTGACGGGGTGTGTTGTCGGCGGTATCTGCTCCAGCAGGCCTACTCGACACAGCAGTGATATTGCCAGGCTGCACTACGGCAGATTTCCCTGGCTGTGGTACGTTTTTGCATTTTGCAGGGCTCCCCTGTCGTGCGGCTGTCCCCCGGCCCAGCCCCCTCGGGTCATCTGGAGCTTGGGGAGGGGTTGCTTGTACAAAGCGAGACCCCTTGCCACGTACCTGTTTCCCCCCCCTTTTCTTGGGGGAAGGGGGCTCGAAGTCTGGATCCGATGCATCCAGCTCCGGAGCGGTAAACCATTCAGGTGAGTCGGCCCCTGAATCAGCGGGAGCACCCGACTTCCGCATTCCTGCCCCCACACGCCTCGAAGCTGCTGGTGTTGTTTGCAGCTCCAGAGACAAGGGCCGTTGGCTGGTCGAAGCTCGGCTTCTCGACAGCGCCTTCCTCTTGCCCTTGTCCATCCTGTAGGGTAAAGGTAATACTTACCTGCCGGTCTTTATGAAGGAGCCCGAGGAGAGAGCGCACTCCCCCCCCCAGCCTGCCGATGCAAATGCGCGCGACGATATGACGCGCATGCGTGCTGGCGGGGTCTTCACGAAGTCACTCACGTGACTCCGAAGTAAAATAAGCTTAAAATATACCCATTGATCTAAGACTATATGTAATTACGCATCTGAGCTAATAATATCAAGGTCATCAAGAGTCTCAGAGGCTCTGAAACAGCGATGGTCATCAGCCACATAAAACCTCATACAAAGGTGTTAGTACAAGCTATTGCTAGATGACCGAAACAGGTTTGCATGTTGCTGGAGTAGACACTGATGTGTTTAAATCACTCCACCAGGGCGGCATCAACGTACGCAGCAAAGGCGCAGGACATGCCATTAAACCAAATCCTCACCGCAGGATAGTCCAGTTAAGGAACCTTTTAGGGTTTCTGACAAACCTGTCCTCGCAATGCAAAGGTTGGGCAAGCTGTTTTGGGTCCTGTTTGAGTTCTCCTTTGTAATTTCCCCTGCGAAAGAGGGGTTATTACTGTTGTGAACATTTTTATTGTTTAAGACATTTATTGTATAAATTAAACAATGTTTGATACATTATTTGTTATCCTGTGTCAACCAAGGCAGTGTGTCGTATGGAACTGTATCTACGGCATGAAATCACAGAGCTTTGAAATCTAACTATTTTACTTCGGAGTCACGTGAGTGACTACGTGAAGATTTCAAAACTCTGTGATTTCATGCCGTAGATACAGTTCCACACGACACACTGCCTTGGTTGACACAGGATAACCAAATAATGCCCACACGATAGTTACGATGAGGGATTACGTGCCCTCCACTCCCACCCTCATAATCTAAAGGATCATCTGGTAGTTCTAGTCTTCTAAAAGCCTTACTATGTTACTTCGGCTATTGGGTTTCTATGTTTTCAGGCCGCTGCTTTGAAGTATGACAAGCATGCGCTCTGGCGGGGCTTCTTCACGTAATACCTCATCGTAACTTCTCATAAAATAAGGACCAAACTTCAAACTGGTAAGTTCTCGTTTAATCTTACTATTAATAATGCCTTCCATTTTCAGGTGCAGATTGTATATAACAAGGCTCCACCACAGATCCATGCAGTATATGGAGACACATGAAACTGCAATGTTGGACTTCAGAAAAACACAAAGTGCAGGGGTTGTTCAAAGGATCAGTGGCGAGAACGGACAGATGGCGTTTCAGCTTAGGACCTTTCTTCAGATTCAGTATTTTACTGGTCAAAGGTTTCCAAATGCAGTGGTCAATGAAAAGAGAACAAAGTGGTAGAACATCATTGACCTAAGCAATGCTGCAGTGCAAATGAAGGTTGGGGAATAAGGAATAGATCTGCATCCAATGCCTGGATAGGCCTTGCGGACAGAGCGCAGGTGTGGGCAAATCAAGGGCTAGTCTGAAGAGGAGCCCAAATACTACCACCAAATTTGGGAGACCATACTGAACCTTTGCTCACCTGGAAGTGTTGTTTTGATCCCTGGATGGTGGTGAAGGGGATGGTGAGGGGACAGGGGATGGTGAAGGGGACGGTGGTGCAACAGGTAGAGCTGCAGCCTTACAGCGCCAGAGACTCGGTTCAATCCGAACTATGGGTGCTGTCTGTATAGAGTTTGTACGTTCTCCTGGTGACCGCGTGGGTTCTTTCTGGTGCTCCACTTTCCTCCCACACTCCAAAACCATGCAGATTTATAGGTTAATTGGCTTACGTGACATTGCTAATGTATGGGGATCGCTTATTGGCATGGATTTACTGGGCCAAAGGGGCTGTTTCTACACTGTAACTCTAAAATAAACTGTGCTAGTCCTCCTTCAGTTGTGGTGGATTGTGCCAGGGGTTAGGATGGAATGGGAGGGGAGGGATAGTGCTACCTAGATTCATGGATTTATAGAGTTACATAACACAGATACAGGCCCTTAAAGCAAATGCAATGATGGTGCAGCTGGTGCTGTCTGTGTGGAGTTTGCACGTTCCCTCTGTGACCTTTGTTTTTCTCCCACGTCTCAAAGACATGCTGGTTTGTAGGTTAATTGGCCTCTGTAAATTGCTCCCCTGGTGTATGGAGTGAATGAGAAAGTGGATAACATAGAACTAGTGTGAACGGGTAATCGATGGTCTGCATGGGCTCGGTGGGCCCAAGGGCCATATTCCACGCTGTATCTCTAAACTAAACTTTATGAAAGATGTGCACACTGCTGTTATTAGATGTCCCTGACAACCAAATGCCTGAATACATTAGTGAAAAAGAGTTGAATTTGGTCAAGTTTGGTTCGTAATTTAAATTGAGATTTGCTGAAAAAACAGAAAACAGTCATCTTTCAAGTTGAATTTTTCCCAGCAGAAAAACAGTATGGAACATTTTAGAAGCTCGGTTTATACTAATCATTGAAACAATGTATTAACAATGTATTAACATAGAGATGGCACAGCGCCATATTAGATATCTGTCTGAACAGCCTGTCCCAGCTAAGGACAAGGTAGTGGCTCTCATCCAAGTCTTACAAGTTTTTTTTAGTTCACAGACGGATGCCCATTCTGGAAATAAAATGGAGTCAGTTGTCCTCCCAGAATTAGCAGCTGTATTGAAGCTGTGCCAAGTTTTGAGATTAAGGCTGACATTGCAAAATCTACCTATAACTCGTTATTGGTTTAAATTATATATGGGTCCAGCCTCCCTTGTTTCCCTTAGGCTACGGATCTTTCAGTCAGATTTAGAAGGTGTGTTTATAGATAAGAAATAAGTATAATTGTACTAACTTTTCTTTGTTCAGAGAGTTGTGTGACAGGGAAGCTACGGTATATCGCTTCCAGCACGCTCCCGCTAGCGAATAAAAGAATCTTGCCTTACTTTGTGTTTGACTTGTCTGTGTTAAGTAATCAAACTTTAACATCAGTCCCATTTGCTTATGTCTGATCCATATCATTCTTAACATCTTTCCTATTCATGCACCTCTCCAAATGTCTTTTCAATGTTAAAATGTCCTATCTCCCATATACTTGTCATGTGCTGTGTAAACACTTGCCCCTCGGGTCCCTTTTAAAACTCGCCCCCTCACCCTCCCCAGTTTAAACCTATTCCCTACAGTTTTAGACTCCTTTACCCTTGGAACAAAGACTGATTATCTAATCTATCTATGTCCCTTATAATTTTATAAACCGCTATAAAGTCCCAGCTTATCCAGTCTCTTCTTATAACTCAGTGCTCCAGGGCAGGCATAATTCCTGTGAATCTTTTTCGCACCCTCTTCAACTAACGCTTCCTATGTCATGCCATTCTGAGCTGCACACAATATGACAGGAGTGGCCCAACTAACCATTTGTACAACTATACCATGATGTCCTAACTCTTATACTCAGCGCCTTGTCTGAAGAAGGTAAGCATACAATATGAATCCTTCACTACTTTGTCTATCTCAGTCACCACTTTCAGGGAACTATGAACTTGTTCGAGCAACTGAATCATCCTACCACAACTAGAGAGCAGCCCTGAACTACAATCTACCTCATTGGAGACCCTCGGACTATCTTTAATCGGACTTTACTGGGTTTATTCTCGTTATTCCCTTCATCATGTATCTGTACACTGTGAATAGCTCGATTTCAAAATACAAAACCCCAGAGGGACAGGCGGCATCTCTGGAGAAGGAATAGGTGAAGTTTCAAATCGAGACCCTTCTTCATGTAATATCTTTCCGCCGACTGGTTAGCACACAACAAAGGCTTTTCAATGTATCTTGGTAATGTGACAACAAACTAAACTAAGCTAAACTAGACACTCAATATCATTTCCCAGGGACTCACTGTGTAGTGACACTGGACTGGATTAACTTCCCAAAAGGCATCAAGGCATGCACTTGTCTGAGTTAAATTCCATTAGGCATTCTCTTCCCCACTTTCTCAATTGATCTACATCCCGTTGTCACCTTACACAACCTTCTTCTCTGTCCTCTATACCACCAATTTAGGTTTGTGCTGCAAATTTACTAATCACGCCAACTACATTATCTTCCAAATCATTAGTATATATTACAAACAATAAAGGACCCTGTACCGAATCCTGCGACGTAACACTAATTACAGGTCTCCAATCTGAAAATCAACCCTCTATTACCAACCACCAAGCCAATTGTGTATCCAGTTTGTTATGTTATCCCGGATCTCTAGTATTTAAACCTTCTCGACCAGATTACAATGCAGGATTTTGTCCAAGGTCAAATGGACAACATCCACCATCCTTGCCATGCCAATGCTCTTGGTCACCTTCTCCTAGGAATTAATTCTATTTAGGGACTGCCATTGCAGTGACTAGTGCACTTTCTTTTGTTCTACATAACCAAAACCATATAGGCATGGAGCAGAACAACTGCCACTCTTTGAAATTGGTAAAACGTTGATTATTGCAGAGTATTTTATATTTCAGCGAGCAAGCCATAATTCACAAGGCTCTGGAGCAGTAAAGGTGAGAGCTGAGAACATAATTCATCAGGCAGCACAAACATAACCTTTGAGCTTAGAAAGGATGATATTAATGTTCATGTCATAGGTGCAGAAAGAGTCCATTTGGCCTATCGAGTCTATTCTACCATTCAATCATGGCTGATCTATCTTTCCCTCTCAACCCCATTCTCCTGTTTACTCCCCATAACCCGACATGCACACTAATCAATAATCTGTCAATCTCTGCCTTAAAAATACCCAATGATGGACCACAGCTGTCAGTGACAATTAATTTCACAGATTCACCCCCCCCCCCCCCCCCCCCCCCCCCCCCACCCCGACTAAAAAAATTCCTCCTCATCTCCTTTCTAAGAGTGCGTCCTTTTATTCTGAGGCTCTCTGGTCCTGGACACTCCCGCTAGTGGAAACATACTTTCCACATTCACTCCTTCCAGGCCTTTCACTGTTCGGTAAATTACAATGAGGGGGCCCCTCATCCTTATCAACTCCAGTGAGTACAGGCTCAGTGATGCCAAATGCTCATCATACATTAACCCAATCATCCCCAGGATCATTCTTGTAAACATCCTCTGGTCCCTCTCCATAGGCAGCACATCCTTCCTCAGATATGGGGCCCAAGGAGTTCAGTGGGGTGAAGAAATGGCTATTAGAATAGAATAGAAAATAATGCTATTTATTGTCATTCAAACACTAGGTTTGAACAAAATTGCATTTCCTACAGTTTTTTTTACATTACAAAAAAGCCTAAGACCCACACTTCACACAGTTTACACAAACATTCATCACAGTGCGTCTCCAACAAAGTCTTATCTCTTCCCTTGGTTCTTCACCCAAGGTCCAGCAGTGCAACTGCAGCGTCCAGGTGAACTGGGGCTCCGATGTTGAAGCCCCCGGCAGACGATGGTAAGTCCCGTGGCCGCTAACCCGCGCCGGGCAATGTTAGGCCCCACTCCGTGTCCTTTAAACCCCGCGATTCGAGCGGTAGAAGTTGCCGTTGCGGGAGCTCCAAAAAGCGGTCTCGCACCAGGGACCTGGAGTTCCCGATGTTCTGTCCACTGGGCCTGCAGCTGGAGCTTCCGAAGCTCCAAAGTCGGGTCGCAGCTGAGCGCCACCACAGCTCTCCCCGCTCCGAAGCCGCCGGCTCCACGATATTAAGGCCAACGACACCGGAGATCTGACAGGGAAAAAGTCGGGTCCCCGTCCAAGGAAGAGACTAATGGTTTCCCCCACATCCCCCCCCTCCACCCCGCACATATACACAGCTACAAAATAATAAAAACTAAGCTCAAGACATACATTTAATAAGACAAAAATAAAAAAAAGACGGACGATTGTAGTTGGGCTGCTGCCGCTAGGCGCCGCCACACCCACTTTGTTGCAAAATTTGAAGTTTCGTATTTGTATGTGTGTATTCTTCAGTTTTGCATCTGAGAGGGTGCTCAGTGTTGAGTTTGCAGCATACGACATGTAACATTGTTGAATCTTTTTCCTTTTCGATCTGTAACCTTAGTGTTAACTTGGAACCTGAAATCAGAATCCACAAAACATGCAAATCTTGACAAACAATTCTCCGTGCCTTTCCCCTCTTGGAGCAGTGAGGAATATGCTCACATTGTAAGCATTTAAATGTCCACATGGACATTTAATGTCCACACTGGCTGGACACCCAGCAAAATCAGAAGGGGAAATCACAACTCAATCTCTGATTTGTGACATAGGACAGTTAAGTTTAGGTTTAAGACACACTAATCCAGGCTCATAGCATCAAATGGCCTTTGCCAGGATGCCAATGGACATCTATCCATTTCTGGAAGTTACCTGCTAAACTGCCTGTTCCTCCAGAAATATTTTTTACACAGATCCTTGGAGGTAGCATCATTTCATCTACTTTACATTGATATAATAACTGATGTTGTATACATACCATTAGACAATAGTTGTCGATCCAAATCCAGGCCCTTTTAGTGTGGATTTGTCCAATCCAAGGTTCATGGTAAACATAATGGATAGAGGTGGTCCTGATATCTGTCACAGCAGGATGTGTAATGGCAAAAGGCAAGCTTACATACTGAATGGAGAACCAAAGAAACAAGTTTCAATCTACCACTAAATGCCCCCCTATCTATGCATATTTAAAAAATAATAATTTTACAAATAACTTAAAAACTTCTAAAACTCACCATTCCCACAAGAATACATATAAGCTGAGCCATATCTGTGTATGCAACAGAGTATAATCCTCCAATCAAAGTATAAAAAACTGATATCACAGCAGAGATAATAACTGATAAGTTAACATTGATCTCAAAAATCACACTCAGGGATGAACCTAGAGGAGAAAATATTTATTAGTATCAACTTGGATGTAATGTGTGCCAATAAAGTAATATCTTAGTTTATATCTTACTTTAATATATATTACTTTAAAGTAATATCTTACTTTAAGTAACTATGGGATAAAATATCAATTGATATTTAGGAAACTATTTTTCATGCCAGGTAAAAGATTAAGAGTACAGTCATTTCAGTCAACAGCAATTTTGCAAGTCATTTACGGGAGAAATATGTAGAACATAGAACAGTACAGCACAGTAACAAGCCTTTTGGCACTAAATGTCTGAGTTGAACATGATGTCAAGTGAAACTGATCCCCTCTGCCTGCTTGTGATCCATACCCCTCCATTCACTGCATTTCCATGTGCCTCTCTAAAAGCATGTTAAATGCCACCATCATATCTGCCTTCATCACCATCCCTGGCAGCGCATTCCAGGCACTCGCCTCTCTCTGTAACAAAAAAACCTGCCCTGTACATCTCCTTTAAACTTTGTCCCTCTCACCTTAAATCTATGCCCTCTAGTCTTTGACATTTCTACCCTGGGAAAAAAAAGGTTCTGACTGTCTATCTTATCTATGCCTCTCTCCATTTTACATATTTTGCTCGGGTCTTCCTTCAGTCGCTGAATCTCCAGAGAAAATAATCCAAGTTTGTCCAAACTCTCTCCATAGCTAATGCTGTCTAATCCAGGCAGCACTTTTATAAACCTCTGCTGCACCTTCTCCATAGTCTCCACAGCCTTCTTGCTATGGGGTGACCAGGACTACACACAATATTCCAACTGCGGTCTAATCAAAGTACTATAAAGCTGTAGCATAACAATTGACAATTTCAACTGCCAATAGTCTAGATGGGCTTTGGACTATAGAGACCATATACAGTAAGAGTGGCATGGTGATGGAGCGGTAGAATTGCAGCCTTTACTGAGCCGGAGACCTGGGTTCGATCCTGTCTATGGGTGCCATCTGTACAGAGTTTGAGCATTCTCCCCGTGCACTGCACGGGTTTCTCCAGGTACTCCGGTTTCCTCCCACATTCCAAAGACAATTGTTTATTGGTTAATTGGCTTTGGTAAAAAATAGTAAACTGCCCCTAGTGTGTGTGTAGGGTAGCGCTAGCGTACGGGGACCACTGGTCGGAGCAGACTCGGTGGGCTGAAGGCACTGGTTCCATGCTGTATCTCTAAACAAAACTATCTCTAATCTCCATGCAATGATATATGACTAAATTTCGGTCTAAAGCTGGTGAGCAGCCGGTTGACTAACAGCACACTTCCTGCCAAAGGATTTGTTTCCACGCTGTATGACTCTGACTCTATTGATGAACGTAACTCTTAACACCCATCCTGGCAAGGACAGTGTGGGGTGAAAGGCCTCCTTGTACTATAATGAAACACAAAGGTTCTAAGCAGAGATCTGCATTACTGTGGCAGGAATTCCATCCTTTGCATTTTAGCTCCTTTGGTATAAAGGTTAACATTACATTTAGCTTTAGTTTTCAAGATACAGCATAGAAAATGCACTTCGGCCCAATTAATGCATGCAGACCAACAATCACCTGCACACTAGTTCTATTCTGCACACTGGAGACAATTTACAGGAGCCAATTAACCTACAAACGCACAGGTCGTTGGAATGTAGGAGAAAATCGGTGCACCCGGAGAAAACCCACACAATGACAGGGAGAACATGCAAACTCCACACAGATAGCACTCGAGGTCAGGGTTAAACGCAGGTCTCTGGTGCTGTAAGGCAGCAACTCTACTGCTGCGCCACTGTACTGCCCCTTATACACAACTTATTAATTTTATTTTATTGATTGCCAGCTTTCAATTATATTTTTATTCAGATGCCTAAATCTTTTCTTCTACAGTGCTGAGTAACTCCCATTGAGAAAATATTGTGACCTAACCTTCACAGTAGATTTAGATTCTACGTGCCACCGTTCTGGAGTCTCATAATTAACATCCCTTTGCAAATTTCTGCTCCTGTCCAGACATTGTCACATATCACTTACTTGCATCATTGAGAACCAATGTGGATACATTGCTCTCCACTCCTTTGACTAAACCTAACTGAACACCAGAGGCAGTAGTGCTGATTGGTGTGATGGTCAACAACAGCCACTTACTAGTCTGAGTATATATACAGTATATATTACCACTAATCTTTGTCTCCTACCTCCTAACCGTTTCCTATCAATCATGAATGTTAACTCTGGACGCTGCCTGGTTTACTGCGAATTTCCAGCATTTCCTATCTTTATTTTGAACTTCTGTTTGCAGATGTCCCTGGCCTTGATGTCCCTGTGCATGTCAACATATTAGAGCAGATCATATTGAATCATATAAGATCATAAGACATAGGAGCAGAATTAGGCAATTCACTCCATCGAGTCTGCTCCACAGATCGATCACGGCTGATCTATTTTCCCATCTCAAACTAATTCTCCTGAATTTCGTCCAGTAACCTTTGACACCCTTACTATTCAAGAACCTATCTGTGCTTTAAAAAATATCCAATGACGGCCTCTCCTGCCAAATGTGGCAATGAATTCCAGAAATGCTCCACGCTTTGGCAAATAAATTATTTTTTATCTCCTCTCTAAAGGTACATCCTTTAATTCTGAGGCTGTGCCCTCTGGTCCTAGACTTTCTAGATATGTCCCATGTTTGCCTCTCCTTGGATGAGATGCAGTGCCCTTTGTGGCCATTTGGTGTTTAATGTTCTGCCAGCCTCTTGCAAATTGCAAGGGTTGCATTTGTATCTGGACCCTGAGTTCAACCTGTTGCTGAACTCAGCTGATGGACTCAGCACTGCAGTCAAACAGTGGGGAGGGGAGTCAGGTTGTGCAGGATGTCAGAACCACCACCTTCTGACCCTTTGTGTAATTTCTACTTCCATGGCACAGAAGCCTGGAACTTATCGACATGTGCGCTGCAGCTAACTGGGAATTCTTAACAGAACTAAGTGCAGGTGCAGTGGTACAGCAGTAGAGTTGCAACCTTACAGCACCAGAGACCAGGGTTCAATCCTGGCTACTGGGGCTGTCTGTACGAAATTTGTTCGTTCTCCCTGTGACCGCATGAGTTTTCTCCAGATGCTATGGTTTCCTCCCACACTCCAAACATATACAGCTTTGTAGGTTAATTACTCAGTAAAATTGTTAAATTTCCCTAGTCGGTAGGATAGTGCTAGTGTATGGGTTGATCGCTGGTCGGCGCTGACTCTGTGGGACGAAGGGCCTGTTTCCGCGCTGTATCTCTAAGATGTAAAATCTAAAATCTAAATGACAGGGTAGTTGTCAGAGTAATCCAGTCTCTAACCTGATGGTTCCTATGCTTTAACATTTGATCAGTGGTCATGTGGAGGCTTATTGAATGCCAGAAGTGGGATGTTGAGGGATGATCCCTTTAACATTCACTTGCATTACCATTGCCAACTTCACAAACAATGTTCCCGTGGTCACTATTGACCAGAAGCTCAACTGGATCATCCCCATAAAGTTGGAATTTGGATATCCTATGGTGAATTACTTTACCTCTGACTGCCCCTAGCCTTTCCACCATCTACAAGGCACAAGTCAGGCGTTAGAGTCGTACAGCAAGTAAACAGGCCCTTTGGCCCAACTTTTCCATGCCGACCAAGATGCCTCATCTACACTAGTCCCACCCGCCCATGTCTGGCTCATAACCCCAATATCTTTCCCAGCCATGTACCTGTCCAAAATGTTGTTAATCTTTTGAATGTTGTTATAGTACCTTGCTCCCTTTGGCAACTGGGGTGTGCAAGAATACTACTATTTCCTTCTTTACTGAAAAGCATAAGCATTTTTTGGCTTTTTTTGCCATAATTTCTCACCAAGGGCTGATAGAACAGCTCCTGTCCAAAAGACCTCTCCCATGGCAGCAGGAATGAAGAACAGGCTACCTATCCAATTACCATAGGTTTCCTGAATTGGGTCCAGCATGGTCACATATTTTCCTAAACGCATTGGTTTTGCGAAAAACAAACCACCTGCAAAGATAACATCAAACAACGACATTGTTATATAAGATTTTACAGTATAAGTATCACTGAATTTTGAAAGTATTTGAGTTGGAAACCATTCTGAAATAAAGTATGTCACACAATCACACCATCTGGAGTGAGATGTAACCATCAAATTATTAAAATTATCGACAACAAAATAAAAACCGAAAGTGCTGTAAGTACTATGCGGATCAAAAAGTAGTAAAGCAGAGTTGACAATCAAGGCCGATAACCTTTGTTGGGAATTGTAAAATATTAAAGACAAAGCTAGTCTGAATATGCATAGAAATGGCAAATGGAGAATAGAAGAAAGGGAAACATTGGTGAAAGGGTTGAAAGCAAAAGAGATTAAATAATAAACCGGAAAAATGCAGGGAAAAATAAGTGATAATTGGTAAGTAAAGGGACAGAGCAGGATCTATAAAAACTGTATGTTTGAATAGAAAAATGATTATTGGATGTTGTTGAGTTCATACGGCTGCAACATTCATCGTTAAAAACTCATGAGTTATGACTCATGATTTCCTTGAGGTTAAATGTAACATTGCTGGAAACATGTGGGTCAGAGTGAATGTGGAGTGGCAGGAGAATGGGGTTGAGAGGGAAAGAGAGATCAGCCATGATTGAATGGTGGAGTAGACTTGATGGGCCGAATGGCCTAATTTTGTTCGTAGAACTTATCAACTTATGAACAGTGGTATGAGTGGTAGTGGCATTAGAAATCGACATTACATGGTCAGAAGTAATATGCATATTGTTGACTGTGCAATGTTCGATTGCACTCGCATCTCCTCAGTAGAGGAATGCAGCATGACCTGAGTAACCATGGGTAGATAGGTGGTAGGTTACTTTCATGTCATGGAATTGCCAGATAATGGCTATTTCCAATAGAGTCTAACCATCAACTCGTGACGTTCAATTTTACTTCGGAGTCACGTGAGTGACTACGTGAAGAAGCCCCGCCAGGCGCATGCGCGTCATGACGTCCGCGCATGTCGCACCGAACGGGCTGGAGGGCACAGCTCCACCAGCGGGTAAGTAGAAACTTTGCAGGTAAGTGTTAAACAACTTTTCCTGCAGGTTATTTAGCTCCGTAAAACTGGCTCGCGAAGTCAGTTGGAGTTACAACATGGACCGGTCCGGGCGGAGAGTGCGCTCCAAGCGCGTGTCTAGCGACGAGCCGCATTCTCGATCGGGTCGGGAGATAGCAACCGGACCTCCGGTTCCGATACCGGGGGCCGTTTCACCGTTACCACCAATGGAAAGTGCTTCCAGGCCAGTGCCTGAAACTCAACAGGCTGTGGCTGCTAAGAGGCACAGCAAGGCCACAAGTAAAACAAACAGGCCAGTACTATCTGATGATTCAGATGATGGTGGTGATTCTCCCCCAGGGGCTAAAGAGATGTGGGGAAAAATGCAACAGATGGAACACATGCTGCAGCTTTTGGTACAGCAAGGGGCTAAGGCCACAGAGACTTCTCAGACAATTGAGCAGCAGGGATCCTGTGAAGAGGATTACCTGGAATACCGCCGTGGTGAATTCCTTCCAGCGCCTGTTATAGGACTGGGGGATGCCTCCCTAGAATATCAAATGGGAGATGCGGGGCAGGATGCAGCTGACCCTATGTCTGGTGTCCCTGCTTATGTGCAAACACCAGAGCACAAGAGCCTTGCTCCGGGTGTACCGGAGATAGCAATGTCTTTTGCTCTTCCGGAGGGAACAGGTGAGGCCATGGAGGAATATCTCGCCACTAATATAAATTACTTAGTTTCTCACCAGCTGCAACTATCTGTCATGCAGGAGACAAGCAGCAAATATAAAACACCTGTTAACTGTGCTTCATTAAAAGTGCCAATGGTAAACCCAGCAATATGGGCACCCATGAGTCCTTCCATGAGGGGGCAGGAGGTTCGTTATCAGCACGTCCTCAAACTGGTGGCGGCCACGATCACTGCATTTGGCACCATGGTCCGAGGGACCGTGTTATCTCCGTTACAGAAGGATATGTTAGCTACGATTTGTAATGTCTTTTTCGAAATTAACTGTATTCGGAAAATTGCCATCAGGCCTACTTTAAACCAAAGATTTGCTGCACTCTGTAAGGCGACCAATGTCCAGGCCCCTGAACTCCTGTTTGGCACCGATCTGTTCAAACAAATTAGAGATATTGATGAGGAGGCGAAAACTATGGGGCTAATGAAGCCGGCCGCATCTCGTCCGTCTCTTCGGAAGCCGGGGATCGTTTACCGCAGGTCCGATCTGGGTGCTGGGCCCAGCAGAGGGAGGCCAGGGTGGCAACGAGGGTATCCACCACGTCAGGTTCCCTATAACCCCAACACGGCCAGACAGCAGGTTTTCAAAACACCGACAGAGGTACAGGGACTTTGTGTTACAAATTCGGGTGTGCAACCTCCTATTGGAGGTCGGTTACATTTCTTTTATAACGAGTGGTGTTGTATAACGTCTGATATCTTTGTACTAAATACTGTGTCAGGGTCCACCATTGAGTTTATCTCAGGGATAGATCCTCCTTTCCAGACTAAGCCTAGTAAAGTGATGGTGTTTTCTGTTCCGGAGACTAGCAAACCAATGTGGAGATTCAGAATTTGTTCCATAAAGGTGTGATTGAAAAAGCAGTACATCATCCTCAACGATTTGTGTCTAATATTTTTCCCAGACTCAAAAAAGATGGTGGTTGTCGAGTAGTTCTGGATCTCACTCAATTGAATACTTCCGTTCTTTATAGGCATTTTAAAATGGACACATTTGTTACTGCAAAGCAGCTGATGTCCCAGGGTTGTTATATGGCCACCATTGATTTACAAGATGCTTATTATTCGGTGCCAATTCATGTTGATTATTGGAGGTACTTGAAATTTAATTGGATGGGACAGCTGTGGCAATATAGAGCATTGCCAAATGGGTTAAGTTCTGCACCTAGGTTATTTACTAAATTGGTGAAACCTGTGTTAGGGCACTTGAGGGCCCACAATCACATTGTTATGGCCTATTTAGATGATATCTTAATTGTTGGCAACACCAAAGAGTCAGCGGCAACTTCTGTTACAGCAACTAAGAATCTCTTTGAATCATTGGGATTTTTGGTCCATCCACTTAAGTCCAAGTTACAGCCAACCCAGCAGATTGAGTATTTGGGGTTTATTCTGGATTCAGTTCATATGACAGTTACATTACCAGCAGCCAAGGTAATAGATATTGTTAATATCTGTATTTGTCTTACACAAACCCATTATCCTTCCATCCGAGACGTTGCAAAGGTTATTGGGAAATTGGTAGCAGCCTTTCCTGCAGTACAGTTGGGGCCTTTGCATTATCAACATTTGCAAATAGCAAGAGAACAAGCATTGAAACAGAATGCAGGTCATTTTGATCGGCTTATGCAGTTACCCACCACGGCTCTGGCAGAATTGCAGTGGTGGATTGTTAATGTTAGCCAAGCCACCAATTACATTTTTTTTAAAGGTGCAGATGCTGGAAATCGAGGGTACACAAAAAGCTGGAGAAACTCAGCGGGTGCAGCAGCATCTAAGGAGCGAAGGAGATAGGCGACGTTTACAAGACTCGACCCGAAAACGTGAGATGCAGCACTCTGATGTTAGCACTCTCGGATGGGGGGCTACAGACACAGAGTCTAGCTGTGGGGGTAGATGGACTGAGCAAGAGGACTTGCTTCTTCACACACATGGTATTAATTACCTGGAGTTATTGGGTGCTTTTTATGGGCTAAAAGCATATGTTTCCACCATGTCAGATTTCCATGTTCAACTCCAGATTGACAACACCACAGCTGTGGCATATATCAATCATATGGGAGGAACTTGATCGGTGTTATGCGATAATTTGGCTAATACTATCTGGGATTGGTGCATTTCACGCAACATCTGGGTTTCGGCCATCTACCTACCAGGCATAGATAATGTGGTAGCAGACTTTAGGTCGAGAAAGTTTAATGACAATATAGAATGGATGTTGAATGTCAGCATATTTCAAACCATTGTTGCTAGATTTGGATTGCCAGATATTGACCTCTTTGCATCCAGACTGAATCACCAGTTGCCTAAATATGTCTCCTGGGAGCCAGATCCAGGTGCAGTAGCTGTGGATGCGTTCTCGTTACACTGGGGACACTCATTCTTTTATGCGTTTCCTCCATTCAGCCTGATTCCGAAATGTCTTACTAAAATAGAGCGGGACTCCGCCAAAGGAGTTTTGGTGGTCCCAGATTGGCCAACACAATCATGGTTCCCATTGGTACTGAGAATGATGGCACAGCCATTCATGCGCATTCCCAGCAGCAGTCATTTGTTGGTGCATCCGGTTACAGGAGAAAGTCACCCATTACATGACCATATCAATTTGTTGGTCTGCAGGTTCTGACCGGACCATTTCAAGGCCTTGGATTATCGAACAGGACCGTGGAGGTTATGACTGCGGGGTGGAGAACTAGCACTAAAAAGCAATATCTCGTGCACATTAAGAAATGGGAATGCTTCTGTGTACAGTCTAATATATCATATGATACTGCTAGTATAAGTGATGTGTTGGAGTTCCTTGCTACTTTGCATTTTGATGAGCACCTTAGTTATAGTGCTATTAACACTGCTCGCAGTGCTTTGTCCTCTTATTTAGTGCAGTCTTCAGCACGACAACCTATTGGGACATCCATTGGTATCCAGGTTTATGAGAGGAATTTTTAACAAAAACCCTCCTCAACCCAGATATACAGCAATCTGGGATGTCAGTATAGTTTCTCACACTGCTGCGGCAATGGGCTCCAATTGCGTCATTATCTTTGCAAAAATTGACTCTTAAAGTGGTTATGTTAATGGCATTGGTTTCAGCACAACGTGTCCAAATATTGCACTTGTTAAGAATAGATTATATGCATTTTTCTCAAGATGATGTTACATTTGATGTCTGTGATTTACTCAAACAAAGTAGACCAGGCAGGTCTGGAATCAAGGTGATCTTTAAAGCATATCCTGGTGACCAACTGTTATGTGTTGTTAAACATTTAACCCAATATGTTGAGTTAACCAGGAGTCTGAGAGGTTCGGAGTTAGGACTTCTCATTAGTCACAAAAAGCCATATAAGCACCTGTCCGTGCAAACTATTTCTAGATGGTTGAAACAGGTGCTCAGTTCTGCGGGTATCGACACTGATGTGTTTAAATCTCACTCCACCAGGGCGGCATCTACATCCGCGGCGAAGGCTCAGGACGTGCCGCTAGATCAAATCCTCGCGGCCGCGGGGTGGTCTAGAGAGACAACTTTTTCTCGGTTTTATGATAAACCAGTTCAGGCAGAGCCACGTTTTGGGTCTGCTGTTTTGGGTTCCCTTTAAATCTATTGCTTTGTTTATATCACTTATTGTTTGTAATTTCCCCCTGGGACAGAGAGGTCATTACTCTGTTTGTTATTATTAAAATCGTTATTGAATTATTCATGCAATGTTCAATATCTTCTTTATTGTACTACTGTGTCAACCGAAGCAGCTTGTCGTATGGAGTGCATCTGCGGCATGCAAACACAGAGCTTTGAAATCTTCACGTAGTCACTCACGTGACTCCGAAGTAAAATAGTAAGATTAAACGAGAACTTACCAGTTTGAAGTTTGATCTTTATTTTATGAGGAGTGACGTTGAGGGATTACGTGAAGAAGGCCCGCCAGGTGCATGCGCGTCACACTTCAAAGCAGCGGCGTGAAAACACAGAAACAAATAGCCGAAGTAACATAGTAAGGCTCGTAGAAGACTAGAACTACCAGATGATCTCTTATGAGGGCGGGAGCGGAGGGCACGTAATCCCTCAACGTCACTCCTCATAAAATAAAGATCAAACTTCAAACTGGTAAGTTCTCATTTAATCTTACTATTGTATTGCCATTGCTGGATTCACCACCACAAATCCTTGAGGTCAATGGCCAATGACCAGAAACGCAACTGGACTAGCCAGTCTCTGGATAAGTGCAGCACAAACAACTCTCAACATCATCCAGGAAAAGCAGCACATCTGATCATTACACCATTCACATTAAAAACATTAATTGCATTCATTCCTTATGGACAGTGTACCCTCCACAAGAAGCACACATCAGTTTGACTGCAAAAGCACCTCCCAACTCTGCAGCCTCTACCACCAAAAAGAACAAGGGCAGCAGGTAAACGGGAACACTACGCCTGGACTTTCCCCTTCACCCTTCTGTCAGCGAGTTTGTAGAGACAGAAATCATCACCATACTTAAAAATTGCTTGCATATGTGCTTGAAATGCCATGACCTGTAGACCAAAGGATCAACTGCTTGAGGACAAAATACTATTGTGTAACCATTTTTCATAGACATAGTCATAGAGCATTGAAACAGACCCTCCGGCCCAACTTGCTCATGCTGACCAAGATGCCTCATCTACATTCATCCCACCTGCTTGCATCTGGCCCATCTCCCACTAAACCATTTCTATCCATGTACCTGTCCAAATGCCTTTTAAATGTTTTTTTGCCTTGAGACTGGAATGGTGATCCATTTGCCCCTTTCCGTATCAGGAATTGTCTACGACTCTAATCAAGAGAAATTGAAATGCATAATATTCTGAGGAAGTTTCACTCGGTAAATGCTAGGAGGACCTTTCTCCTTACCCGAGGGCAGCGTGAGGTATAAGATAGCTTACTGAGGCAGCGTGAGGTATAAAGAGATCCGTTCATTGGTTAACCACAACATTCACACACTTACTCTAAATTGATATTTTGGATTCTATAACAAACTACAAAGGTTCGGAAGAAAGTAATTCTGCTTACCGATGGTAAGACTCAATGCAAATCCCAAAGGTGCCTGCGTCCATGCAAGACCATGTCCAGGAAGATAGACACCTTCCGCTGTGCCATTGATGTAAGCTCCACCAACCCAAGTGGCTGAATGACAGACATGCAATGTATTACATTTCATCTTATTGCTCCTTATGTAACAATACACATAAATAATAATAAAGGTACAATTTGTTGTTCAGGGACCAACATTTGTGCTACTCCTTCACGAATAAGCATAGAAACTTTGAGTGTTTAGTTTAGTTTATTGTCACATGTACCATGGTACAGAGAAAAGCTTTTGTTGCATGCTATCCAGTCAGCAAAAAGTCAATATATGATTCCAATCGAGCCATTTGCAGTGTATAGATACATGATAAGGGAATACCGTTTAATGTAAGGTAAAGCCAGCAAAGTCCGATCAAGGATTTCCGAGGGTCACCAAAGAGGTAGATAATAGTTCAGCACTGCTCTCTGGCTGTGGTAGGATTTCAGTTGCCTCATAACAACTGGGAAGAAACTGTCCCTGAATCTGAAGGTGTGCATTTTCACACTTCTATACCTTTTACCTGATAGGAGAAGGGAGAAGAGGGCGTGGCCAGGATGTGACATCCTTGATTATGCTGCTGGCCTTGCTGAGGCAGCGTGAGGTATAAATAGAGCCAATGGAAGAGTTTGGTTTGTGTGATGGTCTGGGCTGCGTCCACAATTAGCTGCATTTTTTGCAGTCTTAGATGGTGTTGTTCCCAAACCAAGCTGCTCTGATAAAATGCTGTCTATGGTGCATCTACAGACGTTGGTGAGAGTTGAAGGGGACTTGCTGAACTTCCTCAGCCATCTAAGGAAGTAGAGGCATTAATGTGCTTTCTTGGTTGTTGCTTCAATATGGGTGGTCCCGGAGACGTTGTGGTGATATTGACTCCTGGGAATTTGAGGTTTTCACCCGTCTCTACTTTGGCACCATCAATGCAAACTGGGGAAAGTTACCGCTTCACTTCCTGAAGTTGATCACTATCTCATCATCCATATCTCTCGTTTCCCTTATCCCTAACCAGGCTGAAGAAGGGTCTCGACCTGATACATCACCCATTCCTTCTCTCTAGAGATGCTGCCTGTCCCATTGAGTTACTCCAGATTTTGTGTCTATCTTTGGTTTAAACCAGCATCTGCAGGTTTCTACACTATCTCCTTTGTCTTGTTGACATTGAGAGAAAAGGTGTTGTCTCAACACCAGGACACGAGGTTCTCGATCTCATTCTGGCCGACAATGGTGGTGACATCTGAAAATTTGAAAATTGAATTAGATTTGTACATGGCTGCACTGTCGTGGGTGTGCAAGGAGTGAAGGAGGGGGCTGAGAACGCATCCTTGCGGAACACCAATGTTGAAGATTATCATAGAGGATGATTTGGCCCTTATCCTCACTGATTGGGGTCTGTTGGTCAGGAAGTCGAGGATCCAGTTGCAGAGATGAGTGCTGACAACAAGTCTAGCGAGTTTAGTGAAAAGCTAGGATGATATAATGGTGTTAAAGGCAGAGCTGTAGTCTATGAATAGCAGTCTGGAGGCAAGCATTTTTGCACTTCTATACTTCTTGCCTGATGGGAGAGGGTTGAAGAGGGAGTGGCAGGGGTGAGACTTGTCCTTGATTATGCTGGTGGCCTTGCCGAGGCAACGTGAAATGTAGAAGCAGTCAATGGAAGGGAGATTGGTTTGTATGATGGTCTGGGCTGCGTCCACAATTCTCTGCAATTTCTTGCAGCCTTGGATGGAACTATAATGTTGTGGGAAAGACAATGCTGAATATGTGGTAGACACAAAATGCTGGAGTAACTCAGCGGGACAGGCAGCATCTCTGGAGAGTAGGAATGGATAACGCTTCAGGTCGAGACCCTTAATATGTGTTATCTTTCAAATAGCATAGGTCAATCATTGCCACTGTTGTAAGTTTCCTAGTTGCATCGCCTGAAAAACCGGCAACGGCGACTGTCAGAGTGGAACACACACACACACACACACACACACACACACACACACACACACACACACACACACACACACACACACACACACACACACACACACACACACACACACACGCACACACACACACACACACACACACACACACACACACACACACACACACACACACACACATCGCAGGTGGGGGACAGGGCAAGCGGGGGGAGCGCTGTCTGAGTGAAATTCACATGGTGCAAAGTCACGGTGATACAGACATACACCGCGATGAACAGGAAGGTTGCCGCTGTAATTAAGACGGCTAAAACATAGTGGACGGTATGAGCTTTAAAAGAGAGGGGAGAGGGGGCGGAGAATGGGGGAGAAGGAGTGGAGACAACTTTTAAGAAGCCAGAGATACACGGCTGTGAAGCTCGGCGGACATTAACATTACCGGTCGGTTATCCTTGCTACTTACTACTACTACTGCTTACTACTACTACTGCTACTACTGCTTACGTTTTTTTCCCCAATGAGCCAAAGAAATTCACCGGTCAGCACCGGCTACAACCTACAAGAACCTACGAGAACCTTCCACTCCCTGGCAATCCACTAGGACCCCCTGGCGCCCCACCTTCGGCACGAGAATTCTTGCTACTCTCCATGGCGGCTTCATTTTCGTCTCCGCTAATTTTTCAACATGTTGAGAAATTTGCGGTGACTATAATGAGGCCGTGACTATTTCCCAGAATGCGGGAACTCCTCACAACCATGAAGGCGATTCCCTGGCAACCACCCATGAACATGTGGCGACTGTATAGTCTCCTGCAGTTGCCTAAAAAGTCGCCTAAGTGGGACAGGCCCATAACTCAGCGGGTCAAGCAGCATCTCTGGAGAACACGGGTAAGTGAAGTTTTGGGTTAGGACCCTTCTTCATTGATTTGGAGAGAGGGGGCGGAGCAGAAAGCAAGGCAGGAGGAGAGGCAGGACAAAGTTTGCCAGTAAATAGGTGGAGAGAGGTGTGGGGGGGGGGGGGGGGGTTATTGATAAACAGATGGTTGGAGCAAAGGCCAGAGCTTAAAGCAGAAGGTTTGGGATAGAAGGATTGAAGAGCTGCACCAGTCATACAACAATCCATGAATGAACTTAACACATCACATTTGGACACAATGAAATCGTGGTGGTATGCTTTGAGAATGCGTTATGTATCTTGCACATAATTTTTTTATGTTGACCTAGTTGCTGTGAAATTTCAGCAGAGTGAGCAGAATAGTGGTACAATTTTTCGGGATAAATTTCAGCACCAGTAAATACATCTGACCCCCATCATACCAAAGATCTTGGGCTCCTAATTCAAGCATTGGGAGCATGTTACAACTTGAGAATTGGCAACAATCAAAGGCAAGGGTGATGGATTTTTAATATAATTATGGGTATCGTAAGTTTGAGGTGTGCGAGTGTTTAATATGGACACTAGGACTATGGAACTGACAATGTTTAGTTCCTCAACATGGACAATCCTTAGCTTAGTAAGAAAAATTAACAGGGGGTGGCACAGTAGTGCAGCGATAGAGTTGTTACTTTACAGCGCCAGAGACCCAGGTTCAATCCCGACTACGGGTACGGAAAGAGAGTTTGTATGTTCTCCCCGTGACAGTGTAGGTTTACTCCGGGAGCTCCAGATTCCTCCCATGTTCCAAAGTCGTACAGGCGTGTAGGTTAATTGGCTTCTGTATATTGCCCCTAGTGTATAGGATGTGAAAATGGGATAAGGTAGAACTAGTGGGCAGGTGATTGCTAGTCGGCACAGACTTGGTGGGCTGAAGGGCCTATTTTGATGCTGTATCTCTAAACTAAACTAAAGTGATAACAAATAGTCTGTAGACACATTTTCCATTCTAGTGCAGTATAAGTACATTTTTTCAACAATGTAAAAGGTAAAGGTAAATTTAAATTAACAAACTCACCAGTCATTGTAAAAATTCCAAGGATAAGGCCAATGTCTCGTCTTCCTACCATTATAACCTCATTTCGCAGTAGTTCAGCTCTACTAGTCCTTACGTGAGTTTTCCAGGCAGCCCATAGTCCAATGGCCAGGATTAACAAATAGAATAGGACAATAGCGATAATGCCTCCTACATTGGCAGCCATTTTCAATTAAAAATGCACTTTGTGCAGCCGCTTGTCACCAATGGCTGGATAAAATAAACATATTAATTACAAGTCGACATCTATAAATAAACATGCTTGGATTCATAACAATATTTATTCTTGAAGAGCATCAAGGACTGGAGTTCAAAATTAAATCTTGGGTAATGTCCAAGATTGTAACTATGCCTTGATAAGTTAGTCAACAGGAATGGAGGAAGAAAACAGGCATCTTGGCTGTAAATTTCACCGTCCTCTTCTGGGGAAACAAATACCTAATCGTAAATATTTTATAGAAACCTTTGAGAGAAAGAATTCTCATTATTATTTGGTACCAAGGAAGAATAATAGATGTATTAGAGCATCTACAATAGCTGAAAAGATAGTGCAGAGAATCATTGACATATGCAGCCCTCTAGTGGTGTTTTGGTATAGTTCTTTGCCATTCCCATTCACATGTGAATCTCTTAGAATAAAATTTAGAGTTAAAATGGAAATTATAATTATGGTTGGATTTAAAGCTTGATTTCACTTTTTTTCTTCTTCTTCTGTTCCCCCTTTTTGATATAGATGAGATTTATACTGTATGTTGATAATAGCTACCTTTTTATTATTTATTTTTTGTACTTTTTATTAATGGATTATGAATACTTTGGAACTTAAAATGTTTTCCACCTCCCCGGTAAAAAATAGTTATAGAAATTCCTCCCAAGCATTTCACAATAAAGAGAATCGGGTTAAACAACAGACATTGGAAGGGAAATAAGACAATTAGACATAGAAAATGCGGCTGCACCAACTATGATAAAACACAATAAAATTGCAGCATTGAAATATAAATTTCAATGAAATAAACCCCAAAAATTTTTGCATCAATCTTCGGTTTGAACCAGCATCTGCAGTTCCTTCCTATCCATACTTTATTGTATTATTGATTATTGTTTTTTTATTGGTTGTCTAATTGGTTTAATGGGCTGTAAAAGTACAGCAAGTAAAAATGTCATCGTTCTGTGCCTGTTGCATAGGAAAATTACACAATCTTGACTCTTGGTTACAGTTTGAACTAATTTGTCTGACTTTAGCAACAGGTTTAATTAATAAATAGTCAATGTTATTGGGAAAATACCAACTCAGTGTGTCTCAATTGTGGCATGCAGTGGAACATGGACTTGATTTAAAAGTCGCTGCATAAAGAAATGACACTTCTTTGCAAAAGTGTACATAGCTTGGAGCTAAATTTGCGAAAGAAAGTCGGTCAAGACTCAGACCCCATTAGCCATTGCATTGAGAAGCAAGACTGTGAATGTGTATGTTTTTTCTCCAATTATGTCTTGTAAAATTTAGAACAAGTTTATTTTACTGAGCTATAGTTTAGTTTAGTTTAGAGATATAGCAAGGAAACAGGCCCTTCGGCCCACCGAGTCCATGCTGACCACGATCACACGTAAACTAGTTCTATCCTACACGCGAGGGAACAATTTACTGAGGCAAATTAACCTACAAACCCACATGTCTTAGGAATGGGACAAGAAACCAGAGCACCTGGATGTAGGAAATGATCAGACTCACACATAGTGATTAAAATCCATAGTCTTTTATTAGCAACTCTGCAGAGTAAACACAAGGTGCTTTTGTCTCCATGCATTCAGCTAGTCTAACTAGAGAGAGAGAGAGAGAGAGAGAGAGAGAGAGAGAGCTCACTTATAAGCCTGTGGGCGGACCAGTAGTATGTGTGACATAAGGAATGTGCAGCAAGCATAATCTGTGTGGTAACATATATATAGTATTGACACAGTAATCTACATCCTCCCTCTTAAAGAATTAAATGCAAATGTAAAACTACTGAGTACTACAAAGAATTAAGTGCAAATGTATACTGCTGATTATATAAAGCACACTAAGTACGTCGCAATAAACTGGAGGAAGTTCAAACATAGCCCGGGTACTTTATGGTGGGCTTACAAACACGACCAGCACGAGTACGGTACAGTCCTGCATCTCCTCCCGTCACCGGGGACGCGCTCGGTGGTGAAATAGGTGTTGGAGATTGAAACGGCATTCCCGGGGATGAAACAGGAGACTTTGGCACAGGTGGAGGCGGCATGGCCATTGGCAAAGTAACCGGATCAGAAACAGGTTGTCGTGCTGGTGCAGTCGGGCCGATGCCGCGGGATGTGGATGGAAGTACACTTGTGCGGTCAGGATAGTACGGAGGTGGCGCTGGCTCATTCACAGGCAGGATATGTTGCCTATTACATCTGTAGGTTCCGCCATCGGCATTGACCAAGTATGATCATGGCTCGAAGGCGGTCGTTAACTTTGGCGGTTTGCAAACGCACCACTTGTCCCTTGGCTAGTGGTGGAAGCGGTCTACACATTTTGTCATACCACCCTTTCTGAACTTCTGATGGTGGGAACACATGTGGAACCAGTGCCTGTTTCGCCACAGGCAATGTGGCTCGGGTCTGCCTTGACATCAGACGTTGAGTGGGTGAACCCAATATTGGGTCATGCGAGATGTTGCGCAAGTTAAGCAGATCCAGGCACACGTCTAATTTTGCTCTGTGGGACCGTTCCATTAATTGTTTGGCACTCCTGACGGCACATTCAGCTAGTCCATTTGATTGAGGGTACTCAGGGCTGGTGGTGGTGACAAAAACCCCAGCATGTAGCAAAGTCTTTGAAGTACTGGTTGGTAAATTGACTGCCATTATCAGATAGTAGTTAACATGGAGCTCCGTGGTCGGAGAAATGGCGTGCCAGCTTCTGAACTGAGAAGTGGAGCTACTAAGAAGATCAATGTCAAACCAACCAGAATATGAGTCGACAAGAACTAATGATTGTTTGTCATGCCACTCCTCAAATATGTCAGTTGCCGCTCTGGACCACAGGAGGGCAGTAACCGGGTGTGAGAGAAGTGGTTGCTTTTATTGATGTGGTGCCAAACTGTTGCACACTGCACAGGATTCCACTTTCTCGTGAATGTAATCGGTCATGCCAGGCCAGTAAAACATGTTTTTTGCTCGCAGGACAGTTGCTTCTGTGCCTGAGTGACGGACAGCATCAAAATCCTTGCTGTGTGGGCCATTACGATAATGCCATCTTGTAGTACTAGTTCATCACGGACGGCAAAGAAGGGCTGAACTGGAAGTGGTAGATTGTATTGCTTGTCAGGTCAGCCGCGCATAATGGCTTATGGCATCTACTCTTCGCCTGAGCCTTTAGTATTTGATGGTGACCACGTTGAGCGTTGCCGCATCTTTGAATAGGATTTCATATGTGTGTGCATGCGGCGCACATTGCTGCCGCTCCAGATGTTCGTGCCTCTATTCTCCTCAACCTGGCCGGATTGTCCAGATTGGGAGTCCAGATTGTTCTGGCTGAATCTATTAAAGACTCTGAGTACCTACTTAACAAGTTCAGACACCCATGTGAGTTACACATTAATCTTGTGATGGAGCACCATACATTTTTATCGCGCAGTCAACGCACGGTGAACCTGTCGAAGCGTACATCAGTTCTTTGAAGCACATCGCCAGCCAGTGCGAGTTTGACAATTTGTGCGATAGTCTGATACGAGACAGACTGGTTTATGGCATTCTCAATGATAAGGTACGTGATGTACTTTCACGTGATGCTGATCTCACTGGAGATTGCCGAAAACGCTGTCTTATACAGAAATGACAGATTCTCACACCAAATCTTTAGGGCATGGTCCCCATTCTGCCTTTGATGTTAATGTTGCCAGCACAGTTTATCAGGCCCGACGCCAGTTTTCACAGGTGCCCGGCAGATCTGGTGTAAAGTTCATAAATAATTGTGTGAACTGTGGAGGTTCGCATGCAGTTATTCATGAATATTGCACAGCTTATGGAAAACATTGCCACTTATGTAAATGCAGAAATCACTTCATTCGTTCTTGCCATTCACTTGGAAAGAGAGTACAGACAAAGCAATCGGTCAACCAGCTCCAACATGAGAGCTTTCCCATGCAGCTCCCACATATGATTTTCTGACTAACGAGGACATACTGTCTGCTAACAAGAAACTGGATATCAACATGCATTCCTTGTCGGATTAGTCTCATAAACATCAAGATCCCATGGTCACTCTCCTCATTAACAGAATGAATGTTATTGTTAAACTCGACACTGGAGCTCGTTACAACGTTTTATCCTTATCTGAACTCAATAGGATTTGAAAAAACGAGGTCATGAATCACACGGCCGCCATTCTACTTCCATTTGCAGGTAGCACAATGCACCCTATCAGTCAAGTCCAGCTGCGATGCTATCATGATTCACATGTTCACAGCCTGAACTTCTTTATTATCCAAGAAAAAGTGCCTTCTCAGCTAGGCATTGATGCTTGTAACAACCTGGGCCTGGTCACCTTCAGTACATCTGTCTATCAACTGTCTGCCACATGTGGCTTCACTCAATAAATCCTGACACAATACAAAAGTCTGTTCACTGACAAGCTGGACAGGTTACATGTCAAGTACACAATCACGACTGACCCCGAGGTACTCACAGTTGTGCGTCTGGCAAACCAGATTCCCCTTGCTATGCGGGACCGGGTACAAGGTGAACTCGACAGAATGGTGACTGTGGGTGTGGTTACCCCCGTCGCTGACCCATCGGATTGGGTCTCGACCATGGTCGTCGCAATGAAAAAGAATAAGGAATAAATACGGATTTGCATCAATCCTATAGATTTAAACCACCATTAAGCGACCACACTAATCCACACTGGAGAAAACCCACGTGTTCACAGGTAGAATGTGCTAACTCAATGCAGACAGCAGCCGTAGTCAGAATCGAACCCGGGTGCTATAAGGCAGCAACTCTACCAATGCATCACTGAGCCGCCCCAAGAAGTGCCCTAAGAACTCATACAAAATCATGAGGAATAGATCGGGTAGACGCACAGAGCTTCTTGGCCAGAGTAGAGGTATCGAGAACAAGAGGACAGAGGTTTATGGTGAGGAGGGAAGGATTTAATAGGAACATGGCGGGTGTACGGAACGAGCTGCCGATGGAGGTAGTTGAGGCAGCGACTATCACAATGTTTAAGAAACATTTAGAGAGGTAAATGGAAGGACAGGTTTAGAGGGATATGGGCTGTAGGTAGGCAGGTGTGACGAGTGTAACTGGGACATGTTGGCCGGTGTGGGCAAGTTGGGCTGAAGGACCTTTGTTTTCACACTGGAAGACTGTATGACTAAGACTCTACAACTGAAAGGGTGTTGGGTTAAGTAGAGTAAATATGACAGATCGTGAGGTTATTCAATTTTATAGTAGGTTTAAAAAAGTAAATTCTAAATTTATGAATGAAGCAGCAAGTATGCATGAAGGTAAAATAAGCAATTGGGAAGTCAAGTGAGAGGAAGGCCTTTTTTTGCAGACTGATTTGTAAACAAAAGTTCTCCTTAGTGGCTGGAATTGTAAAAGCTTTGTTGAGCTTGAGTAATAAATTGAGTTTTGATTTTCTTATCAATGGATGGATATACCTACCTTGATGTCAGTGGGACATGGATTTACCAGATTGACGATGCCATTATATGAAAAATAATGAAATTTGCTTATACTGCTGGAGAGGGGTGACGTGTTGACACAAAATGATTCTGACAGGTTGGTTCCACAGACAGAAGAATCTAAAAGCTGAGGCCGAGACAGAGGAAAGAGATGTGTTTTATGGGACCAAGATGCTCATATTCTTCTTTACGCAAAGGATTAGATATTCTTTGGAATTATCAACCTAAAAGGGCTACTGATGTAATTGAGGTTAGAAGGATGAGGGAGATTCTCATTGAAACTTACCGAATAGTAAAAGGCTTGTATAGAGTCCAGGACCAGATGCCATAGCCTCTGGATAAAATAATGGATCTTTAAAAAGGAGATGAGAAGGAATTTATTTAGTTAGAGGGTGGTGAATCTGTGGAATTTAGTGGATATTTTTAAGGCAGAGATTGACAGATTATTGATTAGTACGGACGGGTGTCAGGGGTTATGGGGTGAAGGCAGGAGAATGGGGTTGATAGGCAAAGATAGACAAGCCATGGTTGAATAGACTTGATGGGCCGAAAGGCACAATTCTGCTTATGAACTTATGAACACATTCAGGGCTGACATCAATAGACTTTTAGAAGTAAAATAAATCACCTCGAGCTGGTTCAGCGAAGTATATTTGATTATCCATGATTGTATGGAACAGGAGAACGTCCTGGGGACGGCCTGGGGACGTATTTTTCATACTTTCATTAACATATATTTTACTCTTATTTTTTAGACTTTGGAATTATTAGATGTCTTGATTGAGGGACAGGTTTGAAGGACAGCTGGTCTTCTGCCTGTGGCATTATGTGTTCAAAAATAGCATATTCAACTGAGTGGGACGGGCAGCATCTCTGGAGAAAAGGAATGTGAATTATGGGTTGAAACATTTCTTCAGACTCAGGAGGGAGGGAAACTAGAAGTGGTCCTTGTACAGCAGTCTATGAAAGTAAGCATGCAGGTACAGCAGGTAGTGAAGAAAGTGAATGGCATGTTGGCCTTTATAACAAGAGTATTCGAATATAGGAGCAAAGAGGTCCTTCTGCAGTTGTACAGAGCCCTAGTGAGACCACACCTGGAATATTGCGTGCAGTTTTGGTCCCCTAATTTGAGGAAGGACATTCTTGCAATTGAGGGAGTGCAGGCGTAGGTTTACAAGGTTAATTCCCGGGATGGCGGGATTGTCATATGCTGAGAGAATGGAGCAGCTGGGCTTGTACACCCTGGAGTTTAGAAGGATGAGAGGGCATCTCATTGAAACACGACAGATTGTTAAGGGCTTGGATACACTAGAGGCAGGAAACATGTTCCCGATTTTGGGGGAGTCCAGAACCAGGGGCCACAGTTTAAGAATAAGGAGTAAGCCATTTAGAACGGAGACGAGGAAACACTTTTTCTCACAGAGTGGTGAGTCTGTGGAATTCTCTGCCTCAGAGGGCGGTGGAGGCAGGTTCTCTGGATGCTTTCAAGAGAGAGCTAGATAGGGCTCTTAAAAATAGCGGAGTCAGGGGATATGTGGAGAAGGCAGGAATGGGGTACTGATTGGGGTTGATCAGCTAGGATCACATTGATTGGCGATGCTGGCTCGAAGGGCCGAATGGCCTACTCCTGCACCTATTGTCTATTGTCTATTGTCTATTGTCATTGTAGATAGGATATTTTTCATATGGAATAAAACTTCTGGGTGCTAAATTTAGTCTAAGGTATATTTGTGTGTAGCAGTTGTCCTTTCTAGAGGTCTGTTTAGTTTAGTTTGACTTAGTTCAGTTTAGTTTAGTTTAGTTTAGTTTAGTTTAGAGATACAGCGCTGAAACAGGCCCTTCAACCCAATGAGTCCACGCTGACCAGCGATCCACGGACACTAACACTATCCTACACACTTGAGACAATTAACAATTTTACCAGAGCAAATTAACCTACAACCCTGTACGTCTTTGGAGTGTAGGAGGAAACCAGAGCTTGCAGAGAAAATCCACGCAGGTCATGGTGAGAATGTACAAACTCCATACAGACAGTACCCATAGTCAGGATCAGACACGGGTCTCTGGCTTTGTAAGGCAGCAAATCTATCACTGCACCACCATGCCACCCTAAGGTCCAAGTCCTTAAAATGTATGTACAGCCTTTGCAGCTAAGGATGAACATTAAAGACAAACATTGCCCAAGCGAGGCACGTGGTAATGGAGCAAATAGAGGAAATATCTTTGGCATTTTACACAATAGAATGGTGTTGCTAGGGGGAGATCATACATAATTGGCAGAAAATCTCTACACAGCATCACTTTAGTATGTTGTTTTAAATATTAAAGAATTCCTAGGTCAAGAGGTTAACATTAATATTAAGCAAAATTGAACCGTAGAAAGCATTTTTTCTGGTGCATCGCAACGTGGCTTGGGAATATCTCCATCCAACACGGCAAGAAATTGCAGAGAATTGTGGACAAAGCACAGACCATTGCACAAACCAACCACCTTTCCATTGACTCCATCTGCACTTACTGCCGCTTCAGCAAGGCCACCAGGATAATCAAGGGCGAGTCTCACCACGGTCACTCCCTCTTCTCCCCTCTCCCATCAGGCAAGAAGTACAGATGAGTGAAAATGCATACCTCCAGATTCAGGGACAGTTTCCTCTTGGTTGTCATTAGACAACTGAACCATCCTATCATCAACTAGGAGCGGTCCTGAGCTACCGTCTACTTCATTGAAGACCTTCAGACTATCTTTAATCAGACTTTATTAGACTTTACCTTGCATTATACATTATTCCCTTTATCCTGGATCTGTACTCTGTGGACAGCTCGAATGTAATCATGTTTAGTCTTTTCGCTGACTGGATAGTACGCAACAAAAAGCTTTTTCATGTGACAATAAACTAAACTAAACTAAACAACATTGTTCTGAGGTATGTGGTTTTGTTTATCAGGTAGGCATTGTAGAATAATTCAGTTACATCCTCAAAGATTTATTTTGGATTTTTAAACTTTCGCATAAGAGGATCACACCGACTTTGCCTAATGATAACATGACTTTCTGTGACTTATCTCTAAAGATGGATTCCAGTATTTTGACCAGAACGGATGACAAGCTAATGGGTCTATGACTCGCTAAGATTTCTCTACCAACTTCCTGAAATAATGGGTTACATTCTCTACTTGCAGTATTGTTAAAAATTGCTTTTATACAAAGAAGGTCCATTCAATACAAAGTTTACATTTACCAGAGATGAAAGTTGACTATATCAATATAAGATCGGAAAAAGAGCTAGAGTTCTGGAAAAGGTGAATGAAGAGGAGAAGAGAAAAAATGAAAACAGAATCTGTAGAGGAAGATTCAGAAAGTGTGAGAAAATGAGTAGTGGAACAACAAGGAGAAGTTACAATGAGAAGTTGTGTAATACTTGAAAAAAAGTGGTCTAATTCTAGACTAAATATTAAGGAAGATTTGAGAATTGAGAAAGAGCAGAGACATAATTTTTACCATTGAGGTGTTAATTTAAAAGCAAAATATGTATTCATACTGCCACAGAAGATCTGTTAATTTAGATTAACATTAAGAGGCATTTAAAAAAACATCCAAATTAAAAACAAAACAAATTTAGTGCTTGGCAATGTCAATATTAATATCAATAACATTAATAGCATCGACTGTATATACCTAGAGGCAAGGAAACAGGAGCCATTTACCCACAAACGTCTACCATTGTTCATATGCTGTAAGTCGAGGGCAGCACCCAGACACAGCCTATTAACATATCTGCAATTATCATTGGCCTCACATCCCACCAAATGAAATAGGCCTACAATGCCTCCTCCACACCTTCAAACAGTTCTCTGTTTTCTCCCCATACCACAGGTGACTTTACTTCATGCCTCCCTTACAACAACTACTTGCCTCTGCAACTGAGTGCTACAACACTGACTGCTACCTTTTGGTCAGAATAAACTGCTTGCCTGGGACTATGGAACAGGTGACTTTATTTGGGGCAGAAGGGAGCATCAGTCAGTAAAATCTGTGCTTCGCATAGTCTTGATCCCTGGCACATCTAATGGATTTGAACAGGTATGTGCTAGAAAGCTCAAGATTTTAGGCCGTGGTTTACTAACACAATTAAAACGTTTCTTTACATTCTAACCACCATTTACAATCTGTCCCCATTCTCTCTTACCCTTTCTAATATTCCATACAGTCCATTTTCACTTACTTCCGTATACCTCTCATTTCTTGCTGTGTTTTGTTCCTTTGTATGATTTAAAAATATTTCTGTTTGGTTTCACTCTTTTTTGGACATTCCATCTCCATGGCAACATTTATCAGATTGTTCCAAACCAGGTTTCATCACCAAGGAGTCCTCAACAACTAAAAATATTTTCCTGAATAGAGGACAATGTAAATAATTTTGACATAAAGTGCTGGAGTAACTTGACGGGTCAGGCAGCACCTCTGGAGAACATGGGTAAGTGATGTTTCAAGTCGGGACCCTTCTTCAGACTGATTGTGGTGGAGGGGAGGAGGGTGGGGAGGGGGAGACAGTTGGATGAGAGGAGAGGCAGGCGAGTGATTGGTGGATACAGGTGAGGGGAATTGTGGACAGGCAGCTGGTTTGTCTATTGCCGAAGATGAAAGACAAAATGTGTGAGATAAAGATCAGGTACAAATTGTAAAGCCAGAGGAAAGAATATGTTGACGGGGGAGGAGAAAGGGGGGTTGTTATTTGTAGGTTAATCACCTAAAACTGTAGAATTCAATGTTCATATCGTTAGCTTGAAAGCGACCTGTGGAATATGAAGTGCTGGTCCTCCAGTTTGCATGTGGCCTTACTCTTGCTGACAGAAGGACTTTAGGATTAAAGTCTATTGTTGTCTGAAAGTGGAACACAGGTCGACAGGGAGGTCAAGAAGATAAATGACATGCTGCCCTTTATTATATATGGAAGTACCATCACAAGACGCTGGTTACATTGAACTTGTATTATTATATGCAGTTTAGATCACCACACTATGGGGAGGATGTGCTTGCTTTCTACGGTTCAATCTTGCTTAATATTAAGGGTCTGAAGGATTCTTCAGTCTGAAGAAGAGTTCCGACCCGAAACGTCACTCATCCAGTTTTTCCAGAGATGCTGTCTGACCCAATTAGTTACTGCAGCACTTTGTGTCTATCCTCACCAGGAGGTTGCCTAGCTTAAAGGACTTTAGTTTTGAGAAGAAATTGCATGCAGTTGGTGTTAGCATCATGTTCGGTACAGACATTGTGGGCCGAAGGGCCTGTTCTTGTGCTCTACTGTGCTGTAATGTTTGCATGTTTACAGTACCACATTTCTCCCAATAGATGCCACCTATTGAATTCATGAAGTAGGGTGATTTTGCCAAAGTCTCTGATTGTTTTGTCTATGACAAATATGATTTATGAAATATGCTTGCTATTTTTTATTTGTTTTTTAGGCAAAAAATATTAGTAGCAATAATACAATATTTCTAAATAAGCTTCAGTCAGGTTAGTGAACTGCATTAGCAGTACCTATAACTTGGCATACAGGCCATGTCCAGCAGGCGGAGTGACATACCACACGATTATTACCAATGATACTTCCTCAATCAGGTGCTTATTTTGCTGAATACATTCAGATTAGAGACTAGACTTAAGAGCCTGTCCAACTATATGAGTTTACCCAAGAGCTCTCCCGAGTTAAAAAAATCAAACTCGTGGTAAGTACATAGCGGGTATGTCGGAGCTCGGGAGGGGGGGAGCATTGTGAGGGTGTGTGGGTGTTGTAGGGGGGGGGGTTGTGGACAGTGATGGATTGTGGGAAGGGGGAGTGGTGTGTGGGCAGAGGGGTTGTGGGGGGGGGGGAGGGGTGTGTGTGGGAGGAGGGTGTGTGTGGGAGGAGGGTGTGTGTGGGAGGAGGGTGCGTTTGGGAAGGGGGGGGTTGTGTGGGGGGGAAGGGTGTGAGGGGGAGGGGTGTGTGTGGGGTGGGGAATGGGGGGAGATGTGTGGGTGGGGAGGGGTGTGGGGCGGGGGGGCGTTGTGGGGGGTAGGGGTGTATGGGCAGGGAGGAAGGTGTGTGGAGGAGAGAGCTCAGAGTGCGGTATCAGAGAGAGCTCAGAGTGCGGTATCATGGGGAGGGGGGCAGGAGCCAGTGAGGGGGACCAGAGCGGAAGGGGTTGGCGGTGCGATGGGGACTCCCAGCGGGCGCTGGTCGCTGGTTGCTGGTCGCTGGTCGCTGGTCGCTTCGCTGGCCATTCTCCTCCGTCGGATTCAGAATTTCCGCTTTCCGTTTGACGACATCGTCGACTCTGCACTGGGCTGGGCTGGGCAGGGCTGGGCTGGGCTGGGCCGGGCCAGGCCAGGCTAGGCTGTCGTTTCAGGTCCCTCCCTAAGCACATTAAAACATTCTTCAGGAGCAGAGCAAAACAGCAGCATCTCTCACCCCACCATTGACGCCACCGGAGGTCCCTGGCTGGAGTTTTTACGGACATTTTCAACCTGTCACCGGAGGTCCCCACCTGCTTCAAAAAGGCATCAAATATACCAGTGCCCAAGAAGAGCAAGGTGACGTGCCTCAATGACTATCGACTTGGACACAACTTTATTGTAAAGTGGTTCACGTATTGATTATTTCTTAGTGGGCTGTTTATACCAAAGAGATACTCATTTATCAATTTGAGTCGGCTGTCTAATATAATGTACTCACATAATACTGAAGAAGAACTAGCAATTATTTCATTGGATGCAGAAAAAGCTTTTGATCAAGTAGCATGGCAATATTTATTCAAAGTATTGCAAAAATTTAACATGGGAGATAACTTTATCTCATGGGTAAAATTATTATATGATAAGCCGATGGCTAGAATACTGACTAATAATATATTATCCCCGAAATTCCAATTAGCAAGGGGCAATAGGCAGGGGTGCGCACTATCGCCCCTGCTATTTGCATTAGTGATAGAGCCTTTAGCAGAAAGTATAAGAAGTCATCCAAATATTCATGGATATAATACCAAACACTCAAATAATAAAATTTCATTATATGCAGATGACATATTACTATATATTACAAATTCGCAAATTAGCATACCAAATATACTAAATTTAATAGAGGAATTTGGTTATATTTCAGGATATAGAATAAATTGGAACAAAAAGCGAAATTATGGTGACAAAACCTCAAGAGCCGACACATTTGTTGAAATTCCCCTTTAGAATTGCAACGGAAAATTTTAAGTATTTGGGCATCCAAATCACTAGGAAATATAAATCATTACTCAACGCAAACTATATGCCTTTATTAACTAAATTAAATGGGTTGATTAAATTTTGGAAAATACTGCCGATGTCCTTAATAGGCAGAATAAACGCGATAAAAAATGATCTTCTTACCACAAGTATTGTACCTATTTCAATCAATACCAATATACTTACCTAAAACATTATTTAAAAAACTAGATTCTGATTTTATAAACTTCATTTGGGTTTGTAAATCACACAGAATTAAAAAAAAAACACTTGTGTAAATCTAAAGAATCAGGGGGACTGACACTCCCTAACTTATTGTATTACTATTGGGCAGTGAATATTAAAAATATAATCTATTGGTTGGACAGTTGTGCCCAACAGGTAGATTGGATAAGAATGGAGAAAGAGGATTGATCCCCTTATAATATAGGAGCGATCCTTCTTTCCCCGATGAAACTGAACAATATAATATAAGAAGAATCCAATTATTCACAGTATAATACGAATTTGGAAACAAATAAAACTAACTTTAAAATTAAGAAAATTATCGCTTCTTTCTCCAATAGTTAATAATCCCTCATTCAAACCATCCATTATTGATAAAACGTTTACCCATTGGGAAAGATTAGGAATTAAAATGATATGAAATGGGAAAACTTTTATCATTCCAACAATTACAACTAAAATATAATTTGAAAAGTAATCAATATTTCAAATATCTTCAAATTCAAGATTATTTGAAAAAATATATACAAGGATATCAAACTTTAACCCCAGATTTATTGGAGGAAGGAATGAATAGAAAGGCAGAATCAAACAATTTAATATCTTACTTATATAATATAATTCTAAATATAGAACGACAACGTTCACCAACGACAGAGGCAATTAGAAGAGACTGGGAACAAGAGTTATTGATAAAAATTCTGAACGATAGATGGGGAAAAAAATTTATTATATGTAAACAAATGTTCAATTAATGTAAGACACAACCTAATTCAATTTAAAATTTTACATAGATTATATTATTCGAAAATTAGACTGAATAAAATATTTTCAAATGTTTCCCCCATCTGCGACAAATGTCTAACTCAAAATGCCACTATAGCACATTCCTTTGTCTCTTGTACAAAACTGTATAAATTTTGGAATGAAATTTTTGGAATTTTTACAAAACTATTTAACACAAAATTGAACCCCAATACAGAACTGATTATCTTTGGATCAATGGAAGAGGGAAATAAACTAACTATATTCCAAGAAGCTTTTCTTAATTACGGTCTAATAACAGCAAAAAAAACTTATACTCAAATTTTGGAAAAACGCAACCACGCCAACATTCAAAATGTGGATTTCAAACATGTCTGAAATGCCACATCTTGAAGAAATGTGATTCCTCCTACTAGGCAAAGAAGACCTATTCTTAAAGACTTGGTCTCCTTTTATCAACTTTTTACAAGCATATGGTGCAACATAACATAACCTTAGAAATTAAATGGTTTAGAACCGGGTGATGGATGGGCAAAAATATACGAAATAGGTAGATCTCTCCTAATCTCTCTTTTCTTTACTTTTCTTTCAATCTTTTTAGCTTCTCATCTGTCCTTTATTTCTTTTGCTATCTGTTTCTACTCGCTTGTATATCTATTCCGACACTCTTTATTTATTTTTTCTCTCACTGTTCTTTTATTATTAAATCAAAAGTACGAAGTTGTACAAGAATGGAAACATGTATGTATGTATTAGGTACTCAAGTACCACACAATTGTACTTACTTCTAACAAAAATTAAAAATAAATAAATAAATAACAACTCCAGCCAGTTGGTCCGCACAGGTTTTTAGAACACGGGTATATCATCAGGTCCAGGCGCTTTTTGAGGGTTCACCCCTCTGAAGGATTTCCTGACATCGGCCTCTGTGACTGAGACTGAAGTACCATCACAGCGAATGGGGGCTCGGGAAGGCACATCGGTGTTCTCCCTATCAAAACGTGCGTAAAACGCATTGAGCTCATCAGGGAGTGATGTTTCGCCGACATTTGAGCTGCTTCCTGATTTCGCATTGTAGGTGGTGATTGCATTCAGGCCCCGCCACAGCTGCCGAGCATCTGTCTCATCCTCCAGCTTGGAGCAGAAGTCCCTTTTGGCCTTTTTAATGGCCTTACCAAGGTCGTATCTAGACTTCTTATAGACCACTGTATCATCAGACATGAATGCCCGGTGTCTGGTCTTCAGAAGAGTGCGGATCTCAAAGTTGATCCAAGGTTTCTGATTGGGAAACACTCGGAAAGTTTTTGTAGGGATGCAGTCCTCCACACAGTCGTTCAAGTCCATTGCTGAGTCCTTGAACATTGCCCAAACAGTCCTGTAGTTGTTCCCCTGCACACCCCCCCCCCCCCCCCCGACCAGCTCTGTATTGTCATCACCTCTGGGGGTGTGCTCTTTAATTGCTGCCTGTAGGCAGGGAGAAGCAGCACCGCGGTATGGTCAGATTTACCGAAGTGAGGGCGAGGGATAGAGCGGTAGGCATTCTTGATGGTGGTGTAGCAGTGGTCAAGGGTGTTTGGTCCTCTGGTGCAGCAGGAGACATGTTGGTGGAAGTTGGGGAGTGATTTCTTTAGGTTTGCCTTATTGAAGTCCCCAGCAATGGTGGTAAATGCCTCGGGGTAAGACGTCTGGTGTTTGTTGACCACAGCGTGCAGCTCCTCCAGTGCCAGACGGACGTCTGCCTGGGGTGGGATGTAGACCACGATCAGGATGATGGAGGTGAATTCCCTCGGAAGGTAGAAGGGACGGCACTTCACCGCCAGATGTTCGAGGTGTGGAGAGCAGGAGTTGGACAGGACTGCCACGACTGAGCACCACGCAGAGTTGACCATGAGGCAGATGCCCCCTCCTCTCCTTTTCCCAGATGCCAGTGTACGGTCCATATGGTGGATGGAGAACCCTTCAGGCTGGACCGCTGAGTCTGGGGAGCTGGGGGTGAGCCATGTTTCTGTGAAACAGAACACAGAGCATTCCCTCAGCTCCCTTTGATAAAGCAGTCTTGCCCTTAAATCCTCCACTTTATTTTCAAGGGACTGTACATTGGCCAGTAGGATAGTAGGGAGAGGGGGTCGAAGTCCTCTGCACTTCAGTCTGACCTGAAGTCCTGCCCGCCGGCCACGTTTCCGGACACAATGGAGGCTTCCCCTTTGTTTCCAGGTACTGAGTTTACTGTACCTGCTGTTTCTGCAGACCTGCGCTGGAACGGGGAACCCTTCACAGACAGGAGCTCCAGCTTCTTCAAAGTCGGCAGCTGCAGCTCCAGCTTCATTGTTCCTGGGAGATCCAGCCTGGTTCCTCAGTCGGGTCGGGTGATTTCCAGCGACTGTGGGAAGGTTTAAAGTCCAGGGCTCCCGCGGCTGCGAGAGATTGCAAAATTGCGAGGGCCTTGAGGTGCTCAAGCAGCTTGACTGAAACGGCAACGTTCTCTGCCGTTTTCCTGATCCAGGTGAGTTGATTGAAGTTGTATTTAAGCCTTCTAGGTTCTGGAGCTCCGCAAAAGTTGCCGCAGGCAGGCGCCATTTTTTTCCATACGTCCCCTATATAAATATAACTGGTCTGAAGAGGGGTCCCGACCCAAAATGTCACCGATCCTTTTTTTCCAGAGATGCTGCCTGAACCACTGAGTTACTCCAGCACTTTGTATCTTCTTCTTGTATCGTGTGGCGTGCACAGCCTAAAGTTGTAGGACAACTTGTTCTATTTGATCTTCCGTTTGTGCACGTCGAGTTGATTGCATTAGTCGAAACAGGGCGGACCACGTGAAAGTTGCATTCTTTCACCCCACTTTGTGTCGAAACAAGGTATCTTTGCTTTTGTATTAAAATCCTTTTACAATAAAGGCTACCACACTATTTGAATTCCTAATAGTCTGTTGTAAATGCATAATAGTTTTCAATTATTGATGTGCAAGGGCACACGAGTCTCTTTAATCATTTCTCAATTCCTTAACATTTAAAGTGAACAAAAATATTTTTAGATGGTCAATAAATACGTTGCTGTCAACAAATTCAATAGCATTGAACCAACTGCCAGAAAACTAATATGACAAACTTAAATGCGCTGCTATATAATCCTTCAAGATCTCTTAACTAGCATTCTTTGAGAGGTTTGTTGGGAAGGAGAGTTATGCCCCTGTCCCACTTAGGTGATTTAGGCGACTACAGGCGACTAGGTTGTCACCACACAGTCGCCGGGGTGTCACCTCTATGGTCGCGAGTAGTCTCCTCAGTCACCCAAAGAATCGTAGCGTTTTTCTGGTCGCCGCTGGATTTTGAAAACTTTTCGGCGACAGTCAGTGACAGTTGGCTTGTCATAGGTTGTCGCCAGGATGACGTAGGTTGTCGCCGGTGCTGACTTTGGTGAATTCCATTGCCGACTACCTACATCAACCTACGTCAATGGGCGACTGAATTGTCTTCAGTTGTCGCCGATAGGGTCGTACCTTGTCGTAGCTTGTCATTGGTGGACATAGGTTGTCGTAGATGTGGTCCTAATAGGTTGCCGATTGTCAGTAGCTTGATGTCGACTAGGTGGTATGTTGTTGTCGACATTGTTGTAGACATTGTCGTAGGGGGGGTTCAGTCACCGTTTTTTCGGCGACCTGCTATGACTATGACAGTCGCTGGCAGACGCCGAAAAAATTGCCTAATTGGGACAGGCACATTAAGAGCTGCAACTTGTAACCTAACACCATATTTTTTGTTTAGTTTAGTTGATTAACTAGACTAAGAGGGACCCGTTGGGTCCCATGTTCACATGGGAGGGCTGGTCCCCCAACACAATATTCAACCTCTCCACCAATTCCAATATCGGTGGCCAGCGGGGGGGGGGGGGGGGGGGGCTTTCTGGAGCGCTAGTATAGGTGTTGTGGGCCAAAGGGACTGGTTTCCAGAGGGCTAGTATGGATATTGTGGGCCAAATGGATTCTTGGGCTAGGCAGCTCAGTCACTCAGGCCTGGTGGACCGGCAGCTCAGTCACTCAGGCCTGGTGGGCAGGCAGCTCAGTCACTCAGGGCTGGTGGACTAGCAGCGCAGTCACTCAGGGCTGGTGGGCTGGCAGCTCAGTCACTCAGGGCTGGTGGGCTGGCAGCTCAGTCAGGGCTGGTGGGCTCGCAGCTCAGTCACTCAGGGCTGGTGGGCTGGTAACTCATTTACTCAGGGCTGGTGGCTAGCAGATCAGTCACTCCAGGCTGGTGGGCTGGCAGTTCACTCATGGCTATTCCTCGAAATTCCATTTCAAGCAGATTGCAGGCCACCACATTGAATTTCACAGCATTTCAAGAAGAGTGCAAGCCACCACATTCAATTTCACAGCATTTCAAGCAGAGTGTAGGCCACCACATTCAATTGCATGGCATTTCAAGCAGAGTGCAGGCCACCAAATTGCCAAACAATTCATTGCATTGTCATCAAGGGCTAACTAATAATTTATTGCAAGTACATTGCAGACTCACAGTTCAGTTGATTCACAACTTAGAATGACAGTTGTGGCCTCTCCCTCGTGATCTTAACCATATAACTATATAACAATTACAGCACAATTACAGTCAATCTTCCAGAGTGACTGCCTCACGTCCAGGCATCCAGGGTGTTATGGTTTTATAGTCCTGCCCCCCCCCCCCCCGGAAGGGTGATTGACAGGCGAGAGGACCAATCAGCTGATCTCAATATTTTTTAAACACTCATAATTTTTTTATTTTTCATCGATTGGAAAATTCCTCAGGGCTGCCTCAGCGGAGGAGGACTTGTGAGTAAGATGGCCAAAAATCATAGCGATATAGGGTAGCGTTTTTTCTAAAATCAATATAGAGTGCAGACAGGAAGTGGTCAAGATGAGACTTTTAGTTATATAGATGTCATGTATGGAGTTACGGTGAAAATATGTAATGTATGGAGTTACATTATACATGAATCCAATCAAGCCATTCACAGTGCACAGATTAACAATAAAGGGTACAATATTTAGTGAAGTACAACATTCAGTGAACATTGAAGTCCGATAAGAGGCACAGGTGCTGGTGTAACTCAGCGGGTCACATAACTTTTCTGGAGATAAAGGATGGGTGACGTTTCGGGTTGGGACTCTTTCCCTCAAATGTTCACACCTTCCCGCCCTGTCTGAGGTAATTTGTTGCCGGACCTAATTGGTCCTGGTCTTTTCTTGCCTCCAGCTCCCCCGCTCCTTCGCACCCCATCCCCTACTTTCAGTCTGAAGAAGGATCCCCCTCCCTCATCTGTGTGCACCTATTAGGTGGGGAAGGATCCAAACCCCCTCCCCCCTCGCAAAATCAGTCTGAAGAAGGGTCCAAAATGAAACTGCCACCTATTCCTTTTTCTCCAGAAATGCTGCCTGACCAGCTGAGATACTCCAGCACTTTGTGTCTATATTCGGTATAGGTCAGTTCCTCTAAACTTGACCAGCCAAAATTACCATTTTGGGGGAGAATAGCTATAAAATAAATAATATGTTAATGCGAAAATGTATAAAGAAGGAAAGGTTTGGTTGTAAATGTTATGCTGCAAATAACTGATACAGGCGGCAATATAGTAACAAATACTATGCTCTCGATCTATCTACACTGAGTTAGTTTTTGACTGGTACTTCTAAAGATTTTCTGGAATATGCTTTCCTTTCATTTTCTCCAGTTTAGTTTCTGGGCATTTGTTTACATCAATGCATGTCATGTTTATCCACTGGAAGCACAGCATGCACAAAGAAGCGATTTTTGAAAATCAATAAGCCCATTGGTTAGAGAAAGTGACAGCACTGCTTTGGGGAGGCTAAATCAATTAATTTTTTCCACAGGACAAACCATTTACACAGTAAGATTCTTAGGCCTCATTAATTCCCAATCAGCTCAGTCACTCAGATCTCTAATGCATGGTCATGCGATTTTCTTCTCCACGACAAGAGGAACAATCGGTGAGATATTCACAAGCCCGGCTGTCAGAACTCAGTCACAGTGACCCTAAGTTATTAACAGCAGGTGACAAGTGGGATGCAGATTTGAGTGAATGTGGATAATATGACTGGTCCGTTAATGATGCTGCAACCTGCTTTATATGGCATGCTGATTCAGTGGAATGGTTTGGCCGTCAAATGAACCCAGACTATTGGAGATCTTTAAGCGTTATTAATCATTCTGGGGCACATTTTTTCTTACCTTAATAGTATATTAAGGGCAGCACAGTGGTGCGGAAGTAGAGTTGCTGCCTTACAGCGCCAGAGATCCAGGTTCCGGGTGATGTGCAGGGCAGGTTTTCTTGGCCAGTCTGAAGAAGGGTGTCGACCTGAAATGTCACCCATTCGTTCTATCCAGAGATGCTCCCCTGTCCCGCTGAGTTACTCCAGCATTTTGTGTCTGCCTGAGTTTTTTTACATGGAGGGTGGCACGTGCATAGAATGCAATTCTAGTGGTGGTGGTGGAGGCTAGTACGATAGTTTGGTGGTCTGAAGAACGACAACTGGGGTTTCCAACAGATCTTTATTCAGAAGTTTGGTTTCCAGTATACAGGTTCTTTAGACACGTCTGGTCACAACGGTGGCCAGCGCTGAACTAACGCGCGAAAGCAAAAACCGCAGGAAACAAGCAGCCCCTCCCTAGTCACGTGACCGCGGCTTCCTAACACCGGGTTCAATCTCTGCGTACGCCAGCAGGTGCCACTATAATAGTAGCATTTTAGAGACTTTTGGATCGGCACATTGATATGCAGAGAATGGAGGCATATGGATTTTCTGCAGGCAGATGAGGTTTGTTTATCTTAGCATCATGTTCGGCACAGACATAGTGGGCCAAAGGGCATGTCCCTGTGCTGTACTGTTCGAGATTTTATGAATGTCATTATTCATCAGTTCATATCAGGATTCGTCCTTGATTATGCTGGTGGCCTGTCCGAGGCAGTGTGAAGTGTAGATGGAGTCAATGGAAAAGTGGGTGGTTTGTGTGATGGCCTGGACTGCGTCCACAATTCCTTGCAATTTCTTGCAGTCCTGGATGGAACTGTTCCCAAACCATGCTGTGATGCATCCCAATAAAATGCTTTCTACGGTGTATCTGTAGAAGTTGGTGAGAGTTGTTGAGGACATTCCAAACAGTCAAGTATAGTGTTCCACTGACTGGATAACACGCAATAAAAAGCTTTCACTGTAACTTGGTACATGTGACAATAATCTAAAGTAAACAAAACTAAACCAAATATACTGAAGATTGACACAAAATGCTGGAGTAACTCAGTAGGATAGGCAGCATCTCTGAAGAGAAGTAGTAAAGAAGGGTCTAGACCCGAAATGTCACCCATTCCTAGGTATGTTACAAAACTTACCTTCAGCGGTGCTGTAGTTCTGTCACTGGCCGTGTGCGTGACTTTGGCGCCTTTGGAGGGGGGCGGGGTTAAAATGCAGTTTTCCCCTGCCTTCTGAATATTTTCTTGGAGTGCGAGCTTTTGCTGGAGATTCGTTCCGACTGCCGGTAAGTGAAATTTTTTTTTTTAATCGCCCGACTATTTCAGCGCTGGAGTAAAATGAAAATTAGCTTCTAATGCCGTGAACGCCGACAACGGGAACGGATTTTACGTAGGGGACAGGTAAAGGAAAGCTGTTTATTTTTACATATAAACTTGCCTTAATCCAAGATTACCTTAATCCAAATTTCATGTTGCGAAATGTTGATTTATTCCCCATACAAACTGGCAGTATTTTTCCTGCCAATATGGGGTTTAAATTCACCGCAACCACAACGTTCCAATCCATCACGTTCCATAAAATCCCACTCGCAAGCTGATTTAAATGGCCATTCATTTATGGGCATTATACACTAAATTCCTTCAATTTGGCCTATAAATTCATGACAATGAGATTTAAAAATCATGTTATATTGTGAATTCTTGTAGTGAATGTTATTTGGACACTTAGGCTTTTTTTAAAATGTTAATATTTTCTTAAGAAATGGATAGATGTTTAGATCTAGTAATTGAATTTTGTAATTAGCTACAATTGGGTAACTATCTAATTATATACTTTAATTTCAGGGCATCCAAGTAAGATTGTTTCATATTTGTTTCAGAATTCTTTAATCTATAATAACTGAAAATCTATTTCAGTTCTCTTAATGTTTAAGAAAGTTATGGGCTTTTGACTGTCCTCGATCACAACTTTTGTGTTAAATCAATGGAAAAGCAATAGTGAACAAGATGCTAATTTCCTAGTATGAAAATGGCCATAACATTTTTTAATACTGAAGATATGAAAGTGAATTAGGTGTCAAATTAAACTTCTTTTTATGCTTTATCTGATGGGATAAATTGCAGACTTGATTTTTAAAATCTCAAAATTTTGTAACATTGCTACCATTCCTTCTTTCCAGAGATGCTACCTGTCCCGCTGAGTTGCTCCAGCATTTTGTGTCTATCTTCGGTTTAAACCAGCATCTGCAGTTCCTTCCTGCACATAAACCAAATGTACTCTTTATCCCAAATTCAGGTTTTTTTTTGTCCACTTCCAATCTATTCTGTCTCAGGGAAGAAACATTGGAGGAAATAAAACTGGTTAATTCTCAAAGGAAAAATAACTATTAGTATTCAATGGTACCAAATGTTAATTGTAGGCTTAAAAGTATTGGAAATATTGAAAAATACAGAAAGTAGTGAATCTACCATCAGGTCACACTCCTAAAAGTTATAGAAAGCAGACTCTAACAGGCTGCCTAAATCATATAGTCTTTCCGCTGACTGGATAGTATGCAACATAAAGGTTTTCACTGTACCTCAGTACATGTGAGAATAATAAACTGAACTAAAATAATAATAATAATAATAATAAAAATAATATTAATAATAATAATACTAATATATTTTATTGTCATTGCATGTAAGTGCAACGAGATTTGGGTATGCATCTTCCATCCGATGTCATAACTTAAATAACTTAAAATTTAGATTTAGATACCCCGAAAACATGGTTTGTAAAAAGAACATTAAAACAGTACAACAGTCAAAACAGACTAAAGTGCAGATGTGTCTGTGCCGGGTCGATGTGCGACGTGACCATCTGAGGGGGACAGTCCATGGGGGTGGGGGGCACTCAGGAGGGCCGGTTCAGAACCGGTATAGCTCTGGGAATGAAGCTGTTCCTGAGTCTGGTGGTGTTTGCGTAGAAGGCCTTGTAACGTCTGCCGGAAGGGAGTAGTTTGAACAGTCCATTACAAGGGTGCGAGGAGTCTTTATGGATGCTGACGGCCTTCCTGAGGCATCATGTGTGGTAGATGCCCTCCAAGGCTGGTAGCGGTGTCCCAATAACCTTCTGCGCTCTGTGGACGACGCGCTGAAGAACTCTCCTCTCCGCCTCCGTGCAGCTGAGATACCACACAGAGATGCCATACGTTAGTATGCTCTCTGTGGTGCAGCGGTAGAAGGTCGTCAGCAGCTGTTGGGGCAGACCAGTCCGCTTCAATGTTCTTAGGAAGAACAGTCGTTGCTGTGCCTTTTTGACTGGCGCAGCGGTGTTGGTGGACCATATGAGGTCCTCTGAGATGTGAGTGCCCAGAAACTTAAAGCTGAACACTCTCTCCACACTGTCCCCATAGATGGAGATTGGGGCCTATACCCCATTCTGTGACCTCCTGAAGTCGATAATCAGCTCCTTGGTCTTCGAGGTGTTTGGTGACAAGTTGTCACATGAGCACCAGTCTGCCAGGTGCTACACCTCCGCTCTGTATTTTGTTTCATCACCGTTGTGTCGTCTGCAAACTTGACGATGGTGTTGGTGTCGAATGCAGGAACACAGTCGTGTGTGAAGAGGGAGTAGAGCATGGGGTTCAGTACACAGCCCTGTGGTGTGCAGGTGCTCAGGGTGATAGTGGAGGACAGGTGCGGGCCCAGTCTCAAAAAGGCCATAAGGAGAATGTAGTGTATATGCACCAATGATTTTCTGACAAGTTTCTATTTGTGACATTACGCTGTTGGTGCAGGACTTGGGACTAATTTCTATTACCTACATGTAATGTTTAAATCGGAATTGATTTCTCTTTTTACTTGTTACACCGTCTCCGGTTCAGGCTCATGTTCTGTGTCATCGTTTCGGAGTGTTTTGATTTTTATGTGTATGGTCCAAACTCTGTTTTCTCTGTTGAACCTGCAGATCGCTTTCACTCTCCCTTTGGTTGCCTTCGGTGAATAGACATTGCCCACTTATTACAGCAATTCACCTTCTCTGATCCAGTCACCAATATTTTTCAGCAAATGATTCTGGGGAATCAGTGGAATTCTGCATAGTGGCGCTGTTCGTACAGCTCTTGAGACCCAGGTTTGATCCTGACCTTGTGCGTGTCTGTGTGGAGTTTACACCATCTCCCTTTGACATTATGAGTTTCCACTGGGTGCTTCAATTTCCTCCCACTTTCCAAAGGCGTTGGCTTTGCAGATTAATTGGCCTCTAAACCATTCCGAGTGGATGCGAAAAGTGGGATAACATAGACCGTCTTGGGAATGGGTGAGCGATGGTCGGTTTGGATTCAATGGTCTGAGTGGTCTGTTTCCAAGTTGTATCTTTCAATTACATTCAATAAAATTCAATTCAAAAAAATCATATACAAAAAAAGTATTGTTTCATATGAATTTCATTAAGTAACCTATTCCAATGCTGCCAATTATATTTTATTCTGAGCCTGCTGTTTCTGGCTTTTGTTGCACTCAGTGACATCATTTTTTGAGAGATATTGGTGCAAGCAAATAGCCCTATTAATTTCCAAGATAATTTGTACCACTCTCGCACCACAAAATGTAAGGATTGCCATATGTGATTCAAAACTATCTTACAAAATTGAATTTCATTAAAAATCTGCCTTTAGCTTCTTCTTCTTTCGAGTCCACCTTGTTAGAAATGTTGACCTTGCTGTCATCGTCTGTCCTGAAAAGGACGCAAGCTTCCGGACAATCAGTGGAAGCCATCACTTGTCGCAAAAGATGATGGTGGTAGCAGAATTAGTTCAGGATACTTCCAGTTTCTAGCCCCGCGACGTGGATGCTTCTGCTATGGGGCCTGCTTTCAGCTGAAACATCTTTTTTGATACAGTCTTTGACATTAAGGCCTTTGATATCAGATACGTTTTGTAATGTAAGGGTTAAACAGACTGTTAGCTGGAATGGAATTGTCAGCTAAATTAGCAGTACCGTATTTTGAACCCTGCTTAGAAAAACAAATAGATGGTTTCGAAGAATGCTTGGGCTAATTCAAAGAAACGAGTAGATCATGAAGACACCTGCGAGGTCGCTGAGATAAGCTTTGCTTTCCCACTGACATCCAAGGCTAGCTCGGTGTCTGATAAGACCCATAACTCACGCCATTATGGTACCAAGGAGGATAGTTAGCCCACACACATAATCACCTGTTATTCTTAGTGATAAAATGATTATATAAATACATGCTTCTACCATCAAGAGCTTCATCTTTGGGGAGAGAAAAGTCCTTCATCTTCAGGGAGAGAAAAGAGCTTCACCAAGGAGTGAGAGAGGAAGAGCTTGGACCGTGGTACGTGCCGGTGCCAGCCAGTGCAGACAAGAGACTCGAACACGCGGCGGGGCGTAAGAGTTATTTTGTATTGTTTCTTTATTGATAGTTAACAGTTTTTCTGCATTTTACTTGTGTTTGCTTAAATAAATAGTTATTTGTGCTCTTCACCATGTGCTTCCTCCAATCATTGATCCTGCATATATTTCATGACATCAATGCAGACACAAAATGCTGGAGTAACTTTTTCAATGCATTTTGCAGGTTTTGTTAAATACTTCACTCATTATTGATTCAGATTCAGATTCAGGTTCACATTTATTGTCACATGCACCAATTAAGGTACAGTGATATTTGAGTTCCTTTCACAGCATGTGGGGAGGCTGGCCAGGGGTAAAGTTAAAAAACCCAAAATAGAATATGAACATTTCGGCTTTGCTCAAACTCACGTAGTTTGAGGTAAAAAAAATATTTGACTAATACATTTGGCACTTAACACCATTATATGCACGAAAATTTGATTAACTCCTGTGAAGGACAAGGTAAATTGTTTTGCATTATATTTTTGGCTTCTATCTATTTTTGGAATGCCAGAGAATCTTCTATTATTTGGCATTAAAACGGATGCTGGGGGAGGAATAATGCAGCCAAATATTTTCTGAAATTTTCCAGGATTATAATATGATTTTGGCCACAATCTGGGGCAGAATGAGCACTATGAAATCAAAATATTTTAGAAGTTTTATCCTATTTTGTTCCTTGGAGCATGGGAGACCGAGGGGCAATCTGATAGAAGTGCATAAAATCGTGAGGGGGATAGATAGAGTGAATGCAGAGCCTTTTACTCAGAATAAGGGAATCATAAATCACAGGACATAAGTTTAAGGTCAGAGGGGAAAGATTTAATAGGAACAGGAGGGGCAAATTTTTCACATAGTGTATGGAATGAGTTTATTTTTTATTTTTTTAATAATAATATTTTTATTAGAAGTAATCCATCATAACAACGGTATAACAACTTTTCAAATACACAACCAACTTATTTCAATAAGTAAACGGATGTTACGAATAATTCTTATAAACTTCTATATTTTAGAAACTAGAAAATAGAAACGAATAGATTTTAATCAATAAGAATAGTGATTAAATAATAATTTTGATTATATAGAGAAAGAGAGAAGAAAGAGAGAAAAAAATAATTAAAATAAATAAATAAATAAATAAATAAATAAATAAATTTATTGTTATATATATTTAATTAAAACAAAGTATTATATATATATATATATATATATATATATATATATATATAAAAGATAATAGTATACATCTTAATAGTGCATAACACAATTTCAAATAACGATATCAATAGAGACATTTATACATATTAAAAAAAAAGGAATTATTTTCATCTAATCCTGCCGGGTACCCATTCAGTTGTGATGCCAAGAACAGCTACCCCTTCAAATATTCTGTATATGGAGACCATATCTGTTCAAAGAGTTCGTATTTGTCCATTATGACAAATCTGATTCTTTCCAAATGCAAATTTTCCAACGTTTCCACTGTCCACATTTTAATTGTGGGGGATAATGTTCCCTTCCAAAATTTCAATATTAATTTTTCCCTATTATCAAACAATAATCCAAGACATTTCTTTGGTTTACTGTTAATATTAAATTTGAATCCAGAACTCCTAATATTATTAATTTTGGATCTGGGTCCAGTTTAATTTTAAGAACTTCAGAGATAACGCTAAAGATTTCTGTCCAATAATAATTGAGTTTTATACATGTTACAAAACTATGCGTTAAATTAGCTTCGAAGTTCTGACATTTATCACAAATAGGAGAAATGTTAGGATAAATCCTATTTAATTTTGTTTTCGAATAATGTAATCTGTGTAATACCTTAAATTGTATCAATATGTGTCTAGCATTTAATGAGCAACGATGTATACGTTGTAGGCTTTCTTCCCAAGTTTCCTTCGTTATAGATAAACCTATTTCATTTTCCCATGTTTGTCGATATATTTCCGAAGTTGGGATTTCCCTATCCAAGATAGTATTGTATATATACGCTATTAATTTTTCTGTATTTGGATGTTTATTAAACAATTCATCTTATAATCCTGGTTTTCTATTTTTATAGTCTAGGATTGGGGGTGATGGAATCACCTTCTGTAGTTGGAATGTTAAGGGATTAACGAACCAATTAAAATAGGTAAGGTTTTAGCTCAATTAAATAGATTGAAATCTGATATTATTTTTCTCCAAGAGACACATCTTAAAAAAGACGCGCAGTATAGATTAACAGCAAAATTTCCAAAGTATATCACTCTTCATTTACACATAAGTCTAGAGGGGTAGCAATAATTATCCGTAAAGGTATACCTTTTAAACAAAGCTCAATAATAGAAGATGTTGAGGGTAGATATATAATAATTACAGGTGAATTACATTCTAAAAAAGTAATCCTTATGAATATATATGGTCCTAATTTTGATGACCCATTATTCTTCAAGAAAATATTTAACAATATCCCTATATCCACTCAATATAATCTAATAATTGGAGGTGATTTTAATTGTACCTTAGATAATTATTTAGATAAATCATAAATGAAAAGGAAAACCACTTCTAAGTCAAGTACACTTATAAATTATTTTATTAACACAGCAAATGTTAAGGATATCTGGAGAACAGATAACCCATCTGGTCGAGAATATTCATTTTTTCCCCTGTATTCGGAACCTATTCAAGGATAGACATTTTTTAATAGATTCAAAACTAATCCCATTTACGTATGACTCAAAATATCATAATATTATTATCTCGGATCATGCTCCATTAACATTTAAGATAAAATTAAAAGACATAACTATTAAAACCTCTAACTGGAGACTCAACCCCAAATATTAAATGATAAGGCTTGTTATGATTTACTTGGTAAAACAGATTAAATTATTTTTTAAAACTAATGACAAACCTGGAATTTCACCATCACTGCTTTGGGATACATTTAAAGCATTTATGCGTGGTGCGATAATATCAGCACACGCATACTTTATTAAGGAAAATCGAAAAGACTCAACAAAAGTTGAAAACGAAATAAAACAATTAGATATTGAAAATGCAATATCCCCTTCAAAGGGACTAAGTAATAAAAGTGCATCATTAAAATATAAGCTAAATAAAATATATTCGAATCAGATTATTAAACTTTTTCAACAGACTAAACAAGTACACTTTGAATTTGGGGATAAACCACAAAAATTACTGGCACGCCAGCTTAGAAAATTAGATGAGGAGAAAATGATACATAAAATTAGATCTGAACAAGGAGAAATATTGACTTTACCAAAAGATATCAATGATACATTTTTACAATATTATCAAAATCTTTACTCATCTAAACTAGCAGGACAATCAGATGGAATGGAAACATTCCTACAAGAATGTCATATTAACAGTTTAGATCAGGAAGGTAGAGACTTGTTAAATGCTGATATATCAGTAAAAGATATTGAAGAATCAATTGGATCATTAAATAACGGAAAAACCGCAGGCCCTGATGGCTTAAGTGTTGAATTTTATAAGTTTTATGATCTGATCTCTCCACGTTTACACATAATATATAAATATGCTTATGAACAAGGAAAGTTACCAGAATCATTAAATGAATCTACAATTACACTTATCCCTAAAGCTGATAAAGATTTGGAAGACCCTGGGTCATACAGAGCAATAGCTCTTTTAAACACTGATCAAAAAATACTAACTAAAATTTTATCTCGGAGGCTAAGTTTAGTGATTAATAACTTAATACATCATGACCAAACAGGTTTTATTCCAAAATGCTCTTCATCTTATAATCTGAGACGTCTATTCAATATCATATACTCAAAAAGAGTGAATGATATTGAACTAGCTGTCATATCCTTAGATGCTGAAAAAGCATTTGACCAGGTTGAATGGCCATATTTATTTAAAATAATGCAGAAATTTCAACTGGGGGATAGATTTTCCAAATGGGTAAAAATCATATGCTCAAATCCAACTGCAAGAATATTAACAAATCAAATGTTATCAGCAAAATTTAATCTCTTTAGGGTTGTAGACAAGGATGCCCGTTATCACCATTACTATTTGCTCTGGTAATAGAACCATTAGCCGAAATGATTAGATCAGAACCAGAAATATATGGATATAATACCAAAACTACAACAAATAAAATATCTCTATACGCAGATGACATCTTAATTTATATCACAAAACCGGAGATTAGTATTCCCAAACTACTTAATGTTATAACTAAGTTTGGCACATTTTCTGGGTATAGAATTAACTGGAATAAAAGTGAAATTATGCCTATAACAGGAATAAAATTAAATATATTAGAACAATTCCCACTTAAAATAGTCACAGACAAATTTAAATATCTAGGAATTAATGTATCTAAATCCTATAACTGTCTATTTAAATATAATTACCCTCAATTGTTAAATAAACTAAAAAAATATATTTTATATTGGAAAACACTACCTATTTCAACGATCAGTAGAATAAATGCTATAAATATGATTTTTTTTGCCACAATTGTTATATTTATTTCAAGCCATCCCTTTATATCTCCCTAAAATGTTTTTTAAAAAAATAGATACTTTGTTTAATAGTTTTATTTGGGACAATAAAAATCATCGAATAAGTAAAAAACATCTATGTAAATCTAAAATAAATGGTGGACTAGCACTACCAAATTTCTTATATTATTTCTGGGCAGTTCAGATTAAGAATATGAATTTTTGGTTGGTAAATTTAGATTATGAGCCAAGCTGGCTAAAGATGGAAAAGGAAGACTGTTTGCCTTTTGATGTAGGTTCGATTCTTTTTGCACCAAGGGAAGTACAAAAAAAAACGTATGGTGATAACCCTATAATTCATAGCAATAGACGTATTTGGAAACAAATAGTTAAGACCCTACATATGGATAATTTGTCACTTTGTTTGCCAATTATGAATAATCCTTTGTTTAAGCCCTCTGTATTGGACAAGGGGTTTAGACACTGGAATGATTTAGGAATTAAAAGGATAGAACACCTTTACAATAAAGGAAAATTTCTTTCATTTCAAGAGTTACAGGATATCTATGGATTGCAGTCAAATAACATATTTAGGAATTTACAAATTAGAAACTATATTAAGTATGGAACGAGTTGACAGAGAAGATAGTTGCAGCAGGTACTATAACAACATTTAAAAGATATTTGGACAGGTGCATGGATTTTGGAAAGGTTTAGAGGGATGAGGGCCAAATGTGGGCAGGTGGCACTAGAATAGATGGGACATGTTGATCGGCGTGAGAAAGTTGAGCCGAAGGGCCTGTTACTATGCATGTTTGACTCTATGATTATATAAATGATGTGAATTATAGTAATCATTAATATGAAACATTTGAGAATACTAGTGCAGACATATTGTTTGTAATATTGTTAAAATGTTGAATTAATGTACAAATCTAGTGTTATGGTTTTTAATTCAGACTTTGTAAATGCTCATTTTTAATATTTTCTTCCATTTGCCCACTATATTGTTTTATTCTCTTCTCCTTTGATGAAGCCTCTTATTTATTCCTGATACCTGGTTCTGTAGGTGCCATTTCTACCCTGTGTGATAACTATTCTTGCGCATCTCCAGATGGTGCTGACAGATTGCATGATTGCAGGAGGTATTAGATCCTCACTTCCTTGGCCAAATATTAGCAATTAACTAAGATGGACACAAGGTGCTGGAGTAACTCAGTGGGTCAGGCAGCATCTCTGTAAAATATGGATAAGTGAGGTTTCGGGACGGGACCCTTCAGTAGACTGATTATAAGGTGAGTGGGGAGGGGGGGAACAGAAAGCAAGGAAATAAACAGGACAAATCAAATCGGACAACAGATGACTTCAGGCAGGGAGGTTCCCTGATCGGCTGATTGTTGGCTAGGGATGATGTGATCACAAGGTTTAATGGTGAGGGGGGAGGGGAGGGGGGGGGAGGGGAGGGGGGGAGGGGAGAGGGGAGGGGAGGGGAGGGGGGAGGGAAGTGTTTATAAATAATAGACAATAGACAATAGGTGCAGGAGTAGGCCATTCGGCCCTTCGAGCCAGCACCGCCATTCAATGTGATCATGGCTGATCATCCCCAATCAGTACCCCATTCCTGCCTTCTCCCCATATCCCATTGACTCCGCTATTTTTAAGATCCCTATCTAGCTCTCTCTTGAAAGCATCCAGAGAATCTGCCTCAACCGCCCTCTGAGGCAGAGAATTCCACAGACTTTATAGAATTTAGCTACATCTAATTGGAGAATTCAATGTTCATACCGTTAGGTTGTAAGCTACCCGTGCGGAAAATGAAGAGCTCTTCCTCCAGTTTGCATGTGGCCCCACTCTGGCAATGGAGGAGAAGGTCCAGGACAGAAAGGTCAGAGTGGGTATGGGGACTGGAGTTAAAGTAGGCATTGGCGGGTCCCAGCATAAGTGTTCTGCGAAACATTAACACCTATTCAAGAAAAAAAATGTAATAGAATCCAGGTCAGCTTTTTACTTGTGGGCCAGGAGGCTTGATGAGCAATTACCGCTTGATGAGCCTCAGCCCCATCCCAGCTGACTTGGCCCAAGAACTCTGAGAAGAAATTAAAATTCAGGCTCACTCCAGTCCATGAGGCATAAATATTTAGCAGGTACATTTAGTGAGCCACTGGGGCTGCCATCTCGTTTATTCTTCAGTGCATTTTCCATGCTCTCATCCCAACTTCTACAATTACAACAATCAAATTGGTAAGTGAAATAAAAATTATGCATGGACGATTGTTCTCCATCAAGGGGGGTCCCTCCCCCCCCCCCCCTAAGTGTTTAATTGTCATATGTCGTATTGACTGGAACAATTATTTGCAGCAGCATAATAGGCCTGTATACACAGTACTCATAGATAACATAATAAACCAAAAAAATCAATAAATTAAAAAAAATAATGTTGGAGCAAAAAGCCCGAAATGCAACAAGACCGGTTCATAGTTCATAGGTTGATTAATGTTTGTAGTGTTCAAGAGCCTGATGGTTGATGGGAAGAAGCTGTTTCTTGAAGAAAGTTTCTTATAAGAAAGACTGGATAGACTCGGTTTTATACTCTCTGGAATTTAGGAGATTGAGAGGGGATCTATAGAAACTACAAAATTCTTAAGGGGGTTGGACAGGCTAGATGCAAGGAAGATTGTTCCCGTGTTGGGGGGGTGGGGGGGAAGGGAAGGGGTGTTGGGGGGAAGGGGGGGGTGGGAAGGGGAGAGGGGAGGGGGGGAAGGGAGGGGGAAGGGGGGGAAGAAGATGAGGGTGAATGGACGGGGGGAGGGGGTGGGCGTGACGGGGGGGGGAGGGGGGAGGGGGGGGGGAAGTGGATAAAGAAGTCACAGCAAGCTTAAGGATAAGGGGGAAATCCTTTAAGACCGAGATGAGAAAGACTTTTTTCACACAGAGAGTGGTGAGTCTCTGGAACTCTCTACTCTCTGCCACAGAGGGTAGTTGAGGCCAGTTCATTGGCTATATTTAAGAGGAGTTGGATGTGGCCCTTGTGGCTAATGGGATCAGAGGGTATGGAGAGAAGGCAGGTTACGGGATACTGAGTTGGATGATCAGCCATGATCATATTGAATGGCGGGTGCAGGATCGAAGGGCTGAATGGCCTACTCCTGCACCTAATTTCTATGTTTCTATAGTTTCTATGTTTCTTGAACCTGGAGGTCACAGTTTTCAGACTTCTATACCTTCTTCCCACTGGCAGGAGTGAAATGAGAGCATGGCCAGCGCAGTGTAGGTCTTTCATAATGTTGACTGCCTTATTGAGGCAGTGCTTCTATAGATCCCATTCCGATTGTAAGGAGGTCAGTATCTGTGATGGACCTTGTTGTCCCAGAGCGGTTAGACCAATGTTAGATGCCTCCTCAAATAACCATAATTTGCACGTTTGATTATCCATTTTCTCCAATAAAACTAAAACCGGTTTGTGTCTGAAAATCACCATCTGTTTGGAGGTCATGACCTCTGAGAAGAGTCAAACGATACCAGAACAGTCTGCCTAGGGTGCTGGGGTGCGGAGATAACGGCCCACAAAGTCAGCCTCAGAAGATGGCTATGGGAGCAGATCTGCCGCTTCTGGCCGGGCAGTAGTTCTAGAGCCAGGGCCGGCCCCCCCCCCCCCCCCCCCCCCCCCACCACCCCCCCCCCCCCCCCCCTAGCCGATTGGACCGATTTTTCCAAATTGGGCCTCGCGCCCAGGGGGGGCCCCCGCGTTAATTTTTCCGTATTTCATATAGGAAATACAAATTCGCTTTGTTAAATAAAGATTAAAAAAAAACATTTTACAAAACTTACATGGTTTTGTACATGGAATACAAGCGCTGTACGGTCATCAGACGCAAAAGATGTGTTAGATGTGTTAACAGCTAGTAGTTAACAAGTAGTTATCCAATGCGTCATCAATGCATTGATCCACATTCCTCAGTAAATGTGTAATTGTGTTTTAGACGAAGTATTAATGACGCTGCGTTCCTTTGAATAAAATTCACACGGCGTCATTAACACTTTCATAAAAACATAATTACATTTTACTCTGGAATGTAGATTGATGCATTGATGACACATTGAGAATTTCTTAAAACTCACCATCATGAGTGAGAACTTCTTCTTGGTGACATTCGTGGTCTGCAGGTTAGTCATTCAATTTACCTACCGACCCACGTTGTGTCTCTCTGTCTTTCGCTCCCTCCCACCCTCTCTCTCTCGCGCGCGCTCGCTCGCTCCCGTTCCCCATCTCTCTCTCTAGCTCTCTCGGCATTCCCGGAATCATTGATGTTTTGCGGTATACAAAAGTGGTGGAAAAAAAAAACACAGTTAGCGGGTGAGACAGCATCTATGGAACGAAGGAAATATGCAACGTTTCGGGTCGAAACCCTTCCTCAGACCCGGCTATTTCCTTCGCTCCATAGATGCTGCCTCAAGCCCTGTCCCACTGTGCGAGTTCTCCCAAGAGCTTAAAATCTCTGTGTAGCATCTCTGTCCCTATCTTCAAATTCCCACTTTGAAATAAAATACAGTTTTCGACTTAAAAATTTTGCAGCATGATCGCGATTAGTCGATTCCCACGCATTTTCAATCATCGTTCGATTCGGTGTAATTTTCACACATGGTTGATGTAGTTTTTTTTAAATACAGTACATTACAATAAATAGTGACGAATAGTAATAAATGCAAATGCTTCAAGTTACACTTCTTGTGTGGTGGTAAGGGGGGGGGGGTGGAATAAAATACCATATATTTGCATTTATATAGCGATCCTGCAGCAAAATTTTTGTCGAAAGTTGAATTTTATTTCAAAGTGGGAATTGGAAGATAGGGACAGAGATGCTACTCAGAGATCTTGATAGGAAGGAAAAGTTACAGCAGCTGAGTGAAAGATCGATCAAATGGTAGGTTCAATGAAGATCGGGCGAAGGAGATTGGGGGTGGGGGAAAAGTATCTAGGGGGGGGGGGGGGGGGGGGGGGGGGGGGGGGGGGGGGGGGGGGGGGGGGGTAGGGGGGGGGACTTGCCTAAATGAGTACTGAGATGGATTATAATTCCACACCAAATTTCTTAGACAATAATACATTTTATGCAATTATCACAACATTTTTGTTGGATATGGATCAACCTATGGTACATGCTCGTAAATTAGTAAAACAAATGTTCTTAAAGTATTGTTGTTTCTTCTTCAGGGATTGATTTCTGATAACAAATAACCTACATTCTATATTTTGTCCAAATGTGGCTGAAACAATGGCATATTTTGTGATATTTATTGAGATAGAAAGATACAACTGAGTTTGGGCAAGATATTACCTTGCAACATTCTGTATGTCTGATAGATATTGTGAAATGGAACTCAGAAGTTATGGGAGGATTACATAAAACTACAATTCAAAGGTAATGAATATACAGAGTATTCTTATTTCCATCATGAACATGCAATAGTGATATAGGACACCAGGTCCTACTACGGTAAACTCACGAGTGTAATACGGTATGACTACGTGTTAAAAAGTATCAATTTTTTACATCCTGAGTGTGGACATTTACATTTACATGTGGACATTTTTCAACATGATGAAAAAAAAAACACAACCGTCTTCACGAGTTACCACGTTTCCCGAGTACCAGCCGTTAGCCTAAGAAATGGCGTGTTGGCCTTTATAATAAGAGGAATCGAATATAGGAGCAAGGAGGTCCTTCTGCAGTTGTACAGAGTTCTAGTGAGACCGCACTTGGAATATTGTGTGCAGTTTTGGGCCCCTAATTTGAGGAAGAACATTCCTGCTATTGAGGGAGTGCAGCGTAGGTTTCAAGGTAATTCCCGGGATGGCGGGATTGTCATATGCTGAGAGAATGGAGCAGCTGGGGCTTGTACACTCTGGAGTTTAGGATTAGGAAGAGCGGATCTCATTGAAACATATAAGATTGTTAAGGGCTCGGACACACTAGAGGCAGGAAACATGTTCCCGATGTTGGGGGAGTCCAGAACCAGGGACAACAGTTGAAGAATAAGGAGTAAGCCATTTAGAACGGAGACGAGGAAACACTTTTTCTCACAGAAAGTTGTGAATCTGTGGAATTCTCTGCCTCAGAGGACGGGGGAGGCCGGTTCTCTGGATGCTTTCAAGAGAGAGCTAGATAGGGCTCTTTAAAAATAGCTGAGTCAGGGTATATGGGGATAAGGCAGGAACAGGGTACTGATTGGGGATGATCAGCCATGATCACATGGCGGTGCTGGCTCGAAGGGCCAAATGACCTGCTCCTGAACCTATTGTTTATTGTCTATTGAAACATCTCGAGCTCCGACGTACCCGCTACGTTCATATAACCATATAACAATAACCATATAACAATTACGCAGCACGGAGGAACAGGCCCTCTCGGCCCTTCCAGTCCATGCCGATCATTTGTTTTCCCCTAGTCCCATCTACCTGCACTCAGACCATACCTCTCCATTCCCTTCCCGTCCATATACCTATCCACTTTACTTTTAAATGTTAAAATCGATCCTGCCTCCACCACTTCTGCTGGAAGCTCATTCCACACAGCCACCACCCTCGTGAGTAAAGAAGTTCCAACCCCTTCATGTTACCCCTAAACTTCCGTCCCTTAATTTCGCATGTCATGCCCTCTTGTTTGAATCTTCCCTACCCTCAATGGGAAAAGGTTATCCACGGACACCACTCTGTCCTATCCCTTTCATCATTTAAAGACCTCAATCAGTCCCCCTTAACCTTCTGCACTCCAAAGAATAAAGACCTAACTTGTTCAAACCCTTTCTCTGTAACATAGTTTACTGGAACCCAGGCAACATTCTAGTAAAAATCTCCTCTGTACTCTCTCTATTTTGTTGACATCCTTCCTATAATTAGGCGACCAAAATTGTACACCATACTCTTGAATTGGTCTTACCAATGCCTTGTACAATTTTAACATTAATTCCCTACTCCTATATTCAATGCTCTGATTTATAAAGGCCAGCACACCAAAGGCTTTATTTACCACCCCATCTACATGCGATTCCCCATCTACATCCACCTTCAGGGAACTATGCACAGTTATTCCTAGATCTCTCTGTTCCACAACATTCCTCAATTCCCAATACCATTTACCATGTTTTGTCCTATTTTGATTTGTCCCTGCCAAGATGCAGCACTTCACACTTATCAGCATTAAACTTCCATCTGCCATTCCCCCCCCCTTTCAGCCCACTTTTCATATGCACTCAAATCTCTCTGTAGACCTTTGGAAAAATCGTCTTCATTATCCCACAACACCACCATAATCTTAGTATCATCTGCATACTTACTATCCAATTTTCCCACCCCATCATCCAGATCATTGATGTACATGACAAACAACAGTGGACCCAACACAGAGTCCCTGAGGCACCCCACTGGTCACCGGCTTTACCCAACGTGACAAACATGCCATCCAGCATTACTCTCTGACATTCTCCCATTCAGCCACTGTTGAATCCATCTTGCTACTCCGCCCATTAACACCCAAAGATTGAACCTTCTTAACCAACCTTCCACCATGGGGAACCTTGTCAAAGCCTTACTGGCAAATCCATATAAAGACAACATCCAACTGCTTTTACCCTCATCAAATTCCCTAGTAATCCCGCTTCAAAAAATTCAAGAAGGTTTGTCAAACATGACCTTCCAGGCACAAATCCATGTTGACTGTTCCAGATCAGACCCTGTTTATTACCAGAAGATGCTTATATATATTATCTCTACGTATCCTTTCCATTAATTTACCCACCACTGACGTCAAACTAACAGGCCTATAATTGCTAGGTTTATTCTTTTGAAACCCCTTTTAAAACAATGGAACAACATGCACAGTACGCCAATCCTCCGGCACTATTCGCGTTTCTAATGACATTTGAAATATTTCTGTCCCATAGCTCCTGCTATTTCTACACTAACTTCCCTCAATGCCCTAGGGAATATCCTGTCAGCGACCTGGAGACTTATCCACTTTTATATTTTTTCAGAAGTGTCAGTACTTCATCCTCTTTGAATCTCATAGTTTCCCATAGCTACTCTACTTTTTTCCCTTACCTCACATAGTTCAATATCCTTCTCCTTGGTGAATACCGAAGAAAATAAATTGTTCAATATCTCCCCCATCTCTTTTGGCTCTGCAGATAGCTGTCCATTCGGTCTCTCTAATGGTCCAATTTTATCCCTCGTTATCCTTTTGCTATTAATATAGCTGTAGAAACCCTTTGGATTTACTTTCACCTTTCTTGCCAAAGCAACCTCATATCTTCTTTTAGCCTTCCTAATTTCATCCTACGTGTTTACCGCGAGTTTTGATTTTTTTAAAACTCGGGAGAGCTCTTGAGTGAATTCGCACAGTGGGACAAGGCTTACACCTGCTGAGTTTCTCCAGCATTTTTGTCTACCTTCGATTTTCCAACATCTACAGTTCATTCTTAGACGTTTTGCAGTGATGGCTGCATCTGCGGTTCCTTTCTGTTGGGGGGGGGGGGGGTGGGGGGGGGGGTGGTAAGGAAGAGTCCTGGCCCGTGGCGGCTCCTGGTCCTTTCCCTCCGCCGTGGCCCCGCCTTGCTCACTGAGTTCCTCCAGCACTCTGTGTTTTTTGTTTGGGGCTCTGAAGTTGAAGGTGGACCCCCCTGTGTCTACCTTCAACTCCCTAATCTGTGGTGGCTCAGCGGGACGGGCAGGGGGGCTCTGGGATAGGGTTGCGGTTCTGGTCGAGTCCCTTCTTCAGACAATCACAAGTACTAACTCTCACTGAAGAGAGTTCAGTTCAGTATGAAGAAAGGGTCTTCTCTCCAAGAGTCGCTGCGCTGCCTATCCCTGCTGAGCTACTCCATTGTGCTGTTACTGAGATATAGCAAATATATAAAATTAACAAAAGTCTATCCCTCATTGCTAGCAGCCTGATGGGAAGCGTCTGTAAAGTGGGAAGCGGCTGGAAAAGGACAGCGCAGGCTGGGGGGGGGGGGAGAGTTTTCATTTTACAGTGTGGGGTAGTCTGAGTCCAGGGGTAAAGTTGCGGGGAGGGCCCAGGAGGGGTTGGAAGGAGGGGGTTGGCCGGGGATCATCCAGCTCAAGAGTGGGGTCAGCGGGCGATGGATACACAGGACATGTGGAACGGTGGTGCTTACACATATGTCAGTGAGCGAGTAACCTCAATTGTTTTCCCATTGTTCGCGCTGACACAGGAGTAAGCTGCACCGCCCGCTGTGATGTTATCCATCACCCCGCTGACCCACTCCCGCTCTATGATCTTTGCTCTTGACTGGTCCCCTAACTGTTAGACGGAGAGCACTGCCAGAGTGAGCGGGGGCCTGCAGAAAGCGCGGAGATGGCAGTCGGTTCCGCTGTCCGGTGATGGTGGCCGCTCGTAGCCACGTGAGCAGCTTCCCTCCCTGGCCACAATGTGGTGGCGCCTCCGCCTTGCCCCTTGGCTGGCCTCTCCGCTTCGTGTGGCAGCTCCCCTGCCGCTCACTCCCGGGTGGCCCGGTGGGCTTCCTGGCGCCGCCCGTTTTCTTTGGCTTCATCCTCGTGGCTTTGAGGCTGCTCAGCCTCTCGCATCCCGCCTCTGCTCTCCACTGGCTGGCTCCCGCCCTTCCCCCTACCTCCCGCTATTAACTGGACTACCTGACCGCGGCAAGCGGGGAGTGATGTTACTCATGACCCGACCCTCGCCTTCTCAACGCTCCCGCAACTTTACCCCTAGCTAGACTTCCCACACGCTGTGAAAGGAACTCTCCCCCGAATTGTCATGTTACTCACGACACGTGACTCATTTATAATTATTTATTTATTTTTATACGAAAATTTTTCCCAATTGGGCCCCGCACCTCCTAAGGCCGGCCCTGTCTAGAGCCCTGGCCGTAGGGAGCAAATTTGACTCGCCGATTGGCCGCATAAGACCCAATCAGTTTGCAATCGGCCTCCTCACCTGGCCTAGCCGCCATATCTTTCGGGGGGAGGATGGGAGGGGAATGGAAGGGGAAGGGGGAGGAATGGGGAGGTGGAAGGGGGGGAGGAGAATGGGAATATGGAGGAGGGGGAGGAGGGATATGGAAAGGGAATGGAAGGAGGAGGGGAGGGATAGGGAGGGAGGGAGGGAGGAGGGAGGAGGAGGAGGGGAAGGGAATTGGTGAATTGGGGGAAGGAGGAAGGGGGAGCGGGAGGAAGGGGGAATGGGGAGGAGAAGAGGGATTCAAGTGGGAGGAGGAGGGAAGGAGGTGGGGGGAGGGAGGGCGAGGAGGAGGGAGGTGGGAGGGGGCGGAGGTAATGGGAGGGAGGGGGGGGAATGTTGGGGGGGAAGGGGGGAATAAGGAAGGAGGAAATGGGAATGGGATTGGGAGAGTGAGAGGAGGGGGAAGGAAGGGAGGAGGAGGAGGGGGGGGATGGGGGGTGGGGGAGCAATTGGGAGGGGTGGAGGAGTGAACTGAGGGAATTGGCGCTCTTAACTTTGTATGGATTAAAGGAGGTGCCAGACCACCAGTTGCTGGACAATCATTGGTGGACAGGTAAAAAATGAAAAAGTACAATTTACATTAATAGACTTTGAGCACTAATTACATCAGACATAAATTGATTCTCAATGATCTTACACTGGTATTTCAGCCCACTTACTGAAATAGAAATAATGAACATAATGTTTTTTCATTGATAGTCCCCAGTCATGGCCATTCAAACCTTTGAATAGTATAGCAAGATACAAGTCATGCAAGATACAAGATATAAACAGTTCACCAAGTCCACACTGATGTGAATACAATTGTACTTTATATTATTTGAAATAAAAATAAATGTATCTCAGTATTACATTGAGAACAAGGGCAAGATTTAAAAGCTATTAGATACTGGCCTAATTGTACTTCATTGTTGCTGACACTTCATTTGCAAGGTCTTCCTCACAGGTCAGTCTGGTCTTCCTCACAGGTCAGTCTGGTCTTCATCACCGGTCAGTCTGGTCTTCATCACCGGTCAGTCTGGTCCAGATTCCATGCCTTGGCATTGAAACATGGAGCTCGGAGATCAACTGGAGGCCAAATGCTAGGATGGCACTTTGATTTAAAAGGTAACTGCAGATAAGTCCCTTACTTAGACACAAAATGCTGGAGTAACTCAGCGGGACAGGCAGCATCTCTGGAGAGAAAGAATGGGTGACGTTTTGGGTCAAGACCCATCTTCAGACTGAAATCAGATTGAAACCAGCATCTGCAGTTCCTTTCAACACATTAAGTTGCTTACTAGTTTTCTTTAGTTTATATTTACTTTTTTATACCTAATTTAAAAGATGTGTTTTAGATAAAATATTTAAAGAAGGAACTGCAGATGCTGGAGAATCGAGGTACACAAAAAGCTGGAGAAACTCAGCGGGTGCAGCAGCATCTAAGGAGCGAAGGAGATAGGCGACGTTTCGGGTCGAGGGAGACCCTTCTTCAGACTGGTCAGGGATCAGGGAAACGAGAGATATAGATGGTGATGTGGAGAGATAAGGAACAATGAGTGAAAGAAGATATGCAAAAAAAAAAGTATCGGTGATAAAGGGAAAACAAGCCATTTTGTAAGCTGTTTGTGGTGTGAAAATGAGAAGCTGGTGCGACTTGGGTGGGGTAGGGGAGATAGAGATAGAGGGAAATTGCCAGGGCCCGAGGGCTGAGGGAGAGGTGGGGTAAGGGGAGGAGACCAGCAAGGGTAAACAGAAGAATTGAGAAAATTCAATTATTCAAGAGCCCAAAGGATGCAGACTCCCCAAGCGGAATATGAGGTGCTGGTTTCCGTTCTCCAGCTTTTGCGGTGTTGCTCACAATCCCACCCACTCTGGCCGTGGGGAGGAGGCCCAGGACCGAGAGGTCGGATGTAGAATGGGAGGGGAGTTGAAGTGCTGAGCCACCGGGAGAGGATCGGGTTGGTTATTGCGGACCGAGCGGAGGTCCCGCAATAACCACTCAAATCTCTTCCAGCCTGAACGGCTGCATCGACTCAACACTCCGTAACAACCCTGACTGGGATATCAAGCCCGCCCGACAAGGGAGGTGCCGTGGTAGTCTGGCGCGTCGAGCTCTCTACGGAGGCCGCGCTCCAACACCTCCTCCTACTTACCCTGGTCCATGACCCCACTGGCGAACACAGGCCGCATCTCGAGCACCATAACTGACTTCATCAGCTCCGGCTCCCTAACCCCCGAGCCTCCGACCTCATCGTTTCTCCAGCCACGGCCACGGCCCCGATTTTACCTTCCTCCCCACAAATCACACAACCCCGACTGCCCAGGCAGACAACCAGTGTCCTCTGCAGTTCCGTGCCCCACCGCACACATTTCCACATACCTTGACGCCATCCTATCCCCCTATTGTTAAATCCTCCTACCTATATCTAAGACACCTCTCAGACACTCTCCGGCGTCGCTCCGTGCATTCATTCCCACAGCCCCCCATCCTCTCATCTTTACATGGACGCTCCAGTTCACTCTACACCCCATCCCCCCACCAGGCGACGGTCTCAAAGCCCTCCGGTCTTCTCGCGACCAGAGGAGCAACCATACCCTCCTGACACCTCTGAGCTGACACCCTCAATAACTTCTCTGCTCACATCTAGCTATGGGCTCACGCAATGGGCCCCAGCTACGCTTGCCTCTTTGTTGGGTTTGGTCCTCACCCTCAATCATTCCTCCCATTTCTTATCGCATGAGCTACGCTTGCCTCATCGATCGTGACGACTGCTTTGGTGCATACACCTCTCCCCGACCATCTACCTCCGTTACATCGACGACTTGCTTTGGTGTCACCTCCTGCACCACACACAACTGACTGACTCATTCATTCACCACCAACTCCAATCCGGCACTCAAATACACTTGGAAGCCATTGTCCGACACTTCCCTACCATTCCTGACCCACCATCTCTATTGCAGAGATACAACGCCTGACCGACATCCACTACAAACCTACTCTGACCTCCCACAACTACTGGGACTACTCCTCCTCCACCCCTGTCCTGTAAGACTCCACCCCCTAGTCCATTTCTCTCGTCTCAAACGCCGCATCTAGCTCCCAGGATAGGTGTTCCACACCAGGTCATTCACAAATGCCTATTCTTCAGAGAACGGGGATTCCCTCCCCACTAATGAAGGGCTCGCACTCCTCCATAACCCGAACACTGCCCTCGCTCCCATTTCCCCCACTCGCAAACAGGTCCCCTGGTCCTCACCTTTCACCCCACCAGCCGGCAAATACAAATATAAGTCCTCCGCCAATTTCCCCACTCCAACGTGACCCCTCCTCCCCCACTCTTCCATATCCCCCCCTGCTGCCCTTCGCAAAGACAAAGACCGATCCCTCCGCAACTCCCTTGTCCATTCTTCCTCCCCTTCCACTCCCCTCCCCTACCAAGAAATGCAACACTTGGCCTCCCTTCCCTCGGGCACTTCCAGGTCCGACAGAGGTCACTTCCTCCATCCTATCTACTGCATCCCGTTGCTCGATGCCAGATGATCCGCAAGGCTGGCGATCGCTTCGCGAAACACCCCGCTAGTTGTCCGCAACACTCCCTCACGCAACTCCCCCTCCACTCCGACCTCTCGGTCCTGGGCCTCCTCCCGGCCAGAGCAACACCGTCCTCCAGTATGCAAGCCATTGGGCTCTCAATTCTGTTAACCCTCCTCCTCCCCTTCCCAAGCCCTCTACTGCATCCGTTGCTCCCAGACCAGCTTCTCATTCACACCACAAACAGCGGAGCTTGGCGATCAGCGATACTCAAACTTTCACTCAGTGTTCCCTTATCCAACCCCCGATGATCCCTGACCAGGTGGCTCGCACCGAAACGTTCCACTCCGACCTCTCGGTCTGCTGGCTGAGTTATCAGCTTTTGCCAGATAAAATATTGTGAGCAACATAGAGTCATGAGAGCAGCACACCTCATTATTCCCTTGGGGAGTCTCATCCTTTGGGGGGGGGGACCTTACGAATATTGAATTTTTCCTCATGTTAACCCTGACCAGATGCTCCCCAGGCCCTTGGCATACTCTATCTCCCTCCCTCCTCCCCCACCCAAGGCACCAGCTTCCCACACCACAAACAGCTTACAATGCTTGTCCCTTTATCACCGATACTTTTTTTTGGCATTTGGCCTTATTCTCTATCCCTCTAAAACCTCTGAAGAAGGTCCGACCCGAACGTCCCTATCCTTCGCCCTTAGATGCTGCTGCATGCACCTGTCTATCAAGAGCACGAAGCAGACCTAATGCTGACCAAGATGCCCAGTTATTACTGTTGCCCAAGGGCCATTTGGCCACCTGCACCTGTCTATAAATGGCATAACCTCTTCAACTCCTCAGGCAGCTTGTTCCATACACCCACCACCTTCTGAGTGAAAAAGTTGCTCTTCAGTTTCCTATTAACTTTTTACCCCTCTCACCTTAAAAGTATGTCCTCCGGTTCTTGATTCCCTCACTCTAGATAAAACGACTTGTGCATGCAGCCTATCAATTCTTCTCATTATTTTATACACCTTCATATGATCACAATTCCAAACATTTCAGTGAAATAATTTTTAATAATTTAAACCAAATGAGTCTGAAGTAGGGTCCGGACCCGAAACATCATCTATCCATTTTCTCCATAGATGCTGCCTGAACCACTGAGTTACCCCAGCATTTTGTGGCTATCTTCATTTTGGTAAACATTTCAATTACAGTTTGTGCCCTCATTGGTGACTATAGCAACATTAAGTTTCCAGCCTGCCTTGGAACCTTTGATTGTGCATTACAGTGTTCTTCAACATTTTATTTGGATCAAGTGGTTGAAACTGTATTTACCACATCATTATGAGAACAATGTAACTACACATTACCACGAAGCAATACTTTTCTTGCCGGAAAAAAATAGGAATTTATAAGATCACAACTAACTTCCACTAAACATGTTGAAACGATGCTAATAAAACAATTGTGCCATGGAAGCGAAACTTTATTATGCCGGAATTATAACAGGGTGAAAAATGCGATGCTGACTATAGTTAACAAATAAAAATTTATAGATTTCTATGAAGAGAAAGAAAGAGCTATAATAGGAAAGAGTGAGGCTATTAGGGACTGAAGGGTAAGCTACTCTGGAGGTAGAGAAATCTGATTCATGTCGGAGGTTTAATTGGCATCCTTGTCAAAATGACCACTGCATCCACTCGGGGAAGATTTGGTGAGTCGGCAAGAGGAAAATAATGCCTTTTGCGATTAAGATATTTCAGAAAGAAGCATTTAGCTCTGATGGACTTTGACGTGGTTCAGCCTTGGGGCCCATGATGCTGTTGTCCGCAGCTGTTTATAGGCTCTACCAAGCCCATGATCAGGTCAAGCTGGCTTTCTGTAAGTGGCATGCTGGGAACCGCTCTCACTGAAGAATGGGCTTAGGCAGAATGGCCAAGCAGTGAATGAGGAAGCCCCGCCCACGACGGGAAATTCCCGTTCATTCTTATCCTCATCTGCTGCAGTATGATAAGTATTAATGTATGACCATTTTTGCCTTGCGGAATCAGAAAATTTTACGTCTATCTAGTTACTTTAGTTTAATTTTAGGAGATACAGCGCGGGAAGCAAGCACTTTTCGGCCACACTGTCCACGCCCCGACCATCGATCGTACACTAAACTATCTTCACCCTAGGCAATTTCCAACATTACAACGCGCAACTAATCTCAAACCTGTACGCCTTTTAACAGTGTGGGGAAACCGGGTAGGGCATCAAGCAGTCAGCAGAGGGATCATCATTCTAACTCCGTTACGATAGCACCAGGTGGTCAGGATCGAACAGGAATCTATGGGGGCCATTAAGGCAGCACTCCCTGCTTGCGCTGGTCTTGCCGCACCTAGTTTGCATAAACACACCGGAAGATTATTGTTCCAATTGTAGTTATTCCCTGCATTGAAAATGTAATTAAACCAGCATACCTCCCCGAGTAAATAGATTCCCGTGTCCTATGGCGGTTCCACAAGGGAATGGATTTTGCAGATATGGTGGATTCTGTCCCAACAATGCAAGCTATTTCATAATGCAAGCTTCTCAATGGATTACTGTACCTGCTGATTTTAAAAGACAACAAAGGAATCTTCTCCAGATGGAACTGAAAGGAATTAGTTCATCCTGTATCAGATGACGTAACACAAGCCAAAAAAAAATCAACACCTGCGAAATTTTTTAGAGTTTGTAGTGCATTTGGAGTTTATCATTTTACCTAAATCATTTTATGAAATAAATTTTGTGCTTAAACTAATGTTTGTGAGGGTATGGTAGGTTAATTGCGGTTTTGTGCAATTGCTGCTGAACTGCAACGGTGGTGCAGAAGGAGAGCCACTACAGAACTAGACCTGTTAGATCCTGAACCAAGCCGCTGGTGGAGTTTGCAAGTCCCTCCCTTGATGTTCGATACCCTTAAGCTCTAATTCTCTCCCAAAGTTGTGAGGGTTGTAGGTTATTAAATTGTTATGTACAAATCTATGACTGTGGCCCTGTGTTCAAGCATCTTTAATTAGTTTTACCTATGCATCATTTGTGTTACCTATTGAGCTTCCCTATTTAAGTTCTGATGTTTGTCTCTTTCTTACCTGGTTATGGATTTTTCTTTTCTACATCAGGATTTCTGGTACAAACTTTAGTTTAGTTTGGTTTGAGTTTAGTTTGCCCCTGTGTTCTCTGCACTTGGGTCATAGAAACATAGAAAAATAGAACATAAGATGGTCTACTCAGCTCTATATATGTTACAGAAGGTGAGTGTAGAATCTGGGGCGAATTGATGGGAAAGTGGGGAGACAAAGAGATTAAATGGGTGCAAATCAATGGCTGGTGATCAGTGTGGACATGGTGGGCCAAAGGGAGATTTTCCATCTGTATCTATGTTATCCCGCTTTCTCATCTTCATCCCACACACAAAGGGAAATTTACAGAAGCCAATAAACCTGCATATCTTTGGGATATGGGAGGAAACTGGAGCAAACCCAGAGGAGACCTGTGTGGTCTCAGGAAGAATGTGCAAACTCCACACAGGCAGCATGGAGGCCAGATTCATGATTGAAAAAAAATGAATGAAAAAAAAATGAAAAAAAAAAAAAAAAACGATGGTCTGGGTCTCTGGTGCAGCGAGGCAACGGCTCTACCTGCTGCACCACTGTGCCGCATAGTATCTTACTTTTAGTGTAACTGATGACTATATCTGATGATATAAAGACCTCGTCTATAGCAGACTGCATGGGTGGAAAAGTGACAACGTCAATGTTTCACCCCCCCCCCCCCCCCCCCCCCCGTTTTTGATGGCCTTCAGAAAAAGAATTAGGAGGGTTGCTAACCTGAAACATTGCCTCTGTTTCTTTCCCCAATTATGTACTTTACCAGCTGAACGTTTCCAGTTCTTCCTGCTTTCATTTCAGATGTCCAGTGCCTGCAAAATGTTGTTTTTTTGCCTTTCAATGGTTTACTTGATGACTGCTGCTGACAAGTCAGGCTGATCAAATTAGATTAACCAACATTATTCACAACATTGTTCATCAGTCACTGAAAGTAAGCATGGTGGTACAGCAGGCAGCGAAGATAGCTAATGGCACATTGGCCTTCATAACTAGAGGAGTTGAGTATAGGAACAAAGAGGTAGTTCTACAGTTGAACAGGGCCCTAGTGAGCCCACACCTGGTGTATTGTGTGCAGTTTTGGTCTCCAAATTTGAGGAAGGACATCCTTGCTATTGAGGGAATGCAGCGTAATTCACGAGGTTAATTCCCGGAATGGCAAGACTGTCATATGTTGAAAGAACGGAGCGACTGGGCTTGTATACACTGGAATTTAGAAGAATGAGAGGGGATCTTATTGAGACATAAGATTATTAAGGGATTGGACACGCTGGAGGCAGTAAACATGTTCCTGATGTTGGGGGAGTTCAGAACCAGGGGCCACAGTATGAGAATAAGGGGTAGACCATTTAGAATGGAGATGAGGAGACACATTTTCACCCAGAGAGTTGTGAATCTGTGGCATTCTCTGCCTCAAAAGGCAGTGGAGACCAATTCTCTGGATGCTTTCAAGAGAGAGTTAGATAGAGATCTTAAAGATAGCAGAATCAAGGGATATGGGGAGAAGGCAGGAACGGGATACTGATTGTGGATGATCAGCCATGGCAGTGCTGGCTCAAAGGGCTGAATGGCCTACTCCTGCACCTAATATCTATTGTCTATTCTGATTAGGCCCACAGCCACATTTCAATTGCAGTTGAGGCCTCCCTGCAATGATGAGGGGATCAACCCACAGCTTGTGTTTTTGCAAATGGGTTTCTATCCAAGTAAATTCTGCATCTATGCCATCCAGATCTGCAGATTGATGGATGCTATACCACATCTTCTCAAAGATCATTAATTAATAATGAACTTTATAATAAAATGTGTCCAATGATTAATGAACAAGATTTTGCAACACAATGCAAAGAAAATGAAGCTCCCAGGAACATAACCCAAAGGAATGATTCCAATAAGGTAAGCGTTTTGTTGATGGAAAACTAAGACCAAATATCTTTTTCAAAACTGAGGTGCCAAAATAAAAAAATGATAATTTAAAATGCCCATGCTAATGCGGGTCATAATTTATAAATGAGGTATTTAGAAAGGAGTAAGGAAGTTAAAATTGTTTTCTGAGACACAAGGAAGTGCAGATGTTGGCTTACAAAAAAAGACAAAGTGCTGGAGTAGCTCAGCGGATCAGGCAGCAACTGTGGAGAAAATGGATAGGTGATGGGTCTTCTTCTGACATGTCACCTATCCATTGTTCTCCAAACATTTTGCCTGACCCACTGCGTTACTCTACTATTCTACTTGCAGTGTTTGTTTGAGGGAAATATCCCACAGAATAAATTACACATTGATACAAAATGCATAAAAAGGTTTTCAGTACCATGAGTGGATTGGAGTCGACAGTAATTAGGTGCGTGAGATCAAAGGAAGTTTTTGACAAATCGGATTTTTGTCAATGAAACATTTTTTGTTCTATGAATTGCTTATTCACTCAAGCAAAGATGACCATATGACATAGAAGCAGAATTAGGCCATTCAGCACATCAAGTCTACTCCGCCATCGATCATGGCTGATCTATTTATCCCACTCAACCCCATGCTCCCATCAATCTCCACTTTAAAAATACCCAATGTCTTGGCCTCCACATCTGTCTGTGGCAATGAATTTCACAGATTCACCACTCCCTGGCTAAAACAATTCCTCCTCAACTCCATCCTTTCCTTTATTCTGAGACTGTGCCTTCTGGTTCTAGATTCCCCCATTACTGGAAACATATTTTCCACGTCTATCCAAGCCTTTCATTATAACAAATGCTGGGCTTTCCCTCTTCATCAAGTCCCAGAGCGCAGCAGTTACTTTGAGTAACAGGACACTTGAGGTGGCACACTGTGCAGCAGTAGAGTTGCTGCCTTATAATGCCAGAGAGCCGGGATCTATCCTGGCTGCGGGTGCTGTCTGTATGGAGTTTGTACGTTCTCCCTGGGAGAACGTGGATTTTCTCCAGGTGCTCTGGTTTCCTCTCACACTCCAGAGAATTTCAGGTTTGTAGATTAATTGGCCTCAGCACATTCGTAAATTGTCCCTAGTGTGCAGGATAGTGCTAGTGTAAGGGGTGGCATGGAGCCATGGGCCAAAGGGCCTGTTTCAATGATTTATCTCTAAAGTAAAGTCTAAAGGCCTCCTCCTTGCATTGTAGATGTTCTCCTTCTGACCAAGTAAATGAGTTGATTCAAAGCTGGAGGTCAGTGGAAAGGGGAACCTTGTTTTACTCGCGTCCATCCAGCCAATAAAATGCTTGGGAAATAATGGTGGAGTACCATCAAAAGTACCACTTCAAAATGCTCAGCAATTTTCAATGGAAAGTGAGGTTTTGGCTCCCACCTCTGTCTTGATTTGGTAAACTTGTTTCCTCTTGTACCCATGACACAGTGCAGGTGCAGGTTTTAGTGCACCATTGTGTTTTAAGCAACGTCATGAAAATCATTTGCAAAATTGCCATCAATGTGACTTGATAGCTGGCTGCGCTAAGAGCACTTTGCAGATTAAGCTGATCACATTAATAGAATGCGTGGGGTGGCAGATGATCTCACTAATTTATTCTAACATTGAGGAAAACATCTGAGAAAGACAATCTCAGTGGCATTTAAGTACCTTCAAATTACTCCTGAATCAATGCTGCCCTAGTTTCTGAGCTGCAAATAGTGTTGCTGACATAGAATAAAACAAGACATTTAGTTTACAATTGATTTCCTAGAAAGAGTAAAGATTTTAGGTGATTTAATGAAAGATAGCGTCCAATGTTACATTTGGCAAGATTCCATGTGTGGTTTCTTTCTCTGATATACGTTTCAATGGTTAAGGGTACCAGTGTAACAAATCAATTTTCCCACAGCTCTTTTGGGAAAATCCCACATTTCATTCCTTCAATATATTGCATTGTTTCAGTTGAAACATGGTGCCAATTTTACAACTGGCCACAATATCTCAGAACAATTGAAAGTTAAACAATTTAGCCCACATTTTCAATCTTCATCAAGGAATTTGTATCTGATAGAGAGTGACCATCAGATCAGACTTGCCATCTATAATCCATGATCAAAATGTCCCATCACCCTTCCCTACTTGTTACTGCACATGTAGAATAGATTCTTGGGTGATGGAGCTGCCTTCTCTGTTTGTCTCATGTTAAAATGTCACTTCTACATCGTTCTCCAGGAAATGGCCAATATGGCACTTTTTATATACCAGTAGGATCTGGATATAGAAACATCGAAACATAGAAAATAGGTGCAGGAGTAGGCCAATCGGCCTTTTGAGCCAGCACCACCATTCAATGATCATGGCTGAGTCGAGAGTGTTTAATTGTCATATGTACCGAAATGGAACAATAAAATTCTTACTTGCAGTGGCACAACAGGCAACATAATACTCAATAGATACCATAATAAACAAACAAAAATTCAATAAATAAAACAAACAATATAGCAAACCAAACAAAGCCCGAAGACCTTGGTGCAAATATTACAGTAGTTTGAAGCTTGTTTGGAGTTTGTCGTATTCATTAGCCTGATGGTTGTTGGGAAGAAGCTCTTCCTGAATCTGGATGTCACAACTTTCAGACTCTTATACCATCTTCCAGACACACCCATGACTTCTGCTGCTTAAAGGGCAAGTTAGATGGATGTTATTGAATGCCTCCATCATGTTTCCCTCAAGTTGCACACATTTCTGATTTAGAAATCTATCAATGTTCCTTGCTAATTTCTAGGTCTAAACCCTACCCAGCAGCATAACCGCTTGTGGGAATATCATTGAGAATGCAGAAGCCGCAGTGCAAAAGGCAACTCACTGCCACCTTTACAAGGGTCATTGGGAAGGGACGGAGAGAGGGGAAAGCAAGGGTTACTTGAGATTTCTCTAACTTTAAGTAATCCTTGCTTTTCCTCTCTCTCCATCCTTCCTCCACCCTAGTTCTCCGACTAATTTCACTGTCCTTCTCATTAGTTTTACTGATTGTATATCCCCTTGTCACCTTCCCCTCAGCTAACAATATACCATTCTACATTTCCTTATCGGACCCTAACCAGCATCTGCAGTTCCTTCCTACACCTCTAAATTCAAGTGACCCTTGCAATCCCTTTCTCTCCTTTCCTCCCTTACCCTAGTCGTCTTGCTAGTTTCACTGTTTGTATTCCTTTGGTATCACCTCTTCCACAACCAACAATTGACCATTGTAAGCCAGTCATCGGTCCCATCTCTGATTTTGGTCTGTACCTTCACATTCCTTCACATTCCTCTACCCTGACAGTTTGAAGAAGGGTCTCGACCCGAAACACCACCAATTCCTTTTTTCCAGAGATGCTGCCTGTCCTGCTGAGTTATTCCAGCATTTTGTGTCTGTCACCAAATGTAATATTTTTTAAGGCACGCAATTGAAGTTAATCAGCCACTTAATATTTACCACCAAAATGGAATAATTCAATATTCAATTTGCCACATTTATGGTTTAAATGGGAATTTCAAATTGAATACAGGAGCAAGTAAAGCCAGCTTTAATTATGAGTGTTAAGGGGCTGTCCCACTGCGGCGACCTAATCTGCGAGTTCAGACGAGTTTGCCCTTGACTCATACTCGCAGCATAGTCGACACAAGGTCCGAGGAGGTCTTTGTAACTCTCCTTCATGTTCGAGAGTAGTCCCTGCGTACTTGAGGCCTCAGCTAGGTCACGGCGTATTTTTCAACATGCTGAAAAATGCCCGCGAGGAAAAAAAGGTCGCCATGGAAAAAAAATCAATTTTTTTTTTTTTACTCGTAGGTTTAGTCGAGGTAGGTTGTAGTAGGTTGGCATGTTATTCGTAGGTAATTGAGGGTAGTTGAAGGCAATCAAAGGTAGTCAAAGGTAGCCGTGGATAGTCTTCAACATAGTCGAAGGGAGATCGAAGGAGGTCGTCTTCACACTCCACTATTTGGTGTCCAATTTTCCCGTAGCTAGTCGAAACTAGTTTTCAACATAGTCGAAGGAGGTCTTCTACATAGTCGACGGAGGTCTTCAACATGACACTTTTTTAAACTCTCCTAAACTCGTCTCAACTCACCAATTAGGTCACCACAGTGGGACAGCCCCACTGTATAGTATCCAAGAACTGAAACTATATAGTATCCAAGAACTGAAACAATCCAGGCATAATGGTATTAAAATAAAATGATGAAAATGATCTATATGCGTCATGAAACAATTGTAAAAATGGCATATTGTTTGTCTGTTTTCAATTCATTAACAAAATTTAGAAGCAAAATTATTTCCAATTTAAATGTGGATGAACAATCCTGTGATGCTTTATTATAGTAAAGTTATTATTGATGTTCAATTTGTTTAAAGTGAATTTGGATGCTATTCAAAAGAGAGATTGAAAGGTGATTACTGATAACAGTTGCTCTAAGCCCTGCGGTTCAATTGAAGGAACTTCTGAAAATAGCAGCAAATTGCTAAGTACAAATGGAGAGAGGGTTAAAATCTGTAAGCAATCACTGTCCAATCTCTTAAAATTGCTCTTGTCAAAACTCCCTGACTTTGCGAGCTGTAGTGATTGCAGGGTGAGTATTGTGGCTGCAGTAATCACGGTGCTAACACCGTATTGCTAAATTTGCAAAGTTTACACAGGAAAGGGAGGAAATAAAAAGCACTAGCAATTCAGATGAAAACGTCAGCTACTGAAAAACATTTAGAGATTTGCAGTAGGGTTACACAACATTTAGAGATTTGCAGTAGTTGGCTGGAGAGTTGTAGACGCAGCCCAGTCCATCTCTCATCCAATCTCTCTTCCATTGACTCCATCCACACTTCACGCTGCCTCAACAAGGCCAGCAGCATAATCAAGGATCAGTCTCACCACAGTCACTCCATTTTAGAGATACAGTGTGGAAACAGACAGTTCAGCCCACAGAATGCAAACTGACCAGTGATCACCCTGTACACTAGTACTATCGTACACAGTTGGGACAATTTACAATTTTTACCAAAGCCAATTTACCTACAAACCTGTACGTCTTTGAAGTGTGGAAGGAAACCGGAGCAGATAGAGAAAACCCATGTGATCACAGGAAAAACGCACAAACTCCGTAAAGACAGCACCCGAGGTCAGGATCGCACCCTGGTCTCTGGCTCTAAGGCAGCTACTATACCGCTGCACCACTGTGCTGTCCTCTTCATCCTTCTCCCATCAGGCAAAAGGTGCAGAAGATTCAAAATGCATACCTCAAGGTTCAGGGACAGGTGTTATCAGGCAACTGAACTAAAGGGCGGCACGGTGGCACAGCAGTAGAGTTGCTGCCTTATGCCCCTGTCCCACTTAGGAAACCTGAACGGAAACCTCTGGAGTCTTTGCGCCCTACCCAAGGTTTCCGTGCGGTTCCCGGATGTTCCCGGAGGTTTTTGTCCTCCGGCAACCACCTTCAATTAGCATCGCAACCGGCTTCGACTAAAAAATTACCGATTTTTAAAACGGAAACCACTTTTGAGCATTAGGGAGACTGACAAAAACCAAAAGTGGGACAGGGGTATAACTGTAGCAGTAGAATCGGGTTCGATCCTAACTATGGCTGCTGTCTGTACGGAATTTGTACGTTCTCCCTGTGACAGGGTGGGTTTTCTTTTAGATTTTCGGTTTCCTTCCACATTCCAAAGACGTCGAGGTTTGTAGGTTAATTAGCTTGGTATAAGTGTAAATTGTCCCTAGTGTATATAGGATAGTGTTAATTTGCGGGGATCGCTGGTTGGTGCAGACTCGGTGGGCCAAAGGGCCTGTTTCCGCGCTGTATCTCTAAACTAAAGTAAACTAAATTCTCTTACCAGCTGGAGAGTGGTCGTGCCCTCCCATCTACCTCATTGGAGACCATCAAACTATTTTTAATTGGACTTTACTGGATTCCATCTTGCACTAAACATTATCCCTTTTATCTTGAATCTGTACACTGGACGGCATGATTGTAATAATGTAGAACTCGCAACAAAAAGCTTTTCATTGTACCTCGGTACAAGTGACACTAAACTAAACCAAACATCTACAATGGCTTGCAAAAGTATTCATACCCCTTGAACTTTTCCACATTTTGTCACGTTACAACCAGAAACGTAAATGTATTTTATTGGGATTTTATGTGATCGACCAACACAAAGTGGTGCATAATTGTGAAGTGGAAGGAAAATGATACATGGTTTCCAAATTTTATTACAAATAAAAAACTGAAAAGTGTGGCGTGCAAAGGTATTCAGCCCCCCCTGAGTCAATACGTTGTAGAACTACCTTTCGCTGCAATTACAGCTGCAAGTCTTTTGGGGTATGTCTCTACCAGCTTTGCACATCTAGAGAGTGAAATTTTTGCCCATTCTTCTTTGCAAAATAGCTCAGCTCAGTCAGATTGGATGGAGAGTGTCTGTGAACAGCAATTTTCAAGTCTTGCCAGAGATTCTCAATTGGATTTAGGTCTGGACTATGCCTTTGATCTAAACCATTCCATTTGGCTCTGGCTGTATGTTTAGGGTCGTTGTCCTGCTGGAAGGTGAACCTCCGCCCCAGTCTCAAGTCTTTTGCAGACTCCAACAGGATTATATTCCAAGATGCCCTGTACTTGACTCCATCCATCTTCCCATCAGCTCTGACCAGCTTCCCTGTCCCTGCTGAAGAAAAGCATCCCCACAGCATGATGCTGCCACCACCATGTTTTCAAAGTGGGGATGGTGTGTTCAGGGTGATGTGCAGTTTTATTTTGCCGCCACACATAGCGTTTTGCATTTAGGCCAAAAACTTCAATTTTTGGTCTCATCAGACCAGAGCACCTTCCTCCACATGTTTGCTGTGTCCCCCACATGGCTTGTGGCAAACTGCAAACGGGACTTCTTATGGCTTTGTTTCAACAATGCTTTCTTCTTGCCACTCTTCCATAAAGGCCCGATTTGTGGAGTGCACGACTATTGTTGTCCTGTGGACAGATTCTCCCACCTGAGCTGTGGATCTTTGCAGCTCCTCCAGAGTTACCAGGGCCTCTTGGCTGCTTCTCTGATCAATGCTCTCCTTGCCCGGGTCTGTCAGTTTAGGTGGACAGCCATGTCTTGTAGGTTTGCAGTTCTGCCATACTCTTTCCATTTTCGGATGATGGATTGTACAGTGCTCCGTGAGATGTTCAAGGCTTGGGATATTTTTTTTATAACCTAACCCTGCTTTAAAGTTCTCCATAACTTTATCCCTGACCTGTCTGGTGTGTTCCTTAGGCTTCATGATGCCCAAGGAACATTGTTTGTTCACTAATGTTCTCTAACAAACCTCTGAGGCCTTCACAGAACAGCTGTATTTATACTGAGATTAGATTACACACAAGTGGACTCTATTTACTAATTAGGTGACTTCTGAAGGCAATTGGTTGCACTGGATTTTATTTAAGGGTATCAGAGTAAAGGGGGCTGAATACTTTTGCACGCCACACTTTTCAGTTTTTATTTTGTAAAAAATTTGAAAACCATGTATCATTTTCCCTTCCACTTCACAATTATGCGCCACTTTGTGTTGGTCTATCACATAAAATCCCAATACAATACATTTACGTTTGTGGTTGTAACGTGACAAAATGTGGAAATGTTCAAGGGGTATGAATACTTTTGAAAGCCACTGTATATTACTAAAAATCTGATCTTGACCACTTCCTGTTGTTCTGTATATTGATTTTAGAAAAAACGCTGCACCTACGGCTGTGATTTTTGCCATCTTACTCAGTCCCCCTCTGCCGTGCAGGACAAGAGGACTTTTACCTGTGATGAAAAATAAGTTATTAGTGTTTAACAAATGTTGAGATTCACTCTCCGGAAGGCCAGCCCCCTTCCGGAGGGACTATAAAACCCAGAAGTGTTGAGTGCCTCAGTCAGTCTCTGCAAGATGGGGGAGCGAGAGGGTCACGTCTCGCAGGCTGAGCTGTGAATAACACTGAACACATGTCTACTAAACTGTGAGTGTGGTTTTACTGACCTTGATTGCCCTTAATATGGTTTGAAAATGAAAATGTAGTTGGTTTCAAATAAAGCACAGCAAATGGTTGGTGGTGGTTGGTTTGAAATAAAGCACAGCAAATGGTTGGCGGTGGTTGGTTTGAAATGGCAAATGATTAAAAGTCTAAACTTGACAACTTCCTGTTTGCACTTTATATTGATTTTAGATAAAATGCTACCAATTATGGCTGTGATTTTTGGCCATCTTACTCAGTCCCTCTCCGCTCATCAGGTGCAGAGAATTCTTCCCATCAATGAAAAATAAAAGTGTTATTAGTGTTTGAAAAATGTTCAGAATCTCTCTCCTGTCAGTCATGCCATGTTGCCATGCCCCTTCCAGTGGGAGGGGGAGGGATTATAAAACCCAGAAGTGTGGGTGTGGCTCAGTCTCTGCAAGATGGGGGAGGGAGAGGTCACGACTCTGTCTGAGCTGTGAATCAACTGAACACACTGAATGTCTACTGAACTGTGAGTGTTGTGTTTATGTGATGTTTTGTGTGGTTTTATGGTGGTTTTATGGTGGTTTCACCCTGCTTGAAATGGTATGAAACTGCAATTTCAATGTGAATCAGCTGAACACACGGAATGTCTACTGAACTGTGAGTGTTGTGTTTATGTGATGTTTTGTGTGGTTTTATGGCGGTTTTATAGTGGTTTCACCCTTGAATTGGCTTGAAGTGGCATGAAACCGCACTTGAATAAGGTGGCCTTGCACCCTGCATGAAATGGTATAAAACTGCATTTGAATTAGTTAGCCTTGCACCCTGCATGAAATAGTATGAAACTGCACTTGAATTTGGTGGTCTTGTACCCTGCTTGAAGTGGCATGAAACTGCACTTGAATTTGGTGGCCTTGCACCCTGCTTGAAGTGGTAAGAAACTGCACTTGAATTTGATGGCCTTGCACCCTCCTTGAAATGGTAGGAAACTGCACTTGAACTTGGTGGCCTTGCACCCTGCTTGAAGTGGCATGAAACTGCACTTGAGTTTGGTGGACTTGCACCCTGCTTGAAGTGGCATGAAATTGCACTTGAGTTTGGTGGCCTTGGTACCCTGCTTGAAGTGGTAAGAAACTGCACTTGAATTTGATGGCCTTGCACCCTGCTTGAAGTGGTAGGAAACTGCACTTGAATTTGGTGGCCTTGCACCCTGCTTGAAGTGGTATGAAACTGCACTTGAATTTGGTGGCCTTGCACCCTGCTTGAAGTGGTAGGAAACTGCACTTGAATTTGATGGCCTTGCACCCTCCTTGAAATGGTAGGAAGATGCACTTGAATTTGGTGGTCTTGCACCCTGCTTGAAGTGACATGAAACTGCACTTAAATTTTGTGACCTTGCACCCTGCATGACGTGGTATGAAACTGCACTTGAGTTTGGTGGCCTTGCACCCTGCTTGAAGTGGCATGAAATTGCACTAGAATTTGGTGGACTTGCACCCTGCATGACGTGGTATGAAACTGCACTTGAATTTGGTGGCCTTGCACCCTGCTTGAAGTGGTATGAAACTGCACTTGAATTTGGTGGCCTTGCACCCTGTTTGAAGTGGTAAGAAACTGCACTTGAATTTGGTGGCCTTGCACCCTGCTTGAAATGGTAGGAAACTGCATTTGAATTTGGTGGCCTTATACCCTGATTGAAATGGAATTTCATGGAATAGCCGTGAGTCAACTGACAGCCCACCACCCATGAGTGAGCTGCCAGCACATCAGGCTTGAGTGACTGAGCTGCCACCCTAAGAATCCATTTGGCCCACAATGTCCATACTAGCGCTCTGGAAACCAGTCCCTTCAGCCCACAACACCCATACTAGCGCTCCACATAGCCCCCCCTCTCCCACTGGCCACCAATATTGGAATGGGTGGAGAGGTGGAATATTGCGTTGGGGGACCAGCCCTCCCGTGTGAACATGGGACCCAATGGGTCCCACTTAGTCTAGTAAGAACTACTTTTTACTTGGGTTTTTTATGTAATAGATTCAAAAAGGAGGGAAGTTCTGAAAATGGAACAGAATCCTAAGGAGAACCAAAGATGTTAACAAGACATTCTTAACAAGGGAATATTCTTGATTTCAAGGTAGATATTTATTACAGAGTTGTGCTTAGCCTATCACTGAATGTTGAAATCCCTTATGGGCCTGTCCCACTTAGGCGATTTTTTTAGGCAACTACAGGCGACTAGTTTGTTGCCACATGTTCGCCGGGAGTAGTCTCCTCAGTCACGCAAAAAGTCGTAGCTTCTTTCATGTCGCAATTTTCAACATGTTGGGTTTGACGCCAATGAGCGTTGCTTGTCTTAGCCTGACGTAGGTGCTGTCATAGGTTGGCGTCAGGATGACATAGGTAGTCGCCGGTTTTTCGGCCACCTGCTACAACTATGACATTCGTCGGCAGTTGCCTAAAAAATCGCCAAGTGGGACAGGTCCAAAGGCGTACCAAACTACTCTGCATTTTGTCTTTTGTTTAATTTCTATTTCCTCTGGCATAGTTTTATATTTTTAATTCTGAAAAGCACAGGGCAGTCTGAAAGAATGCTAACACCTCTAAAGTGAGATTGTGTGAATAAAAGATCGTTATTTCGCCAATGGGAAATATTAAACCACAGCTGAGTCTTCCCAATGTGCTCTAACTTGGGAAACCACAGATATCATGATGATATTTCTACTAGTTGTTTGGGGGAATCCCTCGGGAAATCCCCGTGTACTTTCTGAATATCAACCAATGAATCAAAACGACGTCAGGAGTTGAGGAAAGAATGTATTATTGTCATAGGTACTGAAAATGGAACAATTATTGTTTTACTTGCAGCAGCTTATTAAGTATATAAACGTAGTAAAAAGGAACTGAAGATACTGGTTTACACCAAAGATAGACACAAAATGCTGGAGTAACTCAGGAGATCAAACAGCATCCCCGGAGAAGATGGGTAAGTAATGTTTCAGTTCAGAACCCTTCTTCAGACCCTCCATGATTTTCAGGTCTTCAGATTATCTGTGTTCTCCTGACCTGCTGAGTTGCTCCAGCAATTTGTATCTATCCATTTTATTACAGGTCTATCAACACAGTGCTCAGTGCTCAAACAAAAATCAAGGAGTATGATTAATTGTGAAGGCAGGTTAATGAGAATATTGTCAGTCCTTCTTCCTGTTCTGTATAAAGCGCAAGAACTAAATGTTGATTTGAATTTTGTTTCCTACCATTATCGCTTTGTGTTTTTGTACACTTTGCTCTTCTGATAAATATTTCAATGGTGCTTTATTGTCACATATGCAAAGCACAGTGAAATTATTTTTAGAGTCACCAGATCTGGATCCATTCCCAAAGTCAAGACTGCAGGCTAGGTCTTGTGGAGCAGCTTCTGCAGGGTCTCCAGCCGTCTTTTGTCTGGATTGTTCAGCGAACCAACCTTTGTGTCCCTGGGCCACCTCCCGCAGCTGACCTTGAAGTAGGTACGACGCTGGTTAATGTTCGTACTGGCCTTGCTCCTCATCACCGGCTCCCTCCTCTTCGGTTCGCCAGTCTTCAGAGGACGACCAGGAGCCGGGCTCAGCAGCTTCCCCACCCCACCACCCCTAAATGATGAGACCTGCTGGGTCTTTCTGCATCTGACCGTGCGACCCACCAGGACTTTCTTGCCATGTACCTGAATGTACCAGGCAGGCGAGCCAGGCCTGCTGTGAGGTATGGCTGCAGCTCGCCGGCATCCCTCTGCTGCACGGCATTAAACAAACAGTTTGTGAACATGCTCGCTCCCCACTCACTCTCTAACAGGAACATGTGATCCACTCCTCTATAAAACATGTAATGCTGTTTTGCAGGGTGAGTGCTTCTGAAAGAAGGGAAACATCACACACTTAAGAGCCACCATAAACTCGCCAATTCTGTTATTTTCACTCACCGGCATGGGGAGCAGGAGGATGTCACTGGTGTGGAATGTAACAGCACATCACTGTTCTTTGTAAGATCATCAAAAATAGAACCAGGAATAGGCCAATTGACCCCTGTACCTGCTCTGCTATTCAATAGGATCAAGGGTGCTCTTATCGTTTAGTTTAGAGATATAGAGGAAACAGGCCCTTCGACCCACCAAATCCGCGCCGCCCATCAATCGCCCCATACACTAACACTGTCCTACATGCTAGGGACAATTTACAAATTTACTAAGCCAATTAACCTATAAACTTGTACATCTTTGGAATGTGGGAGGAAACCGCAGCACCCGGAGAAAAGCCACGCGATCACAGGGAGAACATACAAACTCCCTACAGCACCCGTAATCAGGATCGAACCAGGATCTCTAGCGTTGTATGGCAGAAGCTCTAATGCCACGCCTCTGTGCTGCCCTATTACGTCCCTGCATTGACTCCATTGATTATGATTTGCCGCAATTTTATACACTAGATCTCTCTCAAAATGGACAATCTGTCAGTGAACATTGCCCAATTTGTTGAGTGTTGGTTTGCAAACATAAGAAACAAATTTAAAAAAAGGGAAGTTTAGTTATTTAAAAAAAACATATCATGCAAAAGGGGCGGCACAGTGGCGTAGCAGTGGAGCTGCTGCCTCACAGCATCAGAGACTTGGATTTGATCCTGTCTATGGGTGCTGTCTGTGTGGAGTTTTCACATTTTTTCTATGACCGTGTGGGTATTCACCTGGTTCTCAGGTTTCTTCCCACATTCCAAAGATATGCAGGTTTGTAGGCTAATTGTCTTCAGTAAATTGTCCCTCGTGAGTAGGACAAAGATGAGTGAACGGGTGATCGATGGTCGACATGTACTTGCTAGGCCGAAGGGCCTGTTTCCAAACTAAACTACATACAAAAGATAGAGGGAAGGTAAAGATACCAGAGAGCCAGAGGACATATGGAAGACCCGGCATGGGGGGACTGCCATGAGGGAAGTGGGGGGAGAACAATAGACAATAGGAGGGGACAAAGGACAATGGGGACCCTGCGTGGGGGAACCACTGGGGGGCGGGCGGGGGGGGAAGAGAACAAAAGGAGGAGCCGGAATGCTTTGTAACTTTGTCAGCACCATAGGTGGCTGCTATTTGTTTACATTGTGTATGCAACCGAAGAATCTCACTATGCCCAGTCACATGTGACAATAAAGTATTGCTATTCCATAGGTTTAAGGTAAGGAGGGAAAGATTTAATGGGAACTTGAATGGTACATTGTTTACATCAAGGGTGGTGGGCATATGGAACAAGGTGCCGGGAGAGGTAGTTGAGGCAGCCACTATTACAACATTTGTGAAAAGTTGAGGGATATGAGCCAAAAGCAGGCAGGTGAGACAATAGACAATAGGTGCAGGAGTAGGTCATTCGTCCCTTCGAGCCAGCACCACCATTCAATGTGATCATGGCTGATCATCTCCAATCAGTACCCCGTTCCTGCCTTCTCCCCATATCCCCTGACTCTGCTATTTTTAAGAGCCCTATCTAGCTCTCTCTTGAAAGCGTCCAGAGAACCCGCCTCCACCGCCCTCTGAGGCAGAGAATTCCACAGACTCACCACTCTCTGTGAGAAAAAGTGTTTCCTCTTCTCCGTTCTAAATGGCTTACTCCTTATTCTTAAACTGTGGCCCCTGGTTCTGGACTTTCCCAACATTGGGAACATGTTTCCTGCCTTTAGCGTGTCCAAACCCTTGACAATCTTATATGTTTCAATGAGATCCCCTCTCATTCTTCTAAACTCCAGAGTGTACAAGCCCAGCTGTTCCATTCTCTCAGCATATGACAGTCCCGCCATCCCTGGAATTAACCTTGTAAACTTACGCTGCACTCAATAGCAAGAATGTCCTTCCTTTTAGATAGTAATCTGCCTTCCTGTTTTTGCTACCAAAGTGGGATAACCTTTCAATTATCTGCATTAAACTTCATCTGCCATGCATCTGCCCACTAACCCAACCTGTCCAAGTCACCCTGCATTCTCATAGCATCCTCCTCACGGTTCACACTGCCACCCAGCTTTGTGTCATCTGCAAATTTGCTAATGTTACTTTGAATCCCTTCATCCAAATCATTAATGTATATTGTAAATAGCTGCAGTCCCAGCACTGAGCCTTGCGGTACCCCACTAATCACTGCCTGCCATTCTGAAAGGGACCCGTTAATCCCTACTCTTTGTTTCCTGTCTGCCAACCACTTCTCTATCCATGTTAGCACTCTACCCCCAATACCATGTGCCCTTATTTTGCCCACTAATCTCCTATGTGGGACCTTATCAAATGCTAGTGTAAATGGGGCATGCTGGTCGGCATGGGCAAGTTGGGCTGAATGGCCCGTTTCCTTGGTGTATGGCTCTATGGCTTTGCAAAATGTAGTTCTCTGCATTATTTTGCAATAGTTCCAGAGACAATATCCAATGCCTGTAATGAGGCTGGGGGGGATCAGTGTGTATCGTAGCTTATGGAAAGACCCAGCAGCAAGAATCTGATGCCAAAGCAGTATGACCTCTGTATCAGCAAAGTGTGCAAAACGTATAGACCTGATTTTCCGAATTCACTTCTTTATACCCAATAAACTAATCATCAATGAGCTCTTGTTTCAAAAAACTGTTCGATGCGGATTAGGAGCAGAGCAAAGAAGGATATAATTCTAAATATTACTGCTTGATCCTTTGAGGAATATATCAATTGCAGGCAGTGCAGGAATGCTCCAAATCGTGCTTAATCTTTTACTTTGTATTTTGCCCCACCAGGGCTCTGCATCATGAAACAATAGCTGCTTATCAGTGAGCCCCACCTCCTTGAGTTTATACACAGCCCACTGGGTCGAGACAACTTTCACCCGACGGATGTTGGAACGCAATGATGAAAGGTAGGAATAGCTTCTTTATTCGGACGGCTCTGAAGGTCCATGGAAATACTTTTTTTGTTTGGTATGTTTCCTACTGCGCTTTGAGGAACAGCCTCATTTCGTTATTGTGAGAATACAGCGGAATCCTTGACTGTAAGTCAGGTTTAAAGGCAAACCCTGTCCTGGGCCACCTCCATTGACAGAGTGAGGCTAATTGCAAATTGGAGGAACAGCATCTCATATTTCACTTGGGCAGTCGGATGAATATTGATTTCTCTAACTTCAAGTAACCCCTGCATTCTCTCTCTCTCCATCCCTCCCGTTCTCACCTAGCAAATAGCTAACAATGACCTGTTTCCTTTATCATCGTTACTTGTTTACATATTTTTCATTCATTTCTTGTTTATCTCTCTACATCACTGTCTATATCTCTCATTTCCCTTTCCCCTGATTAGCCTGAAGACGGGTCCCAACCCGAAATGTCACCCATTCCTTCTCTCCAGAGATGCTGCCTGACCTGCTGAGTTACTCCAGTTATTTGTGTCTATCTTCTGGCATAAGTTTGTTTCAGACATTCATTTTGACGATCAAATTTGCCCAGTGCTCTCTCTAAGGAATGTTGCAAGGAAGTATTTTGAAAATAGTGCTGCTTTGTGACATTAAAAATAAAGGTTTTCTTATTGATGACAATAAGTTAACTAGTGCTTTTAATTTAAAGATTCACAATAATTGGAAAACAAGAATTATCAAAAGTATTGTGATCAGTTTTGAGCACCATGTTCTAGGAAAGATGTTGTCACGCTGGAAAGGATGCAGAGAAGATTTACATGGATATTGCCAGGGCTCGAAGGCCTGGGCTATAGGGAGACGTTGACCAGGTTAAGACTCTATTCCCTAGAATGCAGGAGGATGAGGGGTGATCTTACAGAGGTGTACAAAATCATGAGAGGAATAGATCGGGTAAACGCAGGATCTCTTGCCCAGAGTAAGAGAATTGAGAACATAGGTTAGAAGGGAGAGATTTAATAGGAACCCGAGGGATAACTTTTTTATTCAATGGGTGATGGGTGTATGGAATGAGCTGCCAAAGGAGGATTCTGTTAAATTGCCCCTAGTGTGTAGGATGCAAAATTGGGATAACATAGAACTAATTTACGGGTGGTCGATGGTCGGCGTGGATTCTGTGGACCGATGGGGCCTGTTTTCATGCTGTATCTGTAAACTAAATTAAATGAAGCTGTAAACAAGGTGTTCTGAATAAATGGGAGCAGTTGGAGAACAAGAACATCAACAATAGAATGAAATAATTGCAAAACGCAGTGCATAAAGATGTGCCCACCATCCCAACCGCCCTGGAGCTTAACAAGCTTCTTCCTCTTTTTCCTGACCTGCCGTGCTCTGCAACTTCAATGTTCTTTCACCTATGTTCTCACTCTCTAAAACTGTTCCAAGTCACTCATTAACAAGGTAACATTGTTTACAGATTATTCCCATGGCGACCAGAGTTTTAGCCTTTCATAGACATCTCCACCCCTCCCTATTTCTCAACAAACATCCTTTCTCTCCTTCTGGCAAAGGGTCTTCGACCTGAAATGTTAACTCTGCTTCTTCCTCTGATGTGGCCTCACCTGATGAATATTTTAAGCTTTTTTTTTTTCATTTTAGATTTCTAGCATTTACATTTTTATTTGGATTTTTCAAAGTTCAGAATAATTTTTGCCAAGCCCATTTTTCAAGCCCATTATTCCTGAATAATTATAGAGAGCACTGGAAATATTCAGCATGTCAGTTGCCAACTTCATTCAGAGAACAATTATGGATAACTTTTCATTTGAAGTGTAATGTCCAGCCATCTCCTTAGATCTCATTTTTAAAATGAAGCATCTGAGCTCATTAGAAACATTTTTACTGTATACCCAATTATTGTTTAATGGAGTGCTCCTAATGAGCATAGGTTAGAAATAGCTTTCCAAAGGATTAATGACCCAAATGACTAAAAGGAGGACAACGGTCCCAATATCATGCATTAGCTCTTGTCTATTTGCCAGTTGGACATCACTAAGCATCTCACCAGCCCTAACTTTTAGTTTATGTGTGAGGAAGGAATTGCAGATGCTGGATTATACCAAATATGGACACAAAATGCTGGAGTTACTCAGAACATCTGGAGAAAAGGAATAGATGATGTTTTGGGTCGGAACCCTTCTTTAGACTGAAAGATAGAGAAGGCCAGAACAAAACAGGGCTGGCAACAGATGACCTCAGGAAGAGTTTAGTTTCGTCTTCAGTTTAGTGTTTAATGTAGTGTTTAGGTTAGTGTTTAGTTAAGTGTTTAGTTTAGTGAAACAGCATGGAACCAGTCCCTTCGGCTCACCGAGTCTATGGGGACTAACAGTCACCTTTAACAATCACTGTTCTATGTTTTTGCATCCTACACACTATGGCCAATTTATAGAAGCCAATCCACCTACAAACCTGCAAGTCCTTGGAATGTGAGAGGAAACCAGGGCACATGGTCACAGGGAGAATGTACAGAACTCTGTACGACAGCACCCATAGTCAGGATCAAACCTGGGTCTCTGGCGCTCTAAAGCAGTAACTCTATTGCTGTGCCACCGTAGCCTGCAGCTTCCTAATGTGGAACTAATGTGGTTTATATCAGATTATAAGGTCATAAGTGATTGGAGTAGAATTAGGTCATTCGGCCCATCAAGTCCACTCCGCCATTCAATCATGGCTGATCTATCTCTTCCTATTAACCCCATTCTCCTGCCTTCTCCCCATAACCTCTGACACACGTACTATTCAATATTCTGCTGGATAATACTCACTTAAGGGTTCCCCTGCTCAAACCAAGGTTAGCATTGCATTCATGCCTCATAATTCTATATACAAATTGGTAAGATATATTTAAATTTATTGATTTCTTTTGTTTATTATATATCTACGAGTATTCTGTTTATCGGCCAGTTATGTTGATGCAAGTAACAATGTTATTGTTCGAAGATAAACACAAAAAACTGGAGCAACTCAGCGGGTCAGGGAGCATCTCTGGAGAAAAGGAATGGGTGACATTTCGGGTCGAGACCCTTCTTCTGCAAGTCAGAGGAAAGGGAAACAAGAGATATGGACAGTGATATAGAGAGACATTTCCTCAATAAATGTGGTGATAGTGGTGTTTAAGTGGGAGTGGATGGAAAAGGGAGGTAACAAATGAATGAAAAATGTGTAAAAAAAGTGACAATGTTAAAGGAAACAGGCCATTACTAGCTCTGGGCTAGGTGAAAACGGGTTACAGATAATGAGACTCAACAAGACAGCTTTAGAGCTAGTATAACGAGTTGGGTGGGGGAGGGACGGAGAGAGAAGAGATACAAGGGTATGTTGTCGGTACAAATGGAAATTAAATACCCTTGACTTGACTCAATGTTCTTTCCCATTATCAGCTGAAGTACAAGCGAGAATAATTTGTATCCTAAAGGAGAAAATCTGTCTTTTTGATTTGACTGGAAATATACAAGAATGATAAAATACCCGCAAGCAGCTGAACAGTATCCAACAGAATTTGATATAACAGCGTTGGGTGATTTTAAGACTCTCCTCTGGTCTGCTGCCAGAGAGACACAATGACACAAGCTTAAAATAGTCAGAGCCAGTGAGGTGTCCAGCAGGGAGAAAGTGTCCTGATGCCTAATATCAAGGCCATGTCCTAATATACGTATCAAATCATTAGAAATGTGCAAGTCACCCAAAGATAATGGAGAATTAACACCCATCAGGCTATTGAACTGAACTATGAACTGTCTTGATTGCAATAGGGACTCTAGGCTCTCATTTTAATTTGCTATTATATTAATTTTTAACTTTATTGAAATTTTCCGTTTGTTTATTATGTTATCTATTTAGTACTGTGTTTACAGACCTGTTATGCTGCTGCGAGTAAGATTTTCATTGCTCCATTTTAGTATGTATGCCAATTAAATACTCTTGTCACATGGGAATTAAAAGATGCATCACACATGTATTCAATTCAATGGCTCTTTTTTGAAAAAGTCCAAAGTCCGGTCCACATGCTGGATGTACTGGAGTGCCCTGATCCAGATAAGTCCCAGGCTGCTGCAGGGCCTCCTTCTGCTGCCTTCAACCAGCTCGGTCCGTGAACCAATGTCCCTCTCCTCGCCTGGCCATCTTTGTGTCCTGGGGGCACCTCCTGCAGTCCACCTTCCAGGTGCTGGAGACAGTACTCTGGTCCCTCGCCTATCAGCCCACTCGTCCCATCTGTTGTTGCCAGTGGCTCCCTCATCCTCCACTCTCTGGTCTTCGGGGCCGAGCTCAGCAGCATCCAAGGTTCCCCTGCAGGCAGGGTCCCGCTAGATCCTTCTCCAAGCCTGCCACCACGGCCAGCTCATAGGGTATTTGTCATTGTATGCAGTTGAAATAAAGAACAGATGATGGTTAATGCACAAAAGGTCACAAAATACTGGAGTAACTCAGCAGGTCAGGCAGCATCTCTGGAGAACATGGATAGGTAGCGTTGTGACCCTCAGACTGATTCAGCAGTTACTTTAGCTTTAGAACTTCAGAGCAATGAAAATTGTGCATATTCATGAAATGGCATCTCACCATTATTCTAACTGTTTAGAATTTGTTGGCCATGCACATATTTTTATCTAATAATAGTTGGGTCTCAATTAATCCTCCACCTGTCAGATTCTTTTTAATGCAATGCCAATTGTCCTCATTGCCCAAGAAAAAATAGTAATCACTAATCTAAATGGTTCTCTCTTCTCTAGTTATCATCAATTATCAAAGATTTTAAAATTGTTATATTTAATATCTTCATATTTTCTTATGTCTCCTCTGTAGCGTTTCAGTCTTTGTTTTATTTTTCATCCGTTACCTGATTTAATGTTATTCATTGACTCTGCTTGACCCTCCTCATGTTTTCAATGGTTGAATTATCACGGCAATGAAGACTTGTTCAAAATCCTCCTGGTCACTGAGATCCCAATTCCTTGGCTTTGCTGTTATCACTTTGCACTTCCAGCAAAGCAGCAGAACGCACAATATATTTAAAGCTGGACCTGCAGAACATGTTCCAAAGATATACATAGTTACTGTAAGTGTTTGCTGGTGTTGAAGATAGACACTGTGCTGGCATAACTCAGTGGGTCAGGCCGCATGTCTGGATCAAAAGGATGGATGTCATTTTGGGTCACGACTCTTCTTCAGACATATTTTGTGCGCTAGTATTGTTGCCTGGGGATCAGTCACTGTTAATAAAGTTTTGCAAGCTCTGTTATAAACTATGCTGTGCTACAGTGTCCTAGATCCTGGTTCCATCCTGACTATGTCAGTACAGAGTGTGTAAATTGTCCCGAGTGTACACTCAGTGGGCCGAAGGGCTTGTTTCCCCTCTGTATCACTAAACTATGCTCTATATGGTAGTTTGTTTCATTTAGTCAATAGACAATAGACAATAGGTGCAATTAGTCCTACTGCCAAATTAGTTATATGAATTGCTCAAGGCTGCCTTCCAAAAAGCAAAACATAATGTTTGTTTTTTGTCTTATTATAAACTGCTCAGTATCAGACTTTATTCCCATTCATAACTCAAAATCATGTTACACATTTCTGCTGGCAATTTAATCTATTCCTGATTCTCACCCCACTGGATTTCAGATTTGATATATCATTAGAATTAAATAACTCCTTGTGACTTTTTTGAGTGTCCCATCACATCTTTCAGAATTAATTGATGTTGGTAAATTCTGTAAGAGAGCAAGATGATAAGGAGAACAATTGGGATAAGTCCAAGAGTTTTAGAAATATACAGGACAGTAAGAGGCCCATCAGTCTTTGGGCAGCACAGTGGTGCTGTGGTAGAGTTGCTGCCTTACAACGGCAGAGACCCAGCTTGGATGCTGAATATGGGTGCTGTCTGTGTGGAGTTTGTAAGTTCTCCCTGTGATCGTGTGGTTTTTTTCCAGGTGTTCCGGTTTCCTCCATATTCCAAAGACGTGCAGGTTTGTAGGTTAATTGGCTTTGGTAAAATTGTAAATTGTTCTTAGTGTGGAGGTTAGTGCTAGTATATGGGGATCGCTGGTTGGCATGGACTTGGTGGGCCGAAGACTTGTATCTCTAAAGTATAAAGCCCATCAGGTTTAAATTAATGTCAGCTATGCACTTACATGAATCCTGTTTTCTTTTTATTTTCTCTACGTTCTGCCTAGATTCCACCATGCACTACACACTGTGGCCAATTTCAAATGGCCAATTAATGTATTAATTGGCATGATTTTGGAAGGAAACCAGAGCAACTGGAAGAATCCAGGTAGACACAGGGAAAATGGGCTGACAGGGCCACATTGTGTGACGGCCGTGCTGGTAGCACCCAGCTCCACTGCTGTTTTGGATTCAGGCTATGCTGGCAGGGACAAATGCAAACAGAATTCTGGGGAGGAAGGGAAATGCTTTGTGATGTGTGGTAAAGAGGGCAGCAATAGGTTTTAGATTTTAGAAGTGCAGTGCGGAAACAGGCCCTTCGGCCCATCGATACCGCTCCGGATCGGCATTCACCCCATACACTATTCTACACACTAGAAACAATTTTTCATTTTTACCGAAGAAAAATCTGCATACAGTCCTGTACATCTTTGAAGTGTGGGAGGAAACCGGAGCACCTGGAGAAAACCCATGTAGTCACTGGAAGAATGTACAAACTCTGCACAGGCCACACCTGCAGTCAAGATTGAATCTGGGTCTCTGGGGCTATAAAGCAGCAACTTTACCGCGGAGCAGCTCTGCGACCTCACTTTGGGAAAGTTGCAACCCTGGTTTATTGGAAATGAGCGACGAGGCCGAATGGTGGATCTGAAGGCAGAAGGAATTGATGCTGCAATCAAAAAGGATTGCTTTGTTATTTGATGAAATGCTGAGCAAACATGCTAATGTTTAATAACCTGCTGTTTTCTGTAGAAATACATGGCTATGATGAAAAAGCTATGGCAGGGATTAACTGGATGACCTTTAGGCCAAATCTCTGTTATAATGCTTTTATGACTGAAAGATTTAATAGAAGAACAATTATTTTAATTAAGCAAAAAGTAAAATAGAGCATAAATCAACGCATTTACTGATGACATTAATATTTTCAGATTGGAGGGAAGAGGAAAGGTTAATTGTCCCTGGTTTAAACACCAATCTGGTTCTCAGAAGCTCTGCTTTCTCTGCTACCTGTGCGTCAGATGCAAAAATAAGTGCGTCAGAATTCATTAAAAGATCAAGCAGTCTAGTTAACTCTCTTTTTCAATCACAAGACAATTATTTGCGCAAGGGCAGCACAGTGATGCAGCAGTAGAGTTGCAGCTTTACCATGCCAGAAACCTGCGATCGATTTTGAATATGGTTTTTCTCCGGGTGCTCTGGTTTCCTCTCACACTCCAAAGACATACAGGTTTGTTGGTTAATTGGCTTTAGCAAAAATTGAAAATTGTCCTAGAGTGTAGAATGGTGTTGGTGTACAGGTGATCGCTGGTCAGCGCAGACTCAGTGGGCCAAAGGGCCTGTTTCTGCGCTGAATCTCTAAAGTTTAAAATTAAAAATTTGAGTTTGAGTTTAGTTTATTGTCACATGTACTGAGCTACAGTGAAAAGCTTTAGTTGCGTGATAACCTGTCAGCGGAAAGTCAATACATGATTACAATCGAGCAAATTTACAACATGGATGGAAGCAGACACATGGTGTTGATAACGACTCCATTGATAACCAATCAAAGATGTAACAGACAGCTTTCAGGATACTTCTGAATGTATCATGCGTGTTTCATTATTATATTATTGGGCTTAATGTTTCCAAATCACTTTGGCAGCATAAAGCGTTGATGCATGATCGTGAAGAAATCTTCCTGGGGAGTCATGATGGTCAAAAGCTTCCATGGGGTGTCTCCTGTGCTGCTGGCACCAGGCAAGAGGGATGATGAGAAACTTGCAGCATTGTTAAACAACTAGTTGCATGTGTTTGATGTTATTGGCATAAATCACATTGACAATACAAAGCTCAGCCCTTGTATCCGTTACAGGAAATTGGAAAGTGATCGCAGTGCTATCCAGTATCTAGTATCCAGCAGTTTTTATTTTTAATTAACCAAGGTATAGCTACCAGGTGAAAAAGAATAGTAGATGGTATGAAATTATAGACACAAGGAATTGCAGATATAAAGCACTCTTGACTCTTCTGGTTCGCGTGTTTAGTTTATTTTATTGTCATGTGTTACGAGGTACAGTGAAAAATTTTTGTTGCATGCTAACCGGTCAATGGAAACATGGGCGGAAATCCTGGGGGGGAGGACATCCCTCCCATGTTTTGAGAGGTGGAGGACAATCACCTCCATGTTTTGTAATCCGGATTTTGAAATTCGGTGAAAATAAAATCTACTAAAATCTCCACTTTCCACGAGACAGCGGGGGTGTCAGTGTTAAGCGCTTGTTAAATGTCTCTATTAACATCGTATTAACACAATGTATCACCAATTGTGTTTTGACAATTGGTGATACATCGAGGCCACACCTGGAGTATTGTGTACAGTTTTGGTCTCCTAATCTGAGGAAAGACATTCTTGCCATAGAGGGAGTACAGAGAAGGTTCACCAGACTGATTCCTGGGGAGGCACGACTTCCATATGAAGAAAGACTGGATAGACTTGGCTTGTACTCGCTGGAATTTAGAAGATTGAGGGGTGATCTCATAGAGACTTACAAAATTCTTAAAGAGTTGGACAGGCTAAATGCAGGAAGATTGTTCCCGATGTTGGGGAAATCCAGGACAAGGGGTCACAGTTTAAGGATAAGGGGGAAGTCTTTAGGATCGAAAGGAGAAAATCGTTTTTCACACAGAGAGTGGTGAATCTGTGGAATTCTCTGCCACAGAAGGTAGTTGAGGCCAGTTCGTTGGCCATATTTAAGAGGGAGTTGGATGTGGCCCTTGTGGCTGAAGGGATCAGGGGGTATGGAGAGAAGGCAGGTACGGGATACTGAGTTGGATGATCAGCCATGATCATATTGAATGGCGTTGCAGGCTCAAAGGGCGGAATGGCCTGCTCCTGCACCTAATTTCTATGTTTCTATGACCTTCAAGTATCACTGATGGTATTCATGGAGAATTTCTTAAAGCTGTCTGATGCGGGTACAATTACCATTTGAACTAATTGGATGTATTGGTGGATGGGAAAGATTTAAACGGGTATCGGATTTAAACGGGTCGGGTCATTAAGGGCTTCGGTCAAACGGGTTTCCATGTTGGCTTGCAGGTAAGTACCTCATTCAGGTCACTCACATTATTTAGTAATTTTTTCCCATCTCTCTCTCTTCCCCCTCCAAAGTTGGTTCTTCTGTTTGCCTTTATTTGCTTCCGTTTTATTTGTTTATGTCATTTATTACATTGTAGCTTTTGAAAGATTCAAGCGGGTATCAGACGCTTTTTAAGGGCTGAATCAGCCCGTCCGCAGGGCCTTTCATTGCCCGGTGTGCCTTAAAATCAAACAGCTGCATCGAGGCGATCGAGGCTCCTGATGTTGATGCCCCCGCCGGCTGATTTAAAGCCGCGCCGGGCGATGAAAGGCCCCGCGAACGGGCCGATTCAAGCCCCACGAATTGGGGCGGATGAAGCTGCTGTTGCTGGAGTTCGGAGTCGGTCACCAACCAGGTCAGCTCCCGATGGTACCGTCCACAGGGCCCACGGCTGAAGCCTCCGAAGCTTCGTGTGTGTGTGTGCGTGTGCATGTGTGCGCGCGGCCACCAAGAAATTGTGTGTCCCCCCTCCCCGTGTTTTGATAGCGATTTCCGCCATGAGTCGAAAAGCAATACATGATTACAACTGAGCTATCCATAGTATACAAATAACATGATAAGGGACTCATGTTTAGTACAAAATAGTCCAGTAAAGTCGGAGGGGAGAAGAGGGACTGGCAGGGGTGAGACTCGTCCTTGATTATGCTGGTAGCCTTGCTTAGGTAGCATGATGTGAAAATTGAGTTAATGGTAGGGAGGTTGGTTTGTGTGATGATCTGAGCTACGTCCACAATTTCTTGTGGTCTTGGATGGAGCAGTTCGAGTTGTTGCAATGTCAATGACAGCAGAAATGTGATTGTCATTTTCTTTTCTTTTTTTAATTATACCCATACCGTACCCTATTCGTGCATCTGATAATAAATTTGAACTTGATGTTAGTCTTAGAACCTAGAACTGTACAGCACTAGAATGTGCCCTTTGGCCCACAATGTGCCAAACATGATACCCAGACCATCTCTTAACTATCTGCGCATGATCCATATCCCCCCATTCCCTGCATGTCCATGTGCCTATCCAAAAGCCTCTTAAATGCCACTGTCGGATCTGCCTCAACCACCAACCCTGCATTCCAGGCACTCGCCACTCACTGTGTGTAAAAAAAAAAATTGCCCCTCCTTTAAACTTTGCCCCTTTCACCTTAAAGCCATGCCCTCTAGTATTTTTTTTCCATCCTGGTAGAAAGGATTTGACTGTCTACCATATCTATGTTAAACTGAGTTTCTTGCCACTGATTCATTTTGCCATGAAAAAGATCCCTTTGAACAGATTCCCTTTGATTCAGAAAAGGATTGCAGACTTTTTCCATCATTGTGACTAATATTTAGCCTCAAACAGGATTATGGCAAAAGATTAACTACCATCTGGTCATTAATTTCATTTATTTTATATGGGACACTGCGTTTGTCCTGGTTTCCTGCTGAGTTTATTTACATTATAATAGTAACTGCTCTTCGGTAGCAGTTGACTTTGAAGCCCTTCAGAATATACCAAGGCCACAAAAGACAGTAGATTAATAAAGTTATCTTTCTTTAAGTGATCACTGATACAAATAGGAAAAAATGGATTAACAGAAATTTGAAACAAAAATAGAAAATATGAGAAATAAACAGTGGATCTGTTCAAATCTATAATGAAATCAGTTTAATGTGCACAGTTTAACATTCCACTGTGTGTGAAATATAAAATTGAAAGGGGGGCCAGGGCCTATCCCAGAAGTCATAAGGAAGATCTTGCAGTCAGATCTACAAATAAAAGTTATTCTGGAAGCTGAGTTTTTCTTTTATATGGCATTTATGTTTACTTGCTGCAAATGTAATGAATGGATATTTCTACGGGTGTGAGAATTTAATGTAATCTCCGTCATGCACCAGTGGTGCAAGTCACCTTAGCAACGAGATCTAGCATTTTCAGCAAATCGGAGAAATGCAAAAGGCAGCTAGCTACCCACAGCATCTTCTCCTGATTACATCTGTTTTTTATTTGTTTCCACCATAAACAGATGCCGACAGAAAATTAGACTGGTCTAGAAAATGGATTAGAACCAAAGTGGAACATGATCTTAGTGCCAATTAGTCACTTCAGTACTAGGCGAAAGCTGTGTTGTTGCAGATGCTGCATTTTGAATGAAATGTCAAATTAAATGCAAAGGAATTCTCTTGCACCATGGTCAACAATCATATCTCAGTTCAGTTCAGTTTAGTTTATTGTCACATGTACTGAGGTACAGTGATAGCCCATTGTTCTTCAAGATAATACTTAATACCATGGTGGAGACTTAAACTGTACACTAGATTCTTATTTAGACAGATCATCAACTCAAAGAAAATCAAAATCTCAGACAAGTGAATTTTTAAACTCATATATTAACACTACCAACATTAAGGATGTCTGGAGAATTGAAAATCCATCCGGATGAGAATATTCATTTTATTCACCGGTGCATAAAACATATTCAAGGATAGACTATTTCTTAGTAGATTCTAAACTTATTCCATTCACCTACAACTTGCAATATCATAACATTATAATTTCGGACCATGCTCCATTAACGTTTATGATTAAACTAAACGGAATGGACAAGAAACAAACACAATGGAGACTTAATCCTCAAATTTTAAATGAAAAGGTATGTTGTGAATATCTTGTAAAACAGATTTTATATGTTTTTCGAGGTCAATGACCATCCTGAAATTTCTGCCTCCCTTCTCTGGGAAACATTTAAAGCATTTATACGAGGAGCATTAATCTCCTCCCAGGCATTTCTTAATAAAGGGAATAGGACTAAACAACAGACATTGGAAATGGAAATAAGGCAATTAGACATAGAAAATGCAGGAGCACCTTCATTGGCAAAACATAATAAAATTGCAGCACTGAAATATAAGTTAAATAAAATATACTCTGACCAAGTAATAAAACTTTATCAACATACAAAACAATTCAATTTTGAATTTGGTGATAAACCACAAAAATTATTAGCACGTCAGCTTCGTAAATTGGACGGGGAAAAAACGATTCATAAGATTAGATCAGATAAGGGAGAAATATTAACACTCCCTAAAGATATTAATGACAGATTTTCACAATACTATCAATATCTTTATTCAACTAAAGTGACAGAACAATCAACAGGAATGGAAGCATTTTTACAGAAATGTAACCTTAAAGGTTTAGATTTGCAAGGGCAAGAACTATTAGATGCTGAAATAATGATAAAAGATATCGAAGAGTCAATTAGATCTTTAAAAAATGGAAAGGCCACAGGCCCTGATGGCCTAAGCTCCGAATTTTATTTAAAATTTTATGATCTGATTTCTCCACGTTTACAAACACTGTATGAACACGTTTATACTCAACAGAAACTCCCGGAAACTTTAAACAAATCTACAATAATACTTATACCCAAACTGATAAAGATCTGGAAGACCCGGCCTCATTTAGAGCAATTGTTCTCTTAAATACTGATCAGAAAATATTAACTAAAATCCTATCTCATAGATTGAGCTTAGGGATTAACAAATTAATACACCCCGACCAAACAGGTTTTATCCCAAAACGTCACTCATTTTACAATCTGAGATGATTATTTAATAGCCTTTGATCAGGTAGAATGGTCATATTTATTTTCGGTGATGGAAAATTTTCAATTGGGAGAGAAGTACTGTACATGGGTTAAACTTTTATATTCTATCCCAACAGCTAGAATATTAACAAGCCAAATGATATCAAATAAATTTAATCTTTCTAGAGGTTGTAGACAAGGATGCCTGCTATCTCCATTATTATTTGCTCTAGCAATTGAAACACTCGCAGAAAATGTCAGAGCTCATCCTATAATACATGGGTACAATACTAAAGACACAATGAATAAAATCTCTTTATATGCAGATGATGTATTAATATATATTACAAAGCCAGAAACTAGTATTCCAAATTTATTATATCTAATAACTCAATTTGGTCAGTTTTCAGGATATAGAATTAATTGGAATAAAAGCGAAATCATGCCAATAACGGAACTCAATTTACATACACTAGAACAATCACCTTTTAAAATAGTTGAGGAAAAATTTAAATATTTAGGTATTTATGTAACTAAGATGTATACTTTATTTAAATCAAATTTCCCACCTTTACTGAATAAACTAAACAAGAATATTCAATATTGGAAAACACTTCCCATCTCAATGTTTGGTAGAATTAATGCTATAAAAAAAAATTTTCCCGCAGTTATTGTACTTATTCCAGTCAATCCCAATATATATTCCAAAATCTTTTTTTTTTAAAGTCGACTCTACTGGTACAAGGTTCATCTGGGATTATAAGAATCATAAAATAAGTAAAAAACATTTATGTAAATCAAAGATTAATGGAGGTTTAGCTCTACCAAATTTTCTGTTTTATTTTTGGGCAGTCCATATTAAAAACATGAATTTTTGGCTGGAAGAAATGGATCAACAACCAGACTGGTTAAGGATGATAAAGGAGGACTGTTTGCTTTTTGAAATCGGTTCGATTATGTTTGCACTGACAAAACTGCACAAAAAAACCTATAGGGAAAGCCATATAATACATAGAGGTACACGAATCTGGAAACAATTAAAAAAGGCTTTAAAATTGGATAATATACCATTCTGTCTCCCTATTGTAAACAATCCCTTATTCAAACCTTCCATGCTGGATAAAGGTTTCATACTATGGAAAAATTATGGAATTAAAAAGATGGAACATCTTTATAAGAAAGGCACTTTTCTTTTATTTCAGGAGTTACAACAGATTTATGGACTACACTCAAATAATTTTTCTCGATATCTACAACTCAGAGATTATGTTAAATCAAATACACAAGATTATAGGAATAGGGAACCAGAAATCCTTGATGAATGTTCGAATAAGCATCCTAATACAGAAAAACTAACAACTTATATTTATAATATCCTTTTAGATAGCAAGGTCCCATCGACGGAATCACATAGACAAACATGGGAAAAAGAATTAAGCCAACCCATAACGAAAGATATTTGGGACAACAGTTTACAATATATACATCAATGCTCGTTAAATGCCGGACACGCTTTAATACAATTTAAAGTATTACACAGATTACATTACTGAAAAGTAAAACTGAATAGAATCTTTCCACATGTTCCACATGTCTCTCCTATCTGCGATAAATGTCAGCATCTAGAGGGTAACTTAACACATACTTTTGCAAATTGCATGAAAATTAAAAAATTCTGGATTGAGATTTTTAGAATAACTTCTGAAGTTATTAATACTAAACTGGATCCGGACTCAAAACTAATAATAGTTGGAATATCAGAACAAAGTTTAACACTTACAACAAGCCAAAGAAATTTCCTAGATTACAGTATAATAATCGGGAAGAAATTAATATTAAAATTTTGAAAAGGCCCTATAACCCTCACAATTAAAATGTGGATTATGGAAATGTCGGAGACCCTACACCTGGAAAGAATCAGATTTGCCTTAATGGACAAACAGGAACTTTTTGTTAGAATATGGTCTTCTTGCATCGATTATTTTAAAGGGTAGATTGGTTCGGCAGGGGAACCTAACTGAAACTTGGACTCAGGATCAGATGAAAAGTTATACTCTATATTCCTTGATCTTATCTCCAATGATGTATTAATGGTAAATTATTCCATTCCTTATGATTTTTTTTTATTTTTTCTCTTTTTTTTTCTCTCTCTCTTACTTTTTTATTACTCTTAATCTATAAAAATAAAAACTATTAGAGGCAGCATGATTCAATTGATAATATTAATAATGTGTGATTGATGTACACAAAATATTTCTACCATAATATGTGTTTGCCAATTTATTGTTTACCTCTAATAAAAATATATATTTAAAAAAATAAAAATACCCAATGACTTGGTATCCATAGCCGTCTGTGGCAATGAATTCCACAGATTCACCACACTCTGGCTGAAGAAATTCCTCCTCATCTCCATTGTAAAAAGACGTCCTTTCATTCAGAGGCTGTGCCCTCTGGTCCTTGACTCTCCCACTAGAGGGAACTTACTCTCCATATCTACTCCTTTCATTATACAATAAGTTCATCAAGGCCTTTCATTATACAATAAATTTCTATGAGATCCCCCTCATCCTTCAAAACTTGTTCAGAAGACATGTTCAATTCATTCCCATGCTCTTTCTCCGCAACCCTGCGAATCTTCATCCTAAATTTACTAGTCACTGAACTCTAAAGTAACTTATTGGAAGAATGTTTGGAGCTATCTTGGACTGACTAATGATGAATGAATGGATCGACTGGGCTTATATTCACTGGAATTTTAGAAGGATGAGAGGGGATCTTATAGAAACGTATAAAATTCTTAAGGGATTGGACAGGTTAGATGCAGGAAAAATGTTCCCGATGTTGGGGGAGTCCAGAACCAGGGGTCACAGTTTAAGAATAAAGGGTAGGCCACTTAGAAATGAGATGAGGAAAAACTTTTTCACCCAGAGAATTGTGAATCTCGAATTCTCTGCCACAGAAGGCAGCAGAGGCCAATTCACCAAATGTTTTTAAGAAAGATTTGGATATAGGTCTTGGATCTAATGGAATCAAGGGATATGGGGAGAAAGCAGGAACAAGGTAGTAATTTTGGATGATAAGCCATGATCATATTGAATGGTGGTGCTTCGGCCCTTCGAGACAGCACCGCCATTCAATGTGATCATGGCTGATCATCCCCAATCAATACCCCGTTCCTGCCTTCTCCCCATATCCCTGACTCCACTATCTTTAAGAGCCCTACCTAGCTCTCTCTTGAAAGTATCCAGAGAACTGGACTCCACTGCCCTCTGAGGCAGAAAATTCCACAGACTCACAACTCTCTGTGTGAAAAAGTGTTTCCTCGGCTCCGTTCTAAATGGCTTATCCCTTATTCTTTAAACTATGGCCCTTGGTTCTGGTCTCCCCCAACATCAGGAACATGTTTCCTGCCTCTAGCATATCCAAACCCTTCATAATCTTATATGTTTCAATAAGATCCCTTCTCATCCATCTAAACTCCAGAGTATACACTGCCAGTCGCTCCATTCTCTCAGCATATGACAGTCCCGCCATCCCGGGAATTAACCTTGTAAACCTTTGCTGCACTCCCTCAATAGCAAGAATGTCCTTCCTCAAATCAGGGGACCAAAACTGCACACAATACTCCAGGTGTGGTCTCACTAGAGCCCTATACAACCGCAGAAGGACCTCTTTGCTCCTATACTCAACTCCTCTTGTTATGAAGGCCAACATGCCATTCGCTCCTCTTGTTATGAAGGCCAACATGCCATTCGCTTTCTTCACTGCCTGCTGTACCTGCATGTTAACTTTCATTCACTGATGAACAAGGACCCCCAGATCCCATTGTACTTCCCCTTTTCCCAACTTGACACCATTTAGATAATAATCTGCCTTCCTGTTTTTGCTACCAAAGTGGATAACCTCACATTTATCCACATTAAACTGCATCAGCCATGCATCTGCCCACTCACCCAATCCAACATTTAGACAGGTACATGGATAGGAAATCTTAAGTGGGCCAAATGCAGGCAGGTGGAGCTAATGTAGATGAGACATGTTGGTCGGTAGAAACATAGAAACATAGAAATTAGGTGCAGGAGTAGGCCATTCAGCCCTTCGAGCCTGCACCGCCATTCAATATGATCATGGCTGATCATCCAACTCAGTATCCCGTACCTGCCTTCTCTCCATACCCTCTGATCCCCTTAGCCACAAGGGCCACATCCAACTCACTCTTAAATATAGCCAATGAACTGGCCTCAACTACCCTCTGTGGCAGAGAGTTCCAGAGACTCACCACTCTGTGTGAAAAAGTCTTTTCATCTCGGTCTTAAAGGATTTCCCCCTTATCCTTAAGCTGTGACCCCTTGTCCTGGACTTCCCCAACATCGGGAACAATCTTCCTGCATCTAGCCTGTCCAACCCCTTAAGAATTTTGTAAGTTTCTATAAGATCCCCTCTCAATCTCCTAAATTCCAGAGAATATAAACCGAGTCTATCCAGTCTTTCTTCATAAGACAGTCCTGACATCCCAGGAATCAGTCTGGTGAACCTTCTCTGCACTCCCTATATGGCAATAATGTCCTTCCTCAGATTTGGAGACCAAAACTGTACGCAATACTCCAGGTGTGGTCTCACCAAGACCCTGTACAACTGAAGTAGAACCTCCCTGCTCCTGTACTCAAATCCTTTTGCTATGAAAAGCTAACATACCATTCGCTTTTTTCACTGCCTGCTGCACCTGCATGCCTACTTTCAATGACTGGTGTACCATGACACCCAGGTCTCGCTGCATCTCCCCTTTTCCTAATCGGCCACCATTTAAATAATAGTCTGCTTTCCTGTTTTTGCCACCAAAGTGGATAACCTCACATTTATCCACATTATACTGCATCTGCCAAACATTTGCCCACTCACCCAGCCTATCCAAGTCACCTTGCAGTCTCCTAGCATCCTCCTCACAGCGAACACTGCCCCCCAGCTTAGTGTCATCCGCAAACTTGGAGATATTGCCTTCAATTCCCTCATCCAGATCATTAATATATTTGTAAACAGCTGGGGTCCCAGCACTGAGCCCTGCGGTACCCCACTAGTTACTGCCTGCCATTGTGAAAAGGACCGTTTACTCTACTCTTTGCTTCCTGTTTTGCCAGCCAGTTCTCTATCCACATCAATACTGAACCCCTAATACCGTATGTTTTAAGTTTGTATACTAATCTCTTATGTGGGACCTTGTCGAAAGCCTTCTGGAAGTCCAGATATACCACATCCACTGGTTCTCCCTTATCCACGCTACTAGTTACATCCTCGAAAAATTCCACAAGATTCGTCCAGACATGATTTTACCTTTTGTAAATCCATGCTGACTTTGTCCAATGATTTCACCACTTTCCAAATGTGCTGCTATCCCATCTTTAATAACTGACTCTAGCAGTTTCCCCACTACCGATGTTAGACTAACTGGTCTGTAATTCCCTGTTTTCTCTCTCCCTCCCTTCTTAAAAAGAGGGGTTACATTTGCTAACCCGCCAATCCTCAGGAACAACTCCAGAATCTAAAGAGTTTTGAAAGATTATCACTAATGCATCCACTATTTCCTGAGCTACTTCCTTAAGTACTCTGGGATGCAGCCTATCTGGCCCTGGGGATTTATCGGCCTTTAATCTATTCAATTTACCCAACACCACTTCCCGACTGACCTGGATTTTACTCAATTCCTCCTTTGACCCACAGTCCCCTGCTATTTCCGGCAGATTATTTATGTCTTCCTTAGTGAAGACGGAACCAAAGTAGTTATTCAATTGGTCCGCCATATCCTTGTTCCCCATGATCCACTCACCTGTTTCTGACTGCAAGGGACCTACATTTGTTTTAAACTAACCACTTTCTCTTCACATATCTATAAAAACTTTTGCAGTCAGTTTTTATGTTCCCTGCCAGTTTTCTTTCATAATCTATTTTTCCTTTCCTAATTAAGCCCTTTGTTCTCCTCTGCTGGTCTCTGAATTTCTCCCAGTCCTCTGGTATGCTGCTTTTTCTGGCTAGTTTGTACGCATCATCCTTTGCTTTGATACTATCCCTGATTTCCCTTGATATCCACGGATGCACTACCTTCCCCCGATTTATTCTTTTGCCAAACTGGGATGAACAATTTTTGTAGTTCATCCATGCAGTCTTTAAATGTCTTCCATTGTATATCCACCGTCAACCCTTTTAGAATTAATTGCCAGTCAATCTTGGCCAATTCACGTCTCATTAACCTCAAAGTTACCTTTCTTTAAGTTCAGAACCATTGTTTCTGAATTAACAATGTCACTCTCCATCCTAATGAAGAACTCAACCATATTATGGTCACTCTTGCCCAAGGGGGCACGTAAAACAAGACGGCTAATTACCCTTCCTCATTACTCAAAACCCAGTCTAAAATAGCCTGCTCTCTCGTTGGTTCCTCTACATGTTGATTTAGATAACTATCCCGCATACATTCCAAAAAATTCCTCTTCCTCAGCACCCCTGCCAATTTGATTAACCCAATCTATATGTAGATTGAAGTCACCCATTATAACTGTTTTGCCTTTGTCGCACGCATTTCTAATTTCCTGTTTGATACCATCCCCAACTTCTCTGCTACTGTTAGGTGGCCTGTACACAACACCCACCAGCGTTTTCTGCCCCTTAGTGTTTTGTAGCTCTACCCATACCGATTCCACATCCTCCAAGCTAATGTCCTTCTTTCCATTGCGTTAATCTCCTCTCTAACCAGCAACGCCACCCCACCTCCTTTTTCCTTTCTCTCTATCCCTCCTGAATATTGAATATCCCTGGATGTTCAGCTCCCAGCCTACATCACCCTGGAGCCATGTCTCCGTGATCCCAACTATATCATAATCATTAATATCTATCTGCACGTTCAACTCGTCCACCTTATTACGAATACTCCTTGCATTGAGACACAAAGCCTTCAGGCTTGTCTTTACAACGCACTTACCCTAATACAATTTTGCTGAAAAAGTGGCCCTTTTTGATTTTTGCCCTGGTTTTGTCTGCCTGCCACTTTTACTTTTCACCTTGCTACCTAATGCTTCTACCTCATTTTACACCCTCCTGCCTCTCTGCTCTTGTACCCATCCCCCTGCCACATTAGTTTAAATCCTCCCCGACAGCACTAGCAAACACTCCCCCAAGAACATTGGTTCCATTCCAATCCAGGTGCAAACCGTCCTGTTTGTACCGGTCCCACCTCCCCCAGAACTGGTCCCAGTGCCCTAAAAATTTGAATCCCTCCCCCTTGCACCACTTTTCAAGCCACGTATTCATTTGCATTATCCTCCTATTTCTACTCTGACTGGCCCGTGGTACTGGTAGTAATCCGGAGATTACTACTTTGAGGTCCTACTTTTAAGTTTATCTCCTAGCTCCCTAAATTCACCTTGTAGGACCTCATCCTTTTTTTTACCTATATCGTTGGTGCCAACATGCACCACGACAACTGGCTGTTCACCCTCCCGCTCCAGAATGTTCTGCAGCCGTTCAGTGACATCCCTGACCTTTGCACCAGGGGGAGGCAACATACCATCCTGGAGTCTCGTTTGCGGCCGCAGAAACGCCTATCTATTCCCCTGACAATTGAATCCCTATTACTATTGCCCTTCCCCTCTTTTTTCCCCCCTCATGTGCTGCAGAGCCACCCATGGTGCCATGAACCTGGCTGCTGCTGCATTCCCCTGATGAGCCATCTCCCTCAACAGTATCCAAAATGGTATACCTGTTTAGGAGGGAGATGACCGCAGGGGACTCCTGCACTACCTGCCTACTGCTTTGCTGGCTATTGGCCACCCGTTCCCTTCTTGTCCTCTTACCGTTTTGCCTGCGGTGTGACCAACTCACTGTACGTGCTATCCACGACTTTCTCCGACATGTTGGTCGGTATGGGCAAGTTAGGCCAAAGGGCCTGTTTTCACGCTATATGACTCTAAGACTCTATAAATGTGTGCCATGGAGTCAGTTGGACCAAGGAGCCTCTTTTGGAGCTGGATCTCTCTTGACAAAGTCTGATGGTGATATGAGTGGTATCCCTTCCTGTGCTTCCTCTACTCTCTCTTTGTCTTGATCACTCTTAGCTATTTCCATCTACAACATGATCTGTGTAACAATTGCATCACCCGCTTATTAAGACACTAAACACAGTTTTTTGCATGTTATTTCCATTTGCTTTTCTTGTTTACCGTGCATTTGAGAAAGATAAGTTCTACACTCCTAGTTCTTGAAATAAAATCTATTCAATTTGTGCTGCTAAAATTGGTAAAGCATTTTCAAGTGTAAACAAATTAATTTCACAATGAGACCTTCCAACGTAAAGCATGCAATATAAACTGTGATTCAACAATTTAAAATGTTTTGTGAGCCAGTTTTTGGAAAGGTTGTGTTTCAATTTAGGTGCAGCAACTTTAAGCTATACTTGGATATTTCAATTGTAGGGCCATTGAATGAATTTGACTGGTCAAGACTTCTGTGAATCATATAACTGGTATTTTAAAAAAAAAGCTGTTTTTATGCAATAATTGAATCATTTGACAAACTGGTTTGTCTGAAATACTTCTGGGTCAAATCTTTAGGCACATGTACTTTTGTAATGCTGATTTCTTATCAATAGTATGAAGTCTGAAAAAAGGTCCCGACCAGAAATGATCCGCTTACTCCAGCACTTTGTGTCTTCTGCAGTAAAGCAGCATCTGCAGTTCCTTGTTTCTACATAAATATATGCATGTGTCATTAAAATATTAATGATGTGAATTATAGGATATTACAAGTTGACGTTACTCTGGTGAGAATAGCAAAGAACCCACAACAAAAGATCAAGGCTTCCACATTCCACCTTTTCTGAAGCCCATCCTTGGATTATGACATAAGAGACTTTCTCCAGTCAATTATTCACGTTTTATTAATTGCAAGCATTTCGTACCGCTGATGAACTCACCAAATGTTAAAACTGGCTTATATGTTTCTATTTTAACTTTTTTAGCTTTTTCTATTTGTATGTCTAAAGAAGGATCCTAATCTGAAACACCTATCCATGTTCTTCAGAGCTGCTGGATTACTCCAGCACCTTGTGTCTTTCTTTAGTGTGTATCTATGCGATTTAATAATCTATATTTTTGATTCTTGATGGATACACCATACAGACAGAAAGCAATGGAACTTGGAGGGAGATGGTGAAAACAGGTAGAAAATGAAATCAAAGAAATACAGTGATCGTAGCAATTGAGGGAGTTAGCGGGTTGATATAGTTTGTAGTTGGTGAGTAGAATGTGGGAGAGACTGAAGATTAATAATTAAAATCATGGGAGTTCATTGAAAAGGGGAAGAATTGTTTAAAAAAAAATGTAAGCAAAGAAGAACCTGCAATAGGTTGTATAATTCAGAAAGAGTACTCCATCTTTGGATGAGGCACTTTACACCCGGCACAGTGGTGTAACTGGTAAACCCGCTGCCTCAAAACGACAGAGACCAGAGTTCAATCCTGACCTCGAGTGCTGTCTGTGTGGAGATTGCACTTTCTCCTTGTGACCACGTGGGTTTCCTCCAGGTGTTCTGGTTTCCTTCCACATTCCAATGACGTGCAGATTTGTAGGTTAATTGGCCTCTGTATATTAGCCCCCAGTGTGTGTAGAGTGGACGGGTGATTGATGGTCGGTGTAGACTCAGTGGGCCGAAGGGCATGTTTCCATGCTGTAGCTCTAAACTAATCTTTTGAATTCAACAATTAGTGAAGAAAATGGGGTGCCTAATCATTACATGCATTTTCTTTTTTTTTTCTAAAATATTTTTATTAGAAGTAAATACATATTAAGAAGAAATAATATAAAATCGAAAAAAAAGGAAACATATTATTCGTCACATACATTCTTAATATTTTTAAAATTTACAGTCATTCTTATTTATACTTCTATATTTTTTATTATTTTATAACAGTAGGAAGTAAAGAGAAATAATAAAAATAAAAAGAAATAAGATAGAAATAAAAAATCAATAAAATGAGTGGAGTATTAAGCAAGATATTCTTCATTGGAGATATATTCGTGGTCTATTGTATATAATTCTTCATCTATTCCTTCATTCAGGCTTCAGTCAGGCCCTCGAACCGGACCACCTTAACCCTTTAAGTATTCAATAAATGGAGACCATATTCCTCTGAATTGATCTAGCCTGTCCATTAGGAGAAGTCTTAATCTTTCCAGGTGAAGTGTCTCCGACATTTCTGTAATCCACATTTTGATTGTGGGGGATGTGGGACCTTTCCAAAATCTTAGTATTAATGTTTTACCAATTATTAAACTATAACCAATAAAAATTATTTGTTGTGTTGTTAGTAGCTGATCCGTTTCTAATATTCCTAATATGATTAATTTTGAGTCTGGAGTTAAATTTGCATTAACTACATTCAAGATTATCTTAAACATTTCTGTCCAAAAATTAGTAATTTTTGTACGTTTTGTGAATGAATGCGTTAGATTACCTTCTAACTGCTGACATTTATCACATATAGCAGAAACATTTGAAAAAAATCTGTTTAATTTGGATTTTGAGAAGTGTAATCTATGTAAAACTTTAAATTGTATCAAGGAGTGTCTGGCATTTAATGAGCAGTGGTGTATAGGCTGTAAACTTTCATTCCATACTTCTACACTAATTGTTTGACCTAATTCGTTTTCCCATGCTTGTCTATATTTTTCCGTATTTGGTAAATCATTTTCCAGTAAGATATTATAAATATATGATATTAATTTTTCTGTATTCGGATGTTTATTTAGACATTCATCTAAAATTTCTGTCTTTCTATTCCTAAAATCTGGTGTATTTGATTTAACATAATCTCTAATTTGTAGATATCTAAAATATTATTTTGAGTGTAAATCCATAATTTTGTTGTAATTCCTGAAATGAAAGAAATAAACTTTCCCTGTAGAGATCACCCATCTTGTTTATTCCATAGTTCTTCCATTTTAAAAAAAACCTTTATCCATCAATGAAGGTTTAAAAGTAATGTTGTTTACAATTGGAAGAGCCAGTGGTATACTCTGTAATTTTAATGTTTTTTTTTAATTGTTTCCAAATACGTATACCACTTTCTATTATTGGGTTTCCTCTATAAATTTTCTTATGTATTTTAGTGTTAGCAAATAAAATCGAGCTAATTTCGAAAGGTGAACAGTCTTCCTTTTCCATTTTTAACCAGTTTGGTTGTTTATCTACTTCTTCCAACCAGAAATTCATATTTTTTATATTAACTGCCCAGTAATAAAACATAAAAATTAGGCAATGCAAAACCTCCATTCATTTTTGATTTACATATATGTTTTTTAAATATGGTTCTTATAATCCCAAATAAAATTGGTAACTATAGAGTCCACTTTCTTAAAAAAAATTTTAGGAAGATATATCGGGATCAGTTGAAACAAGTATAATAATTGTGGAAGAAAAATTCATTTTTATCGCATTAATTTTACCTACCATTGAAATAGGTAATGTTTTCCAATATAGGATATTCTTAAGTAGTTTATTCAATAAGGGTGGGAAATTGGATTTAAATAAAGAATCATATCTTTTTGTTACATAAATTCCAAGATATTTGATTTTTTTCATTTGCTATCTTAAAAGGATATTGTTGTAATATATTAAGTTATTTCCCATTATTGGCATAAGTTCACTTTTATTCCAATTAATTCTATATCCTGAAAACAATCCAAATTGAGTTATTAAATCTAATAAGTTAGGAATACTAATTTCCGGCTTTGTGATATAAAGTAATACATCATCTGCGTATAAAGAGATTTTATTTTCAGTTTCTTTAGTTTCATACCCATATATTTCAGGATGCAATCTCACGGATTTTGCTAGTGGTTCTATTGCAAGTGCAAACAGTAGTGGAGATAAAGGACAACCTTGTCTGTAGCCTCGGAATAAGTTAAATTTAGTTGTTAACATTTGGTTTATTAATATTCTAGCTGTTGGCTTGGTATATAGTAACTTAACCATGTTATAAACTTCTCCCCCAACTGAAAAGATTCCATAACCGAAAATAAATAAGACCATTCAATCTGATCAAAAGCTTTCTCTGCGTCCAACAAAAATAATTGATAAATCCTTATTAATGTTTCTTTTCGAGTATATAATATTGAATAATCTTCTCAGGTTGTTTGATCCTGTTTGATCTGAATGAATTAGTTTATTAATCACTGTATTTAGTCTTTGTGCTAGTATTTTGGTTAATATTTTTTGATCAGTATTTAAAAGAGATATAGTTTTATATGACCCTGGGTCATCCAGATTTCTATCTGATTTAGGTATGAGCGTAAAAATAGATTCATTTAATGTTTCTGGTAATTTCTGTTGTGCATAAATGTGTTCATATAGTATCTTCAAACGTGGAGCTATCATATCATAAAATGTTTTATAAAATTCTGATCCAATACCATCTGGTCCTGGAGTTTTACCATTTTTTAATGATCTGATAGCTTCTTTGATTTCTTTAGTAGTTATTTCAACGTTTAATAATTCTCTATCTTCTAAATCCAGTCCTTTTAGATTACAATTTTTTAAGAATGTTTCTACTCCTATCCGATTTTCTTTCGTTTTGGCTGAATATAAATTTTTATAATATTGCAAAAATCTCTTGTTTATATCTTTAGTTTGTACTAGTAATTCCCCTTTATCTGATTTAATCCTATAGATTAATTTCTCTCCTTCCAATTTTCGTAATTGACGAGCGAATAATTTATGTGGTTTATCTCCAAATTCAAATTGTATTTGTTTAGTATATTAGTATAGTTTTACAACTTGGTCTGACTGTATTTTATTTAATTTATATTTCAATGCAAAGATTTTATTATTTTTTATCATGGTTGGATTAACAGCGTTCTCTGTGTCTAATTGTTTGATCTCCCTTTCCAATGCCTGTTGTACCCTCCAATTCTCTTTATTATAAAATGCTTGAGAGGATATCATAATTCCCCGAACATATGCTTTAAAAGTTTCCCATAATAGGGATGAAGATATTTCTGGCGTATCATTTATTTCAAAGAAAGTCTTGATCTGTTTTGTGATGTATTCTTGAGTTATTTTCTCTTTTAAAATTTGTGGGTTAAATCTCCATTGTCCTTGTTTTTCCGTTTTACCAGTTATTTTCATCATAAAAGTTAAAGGTGCATGATCTGAAATTATAATATTGTGATATTTTGAATTATACGTAAGTGGGATAAGTTTTAAATCTACCAAAAAATAATCTATTCTTGAATAAGTTTTATGCACAGGTGAGTAAAATAAGTATTCTCGTCCTGTTGGGTTTTGCATTCTCCAAACATCTTTAATATTACTAGTATCTATATATGCATTTATTAACTCACTGGAATGCGATTTAAGTTTCCGTTGTTTTGATGATCTGTCCAAATAAGGATCTATTGTACAATTTAAATCTCCTCCAATTATTAGATTGTGTTGTGATAATTCCGGGATGGTATTAAATTTTTTTTTTAAAACAGCGGGCTTTCAAAATTTGGGCCATATACATTGACAAAAATCATTTTTTGTGTATATAATTCTCCTATTACAATAATATATCTACCGTCACTATCGGTTATTGTTGAAGTGTGTTTAAATGCAGTGCCTTTACGAATTAATATTGCTACACCTCTAGATTTGTGTGTGAAAGAAGAATGATAGACTTTGTCAATCCATTTAGCCTTTAATCTATGTTCTGCCTCTTTTTTTAGATGTGTCTCTTGGATGAATGCCACATCTACTTTAAGTGCTCTTAAATGTGCTAATACTTTACCTCTCTTAATTGGTTCGTTAATACCTTTAACATTCCAGCTACAAAACGTTATTCCTCCATTCCCCATATTCGTATGTAAGTCTTGCATCTTTTATCTAAAGGAATATATAATAGAGCGAATGGCTCAGTTCGACATACCCGACTTTACACCTGAACTCCGAATAGATGAATTTCAAGACCCTTGAGTATCTCTCACATATATATCTCCTTTGCATTAATTTATAATTCCACTCAAATGTAAAATAATAATAACAAGAAATAATATTAAAAAAGGGATAGATTAAGAGATTAGTAAGGTGCACAAAGAAAGAAAAAACTACATCTAATAATGGTGTAGTTAGTGTTAGCCATACTACCATGGCTAGCAATCTAAAGACTTCCGTACTCAATGTTACATACTTATCCATCTCCATGATTCACTAAGATTATTATTCCATAAAAAATATTTAAACCGGGAGTATTAAACTGTGATGTGTACAAAGTTCATCAGTCAAGTATATACTAATATATATACTTAATACTTATTAAAAGCTATAATAATAAGAATATATATATATATATATTATATATATATATATATATATATATATATATAAGAATATATATATATATATATAAAAAAATTATAGAAAAAAGAAAAAAGAAATAAAAAGTACCAGGGGGGATAAATAAAGTAAAAGTTTATATTTTGTGTATTTATATTTACTATTTACTTAATTCTAGGTCAATCGGCTATAATTAATTATTAATCAATAATTGATAGTTATTAGCTTTAATTAATAATGATACCAGTTTATTAATTTTAGTATATGTTTGTATATGTTAGTATATGTTAGTTTTTAATATTAGTAGTGTTAGTATTCTAATTCTTAGTATCCATGGAATAGTCTTCAATCCGTATTTCCTCGAGTCTCCCATCCGCATCCTTCTCCATCTTCTTTAGATGAAAACAAGTCCATAGTCTATTCCAATCTTCAACCAATCTTGAAAGTATGGTTTAATTGTTTGTTTAGTTCATCTTTGAAGATTTCATTCAGTCTACCTCTCGCTCCTTAATCCCTTGGGCAAAGCTCAATGCGTCCTCTGGATTTTTAAAATAATGTTCTTCCTGGTTGTAGGTGACTCTCAGTGTGGCTGGGTATCTCAGACTGTACTTCAGATTCTTCACTTCCCTCAAAATTGTTTTGGTCTCTTTGAATGCATTTCGTTTCTTGGAGACCTCTGCTGGATAGTCTCGGTAAATGCTGATAGAGTCTTCTTCATATGTAAGATTTCTACTTTTTACAATTTTATTCATCATTTCCTCCAAAACGTGATCATACTGTACTTTTGTCTTGGAGGAGCATCTTGCTTTGTGTAACATCTCATTACTCTGTGTGTTCGGGCTAGCAAAGGCTTTTGTTCCAAAGATAAAACCCTTTGTAATGAGTTTGCAGTAAACTCTTGGGTATCTTGATTCTTTTCTCTCCCTTCTCTAATACCCACGATCCTTAGGTTCTGCCTTCTCTGGCGTCCTTCCAACTCAGTACACTTATCAGTGATTTTGCCCAGTAAGCCAGATAATCGTTGATTTTTTTTGACGTGTTTTCGTAGTCTGAGTACTTATTTCGACTAGTTCTTCGAGGTTTTTTATGGATGTTGATTGTTCCTTAATTTCTTCCACCACAGGTTCTATTTCCATTTCCACCTTATTTTCAATTTTTTCATTCAACTCTTCCGTTATACTTGCAAATTGATCCGTCACTATTTCTGCAATTTCCTTTCGCAGCTTGTCTAATAATTCCGTAGTTGAAAGATTGATTTCAGACTTTAACTCCTTCATCTCCATCTTGATTTTTTCCATTTCTTCCCTAAAATTCATTTTTTCCAGTTCAATCTTTAATTCCAACTTCATTTCTTTCTTTAATTCTACCATTTCTTGTACAAAAAAAATCTTGAGTTCTTCCATTTCCAATTTTTTCTTCGATTTTTTTGACACATCTTCTAGGGACAATGTCCTACCTGAGGCCGAGGCTTCAGTCGGGCCTTGTTCTTGTTCAGCCACTTTCCTTGTATACCGGGACTTGGATTTATCCACAGGTGGGCTGCGCTGTGTTGCCATTACGGGTCGCACGCCTGATGACGTCACTCACGGCAGCCGGTGCAGAAACAGCAGCAGCAGCAGGTAGGTTTTCTCCCCGTTTTCCTCCCGGTTTTTCCTCCGTTTTTCACGGAGGTGGCTGGCGTTGCCTTCTAGTCCTCCATAGCGCCACCGGAAGTCTCATTACATGCATTTTCTCTGACAGCAGACATGCATAACGATTCAGTTATTGACATCAAAAAAGAATCTAAAATTATATATTTTTATTGATCCAGATCCTTGACCATTGCTTTCAACCATGCACCATCCCTTCCTCTGTAGAGTGCTGGAGTAACTCAGCAGGACAGGCAGCATCTGCGGAGGACATGAATCGGTGATGTTTCACAGAGTGCTGGAGTAACTCAGCAGGTCATGCAATATCTCCGGAGGACATGGATGGGTGACAGTTTGGATTGTAGCCTTTCTTCAGATTGAAGAAAGTCCCGATCAGAAACGTCACCTATCCATGTTCTGCAGAAATACTGCCTGAGCCACTGAGTTACTCCAGCACTTTGCGTTCCACCCAGGATTCTAGCATCTGCAGTTCCTTTCTGTTGTTTAATCACTCCTGTTTTGCTGCAATCACAGCTTTTGCCTTTTGTTCTTTCATTTCCACCTGAACTAATATTCCACTCACACTATTTATTCAAAATCTAACATTTCTCAAACTTATTTCAGCTTAGATAACAACTCAATGTTCTGCTATGTTTTCACCCGGGCTGACATGCCAAGTATTTCTATCATTTTGTGTTTCTCTTCTGGAAAAGTACAGCTGGTTTTCCAATCCTTGGGAAAATCTAACCCATGGGGTACATATGGCTGCCAAACTCTGAGAACTGGAGCTCTTAAATATTACCAGCACTAGCCTGACTTTCTGGATCAACAGGCTACATCACTCAAACCTGTCTTGGTAAAATCAAAAGTATTTTACATTTGTAATGGTATTATATTGTTACCCACTGAACAGACTTTCTCATGCCCTCTCCTACCCAAGGTGCTGGGGTGAGGTTCTTCTTTCCATTCTCTGCCCCCCTTCGCAACCAATTTCCATTCCTTGTTAGTTAGTTTACTTCATTGTCACGTGTACTGAGGTACAGTGAAAATCTTTTGTTGAGTGCTAACCAGTCAGTGGAAAGACAATACATGATTACAATTGAGCCATCCACAGTATACATTTATATGGTAAATGGAGTAACATTTAATGCAAGGTAAAGTCAGATTACAGATAATCTGAGGGTCTCCAATGAGGTAGATAGTAGCTCTGGACAGCTCTCTAGTTGTTGATAGAATGGTTCAGTTGCCTGATAATAGCTGGGAAGAAATTGCCCTTGAATCTGGAGGTGTGCTATTTCAAAGATGTGTGATGATTTCCTCAGGTAATGTATTGTAGTCTCCTGCAATCACATGTGAACCAAGGAACAAGAAATTATTTATTCATAGAACTATCAGTTTCATCTACAGCCATCATTACACAATCATGTTCACCAACTGTTCCTTCATAACATTCAGAAGTAAGAAAGGTAACTGAATATAATTTTATTAAATTGATTGACTACCAGGCCAACATTTTAACATTTTCCTGCAGCTCTCCATAAAATAACATACTCATTACGGATAGTGGACCCAAACTTGGAACTTCCTTGGTCTGCATTGATCAGCGAGCAAAAAAAAATATCTATCCCATGTCACCTTTACCCATTGTGGACATCGGACTTTATCTATGGAAGTGATGCTCCACAATGTTAGGCCTAGAAAGGGTGGATAATCAGAACCTTTTTTCGGTATAGATAGGGATAGTCAGAACCTTTTTCCCAGGGTGGAAATGTCCAAGGGCATGGCTGTCAGGTGAGAAGAGGAAAATGTAATGAAGATGTGCAGGACAAGTTTTTTTATACAGTTAGAAGTGAAGGCCTGGAGCACATTCCCATGAGTGCTGGTGAAGGCAGATATGTCAGAAACATTGAAGTGCAGGGAATAGAGGGATATGGATCGTGTACAGGTACAAGATCATTTTGACTTGGTATCATGTTCGGCACAACCATTGTGGGTTGAAGGGCTCATTCCTGTGCTGTCCTGTTCCAGTTCTGTGTTCTAAAGTTGAGAACTATATTCTGTGCTCTGTTTCTTCCCCTTTGTTTTACTTACTGTCCGTGGGTTTGACTTGATTGTATTCATTGGTATTTCCGATGTTTGCTTAGCATGCAAAACAAAGCTTTTCATTGTACCTTGGTACATGTGATAATAATAAATCTAAACTTAAACCCGCTGAGCTGCAAGGTGTGCAGGAAATAAAAGGGGGACACTAAAAGACAGCTCGGGAAAAGATATTGGGTTAATTAGTTGAAGCTGCTGAAGCAGAGGCATTGTTTATCTAACCATCCTTGTCAGTCAAAGGATGGCATGTCCCAAGGTTGTGATCTGTGATCAAAATAATAGTATTTTAATTTAATTGCAAGTGACACGAAAAAGTTTTGTCGTGCAAGAAGTATATGATGTGGGCAACATTACATCTAGTGCAGCATGGCTAATTACAGTAGCAAAAGTGCATTTTAAAATGAATTGTTTCATTTAGGTTAGATTTAAGATGAGGGGAAAGATTTAATAGGAACCTGAGGTATATAGAAAGAGCTGCCAGAGGAGGTAGTTGAGGCAGGTGCTATGACAACATTTAAAATACATTTGGACAGGTATATGGATAGGAAATGTTTAGAGGGATATGTTTGGACCCTTCCCTGCAGTGGCTCAATCGACAAGGACTTTGTTGATCAGCAATTTAGCTTTATTGTGAGCTTGAGCAAGGCTGCTGAATGTTCAGATGGAGTAAGATGATAAATGCTAGCAGTTTCAGATCTATTCACCAGCCTGGCTTCAGAAGATCAGGCCAATTATTGGCAGGCAATGGGAAGTATTTTGGTAGCAATGGGAAAGTCAACCAAATCATTTTGGTTGCGTGCAAAGTCAACCAAATCAAATAAGTGTACATCTTTTTCTGTCATATGTGTGGGCTGTTGTTGACAGATCTGTCCAAAGTTTCTGCCATTGCATTTTTTTTTTGGAATAATGTTTTCAAATTAAATTTCCTGAATGACCATAGCCATCAAGTATTATGGGACTGGAGTAAAATATTGACTAGTTTATGTATGGTAGGTTATACTCCAGGATGAGATTAATTAATGAATTGTGGCAATATTCACAATAAATTTATTGAATTTAATAGTAAGATTAAACGAGAACTTACCAGTTCGAAGTTTGATCGTTATTTTATGAGGAGTTACGATGAGGGATTACGTGAAGAGCCCGCCTGGCGCTGGCAAACGGCATACTTCAAAGCAGCGGCATGAAAAACACAGAACACAAAATAGCCGAAGTAACATAGTAAGGCTCATAATAGACTTAGAACTACCAGATGATCATTTATTTTATGAGGGTGGGAGTGGAGGGCACGTAATCCCTCATCGTAACTCCTCATAAAATAACGATCAAACTTCGAACTAGTAAGTTCTCGTTTAATCTTACTATTTTTACTTCGGAGTCACGTGAGTGACTACGTGAAGATTTTAAAAGCTTTCTGTGTTTTTTATGTCGTAGAATTAATCAATACGACAGTCCGGCTAAGTAAATACATACAATGAGAAACCAGACTAATTTTTTAGTTCTTCCCATAATTAATTTTTAATGGTTTTTAAAGAACATCATAATAACCCTCCTTATATCCGAGGGAATCATTACAAGTGATAAAAGATATAGGTGACTACATAACTGATTATAGTAATCAAAGTAAACAAAGCAGGTGACTATAGTGATCCCAACACCGCGTGGCCAAAGCTTGTCATAGTGTGAACAGGTTTATTGTAGAACTTTGAAATGTTTCTTCTTTACTCCACCCTGCGATTTTAAAATATGCTGGAGCGGTACGTCCCGCACCTTCGCCGCGGGACGTAGCTGCAGCCCTGGTGGAGTGAGATTTGAACACATCAGTGTCTACTCTTGCTAACAGTAACACCTGTTTCAACCACTTTGAGATAGTTTGAACTGAAGCTTTAGTGTGTGGTTTTTATGCGTAATCATTAACGTTTTCTCATTTCCTCGAAGAGTTTTGGTAACTTTATATATTGGTTCAAATGTCTAACCACACACAAAGTAGGATCAATAGGATAAGCTTGAAAGGTTACCTTTGCTCCAGTTCTTCCTGGTTTGCTTTGTTTGATCAGATCGTAAACATAGAACACAATGTTATCTGTAGTCACATGCATACAGTCTAAACGCAACATTTGTAAAGTTTGCACTCTTTGAGTTGAAACCAATGACATTAACATTATTAATTTGAATGTTAATCTTTCCAATGACTATCCTTCAATTGGAGTCCATTGTCTAAGTAAGGTAAGCACAATGCTCACATCCCAAATCTCTGTGTATCTTGGTTTGGGTGGATTAATGTTAAAGATTCCTTTCATGAATCTAGATATTAGTGGATGTGATCCAATTGATTTCTGGTCAGACATTAGTCCTAAATAAGATAATAAGGCACTGCGTGCAGTGTTAATGGCCCTGTAACTTAAATGTTGCTCAAAATGCAATTTAGCAAGGAACTCCAATACATTTGCAAAATTCACAGTATCATAAGAAATATTTGACTGTGTGCAAAATTCTTCCCATTCTTAATATGTGTCATATATTGTTTTTGTGTGTTATCTCGCCATGATGCGACTATAACTTCCATAGTTTTGTCCGACAATCCCAGCTCCTGTAGTGGTCTGGTCAAAACCTGCAGATTAATAAATTCATATATGCATATAATGGATAAATTTCTTTGGTTACTGGATTAATCAAAAATATCACTACAGTTAGGAATTGACATATATGGTTATTTGATCATATTCAGCATTAATGGGAACCAAGGTTGTATTGGCCAATTTGGAACCACCAACAATCCTGTGGCAGAATCTTGTTCTATTTTCTTCAGACATTGCTGAACCAAAGCAAATGGTGGAAAAGCATAAAAGAACATATTCCCCAGTTCAATGAAAAGAATCTACTGCTACTGCATCTGGATCGTGTTCCCAAGACACATATTTAGGCAATTGATGATTAAGCCTTGATGCAACAAATCAATTTCTGGTAACCCAAATTGAGTTACAATATTCTTAAATATTACTGGATTAAGCATCCATTCTGTGTTCTCTATCAATATCCTTGATCTTTTATCTGCCACCACATTGTCTTACCTGGAATGTAGTTTGCTGAAATCCAAATTTGGCGATCAATACACCATTGCCAATTTCATTGACCAGACAATCACATGATACTGATCTGACTCCCCCCATGTGATTAATATATGCAACAGCCGTTTTGTTGTCTAACTGTATTAATACATGTTCAGACCCTTTTTTGAACAACAATGTGCTTTTAGACCATAGAAAGCACCCAATAACTCTAAATAGTTAATACCATGAGTTTGAAGAAACGTTTCTTCTTGGACTTTGCATCTACCTCCACAACTGGAGGATGAATCTGTTACCCCCATCTGAGAGCATTAGCATCTATTTATAAACAATTTCAGGCTGTTTAATCAGAATGTTTTTTAGCAGCTTGTGGGACATTTTTAACCCACCATGGTAATTCCAACAAAGCTTCTTTTGTTAATTGCATAGGCCTATTCAAAGTGGCCTGCCCTCTCTTTGAGAGCTCTTATTTTGTCCCTTTGAAGATTTTGATAATGTAATGGACCAAATTCTACTGCAGGAAATGCTGCTACTAGTTTACCAATAGTTTTCGCTACTTCTCGGATGGAAGGATAAGTTTGTGAATGAGATTATTACAAGTCACCAAAAAATCATCAACTTTATCTTTGTTGGTAAAGTTATTAACATAGTCTCTGAGTTAATTACAAAACCCCAAATAGTTAATTGATTGTGCTGGCTGCAGCTGGGATTTAATTGGATGAATCAAGAAACCTAGCTTTTAACAAAGCTTTTGTACTGAAACTAATTCTCAGCTGACTCTTGATTGCCATTAATGATTAGAATGTCATCGAGATAAGCCATAACGATGTGTTTTTGTACTCTTAATTGGGCTAAAAACTGGTTTCAACAGTTTAGTAAAGAGCCTGGGAGCTGAACTCAATCCATTTGGCAAAGCTTTAAAACTGCCATAATTGTCCCAGCCAATTAAATTTTTAAGTACCTCCAGAAACTGATGTATTGGTACAGAATAATAGGCGTTTTTCAAATCAATCGTAGCCATATAACAACCTGCTGATATTAAATATCTTGCAGTATTAAATGTTTCCATTTAAAAATGTTTGTATTCTACCACTTATTTAGATCTGTAAGGTCCAGAATAAATTCTGCAACCACCATCTTTTTATGTCTTTTGAAATATATTAGACACATTGATGCTCGTGTTCATAAGTTTTTTCAATAACCCCTTTTCAGATAATTTGTCAATTTCCACATTAATCTCTGCTTTTCCAATTGCAGTAAACACGAAAGCATAGGCAGGTTTATCTGTACTGGAGGATTAACCCCTTCTTTAAATGTAATAGTGGCTCCTGAAACTGCTTGTAAAATAAACCGATCAGAAGTAATAGTAAGCCAGTCTTTATAAAACTTTAGTAATCTCCCTCCAACTGGAGATTTATCCGCAGTTTCTTTAAGAATAGAACAAGTCTTTAATACCTGTCCATATGAGCGTGGTGGTCTCCTTTTCCCCGAATACGGGTAAGTATTGGGCTGTGCAGGACGATAATATTTCCTTCACATATTTCTGCCTCTATTTCCAAAATCAAATCCCCTTCTGGGCGAAAAATACCTTTTTTGTCCTAAGACGAAAGGTTTCATGCAGCTAAAAATTTTTAGCTTCTTCATCCAATTTTTAATTATTTAGGCAGATTTTCTCCAAACAGATAACCAGGAGCTTGAACACCACTTGCTCGACACAGGCTTGCAAACCTTGGGTGAAATATGGGCCGAATAGCCATTTTCCTCATACAATTAATTTCATAGAAAGAATTGCACAATAGGCCCTCTTTTTTTAACTTATCCATCTCCCCAAAAGCCGTAATGGCAGCAGAATAATTTGTGAGGATTTTTGAACCTCACTTCTTGAGCTCTCATATTTGGGGTCATGGATGCCCATATCAACGGATAAACCGTAGGCCTTCCAATGAGGCACAATTTCCTGTGCGTTTATATAATTCTGATGTTTCAATCATCACAGAATCATGAAGTTGGTGAGATACCATATATTAATGTTGGCAGCTAGGTTTTCTTCCATAGCCTCACCACTTCCTTCATATATAGCAAATTCTTTTGCTATCCCAGGCACATTTGGCCTTTCTTTTATTTTGTGGTGTGCTTTCAAATGCAAATCACCACCAGCAGGGTCTGCCTTCTGCAGCCCTAAATCAATTGGGATTTCATCCCATGAGACTTTCCTTCGGCCCAAATCCTGGGTCCGGAGTTCCAACTCCCAATTAGGCCCACAGCCATATTCAGAATAATTAAACCCCTCAGGGCTTTTTTGGGAACCTCCTGGGTACTGTGACCATAGTCTCATAATTTTTTGGAGAACTTTCTCCATATGCTCCATTATAAGCCACATAGTTTAATTATCTGGAGGACTTTCAGTATCAGAGTCATCAGAACCACAGGCCTCTCAGATTTCTTTTACATTTTTAGGAGCATTTCTCTCCGTGGTTATAACTTCTGGAGAATCTAGAACTCGCTAACGGGTATATCAGCGGCCACCGGTATCGGAACCGGATCCGCACTAGCTTTTTGTCCCGTATTTTTATTTTCACCCCGGGAAGCTCTTTTTTACCCGCGAATTTTGTTTGCCGATTTCTCCATTTCTTTCATTAATCTGTGCTAAACAGCACTTTAACGTGACTCTGACTTTTATTTTACTTTTACTTTTACTGCTGGACCCACCCAGCGTACTCTAACGAACGTCCCGACTTTGCCTCACTTACCTGCGGGTCCGTTCCGACCGCTGCGAGGAGCTGCGCCTTACTGCAGCTCCTCCTTCCGCCGTCAGCGTCGACGTAATGCCGTTTGCCAGCGCCAGGCGGGCTCTTTACGTAGTCACTCACGTGACTCCGAAGTAAAATTTAACAATTCACAATGTCTGGATATGAACTCATGACAGTATTGTCCATATGTTGTGTCAAAACCAATAGGACATTATAGTGTTATTGATCACTGTTTCTTATATTTTAGTGCAATCTGCTTTTTCAATTAATGAAAAGAACCTTAATTGTGGCATATTATTGCTATGTTCAGTAAAACAGTGTTGGCTAGGCAACAGAAACTACGATGGAGATTGATGGCAATTACTTTTGCATTCTCAGTATTTAATTGTGTTAAATCTCTGCTTATTTTGTTCCGGAAGATGTTACTGATTATATACATAGATCAAAAATAAAAGCAAGAAACCAAAGGGAAAATATTTTGAACGGCTTTGGGAAAAGATGAAAGAAGCAGGAGAGAGAACTATTTGACTCATTCTAAGATGATGATGCCTGCTGAAGTGATGCCAACATCGGTTTGGATAGCAATTGCTCTTCACAAGCCAGGCTGTGAATCAACATGTACTTAATGTAATTCAAGACGGTTTGCCCAGTACCATTGAGAATATTGAAAAATTGTGAATAACAAGATATTGGCATAATTAAGAATATTATTGGCATTTTCTAAACAAGTTGGCACTGCACATGGGTGGATATATTTAAGTTATGGAACATGTCTAATTCTGCCATTTCAAATAAACTACAGGTTTTTACTTTGTTTCCCTTTATTAATACAACTTAGATTATGTCAAATTATGACAGGCCGTTATTAATAGTGTGGCATGATTGATTTTGGCCTACTTTACATTTCGGCAACCTTCCCAACTAACGTTCCCTGAAGTCATGTTTGTCAATAACAAAAGTCTTCCATTTCAAATGCAGCATGTGCTGCTCTAGACATCATTTTATCTGCCAAATGTAGTCATTAGCGGAATGGTAAGTGGAAAATAATGTAACTTGGAAAATGGTCATTTCTACATTTTGCATTTTAGAATTCAAAATTTGAAGCCAATGACTGATGTATGAATGATGATTGGAATAGTTGCATTGCCCATGGAAAGCGCCAATTCCGCTTGTTATGTTTTGAAAGTACTAGAGGAAAAAAGTTTGAAAGGAGAATGAATTTTAAAATATTCCTGCTTATTAGGGTGGCACAGTTGTAGAGTTGCTGCCTTGCATCACCAAAGCCACTGGTTCAATCCTGCTGTCTGTACGGGTTTTCTCTGTGATCACCATGACCGCGTGCGTTTTCTCCGGGGGCTCCGGTTTCCTCCCACACTCCAAAGACGTACAGGTTTGTAGGTTGATTGGCTATGATAAAATTGTAAATTGCCCCTAGTGTATATGATAGTGTTAAGGGCCTGTCCCACTTGCTGAATTTTTTCAGCGACTGCCGGCGTCATTGACTGGGTCGCCAAAAGATTTTTAATATTTCAAAATCCAGTAGTGACAAAAAAAATGCTGCGACACTTGAGGTAATACCACGCGTCAATACATCATCACAACACGTCACGCTGCGACTTTTTCGGTGACCTGATATGTCAGTCAATGATGCCGACAGTTGCTAAAAAAAATCGGCAAGTGGGACAGGCCCTTTAGTGTACAAGGATCACTTGTCTGTGTAGACTCAGTCGGCTGAAGGGACTGTTTCCGTGCTGTATCTCTAAACTAAACTAAACTATTATCCGATGGCTACACAAAAGGCTGGAGAAACTCAGCGGGTGCAGCAGCATCTAAGGAGCGAAGGAGATAGGCGACGTTTGGGGTCGAGACCCTTCTTCAGGAATCAGGGAAACGAGAGATATAGACGGTGATGTGGAGAGATAAAGAAAAATGAATGAAAGATATGCAAAAAAGTATCAATGATAAAGGGAACAAGCCATTGTAAGCTGTTTGTGGTGTGAAAATGAGAAGCTGGTGCGACTAGGGTGGGGGAGGGAGATAGAGAGAGAGGGAATGCCAGGGCCCGAGGGCTGAGGGAGAGGTGGGAAGGGGAGGAGACAGCAAGGGTTAACAGAATTGAGAAAATTCAATGTTCAAGCCCAAAGGGTGCAGACTCCCCAAGCGGAATATTTCAAGCCCAAAGGATGCAGACTCCCCAAGCGGAATATTTCAAGCCCAAAGGATGCAGATTATCAGATGGCTTATTTGTTTGAAAACCTGTTCAATAAAGCTCTCACCAGTTTTTATTCAAATTCTTATGGAAAGCACTTAATAAAGATTTACGAGGATGTTGCCACGATTCGGTGGCCTGAGCCAAAGGACATGGTTGGGCAGGCTCAGTCTTTAATTATTGGAGTGGTGGATGCTAAGGGGTGATTTTATGCAGGTGTATAAAATTATGAAGGTGAATTGACAGGGTGAATGCACAGCCTTTTACCCTAGTATAGGGGAATCAAGAACTAGAAGACATAGATTTAGGTGATTGGGGAATAATTTAATAGGAGCCTGAAGGGTAACTTTTTCGCTTGTCACTCATGGCATGCTGGTAATAAAATTGACGCAAAGTGCCAGAGTAACAACTCAACGGATCAGGCAGCATCTCTGGAGAACATGGATAGGAACGTTTCGGGACAAAACCCTTGTTCAAACCCTCTATCAGTGTGGTTTAGTGACTTGCTGCATTGGCTTTGAGTACATTGCACTCTTCCTGGTTGCAACCTTATGAAATTTGATAAGAACTCAAAGATGGTCCAGAGTCCAGACTTTCAAGCTCTTGTACTTTCTCCCAGAAGTTCAAAGCAAGCATGTTGCAAGGGCTCGAGGGCCTGAGCTAAAGGGAGGGTTACACAGAAAGCTGGAGAAACTCAGCGGGTGCAGCAGCATCTAAGGAGCGAAGGAGATAGGCGACGTTTCGGGTCGAGACCCTTCTTCAGACTGGTCAGGGATCAGGGAAACGAGAGATATAGATGGTGATGTGGAGAGATAAAGAACAATGAATGAAAGATATGCAAAAAAGTATCGATAATAAAGGGAACAAGCCATTGTAAGCTGTTTGTGGTGTGAAAATGAGAAGCTAGTGCGACTAGGGTGGGGGAGGGAGATAGAGATAGAGGGAATGCCAGGGCCCGAGGGCTGAGGGAGAGGTGGGAAGGGGGGGAGACAGCAAGGGTTAACAGAATTGAGAAAATTCAATGTTCAAGCCCAAAGGATGCAGACTCCCCAAGCGGAATATGAGTTGCTGTTCCTCCAACTTGCGGTGTTGCTCACTCTGGCCATGGAGGAGGCCCAGGACCGAGAGGTCGGATACGGAATGGGAGGGGGAGTTGAAGTGCTGAGCCACCGGGAGGTCGGGTTGGTTTTTGCGGACCGAGCGGAGGTGTTCGGCGAAACGATCGCCAAGCCTCCGCTTGGTCTCACCGATATAGATCATCTGGCGCAGCGGATGCAGTAGATGAGGTTGGAGGAGGTGCAGGTGAACCTCTGTCGGACCTGGAAGGACTGCTTGGGTCCCTGAAAGGAGTGGAGGGGGGAGGTGAAGGGACAAGTGTTGCATTTCTTGCGGTTGCAAGGGAAAGTGCCCGGGGAAGGGGTAGAGCGGGAGGGGAGGGAAGAATTGACAAGGGAGTTGCGGAGGGAGCGGTCTTTGCGGAAGGCAGACAGGGAGCTAAAGGGAGGTTGGGCAGACTAGAACTTTAATCCTTGGAGTGCAGGAAGCTGGGGTGTGATCTTATGGAGGTGTGTAAAATCCCCAGGTGAATTGATATGGTGAATGCACAGTTTTTTACCAAGAGTTCAGTGATTACAAACCAGAGGACGTAGGCTTAAGGTGAGAGGGAAAAGATTTAATAAGATCCTGAGGAGCAACCTTTTCACGCAGAGGGTGGTGGGGCATATGGAATGAGCTGCCATTGGTGGTAGTTGAGGCAGGTACTATAATAAAATTTTAAAACGTCATCTATTCCTTTTCTCCAGAAATGCTGCTTGACCCACTGAGTTACTCCAGCATTTTGTGTCTGTCTCGGGTAATTTAATTGCTTCATTTAACAAACCTTTCTGCTTTGTCTTTGATCCATGAGAATAGAAAATGTAGAGAATTCCTCTCTTATTTGTGCATGGATTACTCCGCATCAGTAGGATAAGGGCCAAATGCAGGCAGGTGGTATCTTGGTCTGCATGGGCCAATTGAGCCAAAGGCACACCATAACACTATAATGGACTACTGTGCAAGGGCACTAGTTCAAAGGGAATTTGTCCTCAAACAACAGAACTATGATCAGCATTGCTTGGCAATGGCAGACAAATGGTGACTTTCTTTGCCTTTAATGTTGCAAACTGCACAGAAAATCTGACATTTGACTTTCCAAGTTTCTGACGCAATCGTAATAAAAAGATAAACTGAAATGTGTGCATTTGTTACACTATCTTCGGATTTTCAAAAGATTTCTCACATGTGATGAACTTGGTGTAACTTAAGCATGCCTGGGTCCATAGAGTGTTTGCACTTAAAATGAGAAGTCATAAGTCCTATACTGAAGACCTTGTTTCATCTTCATTAGATGCCCTGAAGTCTGTCAATGAGAAATGTCAATCTACAGTATTAAACAAGATGTCCTAATTTTTTGGGGCATATTTTACAATATTTTAAACAAATAGTACTGCAGCCCAATAATTGTTCTCAGGGCAATTGTAGAGTTGCTGCCTTACAGCGCCAGAGACCTAGGTTCAATTATGACTACGGGAGCTGTCTGTACGGAGTTTGTACTTTCTCTCCGTGATCAATGTGGGTTCTCTCCGGGAGCTCTGTTTACGTCCCACACTCCAAAGGTGTACAGGTCAGTACAGACTCGGTGGGCCAAAGGGCCTGTTCCCATGTTGCATCTCTAAACTAAACTAAAGTAAGGTCAGCAATGTAATACAATCATTTATTTTTCCTCCTTTGAAACTGATAGCAAAGGTCCACCTCGCAATGGATTTCTCATCCACCCTTGGAGTGTCTGATAGTTGTAGTACATTTCCCAATAAAATCCCTAGACTTACTTTGCATGTCTTTATTTCTGTTTGCTGACTCATCTGATCATCCTTGGATTGTCTATAGCAAAGATTATCAAACTTATTTTTTCAAGAGACCGACTGAAACCAAACTGTTCATGCGCACAACAATAATAAGTTCTTTAGTTTGCAGATTGGAGTTGTATTTCAAGGAGCAAAGATAATGGCCAGTTGTTTTGTTTTAGCAGCCTGCAATGAACCAAGTCATGTTCTCTGGTGTTGCATCAACTGGTGAAGTAGGTCCTCAATTTCAATGGAAAAAGATGTCCCAGATCAATAGTGGTTTTCTGAAGAAGGGTCTCGACCCGAAACGTCGCCTATCTCCTTCACTCCTTAGATGCTGCTGCACCCGCTGAGTTTCTCCAGCTTTTTGTGTATCCCAGATCAATAGTGTCATTTCATTTATGATGTGAATCATTCTGCACAACAAATCATCTAATTTTCTGTGAAAGAAATGAATGAATTGAGGCTTAACTTAAAAACAGGCAGTCCAGACTGACTCGCTCTAAAAATGCAGGCATTCACATCCCAGGCTACTACAGTCAACTGTGCTACATTGGTCCACTACAATGCTGTCCACAAGCATTACTTATTGCATTCTTGGTCCATCTCTCAAAATAAAGCAAAGGAATTTTCATTACTGCCAGCAGGCTTGGATCACAAAATCATAGTGTTTTTCTTTTTAGAAATAATGTATTCAAAGAATAAATATATTGTTTCAACTTCTGAAGCCTTGGAAGTTATTAATTATGAACATGCCTTGACTTGTGCTCTCACAATTAGCATCGTAGGGCATCAACTGTTACAGCCTAGCAATACTCTGGTATAATTACTGGACTACTACACAAGGGCACTTGTTCAATGTGAATTCAAGTCCTCAAACAACAGAATTATGATCAACATTGCTTGGTAATGGTAGACATGGCATTTCTTGCCTTTAAACCAGTTTGAAGCTACACAGCAGATCTGCCACTCCATGATTGACTTTCCAAGTTTCCCACTCAATCATGATAAAAAAAGATGAAGTGAAACATGTGCTTTTGTTACATTGCCTCAGGATATTCAAAAGATTTCACTTTTATGACAAACTTGGAGGTGTAACTTGAACATGCTTGGGTCCATGGGGTGTTTTGTGACAATTCAGGATGAATTATACTATTTTCATCGGGATTGTATTTACAATGAGGTCATATATCCCATTGCTCCTTGTTTCATCTTAATTAGATACCCTGGTCTGTCAATGAAAAATATCAATTTGCAGCACTAAACAAGATGTCCTAATTTTTAGGGGTATATTTTACAGTATTTTGAAATATATAGTACTGGGGCCCAATAATTCTCATAGAGTCAAACAGTGTGGAAACAGATCCTTCAGCCCAACTTTCCCACACCGATCAACATGTCCCATCTCCACCAGTGCCACCTGCCTGCATTTGGCCCATATCCCTCTCTTGAAAGTATCCAGAGAACTGGCCTCCATCGCACTGAGGCAGATAATTTTTTGTTGTTGTTTTTTTTTGTTTAATATTTTTATTAGAAGCATTGCATATTATCTAATGTACAACAGCACTTCAAATACAAATCAGACTTATCACAAACGTTGTACAGATATTAGGGGATAATTTATATATGCTACTGTTTTTGATTTTTTTTTCGGGAAGGTTAAGGGAGTGAAAAAAAAGTAAAAGTATAAATCAATAATCAAGACGTTGTGATTGAATAATAATGATTATATAATTTAAAAAAAATATATATATATAATCAAGACGTTGTGATTAAATAATAATGATTATATAATAAAAACATAAAAAGTAAAAAAGAAAAGATAAACAAGAAAAAAAATAAAATAAATAAAAACAATTATTATATAATTAAAAATTAAATAAAAGAATCTTTACATTGAATGGAACAGTTTCATATAACAATATCTCTTGAGACATGTATACAGATCCCAATACTTTTTTCATCTAATCCTACACCAGGGTACTTATTGAGTTACGGTGCTGAGCTCAGCTACCCCTTTAAGTAATCAATGAATGGAGACCATATTTGTTCAAAAAGTTCATATTTGTCCATTAGGACAAACCTAATTCTCTCCAAATGCAACGTCTCTGACATTTCCACAGTCCACATTTTGATTGTGGGGGATAATGTTCCCTTCCAGAATTTTAATATTAATTTTTTTCCAATTATCAAACAGGAATCAAGAAAATTTCTTTGACTTACTGTTAATATTAAGCTTGAGTCAGGGACTCCTAATATTATTAACTTTAGATCAGGGTCCAATTTAGTTTTAAGAACCTCAGAGATGATTCCAAAAATGTCAGCCCAATAACTGTTAAGTTTTATGCATGTTACAAAACTATGCGTTAAGTTGGCTTCTAAATTCTGACATTTATCGCAAATAGAAGAAATGTTAGGAAAAAATCTATTTAATTTTGTTTTTGAGTAGTGTAATCTATGTATTACTTTAAATTGTACCAAAGTATGTCTGGCATTTAATGAGCATCGGTGTATACGTTGTAAACTTTCTTCCCAAGTGTCTTTCATTATAGATAGACCTATTTCATTTTCCCATATCTGTCGGTATGATTCTGTTGTTGGGACTTCCCTATCCAAATATGTGCATGCTATTAATTTTTCTGTATTTGGGTGCTTGTTGAGCCACTCATCCAATAATCATGGCTCTCTATTCTTATAGTCGTGCATGTTTCTTGATATAGTCTCTAATTTGTAAATACCTGAACAAGTTATTTGGGTGTAATCCATAGATATCTTTTAATTCTTGAAATGATAGAAATTTTCCTTTCCTGTAAAGATGTTCTATTCTTATAATTCCTAATTTTTTCCAATGTCTAAACCCCTTATCCAATATATAAGGTTTAAATAAAGGATTATTCATATTCACAGAGTGACATATTATCCAGATGTAAAGTCTTAACTATTTGTTTCCAAGTACGTATATTGCTATAAATTATAGGGTTATTCCCGTAAGTTTTTTTTTGTACTTCACTTGGAACAAGAAGAATCGAACTTAGATCAAATGGTAAACAGTCTTCCATTTCCATCTTTAGCCAAGCTGGTTCCTGGTCCATTTTTACCAGCCAAAAATTCATGTTCTTAATCTGAACCGCCCAAAAATAATATAAAAAATTAGGTAACGCTAATCCTCCATTTATCTTGGATTTACATAAATGTTTTTTACTTATTCTGTGATTTTTATAATCCCAAATAAAGCTGTTAATAATAGAATCGATTATTTTGAAAACATTTTTTGGGAGATGTAAAGGGAAAGCTTGAAATAAATATAATAATTGTGGTAAAAAGACCATTTTTATATAATTTATTCTGCCAATCATTGATATTGGTAGTGTTTTCCAGTATAAAATATTCTTTTTTAGTTTATCCAATAACTGAGGGTAATTTAATTTGAATAATAGATTTTAAGCGGAAATTATTGTAATACGTTTACTTTTATTCCAGTTATAGGCATGATTTCACTTTTGATACCAATTTTACTTCGGAGTCACGTGAGTGACTACGTGAAGAAGAGCCCGCCTCACGCTGGTAACGGCATGACGTCGACGCTGACGGCAGAAGGTGGAGCTGCAGTAAGGAGCAGCTCCTCGCAGCGGTCGGAACGGCCCGCAGGTAAGTGAAGTTACATCGGCGCGGGTTTTAGGTTACGCTGGATGTTCCAACAGCGAAACTAAAAGTAAAAATTTAGACGTTAACGTGCTGATGAGCACAAGATAAAATTTTAACAAAATGGAGAAATCGGGAAGGAAGGCTTCGCGGGTGAAAAGAGCCTCCCGGGGTGAAAGTAAATATACGGGACGCGAAGCTAGAGTGGACCCGGTTCCGATACCCGTTGGCCACTGATTTACCCGATATAGAATTTCCAGATTCTCCGGAAATTATAACCACGGAGGAAAATGTTCCTAAGAAATGCAAAAAGAAAACTGTGAGGCCCGTGGTTTCTGATGATTCTGATTTTGAAAGACCTCCAGATAATAAAACTATGTGGCTAAAAATGGAGCATATGGAGAAAGTTCTCCAAACTATTATGAGACAAGGGTCACAGTACCCTCATGAATCCCAGAAAATCCCTGAGGGGTTTCAATATGATGAATATGGCTGTGGGCCAAGTTGGGAATATGATACTCCAGACCCACGATTTGGGCTGGAAGAAGTCTCATGGGATAATATCCCGATGGAATTAGGGCTGCAGAAGGCAGACCCTGCTGAATTTGAAATGTTTTTTGAAAGCACGCCACAAAGTAAAAAGAAAAGGCTTGATCTGCCTAGGATAGCACAAAGTTTTGCTATACCTGAAGGAAGTGGTGAGGATATGGAAGAAAGCCTGGCTGCCAATATAAATTATATGGTATCTCACCAGCTTCATAATACTGTGATGAATGAATTATCAGAATTATATAAAGCACCAGGCAATTGTGCCTCATTGGAAGTGCCTACGGTGAATCCGATGGTATGGGCATCTATGACTCCAAGTATGAGAGCCCAAGAAATGAAATTTCAAAAGGTGCTAAAATTATTTTCGGCTGCCATCACGGCATTTGGCAGGCAAATGGAGAATCTGGAAATGGACAAGATTCAAAAAGATACTTTGGGTTTAATGTGCAATTCGTTTTATGAGATCAATTGCATGAGGAAAATGGCGATTCGGCCCATATTTCACCCTAGATATGCAAGCCTGTGTCAAGAAAGTGGAGTTCAAGCTCCTGGATATTTGTTTGGAGAAAAATCTGCCGAAACAACTGAAGCAGTTGGATGAAGAAGCTAAATATTTTAGCACTATTAAGCCTTTTGTCTTTGGACAAAGAAAAGGGTTTTCGGCCCGAAGGAGTTTTGATTTTCGTTATAGAGGCAGAAATTTGTCACGAAGGTATTATCGTGCTACACAGGCCGCTGCTTCCCTGCATTCGGGAAAGAGGAGACCATCACGCTCCTATGGAGAGGTATTAAAGACTTCTATCCTTAAAGAAACTGTGGATGAATCTCCAGTTGGAGGGAGATTGCAAAAATTTTATAATGCCTGGCTTAATATTACTTCTGATCGGTTTATATTACAAGCAGTTTCAGGAGCTATTATTATTTTTTAAAGAAGGGGTCAATCCTCCTGTACAGAATAAACCTGCTTATGCTTATGTGTTTTCTCCAGAAGAAAGAATGGAGATTGATGTGGAAATTGGCAAATTATCCGAAAAAGGGGTAATTGAAAAAAACTTATGAACATAAGCATCAATTTGTCTCTAATATATTTCGCAGAGATAAGAAAGATGGTGGTTGTAGAATTATTCTAGACCTTACAGATCTAAATAAGTTTGTAGAATACAAACGTTTTAAGATGGAGACATTTAAAACTGCAAAATATTTGATTTCAGCAGGTTCTTATATGGCTAAGATTGATTTAAAAGACGCCTATTATTCTGTACCAATTCATCATCTTTTTCGGAGATACTTAAAGTTTTATTGGCAGGGGCAATTATGGCAGTTCAAAGCTTTACCAAATGGATTAAGTTCAGCTCCTAGACTCTTTACAAAACTGTTGAAACCAGTTTTAGCTCAATTAAGAGCACAGAAACACATTGTAATGGCTTATCTGGATGATATTCTGATTGTTAATGATAGTCAAGAGTCAGCTGAGCACTCAATTTCAGTTACTAAAGCTTTGTTTAAAGAGCTTGGATTCTTAGTTCATCCAATTAAATCCCAGCTGCAGCCAGTTCAATCAATTGATTTTCTGGGGTTTGTAATTAACTCAGTAACTATGTTAGTTACGTTGCCAGCAAAGAAGACAAATGATATTTTGCAAATGTGTAATTACCTCATTCACAAACCTTATCCCTCCATCCGAGAAGTGGCAAAAGTCATTGGTACATTAGTGGCAGCTTTTCCGGCAGTGGAATTTGGGCCATTACATTATCAAAATCTTCAAAGGGACAAAGTAAGGGCTCTTAAAGATAAGGCAGGTCACTTTGACAGACCTATGCAATTAACAAAGAAAGCAGTATTGGAATTGCAATGGTGGGTTGAAAATGTCCCACAAGCTGCTAAGAAGATCATGATTAAACAGCCTGAAATGGTTTTGCAAACAGATGCTAGTGCTCTCGGATGGGGGGCCACAGATTTATCTACCAGTTGTGGAGGTAGATGGAAAACTGAAGAGCAAGTGTTGCTCCAAAAGTATGGTATTAACTATTTGGAGTTATTGGGGGCCTTTTATGGGCTTAAAGCATATTGTTCTGCTAAACAATGTCTGCATGTATTAATACAATTAGACAATAAAACGGCTGTGGTTTACATTAATCACATGGGGGGAGTTAGATCAGTATCATGTGATTGTCTGGTCAATGAGATATGGCAATGGTGTATTGGTCGGCAGATATGGATTTCAGCAAGCTATATTCCAGGTAAAGACAATGTGGTAGCAGATGGAAGGTCCAGGATTTTTAAAGATAATACGGAATGGATGCTTAAGCCAGCAATATTTAAGAATATTGTTAAACGATTTGGCTTGCCAGAAATTGATTTGTTTGCATCCAGGCTTAATCATCAATTGTCTCATTATGTGTCTTGGGAACACGATCCGGACGCAGTTGCAGTAGATGCATTTTCATTACACTGGGGAAAAATGTTCTTTTATGCTTTTCCACCATTTGCTCTGATCCAGAGATGCTTGAAGAAAATAGAGCAAGATTCAGCTTCCGGATTGTTGGTAGTGCCAAAATTGGCCAACTCAACCTTGGTTCCCAGTTATGCTAAATATGATTAAAGAACCATATATGCAGATTCCTAACTGTAGTGATATCTTGACTAATCCAGTAACAAATGAAGGTTACCCATTATATGCATATATGAATTTGTTAATCTGCAGGTTTTGACCAGACCACTACAGGAACTGGGATTGTCGGACCAAACTTTGACAGTTATTGGTGCATCATGGCGACATAGCACACAGAAACAATATATGACACATATTAAGAAATGGGAAGAATTTTGCACACAGTCAAATATTTCTGATGAATCTGTGAATGTTACTCATGTTTTGGAATTCCTTGCCAATTTGCACTTTGGGCAACATTTAAGTTACAGTGCCATTAACACTGCACGCTGTGCCTTGTCGTCCTATTTAGGACTTATGATTGGTGAGAAGTCAATTGGGTCGCATCCATTAATATCACGATTCATGAAAGGAATTTTTCACATGAATCCGCCAAAACCTAGATATACAGAGATTTGGGATGTGAGCATAGTACTTGCTCTACTTAGAGAATGGACGCCAATTGAAGGGTTGACATTGGATAGGTTAACATTGAAATTGGTCATGTTAATGGCACTGGTCTCAGCCCAAAGAGTGCAAACTTTACAAATGTTGCGTTTAGACTGTATGCATGTGACTACAGATAACGTTGTATTCTATGTTTACGATCTGATCAAACAAAGTAGACCAGGGAGATCTGGAACAAAGGTAACCTTTCAAGCTTTTCATATTGAGCCTGCTTTGTGTGTGGTTAGACATTTGAACCAATATATTAAAATTACGGACACTTTTCGAGGAAACGAAAAGACATTGCTGCTTACGCACAAAAAGCCACACACAAAAGCTTCAGTTCAAACTATCTCAAAATGGTTGAAACAGGTGTTGGTTTTAGCGGGAGTAGACACTGATGTCTTCAAATCTCACTCCACCAGGGCGGCAGCTACGTCCGCGGCGAAGGGGCGGGACGTACCTCTCGAGCATATTTTAAAAATCGCAGGGTGGAGTAAAGAAGAAACTTTTTCAAAGTTCTACAACAAACCTGTTCACACTATGACAAGCTTTGGACACGCGGTGTTGGGAGCACTATAATCACCTGCTTTGTTTGCTATTAATTGCTATAATCAGTTGTGTAGTCACTGATATCTTTTGTCACTTGTAATCAATTTTCCCTCAAATATAAGGAGGGTATTATATGGTCTTTCAACCATTAAAAAATTTAATTGTGAAAAAGATCTAACTTTTGTCTGCTTTCTCATGTATGTGTTTACTTAGCCGGACTGTCGTATGGATTAATTCTACGACATAAAAAAACACAGAAAGCTTTAAAACTCTTCACGTAGTCACTCACGTGACTCCGAAGTAAAATAGTAAGATTAAACGAGAACTCACCTGTTCGAAGTTTGATCGTTATTTTACGAGGAGTTACGATGAGGGATTACGTGCCCTCCACTCCCACCCTCGTAAAATAAATGATCAAATGGTGGTTCTAAGTCTTTTTATGAGCCTTACTATGTTACTCCGGCTTTGGTGTTCTGTGTTTTTCATGCCGTTGCTTTGAAGTATGCCGTTACCAGCGTGAGGCGGGCTCTTCTTCACGTAATCCCTCATCGTAACTCCTCGTAAAATAACGATCAAACTTCGAACAGGTGAGTTCTCGTTTAATCTTACTATTATTTCTATATCCTGAAAATGTACCAAACTTATTTATAATGTTAAGTAAGTTAGGAATACTGATCTCCGGTTTTGTGATATATATTAAAACATCGTCTGCATATAAAGATATTTTATTTGTTGTGGTATTAGTATTGTATCCATATATTTCTGGATCAGATCTAATCCTTTCGGCTAATGGCTCGATTGCGAGAGCAAATAATAAAGGTGATAACGGGCATCCTTGTCTACAACCCCTAGAAAGATTAAATTTAGTTGATAACATTTGGTTTGTTAGTATTTTTGCTGTAGGGTTGGAGTACAAAATTTTAACCCATTTACAAAATCTATCGCCTAGTTGAAATTTCTGCATTATCTTAAATAAGTAAGGACATTCAACCTGGTCGAATGCTTTTTCCGCATCTAGTGAAATGACAGCTAATTCAATATCATTAACTCTTTTTGAATATATGATATTGAATAGTCGTCTACACACACACAACTCTCTGTGTGAAAAAGTGTTTCCTCATCTCCATTCTAAATGCCTTACTCCTTTCTTAAATTCTTAAATTGTGGCCCCTGGTTCTGGACTCCCTAACATCGGGAACATGTTTCCTGCCTCTAGCGTGTCCAAACCCTTAATAATCTTATACGTTTCAATAAGATCCCCTCTCATCCATCTACATCCTTCTAATCCTTTGTTCTGAAAACTACTGCTTACGTTTTTTTTCCCATTGAGCCAATGAAATTCACCGGTCAGCACCGGCTACAACCTACGAGTACCTAAGAGAACCTTCGACCTCCTGGCAACCCACTAGGACCTCCTGGCGACTCACTTACGGCACGAGAATTCTCACTTCTCTTCATGTCAGTTTAATTCTAGTCGCCGCTAATTTTTAAACATGTTGAAAAATTTGCGGCGACCATAATGAGGCCGCGACTAGTTCCCAGAATGCGGGAACCCCTCACAACCAAGAGGGCGACGCCCTGGCAACCACCCCGAACATGTGCGACCATGTGGCGACGGCATAGTCTCTTGCAGTCGTCTAAAAAATCACCTAAGTGGGACAGGCCCATAAGGTTAGCAATATAATACAATCATTTATGTTTCTTCTTCTGAAATCAACAGCAAAGGCCTACTTCGAGGTATTTCGCATCCATCCATGGAGAGTCAGATAGCTGGAATATATTTCCCGATAAAATCCCAAAACTTAAGGGCCTGTCCCACTTGGCTATTTTTTCGGCGACTTCAGCATCATTGACTGATGTATTATGTCACTGAGAAATATGTGGCGTGACGGCGTATGACACAGTGACGCGGCGTGATGACGTATGATAGTTGATGACCCCAGAATTAACGGGAAAGAAAGCTCACAAAGAGATAGGAGAGTATGGCCAAGTCTAATAGCGATCGATGTGAAAGGTGAGATGCGTGAGGAATTAAAAGTATTGTATATGAATGCGTGAAGTATAAGAAGTAAAGTAGATGAGCTTGAGGCTCAGTTAGAGGTTGGTAGATATGACATTATGGGGATTACTGAGACGTGGCTGCAAGAGGATCGGGCCTGGGAACTTAATATTCAGGGTTATACATCCTATAGAAAGGACAGGCTGGTGGGCAGAGGAAGGGGAGGGGGGGGGGGGGTGTAGCTCTGCTGGTGAGGGATGGAATTCAGTCACTTGCGAGGGAAGACATAGGGATTGATGAGGTAGAGTCACTGTGGATTGAGTTGAGGAATTGTAAAGGCAAGAAGACACTAATTGGTGTTATATACAGACCCCCAAATAGAAGCTCGGATGTAGGGTGTAAGTTGCAGCAGGAGTTAAAACTGGCATGTAACAAAGATAATGCCACTGTGGTGATGGGGATTTCAATATGCAGGTAGACTGGGAAAATCAGGTTGGTTCAGGATCCCAAGAAAGAGTGTTTGTAGAATGCCGCCGAGAGGATTCTTTGAGCAGCTTGTAATGGAGCCAACCAGAGAAAAGGCAATTCTGGATTTAGTGTTGTCCAATGAACCAGATATGATAGACTGGAAATGGATCCTAGCAGGAATGACAGTGGAACAGCAATGGCAGGAATTTCTGAGCATAATCCGGAAGACGCAGGGTCATTTAATTCCAAAAAGGAAGAAAGATTCTAAGGGGAGTAGGAGGCAACCGTGGCTGACAAGAGAAGTTAGGGATAGAATAAAACAAAAGAAAAGATGTATGACACAGCAAAGCGTAGCCAGAAGCCAGAGAATTGGGAAACTTTCATAGGACAGCAGAAGGTTAAGGGGGGACTTGATTGAGGTCTTTAAAATGATGAAAGGGATAGACAGAGTTGACGTGGATAAGCTTTTCCCATTGAGGGTAGGGAAGATTCAAAGAAGAGGGCATGACATGAGAATTAAGGGACAGAAGTTTAGGGGTAACGTGAGGGGGAACTTCTTTACTCAGAGGGTGGTGGCTGTGTGGAATGAGCTTCCAGCAGAGGTGGTGGAGGCAGGATCGATTTTAACATTTAAAAGTAAAGTGGATAGGTATATGGACGTGAAGGGAATGGAGGGGTATGGTCTGAGTGCAGGTAGATGGGACTAGGGGAAAAACAAATGGTCGGCACGGACTGGAAGGGTCGAGAGGGCCTGTCTCCGTGCTGTAATTGTTATATGGTTATATGGTTATATAGGACAACAAAAGGAAACAAAACGGGCAATACGGGCTGTAAAGATGAAGTACGAAGTCCTGGCCAGGAATATAAAGGACAGTAAAAGCTTATTTAGATATGTTAAGGGAAAAGAGTAGCAAAGTTAAATGTGGGTCCCTTGAAGGCAGACATGGGTATAATTATTATGGGTAGCAACAAAATGGCAGAAGAGATGAACAGGTACTTCAGATCTGTCTTCACTAAGGAAGACACAAACAATCTCCCAGATGTACTGGAGGGCAGAGATAATTTTTCATTAGGCGAGAAATAGTATGTATTGGGTAGGCTAATAGGACTGAAGGATGATAAATCCCCTGGGCCTGATGGTCTGCATTCCAGGGTCCTCAGGGAGGTGGCTCTCGAAATAGTGGACGCATTGGTGATCATTTTCCAATGTTCAATAGATTCAGGATCAGTTCCTGTGGATTGGAGGATAGCTAATGTTATCCCACTTTTCAAGAAATGAGCGAGAGAGAAAACAGGGAATTACAGACCAGTTAGCCTGTCTTCGGTGGTGGGAAAGATGCTAGAGTCAATTATAAAAGAGATAATAAAGGGGCATTTGGATAGCTGTAAAAGGATTATTCCAAGTCAACATGGATTTATGAAAAGGAAATCATGCTTGGCTAATCTTCTGGAATTTTTTGAGGATGTGACAAGTAAAATGGATGAATGGGGTGCCAGTAGATGTAGTGTATCTAGACTTTCAGAAAGCCTTTGATAAGGTCCCGCACGGGAGACTGGTGACTAAAATTAGAGCACATGGTATTGGGGGTAGGGTGTTGACATGGATAGAAAATTGGTTGGCAGACCGGAAACAAAGAGTAGGAGTGAACGGGTACTTTTCAGAATGGCAGGCAGTGGTGAGTGGAGTGTCGCAAGGCTCGGTGTTGGGGCCGCAAATATTAACCATATATATTAATGATTTGGAAGAGGGAATTAGGAGCAACACTAGCATGTTTGCGGATGACACAAAGCTGGGTGGCAGTGTGAACTGTTAAGAGGATGTTAGGAGGTTGCAGGGTGACCTGGACAGGTTTGAGTGAGTAGGCAGATGCGTGACAGATTGTGTATAATATAGATAAATGTGAGCTTATCCACTTTGGCGGAAAAAACAAGGGGGCAGATTATTATCTCAATGGGGTTAGGTTAGGTAAGGTGGCGGTGCAGCGAGACCTGGGCGTCCTTGTACACCAGTCACTGAAAGTTGGCATGCAGGTACAGCAGGCAGTGAAGAAAGCTAATGGAATGTTGGCCTTCATAACAGGAGGATTTCAGTATAGGAGTAAAGAGGTTCTTCTGCAGTTGTATAGGGCTCTGGTGAGATCACATCTGAAGTATTGTGTACAGTTTTGGTCTCCTAATTTGAAGGAAGGACATCCTTGTGATTTATGCAGTACAGCGTAGGTTCATGAGATTGATCCCTGGGATGGCGGGACTGTCATATGAGGAAAGATTGAAAATACTTGGCTTGTATTCACTGGAGTTTAGAAGGATGAGGGGGGATCTTATAGAAACATAGAAAATTATAAAAGAACTGGACAAGCTAGATGCAGGAAAAATGTTCCCAATGATGGGCGAGTCCAGAACCAGGGGCCACAGAATAAAGGGGAAGATATTTGAGACTGAGGTGAGAAAAAACTCTTTCACCCAGAGAGTTGTGAAGTTGTGGAATTCCCTGCCACAAAGGGCAGTGGAGGTCAAGTCACTGGATGGATTTAAGAGAGATTTAGATAAAGCTCTAGGGGCTAGTGGAATCAAGGGATATGGGGAAAAGGCAGACACGGGTTATTGATTGGGGACAATCAGCCATGATCACAATGAATGGCAGTGCTGGCTCGAAGGGCCGAATGGCCTCCTCCTGTACCTATTTTCTATGTTTCTAAGTTTCCATGACGTGCGGTGTTTTTTCAAGTGTCGCACCCACTTTTTTGTCCCTGCTGGATTTTGAAATCTTCAAAATCTTTTGGCAACACTGATATGACGCTGGCAAAATCGCTAAGTGGAACAGGCCTGATCGTCCATAGATTGTCTAAAGCAATGATGGAGTTTTTTTCCCGAAGAGACCTACAAACAAACAATAACAAGTTCTGTTGTTTGCAGGTTGGAGTTTTATTTCAAGGAGCAAATATAATGCCCAGTTGTTTAAGTTAACATCCTGCAAATTAGCAAGATTATATATAATTTTTTTTAAAGTTGGGCAATAACTGTAGATTAAACACATGCACACGCACACGCTATATGTGTATATATGAAATGTATATAAACAATGCCCACAAGAGCTTACTTGTAGTGTTTAATAGCATGATGGTTTTTGGGAAGAAGCTGCTCCTCAAGGGTTTCGGCCCGAAAACGTTGCCTATTTCCTTCGCTCCATAGATGCTGCTGCACCCGCTGAGTTTCTCCAGCACTTTTGTCTACCCTCAACCTGGACGTTAGTTTTCAGGCCTTCCCGATGACAAGAATGAAATGAAAATGTGGTCAGGGTGGTGTGATTGTCAATAATATTAATGCAATGTTTTTCTGTCTTATCCTTTACAGGCTTTTTCCTTAATTTGTGATCTTCATTTTCTTTTTACGTTGTTGTGTTTGTTTTTACAGCAAAAGCGTGAGAGGGATGTGGATATATGTTGGTAATGTATCGAGAATAGTCATCCAGCTCTATTAAAGATACCAAGGAAAATGAGAAAAGAGTCAGGAATTACGTCGGAAAACCATAAACATCATGACCCCTGGGCTGGTGGATATTCCATGGAAAAATTGCAAATAACAGTGAGACCTGCATCTTTATCAAGATTAAGTTGGCTCTATAAATGCTGAAGGTTCTATTTTTTTCTGCAAAATAAAAAAAAGGGGCATTGTAATGGTTTTCTTCATTTGCACCATCAATTAGTTTAAATGATTCCAGCTGTGATTAACTGTCAGCACTCATTGTTGAGAATCCGTGTATATACTACTGCAGCAGAACCTTGTTAACTTAAACCAATGCCAGCCCATCTTATTTAATGTAAAAAAAAGCAAACAAATGCAAAAAAAAACTTTGTAGTACAATTTGTAATTGGGGAGAATATTCTGCTAAATCATCATTGTCCAAATAGATTACTGATGCACCATTTATCTGTCCTAACAGCCTAGGGATTCTTTCTGGAGTTATTGTCTTCAGGACGAAGGACGGCTGACAGCTGATCTTACTGGGGGTCAGCAGGTCACCATTCTGAAGCTGCTGCCATTTATTAGTTGGGAATGTCAGGGAGGCTGCGGGAATGAGATGACCTTTTGTTGCCCTCGGTGATGTTGGAAGCACCATTTGTGTTTGCGTTCAGCCTACAAAGTAGTTGATGATGGACCAAAAGGAAAGCTTGTACTCTCACTTTGCTCACTCATTTTGCACTCGTTCATTGTGGATGTCGTAGAAAGACAGTCGCCTTGCTCTTTATTTAACACCGCTGTAAAAGGGAAATGTGCAAACGACAGGAGTCAAGAGTCAAGACTCATGTCAAGTATGTTTTATTATCATCTGGCTTGAAACGGAACAATGAAATTATTACTTGCAGCTGCACAACACTGCTAAACCTAATACAGAGCGGCACGGTGGCGCAGAGGTAGAGTTGCTGCCTTACAGCGCCAGTGACCCAGGTTCGATCCTGACTACGGGTGCTGTCTGTACTGACTTTGTACTTTCTCCCCGTGTACTGCGTGGGCTTTCTCCGGGTGCCCCGGTTTCCTCCCACACTACAAAGACGTACAGGTTTGTGGGTTAATTGGCTTTGATAAAGATTGTTATATTGTCCCTAGTGTGTGTAGGGTAGTGTTAGTGTATGGGCATCGCTGGTCGGCATGGACTGTGGGCCAAAGGGCCTGTTTTCACACTAAACTAAACTAAATGTCAAAAATAATGCCCCCATGTGTACATCGTTTGGAGCCTATTTGGAGGTAGTATTTAATAGCCTGATGATTGTTGGGAAGAATCTGCACCTGAACCTGTGCGATAAACTAATCTCATCTCCCAGCACATGATCCACATCCCTTCTACACAAAAGGATAATATGCCAGAAGACTGGCAGATAGCTAAAGCAACAGCTGTACTCCATAAAGACAATAGAACATATCCAGGGAATTGTAGACCAAAGCAAAATAGAAAGAAGGGAAGCTCGTGGGACTCAGCGGGACAGACAGCATTTGTGGAGGGAAATCGACAGTTGACATATTTGCTCAAGGCCCGCCATCTAGCGTGTCTGTTTCCCTCCCCAGATGCTGCCAGACACATTGAGTTACTTCAGCTTCTCTCCGTTTTTCTGCCACAGAAAATTTCAGCATCTGTAGTCTCCCGTGTCTCAGAATTGTGGACCAGTCAGATCAACATTACTGGGAGGAGATGTAATGGAATCCCTACCAAGGGACAGAAAAAAAAAAATCTAAAGAAGAGAAGTATAGCAATGACTAGTCAGCAAGGGTTTCAAAAGGGAAAGTCTTGCTTGATCAACCGTATTGAATTTGTTGAGGAGATAACAGGAGGCAGTAAACAATGGTAATTCAGTCGATGTTACTTAGCTTGATTTTCCAAAGGCCTTTGAGAAAGGATCCCATAATATAACAATGAATAAGGTCAGAGAACGTGTAGGCAGGGGACAAGTACAGAAAGGATTGATAGCTAGTTTAAGGCTGAAAGCAGGGAGTGGGAATAAAAGATAACTATTCATTGTGGAAGAATGTGAGTAGCAGTGTTCCACAAAGGACAGCACAAAGCTGCTATTCTAAATTTACTATCATGATTTAAGCTTGGGAATCAAAAACATCCTTTCTAAATTTGCACATATTTTGCACTCTGGGATGGTGGGGGATGGGGGTATCAAATGATTGATACTGAAAAGGATTATATATATATATTTTATTATCCTTTTCAGTTTCAATCATTTCATAACCCCATCCCCCAACATCCCAGAGTGCGAAATATCTGCAAATTTAGAAAGGATGTTTTTGATTCCCAAGCTTAAATCATCATATATATATTTTTCAAAACTGCATAATGGGAAAGTAATTGGCAAATGTGTGCGGCAGAGTGGTGCAGAGGTGGAGTTGCTGCCTTACAGCGCCGGAGACCCGGGTTCGATCCTCACTATGGGTGCTGTCTGTACAGAGTTTTGTATGTTCTCCCCGTGACCGCATGTGCACATTTGAAGGACGTACAGGTTTGTAGGTTGATTGGCTTTGGTAAGAATTGTAAATTGTCCTCAGTGTGTGGGATAGTGCTAGTGTGCAGGTGATCGTTTGTCAGTGCGAACTCGGTGGGCTGTACTGTATCTCTAAACGGAACTAAACTAAATCGGGAGAAAGTGCAAACTTCATATGTAGTGCCCAAGGTCAACATTGAACCTCGGTGAGTGGTGCTGATTGCAGAAACACTAACTGCTGTGCCACTTGGGTGCAGAGATCACGCAGCCTTTGGCGTCCCCGGTATAAAATTTGTTGAATTTGTTCAGGTTGGGTATGAGGAAAAGTCAGTAAATCTAGCAATTTCATATGGGTGCTGCCACTGTCTGTAACAGCACACTACTTATGGCAATCTCACGGCACGTTTGCATTCTGTCGTGCTCCACCGACGCAAAACAGTGATACAAAGCAGCTATGAACAGAGCATATCAATTAATTCAATGGTTAAAATGTTCATAATTGCACACAAGTCACCTCCATGAAATTGGACAAAAGACCAATAATCGTAAACTTTTATTAAAGGAAATAATACAAATCTTAGGATATGCAACAACAACTAATAATTTTAGTTTTGTTTATTGTCGGGTGTACCGAGATGCAGTGAAAAGTTATTTTTGTTGCGTGCTAACCAGTCAGCGGAAAGACTACAATCGAGCTGTCCACAATGTATGGATGCATGATAAAGGAAATGACGCAACATAGTCCAGTAAAGTCCAATTAAAGATAGTCTGAGAGTCTCCAATGAGGTAGATAGTAGCTCAGGACTACTCCCTAGTTGTTGATAGAATGCCTCAGTTGCCTGATGACAGCTGAGAAGAAACTGTCCCTGAATGTGGAAGTGTGCATTTTCACACTTGTGTGCCTCTTGCCTGATGGTAGAGGTTTGTACGTTAATGGGCTTTGGTAAAATTGTAAATTGTCTTTAGTGTATAGGATAGCATAAGTGTATGGGCTGAACGCTGATCAGTGCGGACTCAGTGGGCCGAAGGGCCTATCTCCTAGCTGCATCTCTAGAGTCCAAAGGGCGATATTTCGGATCGGGACTTTTCTTCAAACTGTCTGAAGAGGGGTCCTGACCAAACACATCACCTATCTGCCTTCTCCAGTGATGCTTCCTGACTAGCTGAGTTACTCCAGTACTTTGTGTCTTATTTTGTAAACTAGCAACTGCAGTTCCTTGTTTCTCCATTCACCACTACTTGGTACATCAACGTGATCACTCATGGCCCTGTACATAGTTACTAAAGTTGTGCTCAACTGTTTTGTCGCTTAAAACACTGTTTTATGTGGAGATCGAAAGTCGGATAGGTTTGACTTGACAAAGGCCCTCTGGTCACATCCTTTGCTGGAGTTTGATGTTGTAATGAATGTGTAAAGGAGGTCATTACAGAGGAGACTGACATCCTCAAGAACAGCTGTTTTTGATCAAACCATAAAACATTACAAATGGTCTTTAGAAACATTGTCAGGTTTGGGAATCTCGTATCTGGGAACTTTTACATTTTGCTGACTCTGAGAATCATTTGGCCCCAGGGTACAGCTATAAGCTGCATTCTTGTATTACTAAATGTTCCAAGGGACCTCTTAGGAATTTCATAAAGAGGGGTTGAAATGAAGAGATATTAAATGTAGATGACCTGAAGCTTGTTCAGAGAGGTAGGTTTAAACCAGAGAAGAAACCAAATGGAAGTGAAGCAGAAAGATTATGGGAATGAACAGCAGTGCTTAGCGACACAGATTGCTGGAGTGACTCAGCAGGTCAGGCAGCATCTGCACAGAACATGGATAGGTGATGGTTCGTGTCGGGACCCTTCTTCAGGCTGATTGTGAGGGGGTCGGGGAAAGCTGGAGAAAGGTGTATATAACGCTCTCTCACAGCTTTCTTTCTTCCCCCCTACAATCAATCTGAAGAAGGGTCCAGAACCGAAACGTTGTCTTTCCATGTTCTCCGCAGATGCTGCCTGACTCACTGAGTTAAGCCCCTGTTCCACTTAGGAGACCTAAACAGCAACCGCTGGTGACCTTGCCCGCTACCCAAGTTTTCCATGAGGTCACCGGAGGTTTTGGTTACTCTTCCTAATGGTCAAAAGTGGTTTCCGCGTGGTCGAGGCTTCATCTAGGTTGCTGCTATTTTTTCATCATGTTTAAAACCGGCCTCGACTAAAAATAGGTTGCCGTTTTAAAAATCGATAATTATTTAGTCGCAGGTCTAGTCGAAGCCGTTTTTCTTCATAGTTGAGGAAGTTTTCCAACATATGTCTGGGAGGTGGTAGGAGGTTGCAGGTCACCTGGACCTTGATTTTTTTTTGGGTGGAGGGCAAGGTCACCAGAGGTTGCTGTTTAGGTCTCCTAAGTGGGACAGGGGCTTTACTCCAGCACTGCGTCGTTTTGTGTAAACTAGCATCTGCCGTTCTTTGTTTCTTTCAGTAATCCGTCTCTGTCGTCTGTTTTCAATTGTGCCTCGGTAGCTGATAAAGAGAACAGATGGGGCAAGATTTGAGTCCTAGTCCCAGAATTGAAAGATCACCACAGATTTATTGTAATGAATATCTGCACATCAGAGGATAAATCACACCGACCTGGATATGAACAGGACAGTTAGAAGACTACATCAATACCGAGTCTTTTAAACTCTTACTATTTCAAAGTGCAGGTAAGCAACATCATTATACCCTGAGGACATTGCTCTTTAGCAGTGTTGACCCAATAAATTGTGTCAGGTTTATGGGCACCTCAGGTTTGGGCACCTCCTAACCTGTTTTTCTTATTTAATGACTTTCTTGGGGCTACAGAGACATACTTCTGTCTTGTTCTATTAGTTGTTATCAACATAAAATGGAAATGCCGTAAACGTGGGCTTATCCTAAAGACCGTGGGAGTGAAGGGAATTGTCATCTGTCTTTAAGGACGTGCAGATGGTTTCTACGGTTTTTTTTTTAAAGCTATGTGTCAACATCACTCTTGCATTACTTTGGTATTTCAACACTGGTTAAAAATATTTTGTATGGACAAAGGGTTCTAAAAGATGGGTGTCACACTGCAAATATCAAGTTCCTTGCCTTGAAGACTATTGTGGTTTGTTTGGCTTACAATGTTTCAGTTAGTTTCTGAAGGATTTATTTTAGTGAAGGGTGTTTTTTTTTAAGATCCTAATTAAGGATCAGATGCCGACTCTCCTCCCTTGAGGCATTGAATCACTGACACCTTGAATCATCTCAGCCTCACCTTTCTCTATCTCAGCTTTTCTCTCTTTTAACCTCACCCTTCAACCTCTCTCTTTCTATCTCGCCCCTCTCATTCTTGCCCATCAACCTCAACATCTCTCAACCTTGCCCTCATCTCACTCAACCTGGAACTCCCATCTCAGCCTCTCCCCTCTCTCGGCCTCTCCCCTCTCGACCTCTCCCCTCTCGACCTCCCCCCTCTCGACCTCTCCCCTCTCGACCTCTCCCCTCTCGGCCTCTCCCCTCTCTCAGCCTCTCCCTTCTCGACCACTCCCCTGTCGGCCTCTCCCCTCTCTCGGCCTCTCCCCTCTCTCGGTCTCTCCTCTCTCTCGACCTCTCCCATCTCCCGACCTTTCCCCTCTCGACCTCTCCCCTCTCGACCTCTCCCCTCTCGACCTCTCCCATCTCGACCTCTCCCGACCTTTCCCCTCTCGACCTCTCCCCTCTCGACCTCTCCCCCTCTCGACCTCCCCACTCTCGACTTCCCCCCCTTTGACCTCCCACTCCCCTTCGTCTTCCCCCCCTCTCGTCCTCCACCCATCTCGACACCCCCTCTTGATATCCCCCTCTTGACCTCCCCCTCTCGACCTCTCCCCCTCTCGACCTCTCCCCTCTCGACCTCTCCCCCTCTCGACCTCTCCCCTCTCCACCGCTGCCCCTCTGCCCCACTGCCCCTCCCCCTCTCCACCTCTGCCCCTCTCCCCCTCACCCCCTCTCCATCTCAACCTCACCCCTCCCAAACAAATGTCTTCACTCTCAAAAGTAGACAAAAATGCTGGAGAAACTCAGCGGCTGAGGCAGCATCAATGGAGCGAAGCTCCTCAGCCACTCCCTCTCAACCACCTTTGTACCTAAACTGGTGGAATGAAGACCAGTACTGAGAACAGAAACATCTAACCACTGGGAAGCCATTGTCATTCCAACACTATAAATTCTGTTCCTTCACCACTGACCGACTCTTACCCTGACAGTCCGCTTGAGTCTGGATCAAACAGCATGCAGCTTTGTTGTTGTATCAGATGAGCTTGGGGCCATGTATTTACTCTGACTACCTACACCGACTTCAATGTTTAGTTTAGAGACACAGCATGAAAACGGACCACCGAGTCTACACCGAACATCGATAACCCCTTCACATTGGTTCTGTGTTACACCAATCTTCCATCCAAACCCTACACACTAGGAGCAATTTACAGAGGCCAATTAACCTACAAATCTACACATCCTTGGGATGTGGGAGGAAATGGGAGTAAGCGCAGGAAACCCACGAGGCTTCTGGCAGGACATGCAAACTCCACACACATAGCACCCGAGGTCCAGATCGAACCTGGGTCTCTGGCGCTGTGAGGCAGCTGCTCTACCAGCTGTGCCACTGTGCCGCCCTTTTTGCAGACGGAAAGTACTTTAGAACCGGCTTTAGAACTGGAGAAATATGACTTTTCTAATTTGGTTTTGTTATTGGAGCCATCCAAAGACTAAATTATCCCAGTGCATTCCTGATGAGCCTCCATCTTTCACCCTCCGCAAACCTCATTGCTGTCACCCCTATCCCGACCAGTCCCTTTTACCCACCACTGCTTTGCTTGCTGAGTTATGTTGGTTCCTTGTTGATCAATATTTTCCCCACCTTGGTTTCAAAAGAAATTTGCAAAAGCTTTTTCATAAAAAGGTATGTGGAATGCTCATCCCAATTAGTTTATAAGAACATAGAACAATACAGCACAGGAATGGGCACTTCGGCCCACAATGTTTGTGCCGAACATTACACCAAGGTAAACTGATCTCCTCTGCCTACACATGATCCACATCCCTCTATTCCCTGCACTTCCATATGCCTATCAAAAACCTCTTAAATGCCGACATCCTATCTGCCTTCACCACCATCCTTGGAGTGTCCCACCATTCTCTGTGTAAAAAGAATTGTCCCGCACTTCTCCATTACATTTTTCCCCTCGCACCTTATAGTTATGCCCTCTCGTGTTGGACATTTCCGCCCTGGGCAAAAGATTCTGACTGTCTACCCTATCTATGCCTCTCGTCATTTTATGTACTTCTACCAAGTCTCCTCTCAGCCTCCAACGTTCCAGAGAAAACAATCCAAGTCTGCCCAATAGAAACATAGAAACATAGAAATTAGGTGCAGGAGCAGGCCATTCGGCCCTTCGAGCCTGCACCGCCAATCAATATGATCATGGCTGATCATCCAACTCAGTATCCTGTACCTGCCTTCTCTCCATACCCCCTGATCCCTTCAGCCACAAGGGCCACATCCAACTCCCTCTTAAATATGGCCAACGAACTGGCCTCAACTACCTTCTGTGGCAGAGAATTCCACAGTTTCACCACTCTCTGTGTGAAAAACGATTTTCTCATTTCGGTCCTAAAAGACCTCCCCCTTATCCTTAAACTGTGACCCCTTGTCCTGGACTTCCCCAACATCGGGAACAATCTTCCTGCATCTAGCCTGTCCAACCCCTTAAGAATTTTGTAAGTTTCTATGAGATCACCCCTCAATCTTCTAAATTCCAGCGAGTACAAGCCGAGTCTATCCAGTCTTTCTTCATATGGAAGTCATGCCATCCCAGGAATCAGTCTGGTGAACCTTCTCTGTACTCCCTCTATGGCAAGAATGTCTTTCCTCAGATTAGGAGACCAAAACTGTACGCAATACTCCAGGTGTGGCCTCACCAAGACCCTGTACAACTGCAGTAGAACCTCCCTGCTCTTGTACTCAAATCCTTTTGCTATGAATGCCAACATACCATTCGCTTTCTTCACAGCCTGCTGCACCTGCATGCCTACTGTCAATGACTGGTGTACCATGACACCCAGGTCTCGCTGCATCTCCCCTTTTCCTAATCGATCACCATTCAAATAATAGTCTACCTTCCTGTTTTTGCCACCAAAGTGGATAACCTCACATTTATCCACATTATACTGCATCTGCCATGCATTTGCCCACTCACCCAGTCTATCCAAGTCATCCTGCAGCCTCCTAGCATCCTCCTCATAGCTAACACTGCCCCCCAGCTTCGTGTCATCCGCAAACTTCGAGATGTTGCATTTAATTCCCTCATCCAAATCATTAATGTATATTGTAAATAGCTGGAGTCCCAGCACTAGTCACTGCCTGCCATCCTGAAAAGGACCCGTTCACTCCTACTCTTTGCTTCCTGTCTGCCAGCCAGTTCTCTATCCACATCAATACTGAACTACCAATACCGTGTGCTTTAAGTTTGTATACCAATCTCTTGTGTGGGACCTTGTCGAAAGCCTTCTGAAAGTCCAGATACAACACATCCACTGCTTCTCCCTTATCCACTCTACTAGTTACATCCTCAAAAAATTCAATAAGATTCGTCAGACATGATTTACCTTTCGTAAATCCATGCTGACTTTGTCCAATGATTTCACCACTTTCCAAATGCGCTGCTATCCCATCTTTAATAATTGACTCTACAATGTCTCCTTGTATTTGACGCTCTCCAATCTAGGCTGCATTCTAATATGATGCAAGTTGACAATTACTCAGATGGATGACATTTGTGTGGGAAGTGAGATTTTGAAGGATATGGAGACGAGACAGGAAATTTGATTTAAAAGGTGGAATTTGTTCTCTAGTTGAGAGACATTGATGTGCTACTGTGAATCTTTGTATCTTGCACAGGTTCATTTTGCATATATCTGCACAGGTAATTGAAGCCCGGCAGCTCAATATCACATAACTGGGCAGCCACTAAGAATAGCTAACAAGTATGACCAATAGTAATCAACACTGTATTGAGGATATCCGAATGTCACGTCAAAATGCAACATAATTCATTTCACTTTAATTAAAAATATAAAATGTTCGAGCTACTCGGTAGGTCAGATTACATCTCTGGGGAGAGAACAAATGAGTCAATGTGAGCAGCCAGGTCTAGCACAAACAGGAAAAACTGATTAACTGAGACAGTGTGCTAAAGAGTTGCAAGGTGCCAGGATGGAAGATGAGGTGCTGCTCTTTAAGCTTTTATTGGGCATTGTTGAACCAATGGGACTATGGTGGACACTTAAAATGACAGGTAATTATAAGTTCAGGGTTACCCTAATGAAGTGGTTACCCAATCTACATTTGGTCTCTTCATTATAGAGGAATGAGAAACAAGGAATTGCAGATGCTGGTTTACAAAAAATAAACAAATTGCTGGAGTAACTCAGCAGGTCAGGCAGCATCTCCCGTGTGCAAATGGGTCCCCACACCACAACATCACCTATCCGTGTCCTCCACACGTGCTGCCTGACCCACTGAGCTATTCCAGCACTTTATGGGGGGTTTTAAGGGAAGGGAGTAGTCAGATATATATCAAAATGAGAGCAGAATGTCCATTGACAGCAAATGTAACAAGTTTTAAACTGTAATGAATTGTAATACTATTTTGTAAAGAAACTCATTTGGGTTCTAAGCAATGCCAATATGGTCTTCAACGTATCAGAAAAACAGAGGAGGGAGCCTGAATGGGATTGAAATAAGAAGTATTCCATTTGTCCCATGAAGAGACAAACATGGTTTGGGTGCATGTGAGTTTCCATAACCATTCCTTTTGATGTGGAGGGATTGGAGATAAAACAATTCTACAATGTAAAAACTAGAGAGCAGAGAGTGAAAGAGCGTGGAAACAGGCCCTTCAACCCAACTTGCCAACACCGGCCAACATGTCCCATCTACATTAGTCCCACCTGCCTGCATCTGTCCCATATCCCGCTAAACCTATCATATCCATGTACCTGTCTAAATGATTGTTAAACATTGCGATAGTCCCAGCCTCAACTACCTCCTCCGTCAGCTCGTTCCATACACCCACCACCCTTTGTGTAAAAGGTTTTCCCTCGGGTTCCTATTAAATAATTTTCCCCTCACCATAAACCTACGTCCTCTGTTTCTTGATTCCCCTAATCGGGGCAAGTGACTCTGTGCGTCCTCTCAATCTATTCCTCTCATGATTTTGTACACTTCTATAAGATCACCCTCATCCTTCTACGCTTCAAGGAATAGCGTCCTAGCCTGCTCAACCTCTCCCTATAACTCGAGCCCAGTGAATGCGGTTCAGCCAGTAGTATGTGATTGGCGGTGGAAGAGACAGGTTGGACCTCTGGAAAGGGTGGTGTAGAGACGGGATTATCGTGGTGACAAAGGATCAGTTGGGATCAGGAGATTAGAAACTGCCAAAGTGCCAGAGATTATTGGAAATGTCAGAAAGGTAAGTGGAGAGCAATTGGAAAAGAGAGAGAGAATAGAATCAAAGTAGGGAGAATTGAGCTCCTTGGGACTAAAACAGGCTGAAACATTGGTGCTATCACGACAATGAAGGAATCTATAGGAGCTGACACAAAAAAGCAGCCAACATTATCAAAGATCCACACCACCCTGGCCATGCTCTCATTTCACTCCCACTGTTGGGAAGAAGGTATAGGAGTCTGAAAACCGTGACTTCCAGGTTCAAGAACAGCTTCATCCCAACTGCCATCAGGCTCTTGAACACCGCAAAACACCGACTAACCTACAAACTATAGATTGTCCTGCTTGCACTGAGGACTTCTTTTTGCACTAGAATTGGGGCTTTCAATTTTTTAATTTATTTTGAACGTTATCTATGAGTCCTGTGTTTCCAGACCTGATATGCTGCTGTAGTAGTTCATTTGTCAGTGCATATGACAATTCTTGACCCTTGCCCACTGTGGGTCTTGGGGGAGAAGGTAGGTGGGCTGAGGAAAAAAGATCTCTCCAAGAAATGAGGTCAGTGACTGCGTCAAAAATCATAGCTTTGTGCATCTTGTGTTCTGTATCTCCCGCTGCTTATCTTCTGCCAAAGGCAACTTGCATTGGAAGATTATCGTATTTTCACCCAGAAATGACTACCAGCATAATCTACTCCACATAAAATCAATTTCGAAGCATGTTATGCCTGAAAAACCTGCAGAGCGATTTCAATTTCTAGGCACAGATAAATCTATAGGAAAGTGAAAGAGTTAGAATCATTTAAAATCTATTAAAATGGCTCATGAATCTTTCCAGCCACTAAAGCTAAGTGTCAAAGTTATTGAAGCATTTTCAGTGATAAGTCTTCCCACTCAGGCAATGTAGACCCTCCCACTACATAGATTGCTTTGATGGAGTCTGGGAAGTGAGACTGGTCCACTGTATTGGAACCAGATAAGTATGAGTGTGTTGTCAATGTAGACAGGTCTTCAAATGGGGAGATAGAACATTAGGTCAGCAAAACCCAGCCTATTTCATCTTTGTCATTGGGCCTAGTGGTGCAGCGGAGAGCTGCTGCCTCACAGCGCCAGAGACCCGTGTTTGATCCTGACCATGGGTGTTGTCTGTGCGGAGTTCACACGTTCTCACTGTGACTACGTGGGTTTCCACCAGGGGGTCCGGTTTCCTCCCACACTGCAAAGACGTGCAGGTTTGTCTGTTACTTGGCTTATGTAAACTGTCCCTAGTATGTGAGACAGAACTAATATATGCGTGATCATTGGTCAGTGCAGACTCGGTGGGCCGAAGGGCCTGTTTCTACTATGTATTTCCAAACTAAACTAAAACGAATGCCAAAGACGCGCGGGCTTGCAGGTTAATTGGCCTCTGTAAATAGTTTGTTGGGAGAGTTAATATTGGATAATATAGAACTAATGTGAATGGTTGATCGATGTCTGCCCTAGGCGCAGTGGGTCAAAGGGCCTGTTTCCATGCTGTAATTTCAGACCTGAAGGATATAAGACGTCATCTAAAATGTGGTGACCCTTGCGTACTGACTCAATGTGGTCTACGATCTTACAGGTTTATACGTAATTTGTGCTAATGTATGGTAGGATTGTCATTGAACTGAATGCAGTAAAATAATTTCACTGTACTTAGGAACACATGATAATAAAGTACCATTGAACATTTGTACCTCTAAACAAAACTATGTTTATAGGTGAGCCTGAGAATTGGGGCTTTTGCCTCTCATATATCATACAGCATGGAAACAGGCTCTTCGGCTCACACTGACCAACATGTCCCATTTACACTAGTCCCACTTGCCTGTGTTTGGCCCATCCCTCTAAACCTATCCTATCCATGTACTTGTCTCAATGCTTCTTAAACATTGCAATAGTACCTGCCTCAACTCCCTCCTCTGGCAGCTCGTTCCATACGCCCACTGCCAGTGTAAAAATAAATTATTCCTCAAATTCTCATTAAATCTTTCTCCCCTGACTATAAACCTATATCCTCTGGTTCTTGATTCCCCTACTCTGGGCAAGAGACTCTGTGCATCTACCCGATCTATTTCTCTCATGATTTTATACACCTCAATAAGATCACCCCTCATCCTCCTGCACTCCAAGGACCAGAGTCCTAGCCTGCTCAACCTCTCCCTCTCCCTACTCAGACCCTTGTGTCCTGGCAACATTTTAGTAAATCTTCTCTGCAACCTTTCCAGCTTGACAACATCTTTCCTGTAACATGGTGCCTAAAACTGAACACAATATTTTAAATGTGGCCTCACCAACGTCTTATATAACTGCAACATGAACTGTGTCTGCCAAAGAAAAATACAGGTACCTTCATCCGTGGATTTAAGCATCAACATTGTACCACAAGGTCACTCAACACCACAGGTGAATTCTGTGTTTCCAGGTTGATTTTTCTTATACTTCAAACAACCAACATGCATAAGAGATTGCGTGCTAAGAGATTGCGCCGAGCAACTGAAAGATGTCTTCACAGATATTTTTAACACCTCGCTCAGCCAGGCAGTAGTGCCCAACTGTCTTAAGAGTGCCACCATCGTTCCTGTCCCGAAGAAACCAAACCTAGCCTGTCATAATGACTTTCGACCAGTAGCTCTAACACCCATAGTAGTGAAGTGGTTTGAGCGACTGGTTATGCAGCATTTCAAAAATAGCCTACCTACCGACCTAGACCCACTGCAGTTCGCCTACAGAGACAACCGATCCACAGAGGATGCAGTCTCAACAACACTGAACCTCGTACTGCCACACCTTGATCGGAAAAATACTTATGCCAGGATCCTCTTCATAGACTTCAGCTCTGCTTTTAACACAATCATTCCGCAGCAGCTGGTGGAGAAGTTGGAGTTATTGGGGGTTGATGCTGGCACATGTAACTGGGTCCTGAACTTTCTATCACAACGGCAGCAGACAGTCAGGGTGGGCAGTAGGACATCAAAAACCATAGCCATGAGCACTGGCACGCCCCAAGGCTGTGTCCTAAGCCCCCTGCTGTTTAGTCTGCTTACACACGACTGTACTGCTAGACTCAACAACAACTTCATCAACAAGTTCGCTGATGACACAACAGTGGTGGCTCTCATCAGTGACAATGATGAGTCGGCGTACAGGATGGAGGTGGAGCTGCTCACAGGATGGTGCAAATCCCACAACCTCATTCTCAACGTGGGAAAAATGAAGGAGATGGTGGTTGACTTCAGGAGGGCGGGAAAACAACGCCATACACCTCTGCACATCGATGGAGCTGATGTGGAAAGGGTCAGCAGTGTGAAGTTCCTAGGACTCCACCTGTCAGATGACCTGACGTCCACGAGCCAACACCACAGCACTGGTCAAGAGAGCCCAGCAGCGACTACACCCTTCTCCGAAGACTACGGAAAGCGGGTCTCCCCACTGCACACCTACGAACTTTTTATAGGGGACAATCGAGAGCACGTTAACCTACGGCATCACCTCCTGGTTCGGGAGCTGCGAGGCGTACGAACGGCACCAACTGGACAGGATTGTGAAGACCGCCAGCAGGATTATTGGTGCTCCACTCCCTTTATTGCTGGACATATACAGGAAGAGATGTATTAGCAGAGCCATCTCCTTCATCAAAGACCCATACCACCCATCGCATCACATATTCTCCATCCTGCCATCTGGGAAGAGGTACAGGAGCATCAGCTGCAAAACCAGCAGGATGCTCCTCAGCTTCTTCCCGCAGGCAATTAGACTGATGAACGGACTTTGCCCCCTGCCAAAGTATCGTGCACCAAACACCAACCTGGACACACTGAAGCAGAGCCATTGTCGTGCCACTGCCGATCGGAACTCGCGATATATGTACTTTTATTCTTTATTTCTATTTATTTTTTACCACACACTGAATGGACACTGGTCGAGAAACGCTTTTTCGTTTTCCTCTGGTTATGTAAGTACTCAGAGAAATGATAATAAAGATATACAATACAATAAGCATTTTCACTTCAATGGTTCAATGATTCTTTATTTGTCACATGCGCATTGCACAGTGAAATTCTTTTCCATATTTGCACATGCAGGTGCCGCCATGTTTTGAAGCCATGCCCAAAGTCCGGTCCGCCTGCACGCTCGGTCTGCTGGAGCAGTTCCCTATCCAGGTAAGCCCCAGGCTCCTGAAAGGCCTTCCTCCGTCTCCTTTGACCAAATTGGCCCGCAAACCGATATCCCTCGCCTCGCCCACCCATCGTTGTGTATTGGGGGGGGGGGGGGGGGGGGGGGGTGAGGGCCCTTGCTCAGGCCCTTGCTCACTGCTCTGCACTGCAGGAAGTTTTGAGGGGAAAGTATGAAGTATGTAGTTATCAAAAGCTTCATAAAAACCGAATGGGCAGTGTAGAGAATGGGGAAAAAAGTTGCCTTACAGTGCAAAAGACCCCAGTTTAATCCTGACCACGGGTGCTGTCTGTTCAGAGTTTGTACCTTCTACCCCTGACCTGCGTAGGTTTTCTCCGGGTGCTCCGGTTTCCTCCCACAGTCCAAAGACATGCTGTTTCGTATGTTAATTGGCTTTGGTAAAATTGTCCCGCGTATCTAGGAGAGTGTTAGTGTACAAGGTGATCGCTGGTCGGCGCGGACGTTGGGCCGAAGGGCATTTGTCCGCGCTGTATCTCTAATCTACACTAAAGCAAAAAGAAGTACACCTCGACTGGAATGGCCTAAAACTCATGATTGATTTTTTTCACTCTGCTCATTAAATGAGCTTCTGCCAGCTGCTGTTTGCTCAGCAGCTCTGGTCACCCATTATACATTAACAAGATTCGGAAATACAGTCGTATTCGTGTAGTGGCTAGAAACGCACCTGGAAAGTGTTTGCATCACGTTATAAAGCTCTGTCCTGTCTGAGACAGGACTTCCTCTTAGTTTGCCCCTGTGCCATTAGAAGTACACGTGATGTGCAACAGAGAAACAGAACAACTATTCAGCAATTTCCAACTCATTACCTCCTGTGAACGAATGCATGCAGATGCAATGCAGACAGCACAACTGACAATATTTCTCCCAATGCTTATTTATTACCTTCCATTGATTACCCTCACGCATATTTCCTACTATGGATTGTAAAATAATTGCCCTTAATTACCAGCATATCACCACATGAATTATGTTTGTTTTCCTCATCTTAAATACAATCCCTCCCGCAATATTTCTGCTGTCATGCTATTTTTAACTTCTATAGAATCATCGAGTATGGAAACTTATACTTAAAGACAAGCTTGCACGTGCCAACCCAGGTGCTGCCACTACATTAGTCCTACCGCCTCACTTTTGGCCCATATCCTTCTAAACCTTTCCTATCTATCTACCTGTCCAAATGTCTTTTAAATGTTGTTACAGTTCCTGCCTCAGCTTCCTGCCTGGCAACTCATTCCCCATACCCACCACCCTCTGTGTGAAAGCATTGCCCCGCGGATTCCCATGAAATCTTTTCCTTCTCTCAATAAACCAATGTTCTCTGGTTCTTTATTCCCCTGCCCTGGATAAAAGACACTGTGCATCAACCCTATTTATTCCCCTTATGATCTTATACAAGGGCGGTACGGTGGCACAACGGTGGCACAACGGTGGCACAGCTGCCTTACAGCGCCAGAGACCCTAGTTCAAGCCTGACTATGGGTGCTGTCTGTATGGAGTTTGCACGTTCTCCCCGGAACCTTCGTAGATTTTCTCCAAGTGCTCCAATTTCCTCCCATACTCAAAGACATACAGGTTTGTAGGCTAATTGGCTTGGTAAAATTGTAAATTGTCCCTAGCGTGCGTGTGAGGATCGCTGGTCGACATGGATTTGATGGGCCGAAGGACCTGTTTCTGCACTGTATCTCAAAAACTAAAACCAAAAACCTGTATAAGAATACCTCTCATTCTCCTACGCTCCAAGGTACACAGTCCTAGCCTGCCCAACCTCTCTCTGTAGCTCAGACCTTCGAGTCCTTCCAACAACCTGGTAATTCTGCTCTGCACCCTTTCTAGCTTGACAACATCTTTCCTATAACATGGTGACCAAAACGGAGCTGGGTACTCTTAATGCGGCCTCACCAACATCTTATACAACTACAACATGACCTCCCAACTTCTTTATTCAATGCTCTGCCTGATGAAGGCCAATGTGCCTAAAACCTTTTTGATCACCCTATCTATCTTTGATGCCACTTTCAATGAACTATGTACCTGTACTCCTAGATCCCTCTGCTCTACAACACTCCCCAGAGGCCTAGCTTTCACTGCGTAATGTAAGCCATTGTATTATGTGATGCATGCACAAATCACACAGCTTTGCGTTACAGAAGATTGCAATATGGGTTGTATTCTAGGAATGCAACACCATTCCTTTGCTGCCCCACCCACCCTGCTGGTTGCCCCTGCCAGAAGAGCAAACCCACTGATTGCCGATGAGATGTTGTAGCCCCCGTAAGTCTAGGGTCCTTACCAAACATGGCATGCAGTCGCAATTCTCATGTGGTGCTAAACGGCCTGTCCCACTTTCACAACATAATTCACAACCATTTTTACTTGTGGACATTTTTCACCGGGCTAGAAAAAACGCCCCGACCTACTTGATGCCACGAGTACCTACGACTAGCATCATGATCTGCTACGACATACCTACGACCTACGCACGACCATCTAGGACCGTGCTGCGAGTATGAGTCAAGGGCAAACTCGGTAGAGGTCGTGTATTAGGTCGTGAAAGTGGGACAGGCCCTTTAAGCCTATAAGCTGCATGCATGCACCCATGCATCTGGTGATTGACAACATTCTTTGTAGCTTTTTGCTGCCATTTCTGTCAAGTTGAGATCATGCAAGCCACGTTAAATATAAGTTTCTCCCATGCCAGGCAAGTTGTGTTGAATCCATTCATCAGGTACAACACGGTTAAGCCCACGGTTTAAGAATTCACCAAAGTCGCGTTGTCTGGATAAATCTTTTAATGCAACAATACAGCCATTGATTGTTCCACCTATTCTTCGATGCTTTGTGTTAAACTTGTAGCTCTCAGCTTCTTGAAATAGCGGAGGATTAAAATAAGCCCTACGATTTCTGCGCTGCTTTAGTGAATGGAACAGCTTTGGCTTTCTGTAGGTTGGCCAGATTAGCAAGCATTTGATCTCAGAGGCAATCTCCGCAATAGCCATTTACTGCACTCTGAAAGTAGTATTCACTACCTGCATGATTTAAGTGTTGTCCTCTACGATGTAAGCATCTGCATCCTATTTATTTAGTTTAGTTTAGTTACGAGATGCAGCATGGAAACAGGCCCTGCGGCCCACCAAGTCCTCGCCGGCCATCAATCACCCATTCCCACCAGTTCTCCGTCATTCCATTTTCACATCCACTCCCTACAAATCGGGGACATTTTACACAGGCCAATTACCCAACAAATTGAGTGCTGTTATAACCAACACTGATAATTTAATTAGTCCCATTGCTGACCTAAACAATCAGACTGTAACACTTTAGACTTCTTTGCCCTGTGCTCACTCTGTCTGTGTTTCATTCCTCTTATCAAGGCATCTGTCCGGGCTGCAGATGACTGCAGTCTTTCTAATTTTAATCAGCACTATCTGCACAGGTTCACCACACAATGTTTGCTTGTGCTCACTTTGACCCGGAAACCACTTTCTCTTCCCAAATGTGGAGTATGAGCCCTTATTGCCCGTATCATTGATCACTGATCAGTCCAAGCACTTCATCGAGACACTATTTTTATTGCAGAGTTTATATTCTTCAGTTGTTTTGACAAACTTTATTGCCCGTTATGATGTATTTGTAGAAACAAGGAATGGCATAATTTTGTAAGACGCTGGCTTAACAAAAAAAGAGTATTCTGTTTTATAATACAATAGCTTCAATATAATTGAACAAAATATGGAGAGGATGTTTCCACTACTATAATGCGGGGTGGATGTTTCCACTAGTGGGATAGTCCAGGGCCAGAGGCCATAGCCTCAGAATAAAAGGACATACCTTTAAGAAGGTGGAATTCATTGCCACAGACGGCTGTGGATGTCAAGTCAATAGATATTTTAAAGGTGGAGATTGCTAGGTTTTTGATTAGTATGGGTGTCAGGGATTATGGGGAGGAGACAGGGGAAATGCGTTGAGATGGAAAGATCGATCAGCCATGATTGAATGGCACATTAGACTTGATGGGCCGAATGGCCTAATTCTGCTCTGAGAACTTATGAACCTTTGAGCATATAAGAAAGGACATAAAGTGCTGGAGTAACTTAGTAGGTCAGGCAGCATCTCTGGAGAACTAGGATAGGTGATGTTTTGAGTCGGGACCCTTCTTCACTCTATCTGAAACGTATCCATGTGTCCCCAGTGATGTTACCTGACCCGCTGAGTTACGCCAGCATTTCATGTCTTTTTTATGGAGTATTTGAAGTCAGTCTGTGCATTTGTGCAGTAGTGCTCATAAAATTGATGCTGTAATAATCTGTAGTGGACACCATCAGTTTCCAAGAAGGGGTCTACACTTTATTGTAGATTATATGCTTAAGTCACACATATAATAACTATTACATCACTTGTACATGTGGTTCATTTACAAATATAAAACAGTGGAGGCCAGATGACATATAAAATTCCTTCACATGCCCTAATTTGTAAGTTCATTTATTTGCAAGTTAATTTGATTATAACACAAGATGTCATGATAAAATCACTGAATAAAACATTTCTGTATATTCAGGTGAATGACACCCCATTTATAAAAAATACTAAACTCAACACAAAATGCAGTTTCCCCAGACATTCATTAAAATCCTAAGCTCTTTGGACTTTTGCTTGTAGCAGCTGGGTATAATGGTATTCAACAGGTTGAGAGTTACATTGAGGGGCTAACATTTCAAACTGTGTGAAAACGCACACCACCAGATTCAGGGACAGTTTCTTCCCAGCTGTTATCAGGCAACTGAATCATCCTACCACAATCAGAGAGCAGTGCTGAACTCCACTCTACCTCTTTGGTGACCCTCGGACTATCCTTGATCAGACTTTGCTGGTTTTACCTTGCACTAAACGTTATTCCCTTACCGTGTATCTATGCATTGTAAATTGATCGATTGTAATCATATATTGTCTTTCTGCTGACTGGTTAGCATGCAACAAACACTTTTCACTGTAGCTCTGTACATGTGACAATAAACGAAACTGAACTGAACTGATGAAGCTCACAATAATTCAGAGTGAGAAAAGACCAAGGGGAATCCAGTTATTTTTAAGTTATTGCATCAATTGAACACTTAAAGGTCTGCAGATGGGTAGACCTGCTGAAGTATATGTTGTAGATGCACTGTTTCATTCATTTTCTGGGCAACTTGGTATTACTTATTTGTGTATACATTTCATTAATGCTCTTGGGGTGGAAGATTGCAACCTTCACGTGGTCTGCCCCGTTTCGACTAATGCAATCAACTCTACGTGCACAAACGGAAGATCAAATAGAACAAGTTGTCCTACAACTTTAGGCTGTGCTCGCCACACGGAAGAAGAAGATTAATGTTCTCGCCTAATTTCATCTTTCAATCGCTCGTGTAGGAAGGGCTTTCAGAGAAGAGACAACATCCAACAGATATTTCTCCTTATTGCATAAAGCTCCCGCATATTTAGACTTTAGGCTTTAAAGATACAGTGTGAAAACAGGCTCTACGGCCCACTTAGTCCACACTGGCCAGTGATCGCCCCATACACCAGCACTATCCTACACACTTGGGACAATTTACAGAATCCAATTAATCCACAAACCTGCACGTTTTTGGATTGTGGGAGGGAACTATAGCAATCGTAGAAAATCCTTGCGGTTATAGGGAGATTGTACAAATATTTCACCCAGAGTGGGTATCGAACCCGGGTCTGTGGCGCAGCAAGGCAGCAACTCCACCGCTGTGCCACCGTGTTGCCCCATATTTCTTGGGTTTAATGTAGGAAGGAACTGCACATCCTGGTTTACACCGATGATGGATGCAAAATGCTGGAGTAACTCCGCGGGACAGGCAGCATCTCTGGAGAGAAGGAATGCGTGATGTTTTGGGTCAAGACCCTTCTTCAGAGTTAGGTTTAAGTTTATTATTGTCACGCATTCCATACAGTGTTTGATTGCGTGCTAACCATAATCAGATAATATACGGCATTAAGACCATCAAGCCAAACACAAGTACAACAGAGAAAATGTCCAATGTCTGCAATGAAATATGTGGTAAAGTCAGGACTCTACCCTAGCTTATGGTTTATAGAAGGAACTTTCAAAGGTCTGATAACAGAAAGGTCTGATAACAGAGGTCTGACAAAACAGAGGTCTGACCTGTTTCTGAGTCCGATGGAGCATTCTTTCAAGCTGGCAAGCTAATTCTCCACCTCTTGTAAAGTTCCTTCACAGAGCCAGCCATGATAGATAGTGTAGGAGCTAGAGAAGCAAGGGGATAAGAATGAAGAGAATCTTAATCAACTTCATTTTGGAGCTTCCATGCAAACTTTGCCAGAATAAGATGCAGTTGCAGCACGATTCTAATTATTTCACAATAATTGCAATAATATTCATGCTTCAAAAAGCTTCACTCAACACCACTCAGCAATCAAGGCTTAAATATGTTCACATGAACTGCACGAACTGTAAGAATCTTTCTCGGTGTGGAATGACTGACAGGAGTGAACAGTACTGATTGTACAGTGAAGTGAATTAATACCTCCATTGTGACATAGAAGGCAGCCATTCAGCCCATTGAGCCCATGTCTGTTCCTAGCAGAGTCAGAAGAAGGGGCAGCACAGTGGCTAAGCTGTAAAGTTGCTGCCTCACAGCACCAGAGACCCAGGTTCGATCCTGAGTATGGGTACTGTCTGCACGGAGTTTATACGTTCTCCCTGTGGCCGCATTGGTTTTCTCTTGGTCCTCTAGTTTCTTCAGCGGGCCGATAGGCCTGTTTTCATGCTGTACCTCAAAGAATAAAGGGTCCTGACCCAAAATGCCCCCATCCATGTTCTCCAAAGATGCTGCCTGACCTGCTGAATTACTCCAGTACTTTGTGTCTTTTTTTCGTAAACAAGCATCTGCAGTTCCTTGTGTCTGCAATCCCATTTCCTCTCTTCTTTCCCTGTACCTTTTTACTGTCACAGTCCCATTGATGTGAACAAGTGATCTTATAGATGTGTACAAAATCATGAGAGGGATAGGGTAAACGTGCTGGAGGAGGTCGTTCAGGCCGGGTCAATCGCAAAGTTTAAAAAACATTTAGACAGGTACATGGATAGGATAGGTTTAGAGGGATGTGGGTCAAACGCAGGCAGGTGGGACTAGTGTAGATGGAACATGTTGGTTGGTGTGGGAAGGTTGGGCCGAAGGGCATGTTTCCGTGCTTTATGACTACGACTCTGTGACTATAATTGGCACTAACTGCAATGTGGGGGTCAGCAGATACAATGAATCGAGAGTAGTCGTCTTAGAAATCACATGTGTCCCATTTCAGCATTGTACTCTGAATTTAAACTGCCCTAATGATATAATAACATTTTGACCAAATTATCTTATTTGGTATTAACGCTACATGCAATAATGCTATAATCAGGTTTCCAAGCGTAGGTTCCTTCTCTTTATTTTCCTTTACTTTTCAATATCTTATTCACAGTCATACAGCAGGGAAACAGGCCCTTCAGCCCAACTTGTCCATACTGACCAAGATCTAAGTTACTTCCATTTGTCCGCATTTAACCCATATCCCTCCAAACGGGATGTAGGAGCTGAATGGAGAAAAAGCAAGTGCTTATTTTTTTGTGATTAGCACCTATTTATGTGTGAGAGCAGTGGGAGATTGTATCATCTGTGTCACACATAAAGTGATATATTTCTGCCTTTCATTCTCCTTTCATTATATATTCTACTAAAGCCCGACTGCATTATCCGATCTTTGGTGTTTCTCTTATCGAACTTTAGCTACTATCAGAAATGTAAGATGTTGACATTTACTTACGCATGATGGTGTTATTGCTCACAATATTATTCTTGCTTCTAAAAGATGTTGGGTTTAGACTCACTCTGTTGGCTTTCTCCCTGATGGAACCGATCAGCCTGAAGATCTAAGTGTGAACACTGGGTCAGTCATTTTTAAGGAGGATCTTATCTTAAGGAGAAGCAATCAGAATTCTAAAGAGTCCCAGGAAAAAAAAGTACTGTATGAATTTACAGTATTTCTATAGAATTCTTCATAACCTCAATATCTTGAAGCTTTGTGCAACCAATGAGATACTGTTGGTGTAAAGTCTCTATTGTCATTTTCTTTGTAGTCATAATCTAGCGATCAAGGTTGCATTCCAGTTTGTTGGTTCTGAGGGAGATATTGAGGTTAATGGACGAACTGTTGGCTCATCGAAAGATGGGGCAGGAAGTGCCGATGGGGCTGGCGAGTGGCTAGTTTATGAGCGGGTGCGCCCTTGCTGATGTTTAAGTACGGTTAAGTGTACGTTATGCAATGTTCTCAACAGTATCCTGAATGTTCGTTCTCTGCTTTGAGCGGTAGGAGGACCAAGGATTCCTAAGAGTCAGTGTCATAGAGCCATTGTCATAGAATCATACAATGTGGAAACAGGCCCTTTGGCCTAACTTGCCCACTCCGACTAACATGTCCCATTAACACTCGTCCCACCTGCCTGCATTTGGCCCATATCTCTCTAAACCTGTCCTATCCATGTATCTGTCCAAAGGTTTTTTAAATGGTGTTACTGTACCTGCCTCAACTACCTTGTCTGGCAGCTTGTTCCACATAACCACTACGCTATGAGTGAGAATGTTGCCCCTCAATCTCTCCTTAAACCGTTCCCCTCCCACCTTAACCTGCTGTTCTCTGGTCTTTGATCCCCCGATCCAGGTAAAAGACTCTGCGCATTTGCCTTATCTATTCCCCTTATGATTTTATACACCTATGTAAGATCACCCCTCAGCCTCCTGCTCTTCAAGTTATAAAGCCCGAGCCTGCCCAACTTCTCGCAGCAGCTCATGACATTCTCATAAATCTTCTCTGCATTATTGTAGAGCGCTGGTTTACAAAAAAGTACACAAGGCGCTGGGGTAACTCAGCGGGTCTGGCAGCATGCTTGGAGAATATTGAAAGATAACATTCCGACAAGAGGCGCCATGTTTTGGCCCAATTTCGAAGTCCACGCTCTAGTTCACATCCCAGGCAAGTCCCAGGCTGTTGCAGGCCATCTCTTTCCTTGGACGCCACGTGCCTCTCCTCACCCGTCCATCTTTGTTCCCTGGGGGTTCCCCATGCAGCTGAGCATGAGGGTACAGGAGGCCAGACCCCGGTTTCCTCTCGGCTTTGCTCCTCGTCCGTCATGTCCATGGTCGCTGGCTTCATCCTCCCCATCCCAAATCACTCCAGCACGCTCTGTCTTTCTCTGCACTCTTTCCAGGTTAAAGTTCTCAAACATAAACTACCAGAGCACAGTGGCAGCTTTACAACGGCAGAGACCCAGGTTCAATCCTGACTGTCGGTTGCTGTCTGTACAAAGTTTATACATTCTCCCTGTGACTGCATGTGTTGTCTCCGGGTGCTCTGGTTTCCTCCCACACTCCAAAGACGTACAGATTCATAGGTTAATTGGCTTCGGTAAAATTTTAAATGAATGAATGAATGAATACGTTTATTGGCCAAGTATTCACATACAAGGAATTTGCCTTGGTGTTCTGCCCGCAAGTGACAACATGACATACAGTGACAGTTAGGAATGGCACATAAAACATTAAACATTAATAATAAAACATTATCGATTAAACATGTGAATTAAATAAAATACCAGCGCAAAAGGAGGGTACAGATATTTGGTTATTGAGTAGAACTACTACTCATGGAAAAAAGCTGTTTTTATGCCTGACTGTGACAGCTTTGATTGTCCGGAGTCGCTTTCCAGATCTTACCCGCTCGCTTCCTGGCCCTTGCAGTGTACAGTTTGTCAATGGAGGGAAGGTTGCAGCCAATAACCTTCTCAGCTGATTGGACGGTTTGCTGCAGCCTCTGGATGCCGTGCTTGGTGGCTGAGCCAAACCCGACCATGATGGAGAAGGTGAGGACAGACTCTACGTTGGCAGTAGAGAATTGGAGCATCATTGCCTGTGGCAGGGGGTTACGCAAAAAGCTGGAGAAACTCAGCGGGTGCAGCAGCATCTAAGGAGCGAAGGAGATAGGCGACGTTTCGGGTCGAGACCCTTCTTCAGACTGTAGCAGATTGTGCTTCCTCAGTTGCCGCAGGAAGTACATCCTCTGTTGTGCCTTTTTGACTATTGTCCCTGGTGTGTGTGTGTAGGATAGTGTTAGTATGCGGGGTGATCGCTGGTCGGCGTGAAGTTCCTGTTGCCGCGCCGTATCTCTAAGCAAAACTAAATGAAACACCCACCACTTTGTGTGAAAAGGTCAGCCAACAGATTCCTATCTTTTAAAGAAGGAACTGCAGATGCTGGAGAATCGAGGGTACACAAAAAGCTGGAGAAACTCAGCGGGTGCAGCAGCATCTAAGGAGCGAAGGAGATAGGCGACGTTTCTTTCCCCTCTCACCTAAAACCTATGTCCTCTGGTTCTCGATTCCCCTACTCTGAGCAAGAGATGCTGTGTATCGACCTGATCTATTCCTCTCATGATGTTGTCCTCTATAAAATCATCCTCCTATCTTCAATGTTTCCTACTTGTGTTTGGAATTTCATGTGTATGCAGGTTATTTTGGGCTTTTTGCGACATTGGTGAAAGTCTCACTTGTTTACTGTATGCAAGGTTCCCTCCAACCTTCAATTCAAGGGCATATTTACAGCAGCTCAGATACACTGCAGTGGATACGAGGGAGTACAATCACTGCAATTGGTGACCTTCTGCAGTAACCCCGTCTGCTTTTTTTATACATTCAGCTCAAAGTAGCGATTGTCTGCTCTGCCTAGAGCCGAGAAAGCAGCCCATTAAAAAGAATAAAGCTGTGAAGTAGTTGGCGGGAGGGAGGGAGGGATGAAACACCCAAATGTCAATCAGTGCTCATTCGTCATTTTGAAATGCCCGATTGTGCAGGCAGCCGAAAGGTATTTACAGACGCCAGTGAGAGAAAGCTGGTGTGTGTGTGTTTGTTTTATGGTGCATACACTCACCGGAGCTCTCCGGCATCTGCTTCGTGAAAGAAGGGTGTGTGAGGGCTATTATTTAGAGCAGATAACAGGAAGTTGAATGCAGACAAAGCCCCACCCACTAACAGCATGGTTGCTGCTGAGGCAAGTGTGAAGGGAACAAAGAAATGACAAGCAAAACAGTAAACTGTGCTGGTAGCATTCCAAGAGGAATACTTTCCCTGCTTGTCTGGCTGACGCTTGCTGGAAAATTTCAAAGCAGATTTTGATCTCTGAAGCCAGGAAGGTGGTGGTGGCTGCTTGCAGGTAAACCCATTGTATTTGAATGAAAAATGCTTTCCGGGCTGAATATATAGCTGCATTTTAAGTAGATGGCTTTAAAGGCTATTCCAGGTTAGCTTGGTGCTTTGATTAATGATCCTATTTGGATTCTGAGCGCCGCAGGACCGGATACTTGCAAGTGTAAGATATCTACTTAAATTATCTTTGAAGCTTGGCATACTACGGTGATTTTATTTTTTGCCCAGCAAGAAAATATATTAGTGGCTTCCTGGGTTGCTTTTACGCATTGATGCACTCTCGATATTGCCGACTTTCTATTTATTTTAAATAAATGTTGACCCCGTCCATTTATTTTGGGATGATCTGTACCGAATGCATTTACAGTACAGACTTGTCCCAGAATGAAAGGACTCTATTTTCTGAGGCACCGTGCAGCAGGTCAGTTCCAGCTTTCTGTTTAGAGGGGGGTTTAAAGAAATACAATAATATTTCTGTGTTCTGTGATGACAGCAACATCTCTGGAACAAGAAGCTATGCTGATGTCTGCCCCTACTGATCATCACCCGTCCAGGATATAATTATAGGCAGATGAATATCTATGAGATTACTTCTGCATTCCCTGTTATTAGCTAAACTTTTTGGACGTGAAATTGGACCGATGCCTGCCTTCCTTGTCAGAAATGAGAATTGTTTTTTTTTTTAAAGCCTAACCATGAAATATTAGTTATCCTTTAAATGGAAGAGCTCGGCATCAAATATCAATACGTTATCATTTAGAGGTTTGTATTGGTGAGTTCATTTAGATAACATACGTTATCATTTAGAGGTTTGTATTGGGAGATCCTTGCCTCTCCTCCAAATTGGTGCCTTCATCAACACAGACAGCCTTCCAGAATGTACTAGTTGCCCTTTATGAAAGCAAAAAGTGGGTGGAATTGTAGGACAGAGCTTAAACCAAGGCTTGGATTTTGATATTTGCTTTATAATTTCAAAGAAAAAATTAATAAATGCGCATATGTTAAACAGACTTTAAAAAAAAACGAGGAAGATATATGCTCTTGAAAGTGTGCACCACCAGACTCGGGAACAGCTTCTTCCCTTAATCAGGGTTACGGACTTTCCTTCAATAAGCTAGCGTACTGTCTGATTCACCTCCACCCCATTGTGGACATAGGAGTTTGTCTATAGAATTTGTGCTACAATGTGTTTAAGAAGGAACTGCAGATGCTGGAAAATCGAAGGTAGACAAAAATGCTGGAGAAACTCAGCGGGTGAGGCAGCATCTATGGAGCAAAGGAAATAGGCAACGTTTCGGGTCGAGACCCTTCTTCAGATGTACTACAATGTTCTGCATTTTGTATATTCCCTTTCCTATATCTATTGTACTTGACTTCATTTTATTTGTGTATAGCATATTTGTATGGATAAACAAAGCTTTTCACTGTGCATTGGTATACATGAAAATAATAAACCTAAATTTAATCTTGTTCACTGTCATAATAATCACTATTTGTGTTTTTGTTTTACATGTGTTTGTTGAACAATTTTGTTTTTTATGGTGTTTACAGAATACTGTATTTACATATCTGTTGTGCTGCTGCAAGTAAGAATTTAATTATTCTGCTCTGTATAGGGCTCTGATTCCTCTGCAGTTGTATGGGGTTCTGGTGAGACCACATCTGGAGTATTGCGTACAGTTTTGGTCTCCTAATTTCAGGAAGGACATTGTTGTGATTAAGGCAGTGCAGCGTAGGTTCACAAGATTGATCCCTGGGATGGTGGGACTGCCATATGAGGAAATGTTGAAAAGACTAGACTTGAATTCACTGGAGTTTAGAAGGATGAGGGGGGATCGTATATAAACTTATAAAAGGACTGGACAAGCTAGATACAGGAAAAATGTTCCCAATGTTGGGCGAGTCCAGAACCAGGGGGTGCAGTCTTAGAATAAAGGGGAGGTCATTTATGACTGAGGTGAGAAAAAACGTTTTCACCCAGAGAGTTGTGGAATTCCCTGCCACAGAGGGCAGTGGAGGCCAAATCACTGAATGGATTTAAGAGAGAGTTAGATAGAGCTCTAGGGGCTAGTGGAATCAAGGGATATGGGGAGAAGGCAGGCACGGGTTATTGATTGGGGATGATCAGCCATGATCACAATGAATAGCAGTGCTGGCTCGAAGGGCTGAATGGCCTCCTCCTGCACCTATTTTCTTTGTTAAGTGAAGATAGACACAAAGTGCTGGAGTAACTCAGCAGGTCCAGCAGCATCTCTGATTATCTTTGGTGTAAACCAACATCTGCAATTCCTTCCTACACCCTAAGAATTTCATTGTTCTGTTTCGGGACATAAAACAATAAAAAAAACTCTTGTCTTAGCTTTTGACTAATCTAATTTTTATCTTGGTGTTAGCTGAGCATCTTGATCCAGTGATCCATTTTCAGAAACTAGCAGATGGTAACTTTTTTTACTGTGCCAAAGTGGCCATTTCTCCTTTCCGAGAATAAAACGATATTTGCTGACTGATAGGGGTAGTATCACAGCCAAGAACTACCCTGCACATCAGTAGCGGTCTTATCCTAGTCAGGAAGATTAATGTTCAGGACTTGGTCCACCAGACATCTGAGGAGCCATTTATGTTGGCAATTCATCATACTATCAAGGAAGCCCTGGTAACTGGAGATTCCATCTTTTGCTTGGAGTATTAATCTGAAGTGCATACTCTGCAGTCTTCAATAGCAACTGGCCTGCTTCCAATATCTATCCTTTGCCATTACAGCAGCTATTTGCATTTATATAGCACTCATAATAGAGTAGACTGTCAAAAAATGTTTCACAGGAGGATTATCAAAGAAAAAATGATAGAGCCTGCGCGAGGAGATGTAATAACTCGGTAGCCAAGATATTGATCTAAGAGGCATGTTTTGAGAAACATTATTAAGGGAGAGAAAAAAGTAGCTGTGGAGGGATTAATGGTGAGAATGTCAGAGCATGGGGAGTGGGCAATTGAAGGCATGGCCATGAATTGCAGAGTGGTCAAATAGGGATGTGCAAGGTGTCATAATCTGAGGAGCACAGAGTACTTGAAGGGATTTAAGGTTGTTGGATATTACAGGTAGAAAGATAAGAGGCCATGATATGATGTGAAAAGAAGCATGAGAACTTTAAAACGGAGGCGCCGCTGGGGATGGGAGCTGCAGTTGTTCTTTGAGTGCTTAATAATGACAATTTATGTAAATTTGAATAGGATCAGAAGAGTCTAGTGATTTAAGATTTGCCGTCTGCCTCAAGCCAGCCCCACAATTCCTCGTTTTGTGTTCCTGTGCTTTGGTCAGTTCACATGGTAAAGAAGGCAGCGCAGCGGTAAGAGTTGCTGCCTCCCAATGTTGGAGAGCTGGGTTCAATCCTGACTATGGGTGCTGTCTGTGTGGAGTTTGCATGTCGTTCCTGTGACCGTGTGGGTTTTCACTGGGTGCTCTGGTTTCATCCCACACTTCAGAGAAGTACAGGTGTGTAGGTTAATTGGCTTCTGTAAATTGACCCTAGTGTGTAAGATAGTGCGTGTATACAGGGTGATTGCTGGTTGGACACAATGTGCCGAAGGGCTTGTTTCTGCCTTGTATCTCTAAAGTAAAGCTGCTGTCTTGCAGCACCAGAGACCCAAGTTCAATCTTGACCTCAGATGCTGTCTGTGTGGAGTTAGCACGTTCTCCCTTTGACCAAGTGGGTTTGCTCCAGATGCTCCGGTTTCCTCCCACATTCCCAAAACATGCGGGCTTTTAGGTTAATTGACCTCTGTAAATTGCCCCTTGTGTGTAGAGAATGGATGTGACAGTGGGATAACATAGAACTAGTGTGAACAGTGATTGATAGTCAGCATGGACACGATGGGCTGAAGGGCCTTTTCCAATGCTGTGTCTTTCAATCAATTGAATCATGCTATGGGAAGTCATAGTTGACTTGCATATCTCCTTTACTATAGGACACCACTCGCCCAAACAGGATATATTTGCCTGCTGAAATGTTTAATTGATTGGATCACATTTAGGTCTTGTTCAACCTAATTTCGAAGGGTGAGTAGAGAAGATATGCTTTCAAGTGGAAAATCATCACAATACAGGTTCAAGGGGCAGAGGTTCAACCTAAAGTGGTTCTTTTAAATTATACATTGACTACTTTTTCTATCGTCTTTTAAAACTTGCCACTGAATCTATTTCTATCCCTATTTTAGATAATGTGTCTGGGATTTTACTAACCCTCTAATTGAAAGAAATTCTAAATTTCTTGTTTTGCCAATTATTTTAAATTTATGATTATTTACCTTTTTGCCAGAATTGCCATTTAGTACTAACCAGGGGGAAACTACATCATCCTTATTATTTTAAAGTTTCAAGTTCAAGTCTATTATTATATGCATGAGTATGGTGATGTACGTATACAATGAAAAATCCCGCACTAGATCTCCTGTTATTCTAAAGAAAAAAAAATCTTGCCTTTCCAGTTTGTGCAAATAGTTAATTTCAATATCTCTCGATAAGCTTCCTTTATACCGTATCAGGACTTGATATTCTACTTACTAAGTTCATAAGTGATAGGTGCAGAATAAGGTAATTTGGCCCATTGAGTCTACTCTGCCGTTCAATCATGGCTGATCTATCTTTCCCTCTCAACCCCATTCTCCTGCCTTCTCCCCATAACCCCTGATGCATGCACTAATCAAGAATCTGTCAATCCCCTCCTTAAAAATATCAATTGGTGGCATACCTTTCCTTGATTCAAGCAGTTCTGGATTCAAGCAAAAAGCAAAGCACTGACAGAAGTCAGCAGGTTAAGCAGAATCTGTGGAGGAAATGGACAGGCGACGTCCTTGTCTCGGGACCCTTCGAGCTCCACTCTGGCTTGAGCACAAATTCTAAGCCCACATTCCAGTGCAGTACAAAAAGTTGTGCATGTTTTTGGAAGCTAATTACAAGCTTTGTCTATTCTCTCGGGTGGGTGTAAAAGATCTTAAGGTGCTAATTGAAGAATGAAGGATCCTGGTCAGTGCTCACGGCTAAACCTGCATCAATAAAATATGCAAGTGTCCTGTCCCTTGGAGGGATTTTGCTGTGCACAACTTTCCCGTCTAGTTTCTCACAACAGCAACAACATTGCAAAAGCAATTCTATGGCTGGGAAACATTCAGGATGTCCTGGAGACATTTATGTGACTGGAAATTACCCCTCTCCATTTGGCTTCAAGAGAGACACCAGGTATGCTACATAAAGCCTTAAACAGAGATTTGGAAGGATTTAGCATGGCATCCTGTTTTGGTTTTAGAAAATCACAATTTAAATCTGAAGAAGGGTCCTGACCTGAAAACGCCACCTATCCATTTCCTTCAGAGATTTTGCATGACCTGTTGAGATGCCCCTGCAATTTGTGTTTATTTTTTCCCCCGTTTAAAATGTTAGGTTTTCCTTCTTGTCCCTGTTACACCTTCAGAAACCTGAGAATGAGTACCAACTGTTTAAGGCCAACCTCAAAATAGTACCCTTGGATTATATTGCCTCTTCATGCTGTTCTCCCCAAGTGCACCACTTCACACTTGCATGTTAAATTGGACTTCCATGTATCTACCCCCTTTATCATTCTGCCTCTAACCTTCTGAAGTTTCCTACTATCATGTGCACTACATTGCCACTGGTCTATCTATTGGATTTCCTACACTAACATACGTTGGGGCACAGCCTCAGAATAAAAGAACATACTGTTTAGAATGGGGATGAGGAGGAATTTATTTAGCCAGAGAGTGATGAATCTGTGGAATTTATTGCCACAGACGGCTGTGGAGGCCAAGTCATTGGATATTTTTAAAGTGGAGATTGAGAGGTTCTTCATTAGTAAGGGTGTCAAAGGTTACGAGGCGAAGACAGGGGAATGGTGTTGAGAGGGGAAAATAGATCAGCCATGATTGAATGGCAGAACAGACTTGATGGGCCAAATGGCTTAATGCTGCTCCGAGGGCCTATTATGATCTAAGTGAATGCTTTCATCTCGTGCAGCAGGGCTCACCAACATCTACTAAAAGGTACTGGTGGATGAACAACTTTTGAAAGTGACCCCTGCTTGCTATAAATGGATCAAATGACCCATGTTATCAAGTATTGCATTGTTCGCAAATTTTATTGTTAAACACAATTGGGGACAGCACGGTGATGCAGCGGTAGAATTGCTGCCTTGCAGCATCAGAGACCCGGACTCAATCCTGACTATGGGTGCTGTCTTTACAGAGTTTGTACGTTCTCCCCTTGACTGCGTGGGTTTTCCCTGAATGCTCTGGTATCCTCCCACACTCCAAAGATGTACAAGTTTGTAGGTTAATTGCCTTTGTGTTTAGGATGTTTAGTGCATGGGTATCGCTGGTCGGCGTGAGCTCGTTGGGCCTAACAAACTATCTCATCGTTGTATCTCTGAACTAAACTAAACTAAATTGGATTAAGAGGTCATTGTATAATATTTAAAGCAGTGATCCTAATAACATCCTCTGCCATGAAAGATTTTTTTTTGCTCGAATGCAATTAGCATTTATTGATAGAAAATACCGGGGCAAAATTGGGTTAAAGGTTTTTTGAATATTTATTTTAATTTTATATGGCAATTAAAATAAAAACACCGCAGCCATTTTTAAAGTTAAACACGTATGGTTAACTTAAAGCCTATTGAGTTACATGACAAACTCGACATCCAGGCCACATAAGAACTATATTATGTTACCGCGACTAGTATAAAATATGAGAATGCAAACTCGTTTACAATATAATCCTAATTGTGCATCATGAATACCTTGTAACTTTGCACTCTGATTAATAACATAAGAGTGAACTATGTAAGTGTAATGACTACCCTTCTTCTCCACCCCTTAAAAATGCTTTTAATAGAATTGGTTTCCACTGGTTCCTGTTTATGGTGAAATGAAATTAAATTTGAAGTACCCTACTGTTTCACAATATGATTGTATAGTTAGGAACTCAGCATTTATGGCCTCAAGGAATTTGGAGACCTCCACAACATTCAGACTAATGAGATCCAGCATCGGCAGGGCTTGGAGATCTGCTCTGAAGATAAATTAAACCAAAAAATTGGGCACTCTGAATGCATAATTGTGCCGGATGCATAATTGTTGTTTTACAAAAAGAAACTTTTTAACCCCCTGGCAAGGTAGACCTATATCCAGACAAAGTTTGAGAAAAATATTTTATTGTAACTGCAGTTGGAGCTTTTTTATTTTGGTTTAGATTGGTGTATATCTTTAATGGTATGTAGCTTTGAACAGCCTCTTTATTATCGTGTGAAACGAGGTACAGTGAAAAACTTTTTTGCATACAGATTAGCGAGACGATCACCATATATAATCGCCATACGTAGTACAATCCCCCGGTTGGCACAGAATAGCCCACTGAGTTCATCGGCAAGAGGTGCCATTTTGGCGCCATTTTGCATTCTCAGCTGCAGCTAGCCACAAAGGCCCGTAGCAGCCGTCTTCTCAATTTCGGTCGACTCTCAAACCATCATCCCTCTCCTCGCACGGCGCTCTTCATCCCGGGGTTGTGCCTCCCGTACTTGACCTTGTCGTATTAGTTTTGTTTAGAGATACAGCATGGAAACATGCCCTTAGGCCTACTGATTCCGGGCCGACCAACCGATCGCCGTACACTACCTCTATGTTATCTAACTTCTCATCCCACACACTGGGGGTAATTCACAGCAGCCAATTAGCCTACAGACCTTGGTAGTGTGGGATGAAGCCAGAGCACCTGGTGAAACCCACGCGGCAGGGAGACGGCTCCCATGGTTGCTAGAAGTCAGGTCTCTGGGGCTGTGAGGCAGCTGCTCTACAGCAGCGCCGCTGTAGATGCTCGGCAGCTGTGCCGGGGCCTGAATGCAATCACCTCTACAAGGCGAAACCAGGAGGCAGCTTGAATGTCGGCGATACATCACTCCCTGACGAGCTCAATGCGTTTTACGCACGCTTTGATAGGGAGAACACCGATGTGCCTTCCAAAGCCCCCATTCGCAGAGATGGTATTTCAGTCTCAGTCACAGAGGCCGACGTCAGAAAATCCTTCAGAGGGGTGAACCCTCGTAAAGCATCTGGACCTGATGGTATACCTGGTTGTGTTCTAAAAACCTGTGCGGACCAATTGGCTGGAGTTTTTATGGACATTTTCAACCTGTCACATCTGAGGTCTGAGGTTCCCACCTGCTTCAAAAGGGCATCAATTAATACCAGTGCCCAAGAAGAGCAAGGTGACGTGCCTCAATGACTATCGACCTGCAGCACTAACGCCTGTGGTGATGAAGTGTTTTGAGAGGTTGATCATGGCGCAAATCAACTCCTACCTCGACAAAAACCTGGACCCACTGCAGTTCGCTTACCGCCACAACAGATCAACGGTGGATGTGATCTCGCTGGCTCTCCACTCCACTCTGGACCACTTGGACAACAAAAACTCATACGTCAGGCTGTTATTCATCGATTACAGCTCGGCATTTAACACAATCATCCCCTCCAAGCTGGTTACCAAACTCACAGAACTGGGTCTCTGCGCATCCCTTTGCAATTGGATCCTCGACTTCCTCATTCACAGACCACAGTCTGTTTGTATTGGTGGTAATGTGTCAGACTCGATAACAATCAGCACGGGAGCACCTCAAGGCTGCGTGCTCAGCCCCCTGCTGTACTCACTCTATACTCGTGACTGCATAGCCGGTCACAGTGCGAACTCCATCATTAATTTCGCCGGTGACATCACTCTTGTGGGCCGTATCATTGATGGGGATGAGTCGGAGTACAGAAGAAAGATCGAGCGACTGTCCATATGGTGCCAGCACAATAACCTGGCCCTCAACACTAGCAAAACCAAGGAACTGATTGTGGACTTTGGAAGGAGTAGGATGGGGACCCACAGTCCTGTTTATATCAACGGGTCGATGGTTGAAAGGGTCAAGAGCTTCAAATTCCTGAGCGTGCACATCTCTGAAGATCTTTCCTGGTCCAAGAACACAGATGCAATAAGTAAGAAAGCTCATCAGCGCCTCTACTTCCTGAGAAGATTACGGAGAGTCGGTCTGTCAAGAAGGACTCGCTCTAACTTCTACAGGTGCACAGTAGAGAGCTTGCTGACCGGTTGCATCGTGGCTTGGTTCGGCAACTTGAGCGCCCTGGAGAGGAAAAGACTTCACAAAGCAGTAAACACTGCCCAATCCATCATCGGCTCCCTTCCATCGAGGGGATCTATCACAGTCGCTGCCTCAAAAAGGCAGCATCATCAAGGACCCACACCAACACACTCGTCTCCCTGATACCTTCAGGTAGAAGGTACAGGAGCCTGAAGACTGCAACAATCAGGTTCAGGAATAGCTACTTCCCCACAGCCATCAGGCTATTAAACCTGGCTCGGACAAAACTCTGAACATTAATACCCCTTCATCCGTTATTTGCACTTTATCAATTTATTTATTCATGTGTGTATTTACGTATATAATGGTATATGGACACACTGATCTGTTTTGTAGTCAATGCCTACTATGTTCTGTTGTGCTAAGCAAAGAAAACATTTCATTGTCTGTCAGGGACACATGACAATAAACTCTTTTGACTTTGACTTTGTACTGCCCCTGATTTTGATTCAAATAAGATGAATAATGTCTAGGTTAAATATACAGGGCTGCAAACATTGGGTGAGAGTTGGGAGTGAGAAGTTGCGAGAGACCAACCCTGCGGGGGGGCGGGTGTTGGAGGAGGGTATCCCATCTCCCATTGGTACGGAGCTTTTGCATTTTCCAGCTTGAAATTGTGCAATATGGTGCATACTGTAGCGTTGAATGCAATATATATGCTTTAAATTGGATTAGCTGTGAATAAGGTTAGACTAAATTACATTCCACAGTGGAGCCCAGGCTCTGATCAACACGTGCAGCACATGAATGATCTTAGTGTATTCATGTATGGAAATCAGGTTATAATCAAGCACTTGGCCCATGTTGACCAACCTGGGTCTCACTGCACACCTGGTACTACTCCTGGTCCTGACTCCAGATGCATACCTTCTCACATTCCTGACCCTGAGTCCAGCCTTACACCTGGCCCCCGATTCTACCCTGATCATAGCTGCTTACCTGCTTAGGTTCCCAGTGCCGAACACTCCCATTGTCCCAGCTTTGATTGCACACCTAGTACTATTCCAGATCTTGACTCTGGATGCACACTTGGCCTTGCTCCTAGCCCCTTTGCACTGACAATATATCTGGCCCACACATAAAGCCCCATGTCTGACCCCCTGGACTTGCGTTCAAGTCCACAGGTGCTTATCTTATGAGTAATCTTTTATGGGACACTTCACAGACCAAATCATGTATAACAAAATGTGCTACACCCATTGGCTTCCTTGTTATCTAACATGCTAGTTACTTTGTCAAATAAGTCATCAATTGGTTGAACACAATTTCTCATCCATAAAATTATACTCAATCAGCTGTATAAATATTCTGTTACTATTTCTTTCATTTTCCTAACAAACTGGCCTGAAGTCATTTTCACCCCCAATATTTTCAGTATTTTGCTGTCTTCCTCTCAGCTGGGGCTTTTCCGAAATGCAAAGTCCAATAACTATATATTTAAGCAATAATATTCTATTTAATGTGATCTTGAGAGTACATAATATTTTCTGTGGTATTCATAACACAACAATGATAAAATGATCTTTGTTTCGATTGCACCTACCAACATGCATACATTATTATATTACAGTTAATATGTACCAAGGGCAAATTTTTGTTCCATTACTCCCCTTTCCCAATTACTTTTACACTGAAGTGATTGAAATCGAAGTGAAGTTTAAATGGCATCAGAAAAATAAAATCTCCGGAATGGATGATGTCCATTACATGGTTGGTTAGAGTCAGTATCAGCACAATTACTATATTAACCTTTGAATCTTCAGATGTGGTGGTTAAAGCTAAAACTAAAGACAAATAATAACCTTCTCACACATTCCCCTGCAGGTATATCTGTCATTCCTTTAAAATATGCCCCTTCTTTGAACAAGCTCTTAAACATCGCATCTGAATCGGTTTCCATCTGATTACACTCCTTGAGGATGTTCATCTACATGTTCAATTAATAAAACAATGAGATTGGGGACATTTCTATTCAACCTATCAAAGGAATTTGGGGGGGGGGGGGGGGGGGGGGGTGGTTGTTTAGAAATAGTCAGTGAGGTAAACAAACATAATAGTTGAGTGGCAAATGACAATAGTGCTACCTTCCCAATATTTTACTGAAGGAAGTAATGGGTTATCGGGTTTGTATGTTGTGACAGACAGCCTGACGCCTTGCATGTCATTTTAATATTACACTTATCCCATCCCCCTGGATATTCCGGATTAATAAATTAAGGTTTTGTCAACTAATTACAAATCAGGCTAATTACAAATCAATAACATTAGCCAACTCCGAAACATGAAGCGCTGAGCATTGGGATCCAGATATCACAGCCACTGGCCTCAGTTCCCCATCTGGCAGTGTTCTCCGTCTGAACCAGGGGCCACGGAGCGTTTTCGAAAGTGGGGAGGCTGAGCGATCACTGATCACTGGCCTTGGGGGTACCCGGTGAGGGAGTGGAGCAACCGAGTGGGGAGAGGGTGTGGAAGAAGGGTGTCCCCCCGCCCAGGGGAGGGACTTTTTGAAATTTGATGTATTAAAATCATGTTTTAGTGCATTGTAGAAGTATAATTTCAATGTTTTTTGTATGAAGTATTTTTAAGAGGTAACTTTTTAAGGGGTAACTTTTTCTACACAAAGAATGGTGGGTGGTTGGAACGAGCTGCCAGAGGAGGTAGTTGAGGCAGGGACTGTCCCAACATTTAAGAAACAGTTAGACTGATACATGGATAGGACAGGTTTGGAGGTATGGACCAAAAACAGGTAGCGTAGCTGGGACATGTTGGCGGGTGTGGGCAAGTTGCGCCAAAGGGCCTGTTTACACACTGTATCACTCTATGGCTACATTATACCTCCACCATGCATGAATGCTTTAAAATCAAGTGATCGAGTTTTATTGCCATATACCAAGCATAGAAACATAGAAACAGATGCAGGAATAGGCCAGCGGGCTTTCGAGCCAGCACTGCCTTCAATGTGATCATGGCTGTTCATCTAAAATCAGTACCTCTTTCCTGTTTTTTTTCCCCATATCCCTTGATTTCATTAGCCCCAAGAACTAAATGTAACTCTCTCTTGAAAATATCCAGTGAATTGGCCTGCACTGCCTTCTGTGGCAGAGAATTTCACAGATTCATAACTCTCTGCGTGAAGAAAATTTGTCCTCATCTCAGTCCTAACTGGCCTACCCTTTATTCTTAAACTGTGACCCCTGGTTCTGAACTCCCCCAACATCGGGAACATTTTTCCTGCAGTTACAGTAAGTGAAAATCTAGCAGGCAATCAGGATGCTTTATCCAACCACCCCAATTTGAAGTCCACTATCTTTCACCGTTTCTACCCAGTGCCTGGTACTTACTTCCAGCAGCCACTGGTTGTCCTCCAGGATGTGTTTTTTCGGGCCTCTTATGTTGCAACAAGGTTTAAAGTGAAGGGGAAAGTTTTGATAGGAATCTGAGGGGTACATTTTTACACGCAAAGGGTTGTGGGTGTATGGAATGACCTGCCAGAGGAGGTAGTTGAGACAGGGGCTATTGGATAAGGCAGGTTTAGAGGGATATGGGCCAAATGCAGGCAGGTGGGGCTAGTGTAGATGGTGTGGGCAAGTTGGGCCGAACGGCCTGTTTCCATGCTCTATGACTCGGAGAGCAAGGAAAAATGTTATTGTTCTGTTGTTGCCACGTATGACAATTAAGCACCCATGTGTTGCTTTCGTGGCAATGTGAAGTTACAAGGCATGAGATATTGCACATTATCTACAGAGAACTATGTGAGATAAGTACATAATGGTTGATATTTATTACTTAAAAGAAACACTTTTAACCAGCCTACCAGACAAAGGATAAAACATGACATTCTTGTACTACTTGAGCGAGGAATTTAAGTTGTAAAGTTATGCGAATGCAGAGTTAAGAATCCAAATCCATTTTGCATGCACTGTATGCCACACCAAAGTTTGCATTAACAGATGTTAATCAGTCATTGTTTGTCCTCTACTATCATTTCAGAATCAATTACAGAAGTTGTGTTTGTCTTTGTAACTATGTTTTGAAAAATGTTGGAACTATTCCAGTTCAACTAATATTTTTAACATCTACCTGTTCTTGTCCAAAATGTCAGCCAAGCTAATTATGGATTGTATTTTCCTCCTTTTTAAGTAGAATATAACACCAGGATCTCTTGATATTTTATTTGCAAGTTCGTAAACAACAGATTTTAAACAGAAAATGGTCATGTCAGAGAGAAGAATTCCAAATTAAATATTTACTGTAATTATCTTCCTTCATTTAAAATGGCTCTGTATGTGTGGTGCCACCCTGCAGCTGTGAATAGACACAAGATGGATCAATGGTGAGAATTATATTCTGCACGCTGTATCTCCCCCTTCGCTCTACCTACTATACTTGAGTTTTGCTTGATTTTATTAGAAACATAGAAACACAGAAAATAGGTGCAGGAGCATGCCATTCGGCCCTTCGAGCCTGCACCACCATTCAATATGATCATGGCTGATTATCCAACTCAGTATCCTGTACCTGCCTTCTCTCCATACCCCCTGATCCCTTTAGCCACAAGGGCCACATCTAACTCCCTCTTAAATATAGCCAACAAACTGGCCTCAACTACCTTCTGTGGCAGAGGATTCCACAGATTCACCACTCTCTGTGTGAAAAATGATTTTCTCATCTCGGTCTTAAAAGACTTCCCCCTTATCCTTAAACTGTGACCCCTTGTCCTGGACTTCCCCAACATCGGGAACAATCTTCCTGCATCAAGCCTGTCCATCCCCTTGAGAATTTTGTAAGTCTCTATGAGATCCCCCCTCAATCTCCTAAATTCCAGCGAGTACAAGCCGAGTCAATCCAGTCTTCTTCAAATGGAAGTCCTGCCATCCCAGGAATCAGTCTGGTGAACGTTCTCTGTACTCCCTCTATGGCAAAAATGTCTTTCCTCAGATTAGGAGACCAAAACTGTGCGCAATACTCCAGGTGTGGCCTCACCAAGACCCTGTACAACTGCAGTAGATCCTTCCTGCTCTTGTTCTCAAATCCTTTTGCTATGAATGCCAACATACCATTTGCTTTCTTCACAGCCTGCTGCACCTGCATACCTACTTTCAATGACTGGTGTACCATGACACCCAGGTCTCGTTGCATCTCCCTAATCTTTCCTAATCGGTCACCATTCAAATAATAGTCAACTTTCCTGTTTTGCCACCAAAGTGGATACCCTCACATTTATCCACATTATACTGCAATTGCCATGCATTTGCCCACTCACCCAGTCTATCCAAGTCACCTTGCAGCCTCCTAGCATCCTCCTCACAGCTAACACTGCCCCCCAGCTTTGTGTCATCCGCAAACTTTGAGATGTTGCATTTAATTCCCTCGCCCAAATCATTAATATATATTGTAAATAGCTGGGGTCCCAGCACTGAGCCTTGCGGCACCCCACTAGTCACTGCCTGCCATCCTGAAAAGGACCCGTTCACTCCTACTCTTTGCTTCCTGTCTGCCAGCCAGTTCTCTATCCACATCAATACTGAACCGCCAATACAGTGTGCTTTAAGTTTGTATACTAGTCTCTTGTGTGGGACCTTGTCGAAAGCCTTCTGAAAGTCCAGATATAACACATCAACTGCTTCTCCCTTATCCACTCGTTACATCCTCAAAAAATTCAATAAGATTCGTCAGACATGATTTACCTTTCGTAAATCCATGCTGACTTTGTCCAATGATTTCACCACTTTCCAAATGTGCTGCTATCCCATCTTTAATAACTGACTCTAGCAGTTTCCCCACTACCGATGTTAGACTAACTGGTCTGTAATTCTCCGTTTTCTCTCTCCCTCCCTTTTTAAAAAGTGGGGTTACATTAGCTACCCTACAATCCTCAGGAGCTACTCCAGAATCTAAAGAGTTTTGAAAAATTATCACTAAGGCATCCACAATTTCTGGGGCTACTTCCTTAAGTACCCTGTGATGCAGCCTATCTGGCCCTGGGGATTTATCGGCCTTTAATCCATTCAATTTACCTAACACCACTTTCCGGCTAACCTGGATTTCACTCAGTTCCTCCATCTCATTTGACCCGCGAACCCTTGCTATTTCCGGCAAATTGTTTATGTCTTCCTTAATGAAGACAGAACCAAAGTAGTTATTCAATTGGTCTGCCATGTCCTTGATCCCCATGATCAATTCACCTGTTTCTGACTGCAAGGGACCTACATTTGTTTTAACTAATCTTTTTCGCTTCACATATCGATAAAAACTTTTGAAGTCAGTTTTTATGTTTCCTGCCAGTTTTCTTTCATAATCCATTTTCCCTTTCCTAATTAAGCCCTTTGTCCTCCTCTGTTGGACTGAATTTCTCCCAGTCCTCTGGTAGGCTGCTTTCTCTGGCCAATTTGTACGCGTCATCTTTTGCTTTGATACTATCCCTGATTTCCCTTGTTATCCACGGATGCACTACCTTCCCTGATTTATTCTTTTGCCAAACTGGGATGAGCAATTGTTGTAGTTCATCCATGCAGTCTTTAAATGCCTTCCATTGCATATCCACTGTCAACCCTTTAAGAATCAATTGCTAGTCTATCTTGGCCAATTCACGTCTCATACCCTCAAAGTTACCTTTCTTTAAGTTCAGGACCCGTGTTTCTGAATTAACAATGTCACTCTCCATCCTAATGAAGAACTCAAACATATTATGGTCACTCTTGCCCAAGGGGCCACGCACAACAAGGCTGCTAACTAACCCTTCCTGATTACTCAGTACCCAGTCTAGAATAGCCTGCTCTCCCATTGGTTCCTCTACATGTTGGTTTAGAAAACTATCCCACATACATTCCAAGAAATCCTCTTCCTCAGCACCCCAGCCAATTTGATTCACCCAATCTATATGTAGATTGAAGTCACCCATTATAACTGTTTTACCTTTGTTGCACACATTTCTAATTTCCTGTTTGATGCCATCCCCAACTCCACTACTACTGTTAGGTGGCCTGTACACAACACCCACTAGCGTTTTCTGCCCCTTAGTGTTTCGCAGCTCTACCCATATCGATTTCACATCCTCCAAGCTAATGTCCTTCCTTTCTATTGTGTTAATCTCCTCTCTAACCAGCATCGCTACCCCACCTCCTTTTCCTCTCTGTCTATCCCTCCTGAATATTGAATATCCCTGGATGTTCAGCACCCAGCCTTGGTCACCCTGGAGCCATGTCTCCGTGATCCCAACTATAGCATAGTCATTAATAGCTATCTGCACATTCAACTCGTCCACCTTATTACGAATGCTCCTCGCATTGAGACACAAAGCCTTCAGGCTTGTTTTTACAACGCTCTTACCCCTTATACAATTATGTTGAAAGGTGGCCCTTTTTGATTTTTGCCCTGGATTTGTCTGCCTGCCACTTTTCACCTTGCTACCTATTGCTCCTATCCTCATTTTACACCCCTCTGTCTCTCTGCTCACACATTTAAGAAACCCACCACCTCTCATTCTCTGTTTATTATTTTTTTCTTCT